>OY754494.1:6696120-7296120 GCA_963575735.1 Amblyjoppa fuscipennis | reverse complement strand
ACCACTTTATGTGGTCCAGTATACTGATCTGCCAGTTTTTTCGGTTTCGGTCCGTTTTGCAAAAATACATAATCACCTATTTTGAATGATTTTACGTTTAGTCTTTTGTCATGTCGTTCTTTGGATCTGATTTTTGCTTGTATCAAATTTTCTCTAGCCATTCTTCGAATCTCATGTAATTGTGTTATCAATTTTACCAAATAACCACTGTATGTTGGGAGTTCATCCTCTTCTCCCAACGGTTCGCTCGATGGTACTCTTGCCAACTTTCCAAACACCAATTCGTACGGAGTATGTTTTGTACCCTCATGCACGCTGGTATTATAATTGAAAATTGCCAATTGCACCCATTCGTCCCAGTCAAACTCCTTATCAGCGTATTGTTTCAGATATTCTCCTAATGCATGATGCGAACGTTCCAATGAACCGTTCGACTGCGGATGAAAAGCTGTTGTCCGAATTCTTTTGATTTTAAATCTTTTAGCTACCCGTCTGATTAATCCACTTAGAAAATTTCGACCTTGATCTGTCAATATTGATTTTGGTGGTCCGAAAATACTGATAAAGTGTTTGACCATCGCGTCTGCGATGGTTGCTGATGTTGCGTTTGGTAATGGAATAGCAAGGCAAAATTTTGTCAATTGGTCCTGTATCGTCAAAATATATTCGTTACCGTCTTTTGTGTTTGGTATTGGTCCGACTATATCCATAGCTACCTTGTCGAAAGCTAACCCCGGTGTATCCGTTAACACCATCGGTTGCTTCGTTTTGTTTCTCACACATTTCTTTAACTGACATGGTAAATATCTCTGTATGTAATTTTGAATATCTACTTTCATCTTTTCCCAATAATAATGTTGTCTGATTCTATTAAAGGTCTTCGTAACTCCTCTATGACCTCCTACAGCCGATCCATGCATTTCCTGAATTATTCCCTCACGCTCCTGTTTACTAGGATACCTGACAATCCCATGACAAACTATTACCTTGGTTGGACTTCCCAAAAATCCCAAGCGTAATTCCGTCGCAATTCTATCCCACGAAACATTCTCTACCGAATCAGTTTTTGCTAAACTTACACTCTGAATTTCCAGTTTTTCTGTTAATTTTTTCAAACTGCTCATTACTCTTTTAATGTGGGCTAAAATTAATGAAGGTCCTTCTCCTGAGTCATCGCTAACCGGCACTGCTATATGATACCTGTTTCCCTTTTTTACTGCACTAGCTTCTCCTAATTGTAGACTCGGAAAATACGGTAATTCGTTTCGGTCTGCCGATTTCCGCGATCCTGAATCAAGAGACTCTCCTTTTGTGTTTAAAAAATAACTAAATGCGTCTTTACGAGTAAAGAAAAGGTCACGACTCTGTATGATATTTCCCGGTGGAATTTTCTCGATTTCTTCGTCTGATTGTCTTTCTTCATCTTCAAGCTTCTCATTGTCTGAATTGTTGTCCATGTTGTTGTCATTTCCTTCCTCATCTTCTTCTTTTTCAGAGTCGCTGGAGGATTTTTCTTCGTCTGTTTCTATTATTTGTGGATTTTCCTTCCTTCTGCTCGCTTTTACTACCGATTCTTCGTCCGAACTGCTTTCTTCCGTCGTTTCTGGGTTTTTCTTCTTCTTTTTCTTCTTTCTCGGCTTTCGAATCTATTTTGGTGGCTTAACTTTTCCTTTTGCGTTTGTTTCTTCCTGTTTTTCCTGTTCATTTTGATTTCTCACTTGTCGTCTAGTAGTCATAGCATGACGTTCTGGTGGATCTTTGTTTTTTGTCTTCTTAGTTGATTTTTCTTTTTCATCCTTTTCCTTCTCTTCTTCTGTTTTTTCGTCATCTTCGTTTACTATTGGTTCCTTATCAGCATCCAGGTTGTACAAAGTTTCCTTGTGTATTTTCCTTGGTGTTGTTTCTTCAATAATTTCTGCCAATTGTTCCTTCGTCAGGGACTCTCGCCACTGCTCTTCTGGATCCTCTTCCTCGTTGTATTCTTCATCTTCCTCAAATTCCAAGTCATCTTCTTCGTTTTCCAAGAGAGTCATTATTTCTTCATTTGTCAAGCGATCATTATTTTCCTGTCGTACTGCGAATATCTCTTCGTCCGTATCGTTTTTCCTTTTGCTTGATTCTATTGGATTTCTGGATAATGCGTCTGCGTTTACATTCGTTTTTCCGGCTTTGTAAACTACATCATACTCGTATTCGGCCAATTTCAGTCTCCATCGAATTACTCGTGCGTTTCCATCTTTGCAAGTTCTAAACCATACCAAGGGCTTGTGATCTGTGACGAGTGTAAACACTCTGCCATATAAATACGGCCTGAAATGTAAAACACTGTAGACAATCGCCAACGCCTCCTTTTCGTATGTATCGTATCGTGATTCTGCGTCATTTAATGTTCGTGAAGCGTATGCTACCGGTCTATCCGCACCGATAGGTCCTTGAGACAGGATACCCCCGATTGCGTAGCCGGACGCATCTGTGGTTACAACAAACGGCTTTGAAAAATTCGGAAATATTAAAACTGGTTTTGTACATAATTTTTCTTTTAATTCCTGAAAACTTTCCTCTTGACTTTCTCCCCATATGAAAGGAGTTTCGATTTTCAGAAGATTTGTGAGTGGTTTAGCCAACTTTGCATAACCCTCTATGAATTGACGATAATATCCGGTCAGTCCCAAAAATTGCCGAATACCCTTGACGTTAACTGGCCTTGGAAATTCTCGAACTGCTTCTACTTTCTTCGGATCCAGTTTTAATCCTTCTTTACTGATGACGTGGCCTAAGTATGCCACTTCTCGTTTCAGAAATTCACACCTGTCCGGTTGTAGACTCAAATTAGCGGTCCTCAGTCGATCGATAAGTTTCTTGCATTTCTCATCGTGTTCCTCCAGAGTTTTCGCGTAGATTACGATGTCGTCGAGATACACGAATAATTCCTGTCCTTGTAGTCCCATCAATACCATGTCCATTGCTCGCTGAAATGTGGGAGGAGCGTTCTTCAATCCCATAGGCATTCTGACGTACTCGTAATGTCCATATGGCGTTGTGAAAGCTGTTTTATGACAATCATCCGGATGCATCTTTATCTGATAGAACCCCGAAGCCAGATCGAATTCCGAAAAATACCGAGCACCTCCCAACTGATCCAATATATCTACGATATTTGGTAGAGGATAAGCGTCTCCTATAGTTTTTTCGTTTAACTGTCTAAAATCCAAAACTACTCTCCATTTCTTATTTCCTTGTGAATCTAATTTCTTTGGCACTACCCAGACTGGTGTATTATACGGAGATTCTGACTGCCTGATTAACCCTGCTTCTAAGAATTCAGCTACCTGTTTCCGTATTTCCTCTTTGTGAACCTCGGGAAAGCGATATTGCTTTGAATTTACCGGAAATTCATCCGTCGTTGGGATCCTATGCGTTACCACGTCTGTAGCCCCTAATTTTTCTCCTTTGATGTGAAATCTATCTACCCCATATCTGATAATTTCATGTACAGCTTCTTTTTCTATTTCGTCTAAATGTTCTAGTCGTAGCAATTCCAAAACTTTAGAGAACCGTGTCTCGTCTTTTTCTTTTCCTTCTATGGCAAAACATTTTTCAGTCATGAATTTTACTCCGATCAAACAATCAACAAACTGATAAGAATTATTTTTCCTTTTTACTGCGTTTTCCCATTTCGACATAATTCTTGGTTTTAATTCTTCTATTTCTTCTGATTCAATGCTTTTATCTTTTTCTCTGACTGACTTTTCTCGTTTTTCCTCTTTTTCTTTGACAACTTGATTTGATTTTATATTTTGTGACCTTTCTCCCATGTGCAACAGTATATCTCTAACAGAAGTTTGACAATTTTTTTCGGTGTTTGCGCTTACCGACACCGTGTGATTACTAAACAATTTTCCTTTATTTTGATTTACTTTACTTTGAACCGATTTTTCCGACTTACTTATCTCAATTTTCCATTCTTTTTCAGTGAAAATTCTATCCAGATCTGTTTTTTCAACCTTTACCTTATTTTTTTTCTTTCCGAATACAGAACCATCCGTGTTTTTCACAGAATCGTTTTTACCCTGATTTTCCTCCGACTCTCCGACATTATCCTGATTCCTTTCCGACTTTCCGACTTTACCCTGATTCCTTTCCGACTTTCCAACTTTACCCTGATTCCTTTCCGACTTCACGAACCGCTCCGAATTTTCAGAATTTCCAAACTGTTCCGACTTTTCCAATCCTCCTAACTGCTTTTCCGACCTTCCGAACTGATCCGACTTTTCTGACCTTCCGAATTTCTCCTGATCTTTCTCTTTTACTTCCTTTCTGAAGACTGGATCACCTGTAATACACACTGAATTAGTCATCTCATTCTTTTCACAGTTCTCTATGTTTTTTCCTTGTGGAATTGTTGTCAATTCCAGGACAGGGATCCCTATATGGACCCTCTCGTTGCGATGATTGGTTACGTAAATGTAACCTTTTCCACCAACGTTTTTCACCAATCCTTGTTCAATCTCAATTCCCTCGTCTACTTCGAGCCTTGGTAAATATCCCTCGAGAACGTCGTCGTTTCTCAAACGGATATAAAAAAGCTTCGTCATTTTTGGTGGGAACATCATACTTTCCCTAGTATGGAAGCCTATCTTTTTGTCTCGAACTTCAAGTGTACTGTTTTCATAATCAATTTTAGCCAAATTATCACGAAAATACTCGTTTGACAGTAATCCTCCCTGCTTGATTGGAAAACTGTTTGGTACCACGTGATAAACCGTTTCTCTTCCCAAAGTATTAATTATTACATACCCCAGAGTATACACAAATTCATCTGTAATTCCGCTCAATCTCAAAATTTTATCCCGATAAAGTTCCGAATTCTTTAGCAAACATCTTTCTTTCAGAATACTTTTACAAGCACCTGTGTCTAGCATCATAATTACCGTTTCCGAAAGCTCGCTACTTTGAAACAAGACGGTAGGAGAAATTACGTCTTTTTCTGGATTAATCAAATATATGTCGATTATTTCGGGTTCCGACCCGAATCGGTACAAGCCTTGATCGTAAGGGTTGGGTGCGCTTGGGTATTCGCGTTGGCCTGTGCCTGGGCACCCTGTGCTGGTCGGTCATCCGCGTTTCCCTGTTGCGCTGCCCTCCGGTTGTTGTTGCTGATGCGGATCTGACAATCCGTTAAATGATGACCTGGATTTTTACAATAATTGCAAATGATTTGATTGGCTTGGTTTTGTTGTTGTTGATTCACTGAATTTTGTTGTTGCGCCAATGCCTGTGAATAACTCATTGATCCTGCAACGTTCGAATTTCCGATGTTTGCCTGCTTCTGTTGATTGCATGCTGGCGCTGAATGTCCCCAGCCATTACACATCTGACATTGAATTTGAGATGTTTGACCTTGAGGAATTTTCGATTGATTTTGCTGTGTTACTTGATTGAAATTATTTGCTTGATTCTGTACAGGTTGTACACTACGGCAAGACTCGGTCAAATGGCCTTTTCGACCGCAATTTCTACATGGAATACTGTAACATTTGTCTGCCGTGTGTCCCCTTTTCCCACAAATCTGACAAATCATGATCGTATTCGTTTGCGCGACTGCGCCAGGAATTTTAAAACAATTATCTGCTGAGTGACGCGATTTTTTACAATACTGACAAATTAATGGAGTTTGAGGCTCGATTTTTCCCGATACTTTACATTTATCAGCTGTATGACCCAACTTTCCACAGGTCTGACATTTGCTAGGCGGAGTCGCCCCTGGAGCGCTCCAGCACGTTGTAGCAAGATGTCCTTTTTTACCACAGATCTGACAATTATTTGCCGCTGGTGTATTGGTGCTTACCACGGCTACAGTCGATTCTTCCTTAGCTTCCTCGATGATCTTCACGCTTGCTTTCTTTGGAGTTTTTTCAGGCTCCTTTTCCGGTTTTTGCTTTGCTTCAGCGTTGTCCCTCAACTTCTTCAGGTCTGCTAGTTCTCGTTCAATCCTTTTTGCCTCATAAATAGCTTCTCTGAGGGTGGTTTTCTCTGTTCCCATTTTGTCTCGTATCTCCGGTTTCAATCCTCTTTTGAAGCAACTGCAAGCCATTTCGTCTATTATATCCAGTTCTTCCTGACCCAGATATCCTTTCTTGTAATAATGAGCCTCGTTGATTTTTTCGGCTAATTCCCGAATACGATGTGCGTACTGATCTACTGTATCCGCATTCAGTTGTGCGCTGCTTCCCATTTTTCCTTGCAACTGATAAATATCCCTTGGTGGATCGTATGTTGTTTTCAAATATTCGATATATTCATCGATGCTCTCGAACTTATTTTTCGCAACCCGATTCCATACGTCTCCTACTAATTTCGATCTTGCCAATCTCAACAAGTGTAGTTCGTTTTCTGCTCCTACTATTTCCAGACCATCTTCCAATCCGGCGATATATCGTTCCAACGAGCTTCGTTTTCCATCGAACTCCGGTATCACCTGCAGAGCGTCTCGCAGGTTTCCGATTCTACCTGCACTCAAATTTAAGATTGGTCGCGTTAAATCCGGTGTCATCCGACGAGAAGGTTTTTTGTTCGGGTTATCATGATCCCTTCCTCCCCCGCCGTCGCCGCCACCGCCGTCGCCGCCACCGTCGCCACCGCCGCCTCCGCCGCCACGGTGGTCGTTGCCACGCCAGTCGTCGCTACCTGCTTCGTTGATTTGATCATAATCGATTTTTTTAGGATTTCCACGATTATTACCTGTGTTTCCATTTTCATTTGCTCTACTGTCTTTCTTTCGCTGAACTGATGGTATCACTGGTGCCATTTTTTTAGAGAGATTTCGTACAACCTTTTCCGGTACCTGTTTTCTACGTGAAACTTTCAATTTTTGACTCAAATCCCTTCGAGAACGCAATCTATTGACAGTATACCCTGTTTTCCTGGGACCTGTTGATTTTTCTGTCAATGATGCTAATCTAGTGAAACTATTAAATGACCTTGAAAAATTTACCTCTGATTTCGACTTGTTTCCAATTTTTACTGACGTGACTGAACTTTCCTTATTATCCCCAATTAACCCAAATGCTCTGGCTGCTTTGACAAAGAAATTTTCACTTCCACCTGGTGCACTTTTTCTTTTGGGTGAAACGGATTTTGAACAGGATTTTACGAAAGAAAGTCTCCTTCTCGGTGTTGTATCTATTTCTGAGGATCTCGATCTCAACTGTGTACCTGAACTACTACTCAATCTCAACCAGGGTGTGGTCAAACCAGTAGCTGACGTAAATGAACTTTCCGACTCGTCGAATTGATTAATTACAGTTTTTTCTGCTATTTGCGGTTCTACAGCTTCTACTTCATCCCCATTATGATTTTCACATTTTGAATTAGTTTCAACTGGATTTTGGACATTTGGATTGATTGTATCTGGAAATTCGTGTAAATACTCATCAATTGTCTTCGCAAGGAGCTCTATTTCCTTTCCAAGTGCTTTAGTTGCGTCCGATGCAACTTTATGTTTTGAATTTTCCGATGTTTTCTCTATATTTGCCACTACCTCTCTAGGATATGGAGTTGAAGTTAATAATCTGCTTTCCTCATCGAATTCCTCAATATCTGACACTTGAGTTATTTGATCTTTCGGTTTTATTATTTTTCCCGGTTTTCTTGCTCCCGATTTTTTCCTGTCTTCCGGATAGGCATGCACGATTTGATCGGGAAGAGTACACTTTGAACGTGTTGAAGTCATTTATGACTTTATTTTCCCTTTACTGCTCATTTCACAAAAATTATTCGATTTGATTTTATTTATTTATTATGACGGATACTTTCCTTTGTAGTTTGCTGGGTCGAGATCTCTTCTCGAGACGTCGGGGCAGGCGGGTATGGACGGGGGGGAAAATAATAGATGACGAGTTCGTTTATAAAAAAAAATGACTAATGGTGTTTAATCTTTAGAAAGAAATTTAACAAAACGGAATAATAAAATAGCGAAGTAGAAAAACGAGGATACAATAATAATCTTTCGCTTCAACGCCGGTACAGGTACGTTGAAGCGTCAACCCCAAAAAAAAAAACACAAAAAAAGAAGAAAAGAAAAAGAGAAGAAAAAAAAGAAAGGAATGAACGAAAATAATACTCTGGCGGTACCAGTCTTTTCGACGCCGGTACTGGTACGTCGAATCCTCACTATGCTAATAATCCAAACAAAAAAAAGAAAGAAGGAGAGGGACTAACAATATCGTAAAGGGATGTGGATCGGGGGAGAATTTACACGGGAGGGGTCAATCACATGGGAAGAGCTTGCCGGTGAAAAAAAACTAATCCGTGGTAAGCCCTCTCGGGTGACTCAGGGTTGCATGGGCGCCAGCTACTTTTACGGTGTAGCACCGAACTTAAAAAAAGAAAAGCGGAGGAGAGAAAAGAAAAAAAAAGAAAAAAAAAAGAAAGAAAAGAAAGCAAAAACAATAGCGAGTAAATTCTTGGCTTTATCGCGGCACACGGCTAGCGGGGGACGAGGGGGGGGGGAGGGGGAGAGTGAGACTTCTCAGGGTCTGGGATACTGTCCTAGCGGCTCTTAATGTTATAACCTCGGCACATCGAAAAGTCTGCGGAAATTCCCGTGTACGGGTCGCGGGGACGGGGGGGGGGGGAAATATGCTAAACTAATGAAAAAAATATCCGGGATTATCGGTGAAAAATTACCGCCACTCACGCGCACTTAATGGTATGTAAAATGGCCGACGCACGTGGCAGCCGGTGTTCGGCGGTCGAAGACAGCACCGAGAGACAAAGGCGCCAAATAATAAAAGAGAAAAATACAATCCGAAAAAGAAAACGGTGGCAATAAATATCACAACAATTTACTTAGATCTATTAAGAGAGGCGGGGGGGAGGTTTTCGGGATGTGGGCGAGGGTCGAATTCAGCGGGGGGGTAAAGGGGGGGGGGAAGAAGAACTTATCGGCTACTCACTCAACCAGCACGCTTCCTTCTTTACAATGTTAATTTTCCGGAGATCGCTAATTCCTGGGACGGCTGAGTCGTTGTAATTTCCGTACGAGATTTTCCTTGGGCGGCCTGGTCGTTGTAATTTTCCGTACGAGATTTTCCTTGGGCGGCCTGGTCGTTGTAATTTTCCGTACGAGATTTTCCTTGGGCGGCCTGGTCGTTGTAATTTTCCGTAGAGGGGGTTTCCGTGGGCGGTCTGGTCGGTTCGATCTTCCGAAGGGGGTATTCCGTGGACGGCGTGGTCGGTATAATTTCCTTGGTAATTAGTCGAATCGGGTCCTCGGGCGGTCTGGTCGGTATAATTGCAATGGTACTAACTCTCCAGAAAAGATCTGGTCCGGGGAAATATAGCTGAGTCGTCTTAAATTCGTAATTTTCACTAATTTTCGCACTCGCTCTCGCTATCACACACGCTCGCTCTACGCCCTGGCTCGAAGTAACGATGGCCTCGCCGTTTCCGGCTTCTTCTCCGTTCTAAGGGTCTGCCTCGTGCTGGAGCGACAGGTGTCGCGAATCTGATTGGCGTTCCTCGGGACTGGCTGGCGGCGGGCGTCGGGATTGGTCGCGGGCTGTTGCGAATATTCTTCGCGACGGAAGGCTCGTCGCGACGCTCGGCGCGCGCATCTTCGTGATCGATTGGCTAATCGATCGACTAGCCATTCTTGCTGCCGGAAAGTGGCGACCTCGGTGGGCTGGCGTGGAACGTCCTTTTGACAGGACGGGCTGCGGAAACTAGTGTTTTGCCCGTACGACACACCTCGTCGATTTATCCCCGGCATTCCGAGCCGGGAGGGTGTCGCCGGGTGTTTCCGTGTCGGTGGACGGGTCGGGCAGGGTGCTCCGACTCGACGAAATTTTCCCGGACTTGGCGGTGGCGGAATTCTCCTCGGGACTGTCGAGGGCGGATTTGCAGGTTAGTCCCAGGAAGGTCGGCCAGTTTGATTCCACGGTGTACTGTTTCATCCTGACAGGTCTGTCAGGGTAGCTGGCGGCGTAGGACGGTCTTCGATGAGTCTGTCGAGGGCTTCGATGAATCTGGCGGTGGGTCTTCGGTGGCTGACGATGGCTTCGGTGAGTCTGGCGGTGGGTCTTCGGTGGCTGACGATGGCTTCGGTGAGTCTGGCGGTGGGTCTTCGGTGGCTGACGCTGGCTGTGGTGAGTGAGTCGAAGGGCTGACAGGGTAGCAGGGACTGAGGGTAGGTCGAGGGAGGCTAACAATGTTGTGTGTCATTTTTTATGTCCTAGATTCATAATCCTAATTCTTATTCTAATTCTTTCCCTAGGTGAGTGGCGGGACTCCGAGCCAGGCTAAGCGGGGAAAGCCGTGACGCACCACGTCACAACTCCCCCCCACTTGCCGAAAGTTCGTCTCATGACAACTTGAGCAACATTCATACTGGGTGGTTACACGGGATAGGGGAGGGGGCGGTTGGGTAGAAAAAAAAAACTGTAGTGATGCCATCTATTAACTATATTAGGAACTTTGTTTCTCAGTCTTGATTCTCCTCCTATTTACACCGCTTTGTACATCCTGGCTACATCATTGCCAAGCAAAAAAAAACAAAAGGAACTAAAATAATCATTCTTGGTTTGAAAATAGAGAAAAGATAAAAGAAAATTGTTGGCCTCTTGGTGGCAAGTACGGGGGTGCGAGGAGGTCAGGAAAAAAAAGGAAAAGGGAATAATGACTGAGTCGAAAAAGAAAGTAAAAATGAGGGGTGTCAGGAGTAATGAGGGAAGAAACGCAAAAAAGGGGAAAGGAAAGAACGGCTTAGTGGGGCGGTCTTGGGCGGTTTTCTAGTCGGGTCGGGCACTGGGTCGATCGGTGGGTCGCCTTTCCACAGTTCCAGCACCTCGGGGGGTGCTTGACGTGGACTACGTCCGATTTTGGTTTGCGGGGGGGGTCGATCTCCAGGGCCATCAGGGCGGGTATCGGGGGGGTCGGGGTGATGAGGGCTGGCAGGGCTGGGCGTCTGGGGGTAGTGGGGGTCAGAGGATCGGGTGGGGTAGGGCGCAAGGACATCAGTGTGGGGATTGAGGGTGCGGGGGCGGACAGGGGGCGGGAGGGGGAAGCAGGGGGGTTACGGGATTTGGCGGTTGTTCGGGGTGCAGGGACGGGCGGTTTGGGTGTCGGGGGCGCGGGGGTAGGTGGCTGGGGTTTTGGGGAGTGGGGAAAGGTGGGGACGTGGGATAGAGGGCCGAGGGGGATCGTGAGCTTTAGCTTGGGGATCGTTCCAGTAGAGGTGGAGGGGGGGGAATGTTTGGGGGCTGGGGCTGGCAGGGCCTTATCGCCGGGTCCTTTGGCGCAGCTCATACTGGCGGGTAGGGGCGGCGGGAGGTCTAGTAGTGCTCCCACGGGGGCGGCCTCGGGGTCTTCGCGAGCTGGCGGTTGCTTCTCCGGCGGTTGGGGCTGGCGTCGGCGGCTCGGCAGGGTGGCCGGAACTTGAGGTGGAAGTTCCGGGGCCGGCAGGTTGTACCCGATTGCTTCGCGTCGGGCTTGCAGGGTCCGTATGCCGCCTCGTCCCGGTTTCCAGGCCCTCCCTGGGAGTTCCTTCATCCTGAAAAGAAGGGGGGGCGGGCGTTAGGGTCTGGTTAGCATCGGGGGCTGGGGCTATCGGGGGTATGGGCGGGGGTAGTCCTAGTGGGGGGATACTTTCTATATTCTCTGGGGGGTGATAGGGTTTCAGATCTTTTATGTGGACTCTCGGGCGGGTGTTCTTAGAGGGGATATTCAACTCGTAGACCACGGGGGATAGCTTGTTGGTGATCTCGTACGGCCCGCGGTATTTTGCTGCGAGTTTCGCAGCGAAGTTCTGTGCGCCGGAGGAGAGAACGCGATTTTTCCTGAGTACCAGGTCTCCGATCTGGTATTCCTGGTTAGACCGGCCCCGATTATAGTAACGCGCTTGTCGTCGCGCGGCTAAGGATAAATTCCGGTGCACCCAGTCGTGTATTAAGGGGAGGCGGGTCATTCGGTTTTTCCATACTGCAGGGTCGGTCCGGTTTTCAATGGTCGGGGGAGGGGTTTCGTTGCGTATGCTTTTGGCCGGTCGGGGGTTTCGGCCAAAATTAAGGAATGCGGGGGTCATTTGGGTGGAGGCTTGAACGGCGGTGTTGAGGGCAAAGCATAATTCGGGAAGGTGTACGTCCCAGGTCTGGTGGTCGTCACCTATGTAAGATACCATCATGGTCTTAAGGGTTCGGTTCACGCGTTCGACGGGGTTGGCTTGCGCATGGTAGGGAGGGATGGTGGTCTGACGGATTCCGTATTGGGACAGCTGGGAGGTCATATATCGGTTCACAAATTCTGTACCGTTGTCTGTCAGGAGGTATCGGGGGCAGCCCCAACGGTTCAGAATCAATTTCTCGAGGGCAGTCATAATGGTGGGTCCTGTCGCGGTTTTCAGGGGTTGGGCCTCGATGTATTTTGTGAACAAATCCTGGAATACAACGACGTATCGGTTTCGGTTCTTACTCGGGGGGAATGGCCCCATGACGTCGGCAGCTACGACGGTCCATGGGCCTTCGGTTGTTCTTTCCCTCATTATTCCAACAGGTGCGGTCTGCTGCACCTTGTTGAGCTGACAGACCGGGCATCGTCGCACAAACTGAGCGACGTCTTGGAAAATTCCGGGCCAGGCAAAGTCTTGGGTCAATCGATGGTAGGTCTTATCTATGCCTAGGTGGCCGGCTTGGGGGCTGTCGTGTGCGTCTTGCATGGCTTGTCGGCGGGCGTCATGGGGTAGGACTAACTTCCAGGAATCCAGGTCTACTAGGGTAGGGTCTATCACGGGGTGCGGGCGGTGGTGGTATAGACGGTCATCCTCGAGCTTCCAATCAGGGTATTTAGAGGGGAATTGGCTAACGTTTTTCATCTGTTCGAGGTACCAAGGGTCTACCGTTTCACCAATGGTGGCTAGGGCTTCCGGTGTTCCTTCGAACATTCGGGATAGGGCGTCGGGTACTACATTCAGGGCTCCCTTGCGGTGGACAATCTCCATGTCGAGGTCTTGCATCATTAATGCCCATCTCGCAAGTCTCCCGGCGGGGTCTTTAATATTCCGCAGCCAGCGTAAGCTGCTGTGGTCGGTGATGACTCGAAAGGAAGTACCCTCCAGGTATGGTCGCAATTTCTTTGCAGCCCATAGGACTGCCAGGCACTCTTTCTCGGTGACGCTATATTTTTTTTCGGCTCGGGATAGGACTCGACTACAGAATACGATGGGGTGTTCTTCGCCTTGGGACTCTTGGGTGAGGACTGCTCCTATTGCTAGGTCGCTGGCATCGGTGTGGACTGTAAAGGGTTTGGTGAAGTCGGGACGGGCTAGTACTGGGGCTTGGGTTAGGGCTATCCGCAGGGCTTCGAATGCCACACTCTGTTCCTCTCCCCACTGCCACGGTGCATCCTTTTCTAGGAGTCGCACGAGGGGGACTTTGTGCTTGGAAATATCACCCAGGAATCGAGCGTACCATCCGATCATTCCGAGGAAGCGGCGTAACTGTTTAAGGTTTCTGGGGGCGGGGTATTTCAGGATCGGGGCTATCTTGTCGGGGTCAGTCTTCAGTCCGTCTTTGGATATCACGTATCCCAAGTATTTCATCTCCGGACAAAAGAACGAACTCTTCTCTCGGTTAATCTCTAATCCCGCATTTCTGAGCGCGGTTAGCACGAGAGTCAGGTACTCGAAATGTTCATCAATCGTCTCTGTGGCAATGATGACATCGTCTAAATATGCAAATACGTGTGGCTCCCATTCGGGTCTTATTAGTCTGTCCATCAGTCGTTGGAATGTGGCAGGGGCGTTTGTCAGTCCGAAGGGCATGCGGGTAAATTGGAAAAGTCCACGTCCGGGGACGGCGAAGGCGGTTACGGGGCGGCTTTTGGGGTCGAGCGGGACTTGGAAGTAAGCTTGGCTCAGGTCTAACTTCGAGATATGTTGGGCACGGCGAAGTCCGTCTAATATCCGGTCGAGGTTGGGTAGGGGGTAGGCATCTTTGCGCGTGACTTTATTCACGTCGCGGTAATCGATGCAAAAACGGTGTTTGCCGTTGGGTTTTGGGACTATCACTGGGTTGCTGAGCCAGCCACTATCGGAGGGTTCGATTACTTGTTCGCTGATCATCCTGTCGACTTCAGCTTGGGCGATTCGCAAAAGGAAGGGGGATATGGTTCGAGGGCGTTGGCGAATTGGGGGATGGTTGTTGACGTCAATGGCATGGTGAATAAGGGTCGTGCTACTGAGGGCTCCGGTGGTAGGGGGTTTCACTAGGCGGTCTAACAGGGCTTTTAATTGGGTCTCCGTGTCTTTAGTTACTTCCACCAATCCGGCAAATTCGGGGTACGCGGTGACTATCAGGGGGGTATGGCCGTAGGCGGCGAATTTCTGGGGAATCCCGTTGGGAGTACGCCACGTGTCGTGCAGGTGATCGATTTGTAGTCCCAACAGCTTACAAAAATCTCTCCCTAGAATCGCGTCGTATCCCAAGGGTGCGACGCGCATGTCCAGGGGCCACATTCTTCCCTCTATTTCGAAGAGAAGTCGGATATCTCCCACCACGGGGACGATCGCGTTGTTGGCAACACGCACTCCCCCAGTGGCGGGTCTCATTGTCACGCCCAGGGAATTGGCTAGGGTGACTCCCAAATATGAGCGTGTCGCTCCTGAATCAAGGAGGGCTTCTACGGGACGGCCGGAAAGGTTTAGGGACAGGAAGTGTCGGTCGTCTTCCTCGTAGTCGTGGGGTGAGTCGGGTGGGTTGGGTAGCAGGGACGGTCGGGGGTTTGGGTTGTCTAGACTATCTAAAATTTCAAGGGGCTGGGGGTGTGGGATTTCGGGGGAGGCCTTTTTTACTGTCCTCCCCCCGAGAGGTTTCCCTCACGGATTCGGCGGCATCTGGGGCACGTGTTCACGTCGTGTCCGGCGAGGCCACAAACCTTGCAAAAATTACCGCGGGGCTGCAGGCATTGTCTGAAGATGTGGCCTTGTTGTCGACAATTGTAGCACCGGACCGTGGCGGACTGGGCTCTGGGGGTTGGGGGAGGGGCTGGGGAGGTGGGGACTGGGACTGGGTTTTCGATTTGGAGGGCCATGAGGGGTTGGAGGGTGGCTCGAGCAGAGGGGGCAGGGAAAGCAGGGGTTGGGGCTTGTTGGGAGGTTGAGGGGGTTGCGGGCTGGGTGGTAGGGGGGACTGGGGGAAGGGTTAGGGTAGGGTCTGATTCTAGGGCAGCCGCTTTCCCCTGGTGGGCTTTACTCTGGGGTACGAAGGCGGCAGATGGAAGGACGGACTGGGCGGCGGTCGGCGGGGGTCGGTAGGTCCGTTTGCGCTCCTGCATGGACTCCACGCGCCGACATCTTAACTGGAAGTCCAGGAAGTCGCTGATGTCGGAGCGGTCGAGGTGGACGGCCAGGTCGGGGTGCAGGTTCTCATAGCAGAGGTCGAGCTGGGCTTCCAGGGAGAGGGGGGGGTTGAGGAAACTGAAATAAGTCCTCATTTTCGTGAGGTATTCCCCGCTTGGTTCGCCGGGGCCTTGGGTTCGGAGCTCCACTTCGCGACGTAGCTTCTCTTGGAGGTCGCTATAACCGAATCGTGCTCGGAAATGGAACACGAATTCCTCATACGACGTCCAAGCCTCGTGTGATACCCTGTACCACATGAGGGCGTCATGGGTGAAGGACTCGGGAAGCATGCGGAGCAGCTCCTCCTCGGTGTAGGCACGGCTGGCGCAGTACTCATACAGCCGCAGGAGGTACTCCTCTCCGTCGTCGGTACGTCGTCCCGCAAATTTGGGCCCGAATCGACGGAAGTGGTCGATTCCGGCGGTATCTCGGGTTATGAAACTGGAGGACGGGGGTTGGAACGAGGAGGGGTGTCGGAGGGGGGTGCGGGGGACGGGGGGTCTTACGTGCGTGCTGTGGTGCTGGGGGTTGGTGCGGGGGGGGATGGAAAAGGTATCTTGGAAGCGGGGGGGTGCTTGGGGTGGGGGAGGGGGTTGGGATCGAGGTGGGGATTGTGGTTGGGGTTGAGGGATGTGGACGAGGGGGGCTCGGGCGGGGATTTGGGGTGGGGCTGGTCGTCGGACTACCTGGGGAGTGGTAAATCGGGGGTCGAACGTTACGATGGGGGCTGGGGCGGGAATTAGAGGGGGGTGTTGGGGGATGGGTTCGTCATGTAGGGACATGAGGTCATCGGTTTGGTCGAACGAGATGGGGTCCTGATAAGGTCCTAGGGTTTGGCCTGTGGGTAGGGCTTGCTGCGGAGGGGGATGTTGGGGCGGTTGGGGTTGGGGAGGGGCTGGAAGGGTAGAGGGCCCCTGTGAGGTGTCCAGGTCCAATCCTGCGAGGCGGGAGCGCAGGGTGTCGTTAAATTCGGCGGCACTCTGCAGCGCGGAGGTCAGGGTAAAAGGGGCAGCCATTCCGCGTTCGTCCTCCGTAGGGTCCCAGTCCACGTGGACCTCCGGGAACCGCCGGCGAACTTCGTGCCGCCAATACCGGCTCTCTAAATCCTCGCGCTCTCCCGCGATACTCAGCCCAGCGTGGTCACAGAGTCGTATTAGATCGGCGACGTGAGGGAGGCGAGTCAGGTGGGCCTTCATCTGCTTGAGCTCCCTCGCAAGAGCGGGGGCAAGGGCAGTCGGGGGGGGGGGTGCTATCATGGGGGGCGGGGGGGTAGAGGTGCCGGTGGGGCCAGCGGGTTGGGGGCCGACCGAGGTGACGCTGGTGGTGGTCGCGGTGACCCCTCCGGCGGTCGCGATGGCCCCGGTGGTGGCCACGACGACGCCCCCAGCGGTCGTCACGAGGGCATTCTCCGTGGTTGTTACGGGATCCATTTTCACGGCGGGGTTTAATGGGGTTTATGCTAGCGGTCTCAGAAAATTCAAAACTCAAAAAGATACATAAATTTGAATTTACAAGGCAAGAAGGGGGGGGGGGGGCTCGACACGAAAAAGTTTTTTTTTTTTTTTTCTCGGGGCTAGGGGCGAACGGGGGGGCAGTGGGAAAAAAAAGAGCAAAAAGGGCAGAGAGAAGAAAAGAATTCGCAGGGGCTAAATCAGGGCGAACAGGGGGGGGGGTTACAGGGCGATAGCGGTAATAAAATGAGGTGAAATGGTATCAAGGCACAAAGTGAACAATAATAAAAGCGGGTACTTACTTGCCAACAAGGTTTCGTGAGTGGGGGTAATTTCGCAGGGCGACGGCGGGAATAGCAAAAAAAAGAAAATTGGGGCTGGGTCGTACGGGGGGGGGTTTACGGTGCCGAGGTGAGCACTTGGGCAACTCGGGGGAAAAACTCCACTCGAGGAGGGAAAAAGTCCCTGCCCTCGAGGGTACTATTTTTTAGTTTTCCCTGTTATTACAGGGCCCCACGTTGGGCGCCAAAATTTTATGACGGATACTTTCCTTTGTAGTTTGCTGGGTCGAGATCTCTTCTCGAGACGTCGGGGCAGGCGGGTATGGACGGGGGGGAAAATAATAGATGACGAGTTCGTTTATAAAAAAAAATGACTAATGGTGTTTAATCTTTAGAAAGAAATTTAACAAAACGGAATAATAAAATAGCGAAGTAGAAAAACGAGGATACAATAATAATCTTTCGCTTCAACGCCGGTACAGGTACGTTGAAGCGTCAACCCCAAAAAAAAAAACACAAAAAAAGAAGAAAAGAAAAAGAGAAGAAAAAAAAGAAAGGAATGAACGAAAATAATACTCTGGCGGTACCAGTCTTTTCGACGCCGGTACTGGTACGTCGAATCCTCACTATGCTAATAATCCAAACAAAAAAAAGAAAGAAGGAGAGGGACTAACAATATCGTAAAGGGATGTGGATCGGGGGAGAATTTACACGGGAGGGGTCAATCACATGGGAAGAGCTTGCCGGTGAAAAAAAACTAATCCGTGGTAAGCCCTCTCGGGTGACTCAGGGTTGCATGGGCGCCAGCTACTTTTACGGTGTAGCACCGAACTTAAAAAAAGAAAAGCGGAGGAGAGAAAAGAAAAAAAAAAGAAAAAAAAAGAAAGAAAAGAAAGCAAAAACAATAGCGAGTAAATTCTTGGCTTTATCGCGGCACACGGCTAGCGGGGGACGAGGGGGGGGGGAGGGGGAGAGTGAGACTTCTCAGGGTCTGGGATACTGTCCTAGCGGCTCTTAATGTTATAACCTCGGCACATCGAAAAGTCTGCGGAAATTCCCGTGTACGGGTCGCGGGGACGGGGGGGGGGGGGAAATATGCTAAACTAATGAAAAAAATATCCGGGATTATCGGTGAAAAATTACCGCCACTCACGCGCACTTAATGGTATGTAAAATGGCCGACGCACGTGGCAGCCGGTGTTCGGCGGTCGAAGACAGCACCGAGAGACAAAGGCGCCAAATAATAAAAGAGAAAAATACAATCCGAAAAAGAAAACGGTGGCAATAAATATCACAACAATTTACTTAGATCTATTAAGAGAGG
Organism: Amblyjoppa fuscipennis; assembly: GCA_963575735.1. Classification (NCBI taxonomy): domain Eukaryota; kingdom Metazoa; phylum Arthropoda; class Insecta; order Hymenoptera; family Ichneumonidae; genus Amblyjoppa; species Amblyjoppa fuscipennis. The sequence goes on along the minus strand of OY754494.1, from coordinate 7,277,673 downwards.
CGGGGGGGAGGTTTTCGGGATGTGGGCGAGGGTCGAATTCAGCGGGGGGGTAAAGGGGGGGGGAAGAAGAACTTATCGGCTACTCACTCAACCAGCACGCTTCCTTCTTTACAATGTTAATTTTCCGGAGATCGCTAATTCCTGGGACGGCTGAGTCGTTGTAATTTCCGTACGAGATTTTCCTTGGGCGGCCTGGTCGTTGTAATTTTCCGTACGAGATTTTCCTTGGGCGGCCTGGTCGTTGTAATTTTCCGTACGAGATTTTCCTTGGGCGGCCTGGTCGTTGTAATTTTCCGTAGAGGGGGTTTCCGTGGGCGGTCTGGTCGGTTCGATCTTCCGAAGGGGGTATTCCGTGGACGGCGTGGTCGGTATAATTTCCTTGGTAATTAGTCGAATCGGGTCCTCGGGCGGTCTGGTCGGTATAATTGCAATGGTACTAACTCTCCAGAAAAGATCTGGTCCGGGGAAATATAGCTGAGTCGTCTTAAATTCGTAATTTTCACTAATTTTCGCACTCGCTCTCGCTATCACACACGCTCGCTCTACGCCCTGGCTCGAAGTAACGATGGCCTCGCCGTTTCCGGCTTCTTCTCCGTTCTAAGGGTCTGCCTCGTGCTGGAGCGACAGGTGTCGCGAATCTGATTGGCGTTCCTCGGGACTGGCTGGCGGCGGGCGTCGGGATTGGTCGCGGGCTGTTGCGAATATTCTTCGCGACGGAAGGCTCGTCGCGACGCTCGGCGCGCGCATCTTCGTGATCGATTGGCTAATCGATCGACTAGCCATTCTTGCTGCCGGGAAGTGGCGACCTCGGTGGGCTGGCGTGGAACGTCCTTTTGACAGGACGGGCTGCGGAAACTAGTGTTTTGCCCGTACGACACACCTCGTCGATTTATCCCCGGCATTCCGAGCCGGGAGGGTGTCGCCGGGTGTTTCCGTGTCGGTGGACGGGTCGGGCAGGGTGCTCCGACTCGACGAAATTTTCCCGGACTTGGCGGTGGCGGAATTCTCCTCGGGACTGTCGAGGGCGGATTTGCAGGTTAGTCCCAGGAAGGTCGGCCAGTTTGATTCCACGGTGTACTGTTTCATCCTGACAGGTCTGTCAGGGTAGCTGGCGGCGTAGGACGGTCTTCGATGAGTCTGTCGAGGGCTTCGATGAATCTGGCGGTGGGTCTTCGGTGGCTGACGATGGCTTCGGTGAGTCTGGCGGTGGGTCTTCGGTGGCTGACGATGGCTTCGGTGAGTCTGGCGGTGGGTCTTCGGTGGCTGACGCTGGCTGTGGTGAGTGAGTCGAAGGGCTGACAGGGTAGCAGGGACTGAGGGTAGGTCGAGGGAGGCTAACAATGTTGTGTGTCATTTTTTATGTCCTAGATTCATAATCCTAATTCTTATTCTAATTCTTTCCCTAGGTGAGTGGCGGGACTCCGAGCCAGGCTAAGCGGGGAAAGCCGTGACGCACCACGTCACATTATTTATTTATTTATAATTTTATATACACTCTTTTTGTATCCCGGACGAGCCCCCAATTTTTATGTTACGTCCCGATCAGCAATTTTCACTCCATCTCGGTCAAGGAGAGTTTTCACCCTCCCTTTACACGTTATTCGGAGATGACGCATTATCGAGGATTTGGCCCTGTTTTCAACCTAACCTTTCGGAAAATAATTCGGGATAGGGCCTAGAGTGTGTATATTTAATATTAACTGAATTTTATTCACGGTTAAAACTTCGGAATTATTTAATTTTGAGTGATGATTCTAACCTGGACAAGAAACTTCTGGATGCTAACTCTTTCTATCATACGGGACACGATACGCGACTATCTCACTCTCTCGGGCGTCACCCTCGACGCACGACTTGCGGCATTTACTGTCACGCTCACTCACTGTTTACTTCGGACCTATCCTAATACTTTAACGCGAACAGATATAGCTGAAATAGAATTGACCAACACGAATATATATTGTCCAGGAGAATATTTTAATCTTCCAGGTTGACGAATAAATGCCGATGTATAAATATTCAGAAGAAATGAATGTTAAAATAAAAATAATAATTTTCCAAACTTACGATGTGATTTAAATGGGTTTACCTCGGAATGGATGATCGAATGAATTGATTGATGAATGATGAATATCGATATCGAAATAGAACGTCCTTCCCAGATGTTGTAGATGGTAATAAATTACTCCGACGACGAAATGATTTCGAGGAAGAAAATACTCGATTCGATGAAATGATTCGGAAAGATATGAATAATTTATTCGAACAGAATTAAAATGAGAACTGATATTCGAAGATATTTCAAGGTGATTTTACAAGTTCTTTGTTAATGGCTCTAAGTACAATACAAGATTGAGGCCAGTGTCCCGCTCGCGTAGAAGAAGAAGAAGTAATAATGTCGAGTGGGCGGTGGGCGCGCGAATAAATAACCTCGGTGCCGGATACCACCGCGTCACCGCTGTCTCACCGGCGCCTCGTCTCCCCACTCTCATCACCTGATTACTTTCTTTGATTAACTAATTACTTATTCCTAGTTTCGTAGTTTTACAATAATTTTGACCCTTCTATTTGTTAATACTTAAATTTTAACGCGAATTCTATGAACATACAAATTTGAACGAAAGCTCTACGAGCTTTCGTTGAAAAGTTAACAATGGTTGGCATAAATTTTTATCGTAATATTTATCTGATTATTTCCTTGGATTTTGTGTTAACCGTTTTATATTTCTTTCCTACTTTTCATAATTTTCTGTATTTTCACCCATTATCTTTAAATTTATCCTGACGTTTTGACTCAATAATTATTACACATGCTTGACTTTACTCTATTCGTTTCAATATTGTTAATAATTCCCCAAAATATCTCGCCATTTTTCATATTTGTTATTCATTATTTCATTCTCTATTTATTCTTGCATCAAATCATCTCAATTATGTTCCTCCTAGACCATACCAATGATCTATCGGTCACTGGTATTAACAATCCAGGAGGTGCTGCACTCATCGTTGCCGACGATCACTCTCGGCATCACGGACCCCGTGACAAGCCGTACAAGCGTTCGCATGCTCGACAAGCCTGATGACCGCCGCACCAATATCCTTATCTGCGTTTTTGCGGGTCAGGTTACCGAGCCTCGCGCGGCTCACTTGGGCTGTACAGTCGCCTCTGTACCTCAACCCAATTTACCTGAAGGCTAATTATTATTACCAGTGGATAAATTTTTCATCTGGTATTTAATTTATTCATTATCCCTTTCGGGTTTGATGATTATATTTGCCAATGATTATTTTCAGCGTTTTGGTAAATTTCAAATTTTTGTTACTTAACCGGTCATGTGACCCAAATGACCTTGAAATATCTTGGGAAAATTTTGGAGGACGTAACACTAATTTGGGTTTTGTGCGTGAGCCGTCAGCTCGTAAGGTTAGGGACATTCTCAAGTGAAGTACAAATGTATTACTCAGTATTTAACAATGATTATTTAAGAACGTATTTAGTATGTTTAACAATATTTTTATATTATCAGAGATTTACATAGGTAACATTGTTATATTCATTATATAACAATGTTTACGAAGAACCTTCGATTAAGGTTCCCCTTTTTGTCCGAACAGTGTGCAGCCAACGTTTTACTTGACGCTGATTTAAGGTCGGACAAACGAGCAGTCAAGCCTTGATTGGTGCTCGATTATTGCTTTACTATTGATGCTTTTTACTGATTTGTTAATGCTTCATTAACTTGTTCACTGATGCTTTAATACCGTTCTATGGATTTATCCACTATCGCTTTATCAATGTATTCATTAATGCGCCGTTATTATTAACACATAATTATGTTGCAACCATTAATGCTCGATTTAAGCTTACTTCTGTCCTTTTGAATTACCAACCGCCAGTACACTTTGTACGCTTGATACACCTTCTCGCTTAACGACAATCGGACGTCAATCCTTTCCAATGAGAGTTTAATATTTTCACTACCTACTTATCGAGTTACGAGCCCAGCTCGCAACGGGTGTATCCGTAGTCAACCGTAAGAATCAGGCGTTCCGAAGAGACTGGTGAGTGCCTGCTCGTGGTTCCTTATATAGAGGTACGAGCAGGCATGTCAGCATAATTTTGGCAGTGTCAGATATTTCCTCATTATTGTTTAAACAATTATTCCGACATCCGGATTCCTGCTTCGATATTTCTCAATGTCTGACTCGACTAATTAATTATCGATTAAATGCTATTTCGGCGGTACGTTGACCAGAGATGCAATACTAGCTTCTCCGTCTCTGTCAATGAGAATTTGGAGACGCTACGATTGCGAAATACCTGACTCAGCAATTACGGGGCCGATGCTCGAATTCGAGTCGCTATTGCCTAAATGCTGACTCGAATTTAATTCTATTTCGCAACGGCGTGTTCATCGCATGCCGCTGCTTACTTCGATTATGGGGCAATGACGTTACCGCAATAATCGACGTATCGAGGTACCCGGGGTACAACATCCCTCCTCTCCAAAAAGAAAAGAAATTGTTTTTCTTTTCGCTCGTCTCCTGCGAGCTTTATTTTTATGACTCTAGGATGTACCCCGCGTACTACTTATTTATGATCTATGAGTATGCTGATTTACAAAAACTTTACGTGAACCATCACGCGTGTGACTTGTTGATGATAAAATGCTAAACATTTTTTTTTTTTTTCTTGAAATTCTTGTTCCTTGTGGTCGCGAAGACCGTTCATGTTTCGATTGACGCGTGGGATGTGGCTGTCCTGGATGCACCGCTTCGTCGTGAAGAAGTACTTTATCTCTCATATTTTATTTTTTGAGAGTGTAGCTTCTTAGGGACGCTTTTACGTAAAACTCCGAATCTCGAAATTGGCTGGTCCTTGCGTAGAAGGCGTATCGGCCCCAAAAGTTTCTAAATGGTATGTTTGACCGACAGAAGCAACTAAAATCTTATTTAGTTGTATTTTTTTTTTTCGTTTCATGCGTAGCCTTATCGAAGCCAGTGGCCGTCCCGAGCCGTACTTTTTCTCGTTCCTTCGAGACTTTCAGATTCTCGCGCGCTGCAGACCAAGCCGCGGGCGAATGTTCGCGCAACTCCTGTGCGCCGTCGGCACACGGATATGTGGGCTGGGCCCGCTTCGGAGGGCTGTAGATAGATCCGTGTTTTTCCGCCATGGACAAAACGATGGGGTTGCATCCAATAGACGCACGGTTCGTCGTATTGTCTATAAACCTGGCGTACGTAGTCATTCGCCCCAATTTTCGTGACCCTCGTCCACGTAACCCTTCAGGTGTCGGGCGAATGTCCTTTTCGACAATTCCTAAGCCCTATTCGACTAGGGATTCTGGCCCATTGCCTGTATTTTTTTTTTCAGTCAACAATTTGCATTCAACTCTATTTAAAGTTGCGCTTAAGGGGTTTCTACTGCCTTCGCTACCCCGTTTGCTTTTCTGTTTCCCAGTACCCGAGTCTTGCTTTGTGGTCCTTGACGCCAGTAGCACCAACAAGGGCTAAGAGTTCTTTAACATAGCGGACGAGTGCCCTAAACGTATGGGCGGAAAGGTGTTTTCTCAGACTCAGGTGGGGGCTCCTTCCTCCTCATGAAGCCAGTTTGTTCAGCCTAACTCACCGTTTTGCCTCCGTAACCTTTTCGCAAATCCTCCCCTATCACGCCTTGTGTTAGTATGGCCCCTATGGCCTTGGCAGATGCGTCTGTGGTGACCAGGATCCCTTTAGGGCTCTGAATACTGAATTTCAAGTTTCCCATGTCTGCCTCTGCTTTGCAGTCCTTTCACAACACGCCTTCTCCTTTGTCTTGTATTATTAATTTTTTCCATTAATTTTTCCATTAATTTTTCCATTAATTTTTCCATTAATTTTTCCATTAATTTTTCCATTAATTTTTCCATTAATTTTTCCATTAATTTTTCCATTAATTTTTCCATTCATTTTTCCATTCATTTTTCCATTCATTTTTCCATTCATTTTTCCATTCATTTTTCCATTAATTTTTCCATTCATTTTTCCATTAATTTTTCAATTAATTTTTCAATTAATTTTTTCCATTACTCAACAGGATTCTCTGTCTTCAAAGCCTTGTCGAGCCCGGTGATCGTCACAATTTTGTTTTTATTCCCACTACTTGTCTAGGTGGTTTGGTCGAAGATCCATTTGTACCATGGCAAGTTTTGATCGGTGTCGATGTCCTCTTTGCTGCCATCCGTGTGCTTTTGGTTAGTATCTTGACCCGGGTCTCGCTTACGTGATTGGAAATCCCTACATGTTGACTCACCGTTTTCTGTCTAATTAAAGGTTTTTAGGATTTTCCTCTATTAACCTCCTTAAACTCGAGGTATTTTCCCGGCCGCGATGGATCCGACTTTTCCGGCGGAAATGATAATTGTGCGCCTGGATACATTGCACCCGCTAATATAATTATCGTATATAGGTTTCGACAAATGTATATATGTTGTATCGTGTGCACTTTATGAATCAGGGACTAATACACTTTATGAACCGGGGACGATCACGTTTCTTGCATCCCTTCTGGCGACCAAAATGGCTTGGAGTAATCTTTGAAGTACTCGAATGCTGGTGGGCAATAGTTCGATTCCAAACGAATTCCCCAATCTTTTGTCATACGAATTAATTCGCGATAATTCTTCACGATGAATTTCCCCCGATTGCGCGCATCAATCTCCGTGCGCGTGACTATATTGGTCGCTTCCTCCTGCGTCGAGGAACGTTGCCTGTCCAAAATTATAATTGTTGGAATATCTAGGCCACGAATGAGTTGACCAGTAATCAATTCTCTTTTGACGGCTTTTCGCGTTCGAGGTAGATTGTTTCCCAGACGTATGTTCCGAAGTTCTGCGTACGTAGTCCGTAATACTTTCATTTCACTTGCGAAAGAGGCACGTAACTTGTTGCGTATATTTTCCGAAATCCCTTTTTGGAATTTAGCAACGTCTTAGGGTTTCAAGTGACTCCGCTAAAGTTCTGAATCGTTTCCTACCGTTCGTTCTAAAGCTGTTTTGGAATCGTTGATTTTATGCCTGAACCTCTCTGTAGGGTGAATTTATTTCTCTTTGAATGCGGTATGTTCGTTTAAATAACAATTCGTTCGCCTGCTGTCTTTCATCCGTACAGTATTTGTTGCTGAAACAAAAGGTGTTTTACACAAGCAGTTACCTTGAAGTTCTTTGTCATTGCATTTGGCTTTGATGGTCGTTGTATTCAGTTGTTTCGTAGCATCCCCATGTCCCGTAGAATTTCACGTTGTTTTACGAGGTCTGTTGTCACCTCTCGTTATCCAGCGTTGGACTCACCCCGTGAGTTGGTTGGCAGGTACCACCTCGCTGAACAGGATCAGCAAGCGAGGGTCTTCGGCTCACACCTTTTTGCAATGAAACCTTTCGAACGGGTCGGTCAAGCTACTCAGTTCACCCAACCGATATCCGTCAAGCGGATAACACGCGAAAACGAGTGATTAGCCAGCACATATAAACAAATTCTATTTTATTTTTTACAAATTCGTATCTGACGTGACGATCGTGTTAAACCGATCAATTTATTAGAAATCACTTCACCCATCGGTCGATTTTTCGATTTTCCATCGATTGGTGAGACCGGTGAGACCGATTCCATCGATCGGTGAGACCGATTTTTTCCTCTTTTTTCTGCTACCGGTTATGATTACTGTCGCTTCGGTTTCCGGAGTCGGGCCCTGCATACTTTCCCCACGTGTCCCGGCCGTTTGCAATAATTGCATGTAACATCCGTCGATTTAATTTTCTTGTTCGGGGTTAAACCCTGTGGACATCCTCGTGCGAGGTGTCCCGTTGCTCGACATATATGACACTTTTGATCGTGTTTCTTATCCGGGCCCGAGGAAGACCCTGTAGCGTTGCACCCGGCACGTTTCTCCACTACTGTTGGTTTAACCACCCCCGGGGCCCTTCCATTTCCTTGAGGGTGATGGTCGATCCGTAACATTCCCATCACTTGCTCAAGTCTCGCCAAACGTTCCTCTATGTTGGAGGCTGGCAGCTCTTAAGTTCGCGCGTAGTATGCTTCGACTTCCTCAGCCCAGTCGAAGGCTTCCATGTGGCATGGTTTGTAGCTCAGGTCCATCCGATTTTTCTTTTCCAGGGTGCACTGGCAGGCCTCCCTTGTGGACCCATCCGTTCCCGTGACGGTACCACCGTGTGATACTCTGTCAGTCTCCTGCTGCGCGGAGATTTTACCTGCTCCCGCCTGTCGCTGCTCTTCACGTTTATTTTTCTTGACCTCGACTGGTTTACGTTGCTGGCAATCCTTCCAGATATGCCCAGATTTTTTGCAATAGTTGCACACTGTATTTGAAAGATCGAGGTCCCCCCACTTCAGTGATGGGAGACGCCGGCGCTCGGACGACCGGTATTTTTCCGTAATCAGTCCGTTCTCAAAATTTATCTGTGCACACTTCCAGGTGGCTTCCGCTATGTAGCCAACGCCCCGTGCGTCGATTCCATCACACAGTTGCTCTATCACTCGTACGGTGATTTTTTCGGCCCGGGCAGCGTATGCTTTCACGCTTTCTCCCGCACCTTGATGCAACGTAGCAAATGGGCGCTGTAGGGAGGTAGACGACTCATGTTTCCCAAAGCGCGTCTCTAACCCCGACTTTGTGCCCTGAGGCGTGTCGATTATGCCGCGATGCATTTCCTGCATCACTCGGTCTTTCAGCTTACTATTCCGTACCCTGACGGTGGATCTTTGCCGCGCGCTTCCTTCGTACGGCGGTCTGCGGAATCCCCGTGGTCGGGGTTGCCCCTATGGAGTGGGTCCGTGTCCACTACACCATGTGCCCGCTCAGTCGGTCTGGACACGACTTGCGTGAGGCTGGCTGTGACCTGCAGCGCTTCGCCTCCTGTTCCAGCAGTTGTCCCACATTGTCCTGCTGTGGACCGCGTCCATTTTGGCGGTATGTTTATACCCCTGTTGTTTAGCAGTAGCGTCCTACTGGCTCTAACAGTACTACACGTGTTTTACGTACTCGTATCAATCTTTCATTAGGTAATGTGGGGTCACGGTGTACACCCTGCACATTACGGGATGCCTTCCAGTCCTTGACGTATTACCCTTTCGGTTCCAGGCTCCCTTATTGATTCTGTTTTTACGCCACAATCCTTGGCGACGCTCTTCGGGATCCTGCAGCGATCCTTGAAGACTACGGTTGACTACCTTTCCGTTATCTCGCCTGGATGACGGGGAATCCACGGCGATCCGATAATCGCACCCGTGGTCCGCCCGAACACTTAGTCGACCCTGGTTCGCGGAACTTTCTTTTTTCCGCTCTCACGTGGAGCCATAGTTTCACCACACTCTGCGGAGATTTTGGCGATTTGGTAATTCATGTTTTTAATAGTTTATTTCACTCTGAGCATCCCACCGCTGCCACCAATGTTATGCCGCAGAAACTCAGGTAGCTAATCTGGGTTCTGTGCGCGAGCCGTTAGCTCGTAAGGTTAGGGACATGCTCAGTTAAGGGTTGGAACCCAAGTGAAGTACAAATGTATTACTCAGTATTTAATAATCTTTATTTAAGAACGTATTTAGTATGTTTAACAATATTTTTATATTATCAGAGATTTACAAAGTTAACATTGTTATATTCATTGTATAACAATGTTTACCAAGAACCTTCGATTAAGGTTCCCCTTTTTGTCCGAACAGTGTGCAGCCAACGTTCTACTTGACGCTGATTTAAGGTCGGACAAACGAGTAGTCAAGCTTTGATTGGTGCTCGATTATTGCTTTACTATCGATGCTTTTTACTGATTTGTTGATGCTGCATTAACTTGTTCACTGATGCTTTAATACCGTTCTATGGATTTATCCATTATCGCTTTATCAATGTATTCATTAATGCGCCGTTATTATTAACACATAATTATGTTGCAACCATTAATGCTCGATTTATGCTTACTCCTGTCCTTTTGAATTACCAACCGCCAGTACACTTTGTACGCTTGATACACCTTCTCGCTTAACGACAATCGGACGTTAATCTTTTCCAATGAGCGTTTAATATTTTCACTACCTACTTATCGAGTTACGAGCCCAGCTCGCAACGGGTGTATCCGTAGTCAACCTTAAGAATCAGGCGTTCCGAAGAGACTGGTGAGTGCCTGCTCGTGGTTCCTTATATAGAGGTACGAGCAGGCGTGTCAGCATAATTTTGGCAGTGTCAGATATTTCCTCATAATTGTTTACACAATTATTCCGACATCCGGATTCCTGCTTCGATATTTCTCAATATCTGACTCGACTAATTAATTATCGATTAAATGCTATTTCGGCGGTACGTTGACCCGAGATGCAATACTAGCTTCTCCGTCTCTGTCGATCAGAATTTGGAGACGCTACGATTGCGAAATACCTGACTCAGCAATTACGGGGCCGATTCTCGAATTCGAGTCGCTATTGCCTAAATGCTGACTCGAATTGAATTATATTTCGCAACGGCGTGTTCGTCGCATGCCGCTGCTTACTTCGATTATTGGGCAATGGCGTTACCGCAATAATCGACGTATCGAGGTACCCGGGGTACAACAGTATTGTATCCTAAATTGATATAATTCGCGATGGCAATACGAACCCAGTTTTTTTCAATATTACCAAACCTTTTTTTGGTACATACACCCAATTCTCCTCACATTAGTTGTATTGCGGTTTTTCAGCGGTTAATTTAATGAAGAACAACCGCTAGATTCTCTATGCATCAGTTAAACTACGGGTGTTCGGCGGTTGAATTCATGAAAAATAACCGCTCGATTCCCTACGCATCAGTTGAACTGCGGTTATTCAGAGGTTAAATCGTGTAAAAGTAACTGTTTGATTCCTCTCGCATCGGTTGAACTATGGTTATACAGCGGTTAAATCGTCGAAGAACAACCGCTTGATTCTCCTCGCATCAGATGAACTGCCGTTCTTTAGCGGTTGAATCGACGAAGAACAACTGCTCAATTCTTCCCGCATCAGTTGAACTGCGGTTAATCAAAGGTTAAATTAATGAAAAACAACCGCTTGATTGCCCTCGTATCAGTTGAACTGCGGTTTATTAGCGGTTAATTCAACTTAAAACAACCGCCGGATTTTTCAATAACGATTGTCAATGGTAATAGGGCGGTTGAAATGTAAGAAAAGAACTGCCGACGGTCTTATTTGAGCGTATAGTCTGTGGTAAAAACGCGGTTGAACTGTTGAATTTAAGCCGCTATGCTCTAGAGACGCAGACCGGGATCGAATGAAACCACCGCAAGAGGCGCTGCCGTCGGTTGTTTTGAAGTTGATCAGCGGTCGAAAAAGTTCCTAGATGAACCAGTTAAAGTTGCGGTTAATAACTTACTGATAAAAAACTCAATACTGATTTTACTTTTAACTGGTTACTGATAAAAAAATCAACTCACCATAAAAGTGAACCCAATCAACGTAATTAAACTATTCTTGGCTACGTTTGAAGCCATGAATATTCCCGAAACTCCGATTAACAATGCAGAAATCGAGGTAAAACAACATTTTGAAAAAGTTCTGATCGACTACATGAATTATTATAACGGAGTTGAAATTATCGAGGAACAACCGCTAGATTTTCAAGAGCCATTCAAGCAATATGATGTTAACTCTATCGAAGACACTCTTTGGCAACCTGATGAAGGTCCAGTGGATTTTGATACTTGTTTTGAAGACCAAGAAAACTTGGGCTACGATTACAAACGCAAAGCAGTCGAATACTGGAGATCCGGTAAGACGAAAAATTACAGTGTCGATGTCGTCAACCAGAAATTCAAAAAAGTCAAATCTATACGACAATTAAGACGCTGTGCAAATCAAATAAACAAAGGTGGGACCTATAAGGAGAAATTAGCTCGAATCGCTGAATATACTTTGAAAAACATGCAAGCCGCTATAGATGCTGGTTTCATTGTTCATGATATCGACCTTCAAAAGTGGGCTCTACAAGCTCAAAAAGAGATAGGTCACGAAGATATTCGCTTTAAAGCCTCTCGTAATTGGCTTTGGAAATTCAAGCAGTCACATCATATTGTCTCCACCAAAATTAATAAATTCATAACACGAAAAACTATAGAAGACGAACAAGTTTCAAGGATTAATGCAGAAAACTTCGTGAATGAAATTAAACCATATATTCAAAAATATGGAGTGGAAAACATATATAATTCAAATCAGAGCGGCTTTCAACTGGAAATCCACTCTGGCAGGACTCTCACGATTGAAGGAACTAAACAAGTGTAATGTGTAGTACAATCCGTATCTTCTACAACTTATAGTTACACGATCCAGCCAACCATAAATGCAGATGGAAAATTACTTTCACCACTTTTTATCGTTTTAAAAGAGGGAAAGGGTGAGTTCGGACCAATCGTGGAAAAAAATGGGTTCTGGCCAGAAAACGTATTTTTAACAGCATCGAAATCCGGGAAAATTACTTCAGGTATGATAACCAGAAAATATTGAATATACTTTGTATTATACTATTTCGGTAATTAATATCTTCCAATGTACAGAGCACTTCAATGTTTGGTTGGAAAAAGTATTCTTCCCCAACACAGGCCGTGACAGCGTATTGTTGATAGACTCATGGTGTAACTAGAGCAAGGCTCCTGTACAATAATTTTCTGTATTTGTGCGCCTCTTTAAGGGACGCGATACTTATACAGAAGGATTCGTGGACTCGAGCGTCTAGGAATTATGGGCTGGCGTGTCAGAGATAAATTTATGTGCAAATACTGTTCTTTATTGGTACAATACAGGTCTCAATGTAATTTAACTTTTTTTCTTTTTCTGATATTCGGATCTCTTTCCTTTCAATATTTAAATATTTAATCCACACAGTGTGTCCGTAATGCAATAGAAAATATGATTATAAGTCAGATCTCGGGTCTCGTCTTTTAATTTCTATTTTATTTACTTATTTATTTATTAATTACTTGGAAGAGTTTATCAGAAATTAATTTATTTCGTTGATCGTGCTGCGCAGGCGCGGGCAGCTTCTCGATCGTCGTGCAGTACAGCTGGCTGCCTCGCTCGGCGATTCCTACGGTGACGTCACAGCGAGCGACGGTGACAGCTCGCTCACCTCGCGATTTGCAATTGGTGTTATTTCGCGAAATAAAGGGTTTTACCTCACTTTGATGGCCGGTAACCCCTCAGGGAACTTGAACTTAGCCCTGGGTGTGCCTATTTATGCCCTTAGTGCTCCAATATTGTTCATACGGTCACTTGCACCGTATCTGACCGGTCACTTCGGTCACTTTACCAAACTGCACCGAGTGTTGCCTAGTTTGGCAATTTTATCGTTGCACATCGGTGTAAATCGAGTCTAAGTCTTACTTAATTCTTCACCAAGCATGTAGTTTTCCAAGTCCGCATCGGCATAATTATTCTAAGTTTACTCGGTCCAGTAATTTGCAAGTTCTCACCGCACAGATTTTACAAGTCCCAATTGACACAAATTTTATAAGTTCGAATCGGCACAAAATTTATAAGTCCAAATGGCACAAAATTTATAAGTCCAAATTCGCACCAAATTTACAAGTCCAAACGGCACGAAATTTTTATAAGTCCTTTCTGGCACAAATTCACTTTAATTCACTTTTACTCACTTTTTCACTTTCACTTTTCACTTTTCACTAGTAGTCCTGGAGAGCTGGCCGATGGTAATGTAGATCGTTGAACTGACTATCGGATGTCGAAATCGCCGTCTTTTATACCCCGATTTTGGACTCCCACTCCGTCGGTTCTGCAGGGATTTGGCGGACTCGCGTCTGCGTACGGTCGCCTGGTTATTAATTTTGCTATTGGTTGGCAGGGTCATCGTCCTCTACCCTCCAATCCCGGGTCGGTATTATGGTGACGATTATCCGGTGTTACCTCCTGAGCGAATCGGGTGCTCGGTCGGTACCGTGTGCAAAATCGATGTCGTCACTTTCGTCCAATCGGCGAGGCCGATTTTCCCTCGCTTTTACCTTTCTTCGACCTTGTGCGTGCTTTCGCCGCAAGCCCGCTCGGCAGCGCCGCTGTGCTTCCGATCTCTCGTCTGCGCTTGCGCTTGGTTCGATATCGATCGAGTCGCCGCTCCATTGTGGGAGATGGCGCCACTTATACCTCGCGCTGTCTCACTCGGTGCCGATAATTGCAGGTTTAGCTCGGCCTTAGGTAGTCGACGATAGTCAATTAGTTACAATGGAGTGGACATTGCCCAGAAGTTGTTGGAAAAGCAACGCCTCGGGGCAAAAAAATAATGACAAAGATAATACCCAAAGGCACAACGGGGAAAACTCAAGCACTCGACGTTTTTGGTTTCCGAATATGGAAAAATGTTGTGCGACATTTGTCCGACAGTGTATTATTACTTAATTCTGATATTAATTTACACTTGAGAAACAATATAATCAAACTGCAATCGCTCGCACACAATCAACTCTCATCACCCAGGTATACAAATCTTTTCAAATATGCATGGTTGAAAAGTAATTATATAACCGATAAACCAGACGAGTTCGACAATCCAGTGAGTTTTGGTTTCGGTCAATCGTCTCAAGCACACTGTGAAGTATCAGGTTGTAATAATGTGGCCATCATCAGATACGCATGGTGCAAGAAATCTTTGTGCTTGCAACATTTTTTTTGAAGAGTATCATTACTGTACGACTTACGAACCGTGATTGCTGCACATTGTGACAATGTTATGCGCGCGTCGACGAATTGTAAAAGGAATTATAAATTATATTATATACAAGCACGTGTATATATTGTATATATTGTATCAACCCCAGCAATTTTCCCCAGTATTCTGTATTTGAACAAATTATGTTTTTTATCAGTAAACTAGCCAATACCGCGCGCTTCGCGCGCGTACCTTTACTCCTCGATATTATTTAAACCTAGTAACACAAACACCAACTAAAAAAATTAATTTCTCTTCCCTAAACAATTGGTGAGTTACGATGCAATGATAGATTCATTTAATTGAAAAATCCACCTGTATATTATTGATTTAAAAAACATAAATTACTTTTATTTCGTTAAAATAATCAATTATGTTGTAAAAAATATTTATATAATTAATGATTTCACAAACGGAAGCGTATTATTCATCGAAACATTATGTTCTATTTTTATCGTTCGTTCATGGACATTATCCGAAACTTAATATTGTATTTATTCATTACGCCCCGTGCTTATTCGAAGCTCTAACCACTTCCAGCACGCATAGACGGCTGGGTTCACCTGTGCTCATCCACGGTGTAATGCGACAGATATAAAACTCATCTAAGCACGCTCGTCTAACGCGGATTCGAAGACGAGTACCGACAGACCGATGACCCGAGGAAACCTTCAAAGACCTGATTATCTGCATCAAGATCGGGGATTATCTGGACATTTCGTTTTATTCTGCGAGACAACATGCATCGAGCCGTCTTCATCCAGAGCCGACCCCCTTCAACAGGCTACGGAGACCGTCGTTGTAAGGAAGAACATAGATTGAGTCTACGCGATCGTGCTACTTAGCCAGTTCCGAGCGTTGATCATCTATAAAATATTTCTGTCGCATTTATTTATTCCCAGTCAAAGCCGACGAATATTCCACGAAGAATATCGCAAGTTGAGTATACGACGTTTCGTTATCGTCGCGCGACCCCTCTTCTGTTTTGGGCGATGCCTCACTGAGCCCGTGTATTTATTGTAATTCGCGTTTAACCATAGTGTTATTATTTTCACGCGATTACGCCGGTCAATCTGTAGACTCGTCGTCTTTCATCCGTATCCCGTGTGTGGAATAGGTATAATACATGCCGCCAAATAATTTAGTTTAATAAAACAATAAAAAAGTTCATCATGATTGGACACTCACCCGGGTATTCACAATTACTCAGTCGGTACTCACAGATATTTACACGGATACTGTGAGCGCGCAAAACGGACGAGCCACATAACCGCTACTACAGTTATAAAAATCTTTATGAAGAAGAATTGATTGAACGATGAGCTCGAATGTCATTTACCAGTCATCTCATCACGCTTCGTGTCAAAACTTTAATAAATGTTTGATCTTTGTTAATTTAATAATTTATATTATTGTTAGTCAGAGTAGTACTAACTCACAATCGTTATTAGTGTTCACATCGGAATGACGAAGACACACGTCTTCAAGTTCGTCTCGTTTTAAGGCGATATGGTATAATTCCCCGCCCACCTGACCCACACCCAGTTAAATAACAAAAACTATGCTGAATACCATTTGGAGACCGCAGACCGCCGAGGAAAACGAAAACGGTTTTTAACTGCGTATGTTGATTCCCCAGGGAAACATTTTTGTTACCTTAGCGGATTGCTATTTTAAAACGGCATTCAATACAGTTTTGTTAATGGCGGCGGTATTTCACATCACCTTAACATAAGTAATAACGCTAATAACGATATTTCTATCGCAGTCGATAAGGTTCATTTCTTACGCGTCGTTGTCGTCGGTGAGCGTCATATTTTACTCAAAATGTGATCGAGTAGTCTCTGAGGTATAAAACAAGTGCCTTTTCGTTTAGTTACCGTGTGCAACGATCATATTTTTTTTAGTTGCGAGAAACTATTAGCCGAGGAAAGACCAACGTAGTGGCAGACAAACAAACCGACGATTCCGGGATCTTCAATGAATCAATCGACGAAGAGGATTTGCGTATGAAATAAGTACTTGATTATTAAATTATATTGATGTATCAAATAAGTTTAGGGGTCTTTTACTACAACAAATTTTTCTTTTTTTAATAATAAGGGGTACCTCCTTATATAAAATTTCGTTGTATAAATAAAATCCGAAAATTATTTGATGAACGATAAAGGCTAATAATAAATTACTCTGTTCAGTAAAAGGGACCGATTTGATGCTGCGTGGTATCATCCAACAAGCGGTGTATGTTCCGTGTACGTCTAGTGACGATATGAAAAAAATCAAACTATATGATAACACGATGTAAGTGTTTATATTTTTTATATATAATTAAGCATCGACTTTCGACACTGGACACTCTATATTCGAAAATTAAATATCGATGTTTGAAAATAAATCAATTTTCATCGATATTCAAGCACGTTTAGTTCTTCACTATTGTGAGCATTTTCTCCTATTGCGTTATGGAATTTTTCTTGTTCTAATAAACCGGTGTCAAATCTGAAATGTAACCTTTCTTGCCGATTCACGCTTAATCTCTTTCGGTGTTTTATTTGCAGAGAGATTGTTGGTTTCGTCGAAAATGTCGAACCCTCGCGTCTCATTGGACGAAACAATTTACTTATTTTCAAATTTCTCGTGAATAATGGAGATAGTGAACGAATCCAGGTTATTGCGTGGAATGATGAAGTATCCCGGACCGAAGCAGTCGTTTGTAAAGACATGGTAAGATCAAATATATGTAAATTTATATTATTTACAATTTCAACTATACATAAATATACAATTTACAAATATTTACAATTTACAAATATTTACAATTTAGCTATAGGAATACACAATAATTTTCTATTTTTCTCAGATTGTACACGTCGAGGGGGCTTATGCAAAACTACCGAAGGCAGGTTTTCCAAATAAGGGCACCGTCAACGTCGAGTTGTTTATCGAAAATTACACGATAATTAACATTCTCGGTAAACGTCAACGCAATTCCGGAATGGAAAACATAACCTCAAGCATGTAACCGCCTGCCTGCGCGCAGGACGGGCGTTGCCCTCTCACGATCCGCTTCGTGGTGCGCGATCAAATATCGATAACTCATCGACCAGCCGCGAGTTATCATTCGGGTGCCGTGTGCGTCCGCGCTCCCCCCTCTCGCGGCATGGCGCCACTAGCCGCACCGGCTTCCGCGAGTCGCCATCCGACCTCGTCCCAGTCGCCTACCTGATGGACACGAATCCGTGTGTCGCGCTATTCTGAATCTATCGAGTTTTGTACATTGCATTGATAGAGCGTTCAATCGTGTTGCGTGGCACGAGTAAGGCCCTCGCTAGGCGCTTATCGAGCACGCATAGGTGGCTGGGTATAGGAACAAAGCTGCCATCGCTTGTCGCGTTGGGACGAACCCACCTTGAAACGGCCAAGGACCGACCACGGAGTCATCGCGTCAGGAACGTGTGCCGCCGAACCGCACAAGAAGGGACGAGTCATTGCGAAGGTCTGAGGTTTCATCCTCGGAAGCTCCGAATAACTCTTCCGGCGTCCGACGTAAAAATAGAGAAAAAGGTGTATGTATGCGAAAATCGCTGTTCCGAATATTCAGGTGAGCGTGCTCCACGACTATTCCCCATTGGCCAAACAATTGTAGAGTGTGTAGCGTCTCGAGTCCGGCGCGTGTATGATTCTCATTCTATTTTTTTTTTTGTGAAATATTGAATGCTCGTGTGAAATAATAATAGCGAGTTTTGCGTCCCGAGACAGACGCGGGTATGATTTTCAGTCTATTTTTGTAAAATGATAAATGTCCGTGTGAAGTAATCATCGCGATTTTTGCGTCCCGAGTCCGGCGCGTGTATGATTCTCATTCTATTTTTTTTGTAAAGTATTGAATGCACGGGTGAAATAATTATCGCGAGTTTTGCGTCCCGAGTCCGACGCGTGCGTGATTTTTTTATGCTGTTTAAAAGTAATTGTGCTGAGTTTGGTGCGGAGCAAGCGATACGTGATGGAGGTTGTTCCACTGATTATAATCAAGAGTGTTTATATGTTGTTATTCTATCTGTGAAATCAGACGATGTCTCGATAGTATTCGTGACCCGAAGCGCATCACGAATACCCAATACACTATTAAATTATAAAGTCGACGCCTGGTATTTTTCCTTCCCGTCGTGCCTCATTATAAAACTCTCAGTCCCTCCAGGCTTCTGTGCTTAGAAATTCTCGCAGAAGATATAAGTTAATTAATACAAGCAAAACTGTGGCAACACCGTTCCAACTGGCCCAAGTGGGAGACAGCATGATTTACAGTGGTAAGTAATAAAAAAAATGTTCACTTATAATACGATATGTAATTGTTACGTCCCAGCGGTCCATTAAAAACGAGACATGTACTCGTCGAGTCCAGGGCGTGCGAATAACTTGTCCGCAGCGATAAGAGGTGCCTTTAAACTTTATCGCTCGCGACTAAGTTTTAATGGTCGTCGATATGTTTTAAAATTGCAGGTTTATTAAAGGAATGCGGTTTAACAAAATGGTGACTTGTATTACCGTGCCAAAACAATTATTAATTATTGAATATTTTAATCGAGCTTGTCTCGATGATAAAACATTTGTCGATTTAATATAAATTCACAATGATCTTTTAGTACAAATTATTTAACTGTTGGTTGAGTGCCGATCAGTTCCGAAGTTTATTCCACGATTCAATTTGCTCGATTTGGTAAAACGTAGACTGGTTGAAGACTGACTGTTCGGTACGATGTTTAGGTGAAAACTTGTTAATATTGGACTGCCGATGGAAGACCGGCCAGTCCAAGAGTTCGGAAGAGACTGATTAATTTCTGTAAGACTAATTGCCGTGAAGCGGCCAAAAATGCTGAGCTCGCACGCCACGCGCGAGCACAGAAAAGACTTGAAAAGAGTAAAATTAAATAAAGCGAACGCTCGCGACTGGCGGGAGCGGATATGGATGGCAGAAATTTGATATTAGCGTCCGGTCAAGAGAGAGAAAATCGAAAGACCGAACGACAAAATTGAATGTGCATAATTTGAGCGTGAGAAAGAAAGTTGAAATGAAATATTTAAATTCTAATTTTAACGGAGACGAGATTCGTGAGAAAATATTAATTTATGAAAATGAAATGATTTCTTATCGATAAAATAGTGTTACCCGAGGGGCAGGACGTAACAGTAATAATGTTTATTTTCATTTAACCTGTGAATACGACTTTCATTTTTTGGTTTATTTTTTATTAACAGAGGTCGAAGGGTTTATTAAACTAAACTTCGTGCACGTTAAACTACACGGGTCTAATGGACAGTCATATGGAAGTGGTTCGATCACAGACGGTTATTATATGCTGCGGATACGTATCATCGATTATAATGACGAACACGACTTCAAGAAAGGAGTCCATGTTAAAGTTCGCGGTCACATGAGATGTACAGGTAAATATATGAAGATCCATTAGTCTTTTCCTTGTTCTCACAATTACTTTATTTCCTTTCTATTATGTTTCAGCACATTCAATTTACTTTTCGGTAAATTCGATCTACGACGTCAACGTAATCGACGATACGAAAATGGAGTTCATCCAGTTACTTCGTGGCGTTAATGAAATTGACGTGAAGAGAGCTTCTAATCAAGTCGATTTCGGAGAATCGAACTCAATAAACGCGAAGAAAGCGAAAGTCGATTCCGTAGAAGCGAGCTCAATGAACGCAAAGAAAGCAAAAATAGATTGAGCTGCGAACAATCCTGAAACAATTTACCGAACTTCAGCAAGCGAATATTTAATTTTTTGTTAAAACGAGGATCGATGAAAAAAGTTTATTAACGTTTAAGAGTTCCGCGATACGTTCGTTGTAACACAATTGTTAATTATGATTTTTATGTTTTTTTTGTGTTGATTGTACGCATGACGATCGGCTGGACGAAAAACATCATAAATGGTTGTTACAACCTGGGGAAATCAGTATTGTCAGTTAAACGTTAAGTCGATCACGGAAAATGCGGACGAAGGGATGTACATGTAAAAATAGAGGCAAAAATAACTTAATTCTGCTATGAATAACTAAAAACGTGTTTGTCGTTTTTTATCAACTCTTTGTTTTAGTTAGTTCAATACAGTTAAATTAGTGATCAAATAAAAAAGCATTTAATCAATTAAAAAATTAGCAAATTTTTAACGACGCCGATGAAAGTCAAGACTCTGTAAGGTTTATACGTAACAGCAGTCACCTGCTGCCTATCTCACATACTTATGATTTTTTAGGACGAGTTACAGGTAGAAAACGTTAAGATCGTTCATCTTGAGTAGTACTCGATTTACGGTGAAATAAAACATATTCTTTGCCGCTCTCTCTCACTCCATCGTGAGACCAATGGCGCTCTCTCACACTTCTAGCTCCGTCATGTGACTTTCACTTCACCTTAAGGCCATGTGAAAGATGTACCACGTGACGTATGAGCGTGAGAGAGATATACGCATTTTGAGCATCAATGTCATTTAAAAACGGTTGACGTTTCGGATAAAACGGAACCATCATCGGACGCGGTATTAAATTGTACATGCGCTGATGCTTTTTCCCGAAAAGTCTACGGTTTCCGAATCGAATTCATTACAGATTTTGATTACCGACTGAGTCGTTTCACATGTCTTTAAGTAAACTGCCAATCTTTTCGGCTAATCCAAACCTCCGTACCTTTCTTATTATTATATATTTTACTAACAAAAATATTCCCTCTCTATTGTCCAATCTTTTTCACGATGCCCAGAGCAACATAGGATCGAGTCCGGTTAATCGATTCGTCCATTATTAGCCCAATAATTTTTATACATAATTTATTGTACTAAAAATCGTATATTCGTTCTTTATGCTCGCCCCTCGTAACTCAGTTTCATAAACCAAATGATGGGTAAATACGGAGATATATATATATATATATATTGTGACGTGGTACGTCACAGGTCCCTCGCCAAACTCGGCTCGAGTCCGCCGCTCACCGAACGTTAGACAAGCATATTTTTTAAGTTTTTTTCTGGTTTATATTTTGTGTAATTTAGTGTTTAAAATCCCCCTTTTTCTTCCCTCCCGTTACCCCTTGTGTGAGTGTGCGCGGCTCGAAGGCAACGTCAAGATTTCCCCCGACAGCCCCAAGGAACAGCCCAACGACCCCGACAGCCCCAAGGAACAGCCCGACGACCTCGCAAGCCCCAGGACCTGCAAAGGGACGAGAGCCGACGAGCTGACGCCGAGGAAGGTAGGAGGATCGTGGACGAGGGGAAAAAGCCCTGTGAAAGACCGTCCGAACCAGCCTCGAAAAGCCCGCCGAAAAGTCGCCACTGCCCGCTCCGCCTGTCCGCTACCGCTGTGATCATCGACGCACGACATCGATTGACGAT
This sequence comes from Amblyjoppa fuscipennis, assembly GCA_963575735.1. Taxonomy (NCBI): domain Eukaryota; kingdom Metazoa; phylum Arthropoda; class Insecta; order Hymenoptera; family Ichneumonidae; genus Amblyjoppa; species Amblyjoppa fuscipennis. The sequence continues at coordinate 7,255,536 of OY754494.1, read as the reverse complement.
CCAGCGACACCTCTGTCGCCACCCCCCGTCGTCCGGAGGAAACGCCCGTCCATGACTCCGATTACCGACCAAAGCCGACGCACAGGTGCTCTCGTTCCCCACCATCATCACCAGCGCCAGACCCATCGAAGAAGAAGACATCGCCCTCTCCCCGGACTCTCCGAGCCGAGCCGCGTGGTGTACGACGTGTGTGAGATCGGGTGTCGATAGTTTTAAGAGAAATTGTATTGTTCGACAGCCGAAAGCGAGTGAATATCCTTCCCAAATTTATAAGACGACTCGGCTGTCCATTGTTAATTCCGACTCCGTGTAGGAGAGTAAAACCCGCCCATTACGACGACTCAGTGATAGCTAAGGAATACGATTTGGACCATTGTACGGAATTTTATAACGACCGAGGCTATCCACTGATTTGAGAAACTATTGTAACCAGGATCTGAGTGCATTGAGTGAATGAACCCCGACGACCCGTAAGTTTTTGCCCACATTTTTCCCGACCCTGTTTGACCCTTTTTCCTCCCCCGAAACCCCGTATTTTTGGTAGAAATTATTCAGAAAAGACTTTGCCTCGTGGTCGACACGTGGTCGACGTCCTTTGTTACACGAGCAAAGAGAGATATCGCGCACGTGGTGAGCGGCGTAAAAGGCGTAAAATTCGTGATAAGTGATCGTTCATTTAGTTAAAGTTTTTCCCTTCCCTTCCCTTGAGCCCTTAAGTCTTTTTTTTGTACAGTTTATTGAGTTAAGACCGAGGTAATAGTGTAAGAAGCCGTCGGATTCGTGCACCCTCCCCCTGAGCTCTCTCCCCTCCCCCGAGCTAGCTGGACTGTCCGCAAGACAGAGATATTTTTCAAGTACAGAGTTTTTTGAGTTGCGTTTTTTTGAGGAGAGATCCGTGCCGTCTGCACGATCTATAACGGTGCTACACCGTCACAGTAGCTGGCGCCCATTTGAGTCATTTGAGTCGTTTTTGATTTTGTATTATTCGATTTTCGTGCAACTTTTGCCTGACCAGCTTTCCCTTACGAACCCCCCTCGAAGTCCCATTGACTGTCCCACAAAGCCCCCTTAAGATCCCCATAACTTCCCCAAATTTATCCCGAATATTTCCCCCTTTTGCAGTCCCCTTTATCAGCGCTTTTTGATAATTTTGAGCCAATTGCATTTTTATTTTTCCCCGAGATTATTGTTAAAAAGCGAGTATTATTGCCCCGACTATTTCCCCCCCCCCCTTTGCCCCGGATTATTATTTACGACTGCCCCGTATTGTTCAGCGATTATTTAGGTTATTATTCCCGTTTTGCTTGCGTTTATTTTCGACTGATTAGTTACCATTTTTTTTATTATTTCGTTGTCGATTTATTATTTTTGGGTTCTGTCTTCGACGTACCCGTAACGGCGTCGAAGCAGAAATTATTATTGTTATTTTCCGTTTGACCTTCGGCGTACTAGTAACGGCGCCGAAGCTGTATTTTTGATTTATTTTTATATTTTCGGTTAGACTCTTCAACGTACCCGTAACGGCGTTGAAGAGAGGATTATTACTGTTATTTTTTTGGTTTGGCTTCGACGTACCAGTACCGGAGCCAGCAACACGGGAACGATGGAGACGGTCCACGAGGTCGACCTGTCAGCTGACCGAATCCGTGTCGAGCTCCAACAGAGAGGGCTCTCAATCGTCGGAGATACCGATGCGTTACGGGATCGACTCCTGTCGAATTTATTAATTTCGGTCGGCCCCGCGGGGAATGTCGCGCAACACGAGGACAACCATCACGTTCGGCCGCGTCACAACGAGCAGCCGATACCGCCGCGCGACCCCCCGCTCGCGAATATCACGACCGCGCCCCTCCAGGGTGGACATGGAGCACCTCCGAACGCCCTCGCGCAACAACATCGCGAATGCGGGCTACCTCCTCGCGACCCCCGGTACCACAATAATTTCGACCGAGATTTTCCTCCACCCCAAGGCCATTCGTCTCCCGTACGAACCCGAGAGTACCCCAATAATTACGCGGGGTTTAATAATTCGCGTTCGGTCGCCGACCTACTACGGAAATGGGACCTTCGGTTTTCGGGAAGAAGGGGGGAGGACGCGATGGGTTTCTTCACGCGCATAGAGGAAGCACGCGAGGTCGCGCCGATTCCCGACGCCGATCTGCTACCGTGCGTACCCCTCGTGTTGACAGGGATCGCGCTCACGTGGTATCGTGGAGAGCGAGCGCGCATACGAACGTATCGGGAGTTCGAGGATGCTTTCCTGGCTCGGTTTGGCGATCCCGACCTGCAGTTTACGCTTCGGGAGGAGTTGCTGCGACGTACGCAGGGCGAGGGGGAGAATACCGTCGACTTCCTGACGTGTCTCCGAGCCTTGTTAGACCGCGTAGTCCCTCCGTTCCCGTTACGCGAGCAACTCGACTACGCGCATCGGAACATGCTACCGCGGTTACAAATCGCGATCCGGCGTAACGATTTCCACTCGTTCACCGACCTCGAGCGAATCGCCGTACGAGTCGAGCGTAGCTACCAGGCCGATCGGTATTACCAACCACCTCCCCCGCCGGAACGATCCGCCTTTCCGGATCTCGCGTATAGGCCGTCGCGATCTTACCAGCGACGAAGCGACTCGAATTACGCGGTTTTCGGGGAAACCCGCGCGCCCAGCACGGATCGCTCGCGACACCCAGACTCTCGCGATACGCGTCGGGGAGAACGATCGCCGTCCGCCGATCGACAAGGTTACCGCGGCCGAACCCCGGAGAGGGGAACCGAGCGGGGTAATTATCGGGCTCGCACCCCGGATCGTCGGGACGACAAAAAAGACGAGCGCTCGCGATACCGGTCACCGGCTCGCGAGACCTCGCGGTACAACGGGCGTCAACCACCCTCGCGCTCCGATTCCGCGACACGACGCGTCCACTACCCCGACGAACGAGATCGCGCTAAGTCTCCCGCGAACCGATCGCATACACCGCCGCCGGGAAATCGCTCGGTCGCCCACCGCTCGCCCACGCCGGGACGGACGGGAACACGCGATACCGAGGGGATTAGGGAAGTCACTTGCTGGAATTGCGGGAAGGACGGGCACCGGTCGATCGGATGTCTCGCCCCGAGAATCGTTTTCTGCTACCGGTGCGGGAAAAAGGGCGCGCGAACCACAGACGACCACGAGTGTCCGGGAAACGCGCGTCGGGGCCAACCGTAAGCGCGACGGTGGCTCCCGAAAACCCGATAACCACTTCTTCTAAAGCGCTACCGACCTTAGACGACTTCCCGGATTTTCCGAAATTGCTGACCGAATACTTCTGCAGCCCGCTTCGCAGTTCGCGTAATAAAATGGTCCTGCTCGTCGTGGTAAAATTAGGCGAACACCTCGTACCGGCTATCGTGGACAGCGGGTCTACGAGTACCTACCTCGGCAGGGGGGGTCTCGCGATTGCTACCGAGCTCGGATATCTCGCTCGGAGCGTACCTCCAGCATCCGCGACGATCGCCGACGGAGGCCAGATTACGTGCGACGAGGAAATCGACTTAACCGTCACGCTCGAGGACCGCGAACGGGCCATAGTCGCGCGCGTATTTCCCTCGTTACCGGTGCCGCTGTTGCTCGGCCTGGACGCCCTTAGTACGTTCGAGATCGTCGTCGACCACGCCCGCCGCGTGTGGAGTTTTAGCGGGGATAGCTCTCGCGAATTTAAATTCATGGGAAGCGACTCTGCCGCGCACGCGAGTATTCTCCTCGGTATTTCCGATCTCGAGCGAAGTGAGAGCGAGCGGCTCTCGACCTTTCTGAGCCACGAGCTCCCGAAGCTTCGCGCTGCGCCGGGACGCACCGATTTAATCGTCCATCACATCGACGTCGGGGATAGCGCGCCGATTAAACAACGGTATTATCCTGTCACCCAGATAATACGCGAAGCAATGAATGCCGAAGTAGACCGGATGCTCGAAGCGGGGGTGATCGAGCCTTCGAGTAGCAATTGGTCTACGCCGATCGTCATGGTGAAGAAACCGAATCTCACCTATCGGTTCTGCCTCGATTTCCGCAAGGTCAACGGGGTCACGAAGAAGGACGCGTATCCGCTCCCGTACATGAACCAGATTCTCGATCGACTACGCTCGGCAAAATATATCTCGACTCTCGATCTCAGCCAAGCTTACCATCAGATCCCGTTAAGCTTAGAGTCACGGGAAATTACCGCGTTTACCGTGCCGCAGCGAGGACTCTTCCAATTCACTCGTATGCCGTACGGTCTAACAAACGCTCCCGCGACTTTCCAACGTCTTCTCGACCGGCTGATCGGCCCGGACATGGAACCTCACGCGTTCGCGTATCTCGACGATAATATTATCGTTACCGAGACATTTGAGGAGCATCTGATCTGGCTCCGACGCGTTTTCGACAGAATTACAGAGGCCGGTCTCCTCATCAACCCTGACAAATGTGAATTTTGCTGTCCGGAGGTACGCTACCTCGGCTTTCGCGTAAATCGACACGGTCTACAAGTAGATCCCGAGAAGACCGCGCCGATTCGGAACTTTCCGGCGCCCACGAGTATTAAGCCATTGCGACGATTCCTCGGGATGGCCTCGTGGTACCGTCGCTTCGTTCCCCACTTCGCGGAAATCGCCGCTCCACTCACCAAGCTCACGAAGAAGAGCCAGCGGTGGACGTGGGGATCGGAACAACAATCGGCCTTCGAAAAATTACGCGAAGCTCTCGTTAACCCTCCGACACTCTCGTGCCCCGACTTTACCGCAAAATTCACGCTCCAAACCGATGCCAGCATGAGCGGGTTAGGCGCCGTGCTAACCCAATCGGTCGACGGGGTCGAACACCCGATCGCGTACGCGAGCCGAGCCCTTTCCGCTGCCGAACGTAATTACTCGACCACCGAGCAAGAATGTTTAGCCATTCTTTGGTCGATCCGAAAATTCCGTGCTTATCTCGAGGGCTACCGCTTCACGGTAATTACTGACCATCACAGTCTTCGGTGGCTACAAACGCTAAAGGATCCCGCCGGGAGACTAGCGCGTTGGGCCTTACAACTCGCCCAGTACGACTTCGAGGTGGTACATCGAAAGGGTGCGCTAAACCACGTACCCGATGCCCTCTCTCGAATGTTCGAAGGACAGCCGCCGTCGCCCGAAGACGTTCCGGATACCGTCGATCTCGTGGCACTCGCTCTCGTATCAGCCATTACGGGGGGGGAACTCGTAGAGCGCGAACCGATCGACGCTCTCGCCGATCGATGGTATACCCGGAAAATGCACGCCGTCGCGAACGCGCCTGGGAGATTTCCACAGTGGAAAATCATCGAGAATCGGCTATACGTACACCGTCGCACGAAACGCCAAGTGCTGCCGAAAGGAGACCACTCGGAGTGGAAACTCGTCGTCCCGAGAAGCGCGCGCGCCGAGGTCCTACGCGAAAATCATGACGCCCCTCAGGCGGGACACCTCGGCGTCGACAAGACCTACGCGAGGATCTTCCATTCGTACTTTTGGCCAGGAATGATTCGTGACGTGATCCGGCACGTACGTCACTGCGGGATCTGTCAACGTACCAAAGCGGAACAGCTACCGCCAATCGGACTCATGGGTCGACGAATCGTCGACGAACCATGGACGGTCGTCGCCGCCGACATTATGGGCCCGTTACCGAAGAGTCACTCCGGATGCGCATACGTTCTCGTGCTTCAAGATCTGTTCACGAAGTGGGTCGAATGCTGCCCGTTGAAAAAGGCCAACGGCAAGAAAATCGGCGAAGCTCTCGAGGAGTTAATATTCTCGCGCTGGGGAACCCCTCAGGTGTTGTTGACCGACAACGGTACCGAATTCGCGAATAACCACCTGAACACGCTAGCCGCCGAGCGAGGAATTCACCTCTCGCGGACGCCTCCGTACCATCCACAGGCGAACCCGGTGGAACGTGTAAACCGCGTGTTAAAAACCATGATCGTCTCCTTCGTCGAGAACGACCATCGCGCGTGGGACGAACACCTGTCCGAGTTCCGATTCGCGTTTAATACCGCGTTCCACTCGTCGATTAATAACACTCCCGCCTACCTCAACTTCGGCCGGGAACCAAAGCCACACAACTTCTATCGTCGTCGCGAAGAAGGGGATGTCGAGATCCTCCCGTTACCGCCGGAATAATGGTCCGAACGGATGCGCGATCTCGAAAACGTTCGTGTAAAGGTCTCGCACGACCTCGAGGAAGCCTACCAGCGGCAAGCAGCTCAATACAATAAACACCACCGAGAGCTGACCTCCGACGTGGGGGATTTCGTACTGAGGCGACAGCGAATTTTATCCTCGGCCGCCCAAAACCAAGCCGCGAAACTGTTCAAACGATTCGAAGGACCGTTCCGAATCCGCACCGTTCTCTCGCCAGGGGTCTACGAAATCGAGAATCCTCAGTCCCGCAAAATACATGTTGTTGCTGCCAAGGACTTACGCGCTTATTTTCCTCCGCTACAGGATACCGCTACCGAGGACGAACCCGACAATGAACTATACCGGATGCGGAGCCTGGCGAGGACGCCGCTACATCGGCCCCGGAACACCTCCGAGGGCGACCATCCACCCGACGTCGCCGACACCTCCGGACGAGTCGCCCGCTCCCGTCGTCAGGCGCCCCGCCGACCTCTGGAGCGTATGGGCCAAAATTGAGGGGTATCGCGTTCTCCGACCGACCTCGCTCCCGAGAGGCGGGCAATAAACCACCAACCGATTTATCGTTAAACTACCGAATCAATCGTCACCCTTCCCTATCCCACTCCCGGAATCGTTAACCGTAGAGGGTTAGAGGAAGGGCAAGAGTAGCAGGTAATTGTGTTCATACCGTACTGTCCATGCATGCCACGCTTCGATCCGATCCCGGATCGCCATTCGCTAATTTTATAAGGTACACCATTTCTTTTGCTACGCAAAGACCATGTCTGACCGCCAGTCCGAAGGTTTGCCGTATCCCGAACATTATTAAATCATTGCCTCCCGAGCTGTACCACGGTCTCATACGGCCGAGGACGGCCTTGCTATAGGGGGGGAGGAGTTGTGACGGGGCTTTTCTGCTCCCGTCACAAAGAGAGCTCGATCTCCAGCTCTCGCCCGTATCGGCACGGAGCACGGCATCCTTTCTCCCGGGAGGAGTCCCTTCCAGGCGATCAGACAGGGCCAAACGCGAATAAACCGTTCCCACGACTAATTTTAACATTCTCTTATTTCCGAAATCCTCCCGAGCGTACGGCGGTTGCAACCGCCGCAGGACCATCGCGACGCACCAGCAACAGTCAGCAGGCTGGAGCCTCGCTACCGATCTCGCCGCAGTATTCCGAAACAGCAGGCTGGAGCCTCGCTACCGACCTCATCTCAGTCGCCCACGCCATCAGCAGGCTGGAGCCTCGCTAGGCCTCTCGCCGTCCAGTCGCATCGCTACCGAAGTAGCGCGCGACGTTACCGACCACGGGACCTCCACCCGTCAGCCTGTCACCCGGACTCGACGAGCCATCAGCTACCGAAATCTACAGCGTCCGGCTCATCGTTGCTTCCACACCCGTCTGCCCGGACGAAGCTCCCAGGGCTGCGCTACCACCGCTCTCGTGGATTTACCTCCCGCCACGGGCGCACTCGGCATCGCGCGTTCACAAGATCTCGAACGCGCCGATTCAAAGACCCGCGCCGGGGATTCCTAATTCGAGGGAATCCGACAAATAGAGCAGAGGGCGAAAGACGGATAGGCACAGGGTGGGGGGAAAGAGGACCCGCGATCGCGAGAGCGTCACCTCCCTCGGGGACTCCGTCGTAGGCCCCCGAGAAGGAAGGACGTGGTGACTGCTGCCGATACGTGCATATCGTCTCGCGAGAATACCGACATCCTGCCAATCGCGAAGAGGGACTTCTGGCCGAGGACAACTGGAGAAGCTCCCGCAACAGCTACGAAACCGGTGAGATCGTCGTACGGGCTCGGTTTGAGGCTAGAGATAGAATAGATCAAACTCGATTCGTTATCGTGGGGACGGCACGCTTTCGCGCGCGGCCGCGGGATTAGTTCTCGGGCGAATCCTCTAAATTCACATTTGCTTTACTTTTCTGTAGTTTCCGTTTAATATTTTGCCTGGAAGGTTCTTGCCTATTTTACTATTTCATTCCATAGTTTGCGCCTCGCGCGAGTCCACCTTTGTTCACCTCATTTATTACCAGTTTCCTTCGAGTCATTTATACCTGTCTCTTTCCGCCGAATTATTTTAATCTATTGTAAATTTATTTCTTTCTTCGGATTTTCTTGTAAGATTCCGCGTAACCCCGCTGCGATCGGGCGAATTTGGATTTGTTGCGAAAGGTACCGTGGCTGCGATCCACGCGTGTATGGCGAATACGATAGCATAGATCTCGAACATTACCTGTTACCACTCTAGCGTTACCGACTTTGTGTTACTGAATTATTTTGTTCTCGAATTGTTTGTTAAACGTGTGGAGATAACTCAAGGGAACGAGCGTGTACGCTAGTCGCTTCTCGACCACGCTCCCGATATTCGCCACAATAAAATATCTTTGTGAGTTCCCATAATTTCGTCCCGATCTCTGTTTCCTCCTCGCGGAGGTGACCGAACCACCCCCTCTACCAGTTCCCAAGGCTGAGCGACGCCGGGTCGCTCTCGTCTCTCGTTCGGTCCTTAAAATTAAAATTTTGTCGCGAGAGCTCTCGCTCTCGCGGCTGGCGCCCTTAAGGCCGAGTGAGACGGGTTTTGTAGCCGTCTCGATTGGGAAAAACTCAGGTGTTGGAAAAAACGGTTACAATATATATATATATATATATAGTAACTAATTGACTATCGTCGACTACCTAAGGCCGAGCTAAACCTGCAATTATCGGCACCGAGTGAGACAGCGCGAGGTATAAGTGGCGCGATCTCCCACGATCGAGCAGCGACTCGATCGATATCTAACCGAGCGCAAGCGCAGACGAGAGATCGGAAGCACAGCGGCGCTGCCGAGCGGGCTTGCGCCGAAAACCTGCTCAAGGTTGCAGAGAGGTGAAAGCGAGGGAAAATCGGCCTCGCGGATTGGACAAAACGACGACATCGATTTTGCACACGGTACCGACCGAGCACACTATTCGCTCAGGAGGTAACACCGCATAACCGTCACTATAATACCGACGCGGGATTGGAGGGTAGAGGACGATGACACTGTTAACCAATAGCAAAATTAATAACCAGGCGACCGCACGCAGACGCGAGTCCGCCAAATCCCTGCAGAACCGACGGAGTGGGAGTCCAAAATCGGGGTATAAAAGACGGTGATTTCGGCAGTCGAGCATCAGTTCAACGATCTACTTTACCATCGGCCAGCTCTCCAGGACTTCCAGTGAACAGTGAAAAGTGAAAAGTGAAAAAGTGAGTAGAAGTGAATTAAAGTGAATTTGTGCCAAAAAGGACTTATAAAAATGTCGTGCTGTTTGGACTTGTAAATTTGGTGCGAATTTGGACTTATAAATTTCGTGCCCGTCTGGACTTATAAAATTTGGTGCAAGTTCGGACTTATAAAAATTGTGCAATTCGGACTTACAAAATTGGTGTAATTTGGACTTATAAAAGTTGTGCGAATTGGAACTGATAAAAATCTGTGCTGTAAGGGCTTATAAATAATTGGACCAAGTGGACTTAGAAAAGTTCCACTGTTGGACTAAGTGGAACTTACAAAATTATCGGGAAATTTGACTTATACAGTGAGTTCAAAAAGGACTTAGAGCTCATCAAAAGACAACGAAAAGTGACTTAGAGAACATTGTGAAGAGTTAACTGAGATTTAGACACGATCTCCACCGCCGTGATACGATAAAATTATCAAGTTCGACAACACTCAGTGCAGTTCGATAATGTGACCAAAGTGACCGGTCAGATCTGCTGCAAGTGCCCAAGTGAACAATATTCCAACACCGAGGGTACTAAAAAGGCACACCCAGGGTTACCAACCATCAGAGTAAGGTAAAACCCTCGATTTCGCGAAATAAGACCGATTGCAAATCGCGAGGTGAACGAGCTGTCACCGTCGTTCACTGTGACGTCACCGTGGGAATCGCCGAGCGAGGCAGTCAGCGATACTGCACGACGATCGAGAAGCTGCCCGCGCCTGCGCAGTGCGAACAACGCGAAATAAAATCAGCTTTGCTAATTCTTCCAAATAATTAATAAATAAATAAGTAAATAAAATAGAAATTAAAGGACGAGATCCGAGATCTGATTTATAATTATATTCTCTATTGCATTACGGACACACTCTTTGGATTAAGTATTTAAATATTGAGAGTAAAGAGATCCGAATAATAGAAAAAGCCTAAGGGCTAAATTACATTGAGACCTGTATTGTACCAATAAAGAACAGTATTTGCTTATAAATTTGTCTCTGACACGCCAGCCCATAATTCCTAGATGCTCGAGTCCACGAATCCTTCTGTATGAGTATCGTGTCCCTTAAAGAGGCGCACAAATACAGAAAAATAATTGTATAGGAGCCTTGCTCAAGTTACAATATATATATATTGTGACGTGGTGCGTCACAGCTTTCCCCGCTTAGCCTGGCTCGAAGTCCCGCCACTCACCTAGGGAAAAGTTATAATAAGTAATTAGGATTAAAATCTATAACGTAAGAACGACCCACAACATTGTTAGCCCTCCCCCGCCTTACCCTCAGTCCCTGCTATCCCGTCAGCCCCTCGGCTCACTCACCGAAGCCCTCGCCAGACTCACCGAAGCCCTCGCCAGACTCACCGAAGCCGTCGCCAGACTCACCGAAGCCCTCGCCAGACTCACCGAAGCCCTCGCCAGACTCACCGAAGCCCTCGCCAGACTCACCGAAGACCCGTCGCAGACTCACCGAAGACCAACAAAGACCATCGAGACCACCACAGCCCATCGAAGACTTCCAACCAGCCAGATTCACCCAGCTGATAACGGCCAAACCCCGAACGACCCTGCAGAGCAAGAAACGGCCCAATAAATTCCAACCCGGATAGTCCCCTGGCACTAACCTGCAATTTGCCCTGGACAACCCGAGGGAAAAATCCGTCGCAATCACCGGTGGAAAGCTTCCGACGAGTCGGAGCACCTTGTCCGACTCGCCCACCGACACTGAAGACCCCGGTGACACCCTCTCGGCTCGGGATTCCGAACATAAACCGACGAGGTGTGTCGTGCGGTTAAAATCCACCGTATCCCAGGCGAACTGTCAAATCGCCGTTTCGTCACCGAGCCACCAGAGTCGCCACTTCCCGGTGCCGAGAAATCGCCCATCGATCGATTGACCAATCGATGCCGAAGATGCGCGCGCCGAGCGTCGCGACGAGCCTTCCGTCGCGAAGAATATTCGCAACAGCCCGCGACCAATCCCGACGCCCACCGCCAGCTAGTCTCGAAAAGCGCCAATCAGATTTGCGACACCTGTCGCTCCAGTACGAGACTGACCCTAAGGACGAAGAAGAAGCCGGAAACGACGAGGCCATCGTTACTTCGAGCCAGGACGTTGAGCGAGCGTGTGTGTGACGGCGAGACGAATGCAAGAATTATTCAGTATTACGAATTTAAGACGACTCAGCTGTATTCCCCCGGACCAGATTTCTTTCTGGAGAATTATTGTTGCCCATTACGACCGCCCGGTACGTCCAAGGAACCGATTTGGCCGATTATCGAGGAACTTATAACGACCAGGCCGCCCAAGGGATATCGCATACGGGAATTATAACGACCAGGCCGTCCGAGGAATATCGCATACGGAAATTATAACGACTAGGCCGTCCCAGGAATTAGCGATCTCCGGAATTGTATTTTGTAACGAAGGAAGCGTGCTGGTTGAGTGAGTAGCCGATAAGTTCTTCTTCCCCCTCGACCCCCCCCCCCGAATTCGACCCTCACCCGTATCCCGAAACCCCCCCCCCCCGCCCCTTGTAATAGATTTAAGTGATCTTTTGTGATTTTTCTTGCCATCGTTTTCTTTTCTTGTGGATTTTTCTTATTATCCTGTATTTTTTGCTATTCTCAATTTATCGCCTTTGTCTCTCGGTATTGCCCTCGACCGTCGAGCACCGGCTGCCACGTGCGTCGGCCATTAGTATACGATTAAGTGCGCGTGAGTGGTGGTAATTTTCGCTAATAACCCTGAATCTTTTTGCGAGCGTTCTCTAGTATATTTACTCCCCCTGTCCCCGCGACCCGTGTACGGGAATTTTCGTAGACTTTTTATTGTGCCGAGGTTATCGAATTAAGAGCCACTAGAACAGTATCCCAGGTCCTGAGAAGTCTCATTCTCCCCCCCCCCCCCTTCGTCCCCCGCTAGCCGTGTGTCGCGAACAAAGCCATAAATTCACTCGTTATTTTTTTTTCTTTCTTTTCTCTTTTCTTTTCTTTTCCTTCGCTTTTCATCTCAAGTTCGGTGCTACACCGTGAAACTAGCTGGCGCCCAGGCAAACCTGAGTTACGTGAGAATATTTAACACGGATTATTTTCTTTTCACCGGCAAGCCTTTTCCCATGTGATTGACCCCTCCCTGCGTAAATTTTTCCCGATTCACATCCATTACGATAGTCCCATTTTGCGTATTCGAGCCGTCGTACCCGTAACGGCGTCGGCCCGAATAATCGTCAAGCGATCTCGTTAGTTCCTTTTCTTTCTTTTCCTTTTTTTTGTTTTTATTATAGTTAGGATTCGACGTACCGGTAACGGCGTCGAAAGAAACGGTACGAATAGTATTATTTTCGGTTAGCCCTAGTTTTTTTTTCTTTCTTTCTTCTGCCCTTATCTTTAATTCAACTTCGCATTTCTTTTTTTTTCTTTTTGTTAGACGCTTCAACGTACCCGTAACGGCGTTGAAGCGGGGATTATTGTTATTTTTACTGGTTTCGTCTTCAACGTACCAGTACCGGCGTTGAAGCGAAAGGTCATTATTTTTTGTATTACCGTTTTCACACTTATCTAATTTATTCTTTCTTTGTTAATTCTGAAATATTAAAAAAGTACATTATTGGTTATTTTTCTAAACAAAATTTTCGCTTATCATTTCCCCCCCCCTCCGTCTATACCCGCCTGCCCCGACTTCGCGAGAAGAGACATCAACCGGCCCACCAAAAAGGGAAGTATCGGATAGGATATCCGTCATAAATTTTGGCGCCCAACGTGGGGCCCTGTAATAACAGGGAAAACTAAAATAGTACCCTCGAGGGCAGGGACCTTTTCCCTCCTCGAGTGGGGTTTTTTCCCTGAGTTGCTTAAGTGCTCACCTCGGCACCGTATACCCCCCCCCGTACAAACCCACCCCTCAATTTTTCTTTCTTTTCACTATTTTCGTCGCTGCCCTGCGAATTACCACCACTCACGAAATCTTTTTGGCAAGTAAGTACCCGGCTTTATTATCATTTATTTTGTGCCTTGATATCATTTCATTTCATTTCATCACCGTTATCGCCCTGTTACCCCCCCCTGTTCGCCCTGATTGAGCCCTTGCGAATTCTTTTCTTTGCTCTCTCCTTTCGCTCTTTTTCCCCTCTACCCCCCCCCCGTTCGCCCCTAGCCCCGAAGAAAAAAAAAAAAACTTTTTCGTGTTGAACCCCCCCCCCCTTGCTTTGAAAATTTATCTTTTTTTGAGTTTTGAATTTTCCGAGATAGTTAACATAAAGCCCCATCAAACCCCACCGTAAAAATGGACCTTGTAACGACCGCGGAAAGTGCCATCGTGACGACCGCTGGGGACGTCGTCGTGACCACCACCGGGGTCATCGCGACCGCCGGGGGGGTCACTGCGACCACCACCAGTGTCACCCCGGCCGGCCCCCAACCCGCTGGCCCAACCGGCGCCTCTACCCCCCCTCCCCCCATGATAGCACCCCCCCCCTACCGCCCTCGCCCCCGCTCTTGCGAGGGAATTAAAGCAAATAAAAGCCCATTTGACTCGCCTCCCTCACGTCGCCGATCTCATACGGCTTTGCGATCACGCCGGGTTGAGTATCGCGGGAGAGCGCGAGGACTTGGAAAGCCGGTATTGGCGGCACGAAGTTCGCCGGCGGTTCCAGGAAGTCCACGTGGACTGGGACCCTACGGAGGACGAACGTGGAATGGCCGCCCCTTTCACCCTGACCTCCGCGCTGCAAAGTGCCGCCGAATTCAACGACACACTGCGCTCCCGCCTCGCAGGATTGGACCTGGACACCTCACAGGGGCCCTCCACCCTTCCAGCCCCTCCCCAACACCGGCCACCCCCCGCCCCCCCCTCAGCAAGCCCTACCCACGGGCCAAACCCTAGGGCCCTATCAGGATCCTATCTCGTTCGACCAAACCGACGACCTGATGTCCCTACACGACGAACCAATCCCCCAGCACCCCCCTCTAATTCCCGCCCCAGCCCCCATCGTAACGTTTGACCCCCGATTCACCACTCCCCAAGTGGTCCGACGACCAGCTCCACCCCAAATCCCCGCCCGAGCCCCCCTAGTTCACATTCCCCAACCCCAACCGCAATCCCCACCTCGATCTCAACCCCCTCCCCCCACCCCAAGCCCCACCCCGCTTCCAAGACACCTTCTGCATCCCCCCCCGTACTAACCCCCAGCACCACAGCACTCACGTGAGACCCCCCGTCCCCCGAACCCCCCTGCGACATCCCTCCTCGTTCCAACCCCCGTCCTCCAGCTTCGTAACCCGGGATACCGCCGGCATCGACCACTTCCGTCGATTCGGGCCCAAATTTGCGGGACGGCGTACCGACGACGGAGAGGAGTACCTCTTGCGTCTGTACGAATACTGCGCCAGTCGTGCCTACACAGAGGAGGAATTACTCCGCATGCTTCCCGAGTCCTTCACCCACGACGCCCTCATGTGGTACAGGGTATCACACGAAGCCTGGACATCGTACGAGGAATTTGTGTTCCATTTTCGAGCACGATTCGGCCATAGCGACCTCCAGGAGAAGCTTCGTCGCGAGGTTGAGCTACGTACCCAAGGCCCCGGCGAACCTAGTGGGGAATACCTCACTAAAATGAGGACTTATTTCAGTTTCCTCAACCCTCCCCTCTCCCTGGAAGCCCAGCTCGACCTCTGCTACGAGAATCTGCACCCCGACCTGGCCGTCCATCTCGATCGCTCCGACATCAGTAGCTTCCTGGATTTCCAGTTGAGGTGTCGGCGCGTGGAGTCCATGCAGGAACGCAAGCGGACCTAGCGACCCCCACCGACCCCCACCGACCCCCGCACAGTCCGTCCTCCCCTCTGCTGCTTTCGTACCCCAGAGTAAAGCCCACCAGGGGAAAGCGGCTGCCATAGAATCCGACCCTACCCTAACCCTTCCCCCAGCCACCCCTGCTACCCAGTCCACAAAGCCCCCGACCTCCCGACGAGCCCCAGCCCCTGCTTCCCCCGCCCCCCCTGCTCAAGCCAACCTCCAACCCCTCATGGCCCTCCAAATTGAAAATCCAAACCCAGTCACCACCTCCCCAGCCCCTCCCACGACCCCCAGAGCCCAGTCAGCCACGGTCCGGTGCTACAACTGCCGACAACGAGGCCACATTTTTAAACAATGCCTGCAGCCCCGCGGTAACTTTTGCAAGGCTTGTGGCCTCGCCGGATACGACGTGAACACGTGCCCCGGATGCCGCCGAATCCGTGAGGGAAACCTCTCGGGGGGAGGACAGTAAAAAAGGCCTCCCGCAAAGTCCAACACCCCCAGACCCTTGAAATCTTAGACAGCCCTAACCCCCGACCGTCCCTGCTACTCGACCCACCCGACTCACCCAACGACTACGGGGAAGACGACCGACACTTCCTGTCCTTAAACCTTTCCGGCCGCCCCGTAGAAGCCCTCCTCGATTCAGGAGCGACACGCTCATATTTGGGAGTCACCCTAGCCAATTCCCTGGGTGTGACAATGAGACCCGCCACTGGGGGAGTGCGTGTTGCCAACAACGCGATCGTCCCCGTGGTGGGAGATATCCGACTTCTCTTTGAGATCGAGGGAAGAATGTGGCCCCTGGACATGCGCGTCGCACCCTTTGGATACGACGCGATTCTAGGGAGAGATTTTTGTAAGCTGTTGGGACTACAAATCGATCACCTGAACGACACGTGGCGTACTCCCAACGGGATTCCCCAGAAATTCGCCGCCTACGGTCATAGCCCCCTGATAGTCACCGCGTACCCCGAATTTGCCGGCTTGGTGGAAGTAACTAAAAACACGGAGAACCAATTAAAAGCCCTGTTAGACCGCCTAGTGAAACCCCCCACCACCGGAGCCCTCAGTTGCACGACCCTTATTCACCATACCATTGACGTCAACAACCATCCCCCAATTCGCCAACGCCCTCGAACCATATCCCCTTTCCTTTTGCGAATCGCCCAAGCTGAAGTCGACAGGATGATCAGCGAACAGGTAATCGAACCCTCAGATAGTGGCTGTCTCAGCAACCCAGTGATAGTCCCAAAACCCAATGGCAAACACCGTTTTTGCATCGATTACCGCGACGTGAATAAAGTCACGCGCAAAGATGCCTACCCCCTACCCAACCTCGACCGGATATTAGACGGACTTCGCCGTGCCTGACATATCTCGAAGTTAGACCTGAGCCAAGCCTACTTCCAAGTCCCGCTAGACCCCAAAAGCCGCCCCGTAACCGCCTTCGCCGTCCCCGGACGTGGACTTTTCCAATTCACCCGCATGCCCTTCGAACTGACCAACGCCCCTGCCACATTCCAACAACTGATGGACAGATTAATAAGACCCGAATGGGAGCCACATGTATTTGCATATTTAGACGATGTCATCATTG
The DNA here is from genome assembly GCA_963575735.1 of Amblyjoppa fuscipennis. Taxonomy (NCBI): domain Eukaryota; kingdom Metazoa; phylum Arthropoda; class Insecta; order Hymenoptera; family Ichneumonidae; genus Amblyjoppa; species Amblyjoppa fuscipennis. Next base: position 7,238,726 of record OY754494.1, on the reverse strand, counting down.
CCACCGAAACAATTGATGAACATTTCGACCACCTGACTCTCGTGCTAACCGCGCTCAGAAATGCGGGATTAGAGATTAACCGAGGGAAGAGTTCGTTCTTTTGTTCAGAGATGAAACGAGATGAACATTTCGACCACCTGACTCTCGTGCTAACCGCGCTCAGAAATGCGGGATTAGAGATTAACCGAGAGAAGAGTTCGAAGAGTGATGTGAAATACTTGGGATATGTGATATCCAAAGACGGACTGAAAACTGACCCCGACAAGATAGCCCCGATCCTGAAATACCCCGCCCCCAAAAACCTTAAACAATTACGCCGTTTCCTCGGAATGATCGGATGGTACGCTCGATTCCTGGGTGATATTTCCAAGCACAAAGTCCCCCTCGTGCGACTCCTAGAAAAGGACGCACCGTGGCAGTGGGGAGAGGAATAGAGTGTGGCATTCGAAGCCCTACGGACAGCCCTAACCCAAGCCCCAGTACCAGCCCGTCCTGACTTCACCAAACCCTTTACCGTCCACACCGATGCCAGCGACCTAGCTATAGGAGCAGTCCTCACCCAAGAGTCCCAAGGCGAAGAACACCCCATTGTATTCTGTAGTCGAGTCCTATCCCGAGCCGAAAAGAAATATAGCGTCACCGAGAAGGAGTGCCTGGCTGTCCTATGGGCTGCAAAGAAATTGCGGCCATATCTGGAAGGTACCTCATTTCGAGTCATCCCCGACCACAGCAGCTTACGCTGGCTGCGGAATATTAAAGACCTTGTCGGAAGACTTGCGAGATGGGCATTAATGATGCAAGACCTCGACATGGAGATTGTCCACCGCAAGGGAGCCCTGAACGTAGTACCTGACGCCCTATCCCGAATGTTCGAAGGAACACAGGAAGCCCTAGCCACCATTGGTGAAACGGTAGACCCTTGGTACCTCGAACAGATGAAAAACGTTAGCCAATTCCCCTCCAAATACCCTGATTGGAAACTCGAGGACGACCGCCTATACCACCACCGCCCGCACCCCGTGATAGACCCTACCCTGGTAGACCTGGATTCCTGGAAGTTAGTCCTACCCCATGACGCCCGCCAACAAGCCATGCAAGACGCACACGACAGCCCCCAAGCTGGCCACCTAGGCATAGATAAGACCTACCATCGACTGACCCAAGACTTTGCCTGGCCCGAAATTTTTCAAGACGTCGCTCAGTTCGTGCGACGATGCCCGGTCTGTCAGCTCAACAAGGTGCAGCAGACTGCACCTGTTGGAATAATGAGAGAAAGGACAACCGAAGGCCCATGGACTGTCGTAGCTGCCGACGTCATGGGGCCATTCCCCCCGAGTAAGAACCGAAACAGATACGTCGTTGTATTCCGAGATTTGTTCACAAAATACATCGAAGCCCAACCCCTGAAAACCGCAACAGGACCCACCATTATGGCTGCCCTCGAAAAACTAATCCTGAACCGTTGGGGCTGCCCTCGATACCTCCTGACAGACAACGGTACAGAATTCGTGAACCGATACATGACCTCCCAGCTATCCCAATACGGAATCCGACAGACCACCATCCCTCCCTACCATGCGCAAGCCAACCCCGTCGAACGAGTTAACCGAACCCTTAAAACCATGATGATATCCTACATAGGTGACGACCACCAGACCTGGGACGTACATCTTCGCGAATTGTGTTTTGCCCTCAACACCGCTGTCCAAGCCTCCACCCAAATGACCGCCGCGTTCCTCAATTTTGGCCGAAACCCCCGACCGGCCAAAAGCATACGCAACGAAACCCCTCCCCCGACTATCGAAAACCGGACCGACCCTGCAGTATGGAAAAACTGAATGACCCGCCTCCCCTTAATACACGACTGGGTACACCGGAATTTATCCTTAGCCGCGCGACGACAAGCGCGTTATTATAATCGAGGCCGGTCTAACCAGGAATACCAAATCGGAGACCTAGTACTCAGGAAAAATCGCGCTCTCTCATCCGGCGCGCAGAACTTCGCTGCGAAACTCGCAGCAAAATATCGCGGGCCTTATGAGATCACTAACAAGCTATCCCCCGTGGTCTACGAGTTAAACATCCCCTCTAAGAACACCCGCCCGAAGGTCCATATAAAAGATCTGAAACCCTACCACCCCCCAGAGAATATAGAAAACATCCCTCCATTAGGATTACCCCCACCCACACCCCCGATAGCCCCAGCCCCCGATGCTAACCAGACCCTAACGCCCGCCCCCCCTTCTTTACAGGATGGAGGGACTCCCAGGGAGGACCTGCAAACCGGGACGAGGCGGCATTCGAACCACTCAAGCCCGGCGCGAAGCCAACGGGTACAACCTGCCAACCCCGGAACTCTCACCTCAAGCTCCGGCCACCCTGCCGAGCCTCCGACGTCAGCCCCAACCGCCGGAGAAGAGCCCGCCAACCCGCGAAGACCCCGAGGCCGCCCCCGTGGGAGCGCTAATCGACCTCCCGCTGCCCCTACCCGGCAATACGAACTACGCCAATGGGCCAGACAGTAAAACCCTACCAACCCCAGCCCTCCCCCCTCCACCGCTACTGGGGCAATCCCCAAATTGAAGCTCACCATCCCCCTCGGTCCCCTCTCCCATGCCCCCACCCTTCCCCATTTCCCAAAACCCCAGCTACCCGCCCCTGCGCCCCCGAAACCCAAACCACCCGTCCCTGCACCCCGAACACTCGTCAAATCCCGTAATTCCCCTCCTTCCCCCTCCCAACCCCTGTCAACCCCCGCACCCCCGATCCCCACGCTTATGTCCCTGCGCCCGACCCCACCCGATCCTCTGACCCTCACTACCCCCAGACGTTCACCCCTGCCAGCCCCCATCATCCCAACCCCCCCGACGTCCGCCCTGATGACCCTGCAGATAACCCCGCCCCGCGAAACGAGACCCGACGTAGTCCACGTCAAGCACCCCCCGAGGTGCTGGAACTGTGGGAAGGCGACCCACCGATCGACCCAGTGTCCGACCCGTCTGGAGAATCGCCCAAGACCGCCCCACTAAGCCGTTTTTTTTTCTTTTCCCTTTTATTTTGCTTTTTTTCCATTATTTCTGCCATCCCTCATTTTTATTCTCGACTCAGTCATTATTCCCTTTTCCTTTTTTCCGATCTCCTCGCACCCCCGTACTTGCCGCCAAGAGGCCAATAATTTTCTTTTATTCTTACTCTATTTTCAAACCAAAAATGATTATTTTAGTTCCTTTTGTTTTCTTTGTTTGGCAACGAGAAGCCATGATGTACAAAGCGGTGTAAATATGAGGAGACGTAAGACTGAGAAACAAAGTTCCTAGTACAAGTTAACAGATGGCATCACTACAGTTCTTTCTACCCGACCGTTCCCCCATCCCGTGTAACCCCCAGTATGAATGTTGCTCAAGTTGTCAGGAGACGAACTTTCGGCAAGTGGGGGGGAGTTGTGACGTGGTGCGTCACAGCTTTCCCCGCTTAGCCTGGCTCGGAGTCCCGCCACTCACCTAGGGAAAAGTTATAATAAGTAATTAGGATTAAAATCTATAACGTAAGAACGACGCACAACATTGTTAGCCCTCCCCCGCCTTACCCTCAGTCCCTGCTATCCCGTCAGCCCCTCGGCTCACTTACCGAAGCCCTCGCCAGACTCACCGAAGCCCTCGCCAGACTCACCGAAGCCCTCGCCAGACTCACCGAAGACCCGTCGCAGACTCACCGAAGACCAACGAAGACCATCGAGACCACCACAGCCCATCGAAGACTTCCAACCAGCCAGATTCACCCAGCTGATAACGGCCAAACCCCGAACGACCCTGCAGAGCAAGAAACGGCCCAATAAATTCCAACCCGGATAGTCCCCTGGCACTAACCTGCAATTTGCCCTGGACAACCCGAGGGAAAAATCCGTCGCAATCACCGGTGGAAAGCTTCCGACGAGTCGGAGCACCTTGTCCGACTCGCCCACCGACACTGAAGACCCCGGTGACACCCTCTCGGCTCGGGATTCCGAACATAAACCGACGAGGTGTGTCATGCGGTTAAAATCCACCGTATCCCAGGCGAACTGTCAAATCGCCGTTTCGTCACCGAGCCACCAGAGTCGCCACTTCCCGGTGCCGAGAAATCGCCCATCGATCGATTGACCAATCGATGCCGAAAATGCGCGCGCCGAGCGTCGCGACGAGCCTTCCGTCGCGAAGAATATTCGCAACAGCCCGCGACCAATCCCGACGCCCACCGCCAGCTAGTCCCGAAAAGCGCCAATCAGATTTGCGACACCTGTCGCTCCAGTACGAGACTGACCCTAAGGACGAAGAAGAAGCCGGAAACGGCGAGGCCATCGTTACTTCGAGCCAGGGCGTTGAGCGAGCGTGTGTGTGACGGCGAGACGAGTGCAAGAATTATTCAGTATTACGAATTTAAGACGACTCAGCTGTATTCCCCCGGACCAGATTTCTTTCTGGAGAATTATTGTTGCCCATTACGACCGCCCGGTAAGTCCAAGGAACCGATTTGGCCGATTATCGAGGAACTTATAACGACCAGGCCGCCCAAGGGATATCGCATACGGGAATTATAACGACCAGGCCGTCCAAGGAATATCGCATACGGAAATTATAACGACTAGACCGTCCCAGGAATTAGCGATCTCCGGAATTGTATTTTGTAACGAAGGAAGCGTGCTGGTTGAGTGAGTAGCCGATAAGTTCTTCTTCCCCCTCGAACCCCCCCCCGAATTCGACCCTCCCCCGTATCCCGAAACCCCCCCCCCCCCGCCCCTTGTAATAGATTTAAGTGATCTTTTGTGATTTTTCTTGCCATCGTTTTCTTTTCTTGTGGATTTTTCTTATTATCCTGTATTTTTTGCTATTCTCAATTTATCGCCTTTGTCTCTCGGTATTGCCCTCGACCGTCGAGCACCGGCTGCCACGTGCGTCGGCCATTAGTATACGATTAAGTGCGCGTGAGTGGCGGTAATTTTCGCTAATAACCCTGAATCTTTTTGCGAGCGTTCTCTAGTATATTTACTCCCCCTGTCCCCGCGACCCGTGTACGGGAATTTTCGTAGACTTTTTATTGTGCCGAGATTATCGAATTAAGAGCCACTAGAACAGCATCCCAGGTCCTGAGAAGTCTCATTCCCCCCCCCCCTCGTCCCCCGCTAGCCGTGTGTCGCGAACAAAGCCATAAATTCACTCGTTATTTTTTTTTTTTCCTTTCTTTTCTCTTTTCTTTTCTTTTCCTTCGCTTTTCATCTCAAGTTCGGTGCTACACCGTGAAAGTAGCTGGCGCCCAGGCAAACCTGAGTTACGTGAGAATATTTAACACGGATTATTTTCTTTTCACCGGCAAGCCTTTTCCCATGTGATTGACCCCTCCCTGCGTAAATTTTTCCCGATTCACATCCATTACGATAGTCCCATTTTGCGTATTCGAGCCGTCGTACCCGTAACGGCGTCGGCCCGAATAATCGTCAAGCGATCTCGTTAGTTCCTTTTCTTTCTTTTTCTTTTTTTTTGTTTTTATTATAGTTAGGATTCGACGTACCGGTAACGGCGTCGAAAGAAACGGTACGAATAGTATTATTTTCCGTTAGCCCTAGTTTTTTTTTTCTTTCCTTCTTCTGCCCTTATCTTTAATTCAACTTCGCATTTCTTTTTTTTTCTTTTTGTTCGAGGCTTCAACGTACCCGTAACGGCATTGAAGCGGGGATTATTGTTATTTTTACTGGTTTCGTCTTCAACGTACCAGTACCGGCGTTGAAGCGAAAGGTCATTATTTTTTGTATTACCGTTTTCACACTTATCTAATTTATTCTTTTTTTGTTAATTCTGAAATATTAAAAGAGTACATTATTGGTTATTTTTCTACACAAAATTTTCGCTTATTATTTCCCCCCCCCCCGTCTATACCCGCCTGCCCCGACTTCGCGAGAAGAGACATCAACCGGCCCACCAAAAAAAGAAGTATCGGATAGGATATCCGTCATAATATATATTGTGACGGGACCACCTTACCCCCTGGTGTACATCGCTCAACAACGATACCCCAGGCACCATCTAGCGTCCGACCGGTCGATAATTCAAGATCGATACGATCACGCGCGACAATACCGCCCGATACGGAGACGAATAACGCGCCGCGCACATACCCGGACATGACGACGACGAAACGGAAACAAACAAAGATTCGGAACGTTCCCGAATATTCTAGCGACTTCCACCAAGAAAGCGGGGATGGCACTATAAATTTGCGTGCGCGCACCCACTCGCTCTCAGTCTGCTACGAAATTTACCAACATTAACGTGTTAACCTCGTTTGATTAACTTCACGACTCAATATAATTATTTTTTTTTTTGTTCTATTCTTTTTCTGCTTGATTAAATTCGCGAACGAAGAATATTATTTCCTGCTTATTATTTACTTCCTACGTCGCTTGATTAACTTCGCGAATAAATAACTATTTTTGTTTGTTTTTGTTTCTCTTTCGTCGCTTGATTAACTTCGCGAAGAAAGACATTTCTCTTCTTTTCGTCGCTCGATTAACTTCGCGAATAAAGACTTTTTTTTGTGCTTGTCTTCCTCTTTCGTCGCTTGATTAACTTCGCGCAAAAGATCATAGTCAACCTTAAGACTGAGCCTTCCTATCTCCTAGTCACACCGGACCGCGGCACTGTGCCACCTCTGGCGTGATAAGTCTTAACGGCCCAAACCTCGACATTGTGTCTACCGAAAGCCGTTCCTACCTAAAGGAAATAAAGAATAATCCCGAAAATCCCAAAACGCTGCTGGACGACGAAATACCACGCCGTCCACCAGGTCGTACTCAAAATAGTTTGCCAACCTTTCTGTTCCTTGACTGTACACCCTGCATAGTGCAGGCTTTACACGTCTACCCGATAGGGATTAATCAAGGTATCAATCGAATACGAAGGTTCCACGCCTATTTTAGTGGGCACGTGGCCGCGACACTCCGTACCCGAGTGACGCCGTCACGTGAATAGAGTCAATTTGAAAATCTAAAAAGGATTAGCGCTTCACGCTATAAAATCACAGAACACGCATAATTTTCTGTCCCCCTTTTGCAATTTGTTACACTGATAGCCGAGAAATTATAAAGCCCGAACGCCTCGCGAAGGCCGTGAACTCCGGGAGAAATTCGAGTCTTTTTTTTTCTTATCGGCATCAATCTCGAGCCATCCCGTATAGTTTGCCAATGATAAGCTCTCGTACTCACTGCCTTGCACAGTATTGAGACGATCGCACTAAGGCCACTAACAACTCCACCCCAAAAAGAGGATTCGAGTCCCCGTCCAGCACATGAACCCGCAGCGCGCCTATCAGCGCGCACGAATAAATCATAAAATTACAATATATATATATATATATATTGTAACCGTTTTTCCCAGCACCTGAGTTTTCCCCAATCGAGACGGCTACAAAACCCGTCTCACTCGGCCTTAAGGGCGCCAGCCGCGGGAGCGAGAGCTCTCGCGACAAAATTTTAATTTTAAGAGCCGAACGAGAGACGGGAGCGACCCGGTGTCGCTCAGCCTTGGGAAGTGGTAGAGGGGGTGGTTCGGTCACCTCCGCGAGGAGGAAACGGAGATCGAGACGAAATGTATGGGAACTCACAAAGATATTTTATTGTAGCGAATATCGGGAGCGTGGTCGAGAAGCGACTAGCGTGCACGCTCGTTCCCTTGAGTTATCTCCACACGCTTAACAAACAATTCGAGAACAAAATAATTCGGTAACACAAAGTCGGTAACGCTAGAGCGGTAACAGGTAATGTTCGAGATCTACGCTATCGCATTCGTCCTACACGCGTGGATCGCAGCCACGGTACCTTTCGCAACAAATCTAAATTCGCCCGATCGCAGCGGGGTTACGCGGAATCTTACAAGGAAATCGGAAGAAAGAAATAAATTTACAATAATTCGGCAGAAAAGGCTGATATAAATGACTCGAAAGAAACTTGTAATAAATTAGGTGACAAAGTGGACTCGCGCGAGGCGCAAACTATGGAATGAAATAGTAAAGTAGGCAAGAACCTTCCAGGCAAAATATTAAACGGAAACTATAGGGACAGTAAAGCAAGCGTGAATTTAGAGGATTCTCCCGAGAACTAGTTCCGCGGCCGCGCGCGAAAGCGTGCCGTCCCCACGATAACGAATCGAGTTTGATCTATTCTGTCTCTAGCCTCAAACCGAACCCGTACGACGATCTCACCGGTTTCGTAGCTGTTGCGGGAGCTTCTCGAGTTGTCCTCGGCCAGAAGTCCCACTTCGCGATTGGCAAGATGTCGGTATTCTCGCGAGACGATATGCACGTATCGGCAGCAGTCACCACGTCCTTCCTTCTCGGGGGCCTACGACGGAGGGAGGTGACGCTCTCGCGATCGCGGGTCCTTTTTCCCCCCACCCGGTGCCGATCCGTCTTTCGCCCTCTGCTCTATTTGTCGGATTCCCTCAAATTAGGAATCCCCGGCGCGGGTCTTTGAATCGGCGCGTTCGAGATCTTGGGAACGCGCGATGCCGAGTGCGCCCGTGGCGGGAGGTAAATCCACGGGAGCGGTGGTAGCGCAGTCCTGGGAGCTTCGTCCAGGCAGACGGGTGTGGAAGCAACGACGAGCCGGACGCTGTAGATTTCGGTAGCTGATGGTTCGTCGAGTCCGGGTGGCAGGCTGACGGGTGGAGGCCCCGTTGTCGGTAACGTCGCGCGCTACTTCGGTAGCGAGGCGACTGGACGGCGAGAGGCCTAGCGAGGCTCCAGCCTGCTGATTGCGTGGGCGACGGCGACGAGGTCGGTAGCGAGGCTCCAGCCTGCTGACTGTTGCTGGTGCGTCGAGATGTTCTTGCGGCGGTTGCAACCGCCGTACGCTCGGGAGGATTTCGGAAATAAAAGAATGTTAAAATTAGTCGTGGGAACGGTTTATTCGCGTTTGGCCCTGTCTGATCGCCTGGAAGGGACTCCTCCCGGGAGAAAGGATGCCGTGCTCCGTGCCGATACGGGCGAGAGCTGGAGATCGAGCTCTCTTTGTGACGGGAGCAGAAAAGCCCCGTCACAACTCCTCCCCCCCTATAGCAAGGCCGTCCTCGGCCGTATGAGACCGTGGTACAGCTCGGGAGGCAATGATTTACTAATGTTCGGGAGACGGCAAACCTTCGGACTGGCGGTCAGACATGGTCTTTGCGTAGCAAGAAAGAAATGGTGTACCTTATAAAAGTAGCGAATGGCGATCCGGGATCGGATCGAAGCGCGGCATGCATGGACAGTACGGTAGGAACACAATTACCTGTTACTCTTGCCCTTCCTCTAACCCTCTACGGTTAACGATTCCGGGAGTGGGAGAGGGAAGGGTGACGATTGATTCGGTAGTTTAGTCGTTAGAACATTTTCTTTTATTTCTCGCTTCTCGGGAGCGAGGTCGGTCGGATGCCGCGATACATGGCCTCTGGGCCGAGTTCTCTCACAACAAAAGGAGAAAAAAAAAAGAAGGTTTTTAGATAGCTTAAAAGGAAAGGAAAGGGGGAAAAGAAAAAGGAGAGTAATCGGGGTGTCGAGAAAGCGAGGTATGTACAAAGAAGAGTGAGTTGGCGATATCGAGGTTCAGTGGCGGTGAACCTCCGCGGGAGCTGGTGGTCGGTCCGCTAGGACCTGGCGGAGGCCTTCAGCGGCCCTTTGTTGCTGCACCGTGAGGCACCCCAGGCTCTTCCAGTGCGCCGCGCATCGAGGGCAGGTGTTCACCCGGACGCCGACCCTTCGGCAGACATAGCAGAGGTCGACGTCGGGACGCTTCGGGAGGCCGCACTGGCCTCGCTCGTGGCCTTCCTCCCCGCAGTTCCAGCAGTTCCGGCTTGGTCGGGCTGGACGTGGACGCGGTAGCACTGGTGGGGGTGGCCTGGCTGATGGGGCTGGCGTCCACTTTTTTCCGGTCGGGACGTTCTGCGGCTTGGGGCCCGCTCCTGTTGCCCCGGTGGCCGGGATCGGTTCCCAGACAACTCGGGGGGGGGGGGGGGGGGCTCCTCCCCCCGGATACACCGTCACCGCGCGCATCGGTTGGTCAGCCGTCGGGGTCGTGCGGGCCAATGGCCCTTGGCTGGAGGACGCGACCGGGATCGGTGCGGTCGTGACGGTCGGGTGCGATCCGCTGGCTCCCTCCTCCCTCGGGTGGTCCGCTGGTGTTGCAGCGGGCCCCGGGTCACTCACGGGAGCTGTTCTCGGGGCCGAATATGCCTCGATCTCCTGCCAAACGTCCCACAGGTCGATGGGCTTGGCGGCGGGAGCGGGTGCTCCGTCGGCTGGGGGTGGACTCGTCGGTCGGGGTCCCGGACCGATCCACCGGCGTCCCTTCCAGGATCCTCGTCCGGTCAGTGGCATGGTCGTCCGGTATCTCCTGTAAGGGTGGAAAATACGGGCGTAAGTCTTTAATGGCCACGATATGGATTTTTCGAGATTGGGGGTCTTCGACTTCGTAGACCCCTGGTGAGAGAACGGTGCGGATTCGAAACGGTCCTTCGAATCGTTTGAACAGCTTAGCGGCTTGGTTTTGGGCGGCCGAGGATAAAATTCGCTGTCGCCTCAATACGAAATCCCCCACGTCGAAGGTCAGCTCTCGGTGGTGTTTATTGTATTGAGCTGCATGCCGCTGGTAGGCTTCCTCGAGGTCGTGCGAGACCTTTACCCGAACGTTTTCGAGATCGCGCATCCGTTCGGACCATTCTTCCGGCGGTAACGGGAGGACCTCGACGTCCCCTTCTTCGCGACGACGATAGAAGTTGTGCGGCTTTGGTTCCCGGCCGAAGTTGAGGTATGCGGGAGTATTATTAATCGACGAGTGGAACGCGGTATTAAACGCGAATCGGAACTCGGACATGTGTTCGTCCCACGCGCGATGGTCGTGCTCGACGAAGGAGATGATCATAGTTTTTAACACGCGGTTAACGCGTTCCACTGGGTTCGCCTGTGGATGGTACGGAGGCGTCCGCGAGAGGTGAATTCCTCGCTCGGCGGCTAGCGTGTTCAGGTGGTTATTCGCGAATTCGGTACCGTTGTCGGTCAATAACACTTGAGTGGTTCCCCAGCGCGAAAATATTAACTCCTCGAGAGCTTCGCCGATTTTCTTGCCGTTGGCCTTTTTTAACGGACAGCATTCGACCCACTTCGTGAACAGATCTTGAAGCACGAGAACGTAGGCGTATCTGGAGTGACTCTTCGGTAACGGGCCCATAATGTCGGCGGCGACGACAGTCCATGGTTCGTCGACGATTCGTCGACCCATGAGTCCGATTGGCGGTAGCTGTTCCGCTTTGGTACGTTGACAGATCCCGCAGTGACGTACGTGCCAGATTACGTCACGAATCATTCCGGGCCAAAAGTACGAATTGAAAATCCCCGCGTAGGTCTTGTCGACGCCGAAGTGTCCCGCCTGAGGGGCGTCATGATTTTCGCGTAGGACCTCGGCGCGCGCGCTTCTCGGGACGACGAGTTTCCACTCCGAGTGGTCTCCTTTCGGCAGCACTCGACGTTTCGTGCGACGGCGTACGTATAGCCGATTCTCGATGATTTTCCACTGTGGAAATCTCCCAGGCGCGTTCGCGACGGCGTGCATTTTCCGGGTATACCATCGATCGGCGAGAGCGTCGATCGGTTCGCGCTCTACGAGTTCCCCCCCCCCCCCCCCCCCCGTAATGGCTGATACGAGAGCGAGTGCCGCGAGATCGACGGTATCCGGAACGTTTTGGGGCGACGGCGGCTGTCCTTCGAACATTCGAGAGAGGGCATCGGGTACGTGGTTTAGCGCACCCTTTCGATGTACCACCTCGAAGTCGTACTGGGCGAGTTGTAAGGCCCAACGCGCTAGTCTCCCGGCGGGATCCTTTAGCGTTTGTAGCCACCGAAGACTGTGATGGTCAGTAATTACCGTGAAGCGGTAGCCCTCGAGATAGGCACGGAATTTTCGGATCGACCAAAGAATGGCTAAACATTCTTGCTCGGTGGTCGAGTAGTTGCGTTCGGCAGCGGAAAGGGCTCGGCTCGCGTACGCGATCGGGTGTTCGACCCCGTCGACCGATTGGGTTAGCACGGCGCCTAACCCGCTCATGCTGGCATCGGTTTGGAGCGTGAATTTTGCGGTAAAGTCGGGGCACGAGAGTGTCGGAGGGTTAACGAGAGCTTCGCGTAATTTTTCGAAGGCCGATTGTTGCTCCGGTCCCCACGTCCACCGCTGGCTCTCCTTCGTGAGCTTTGTGAGTGGAGCGGCGAGTTCCGCGAAATGGGGAACGAAGCGACGGTACCACGAGTCCATCCCGAGAAATCGTCGCAATGGCTTAATACTCGTGGGCACCGGAAAGTTTCGAATCGGCGCGGTCTTCTCGGGATCTACTTGTAGACCGTGTCGATTTACGCGAAAGCCGAGGTAGCGTACCTCCGGACAGCAAAATTCGCATTTGTCCGGGTTAATTAGGAGACCGGCCCCTGTAATTCTATCGAAAACGCGTCGGAGCCAGATCAGATGCTCCTCAAATGTCTCGGTAACGATAATAATATCGTCGAGATACGCGAACGCGTGAGGTTCCATGTCCGGGCCGATCAGCCGGTCGAGAAGACGTTGGAAAGTCGCGGGAGCGTTTGTTAGACCGTACGGCATACGAGTGAATTGGAAGAGTCCTCGCTGCGGCACGGTAAACGCGGTAATTTCCCGTGACTCTAAGCTTAACGGGATCTGATGGTAAGCTTGGCTGAGATCGAGAGTCGAGATATATTTCGCTGAACGTAGGCGATCGAGAATCTGGTTCATGTACGGGAGCGGATACGCGTCCTTCTTCGTGACCCCGTTGACCTTGCGGAAATCGAGGCAGAACCGATAGGTGAGATTCGGTTTATTCACCATGACGATCGGCGTAGACCAATTGCTACTCGAAGGCTCGATCACCCCCGCTTCGAGCATCCGGTCTACTTCAGCATTCAGTGCTTCACGTATTATCGGGGTGACAGGATAATACCGTTGTTTAATCGGCGCGCTATCCCCGACGTCGATGTGATGGACAATTAAGTCGGTGCGTCCCGGCGCAGCGCGAAGCTTCGGGAGCTCGTGGCTCAGAAAGGTCGAGAGCCGCTCGCTCTCACTACGCTCGAGATCGGAAATACCGAGGAGAATACTCGCGTGCGCGGCAGAGTCGCTTCCCATGAATTTAAATTCGCGAGAGCTATCCCCGCTAAAACTCCACACGCGGCGGGCGTGGTCGACGACGATCTCGAACGTACTAAGGGCGTCTAGGCCGAGCAACAGCGGCACCGGTAACGAGGGAAATACGCGCGCGACTATGGCCCGTTCGCGGTCCTCGAGCGTGACGGTTAAGTCGATTTCCTCGTCGCACGTAATCTGGCCTCCGTCGGCGATCGTCGCGGATGCTGGAGGTACGCTCCGAGCGAGATATCCGAGCTCGGTAGCAATCGCGAGACCCCCCCTGCCGAGGTAGGTACTCGTAGACCCGCTGTCCACGGTAGCCGGTACGAGGTGGTCGCCTAATTTTACCACGACGAGCAGGACCATTTTATTACGCGAACTGCGAAGCGGGCTGCAGAAGTATTCGGTCAGCAATTTTGGGAAATCCGGGAAGTCGTCTAAGGTCGGTAGCGCTTTAGAAGAAATTGCTATCGGGTTTTCGGGAGCCCCCGTCGCGCTTACGGTTGGCCCCGACGCGCGTTTCCCGGACACTCGTGGTCGTCTGTGGTCCGCGCGTCCTTTTTCCCGCACCGGTAGCAGAAAACGATTCTCGGGGCGAGACATCCGATCGACCGGTGCCCGTCCTTCCCGCAATTCCAGCAAGTTACTTCCCAAATCCCCTCGGTATCGCGTGTCCCCGTCCGTCCCGGCGTGGGCGAGCGGTGGGCGACCGAGCGATTTCCCGGCGGCGGTGTATGCGATCGGTTCGCGGGAGACTTAGCGCGGTCTCGTTCGTCGGGGTAATGGACGCGTCGTGTCTCGGAATCGGAGCGCGAGGGTGGTTGACGCCCGTTGTACCGCGAGGTCTCGCGAGCCGGTGACCGGTATCGCGAGCGCTCGTCTTTTTTGTCGTCTCGACGGTCCGGAGTGCGCGCCCGATAGTTACCCCGCTCGGCTCCCCTCTCCGGGGTTCGGCCGCGGTAACCTTGTCGATCGGCGGACGGCGATCGTTCCCCCCGCCGCATATCGCGAGAGTCTGGGTGTCGCGAGCGATCCGTGCTGGGCGCGCGGGTTTTCCCGAAAACCGCATAATTCGGGTCGCTTCGTCGCTGGTAAGATCGCGACGGCCTATAGGCGAGATCCGGAAAGGCGGATCGTTCCGGCGGGGGAGGTGGTTGGTAATACCGATCGGCCTGGTAGCTCCGCTCGACTCGTACGGCGATTCGCTCGAGGTCGGTGAACGAGTGGAAATCGTTACGCCGGATCGCGATTTGTAACCGCGGTAACATGTTCCGATGCGCGTAGTCGAGTTGCTCGCGTAACGGGAACGGAGGGACTACACGGTCTAACAGTGCTCGGAGACACGTCAGGAAGTCGACGGTATCCTCCCCCTCGCCCTGCGTACGTCGCAACAATTCCTCGCGAAGCTTAAACTGAAGGTCGGGATCGCCAAACCGAGCTAAGAAAGCATCCTCGAATTCCCGATAAGTGCGTATGCGCGCTCGCTCTCCACCATACCACGTGAGCGCGATCCCTGTCAACACGAAAGGTACGCACGGTAGCAGATCGGCGTCGGGAATCGGCGCGACCTCGCGCGCCTCCTCGATGCGCGTGAGAAAACCCATCGCGTCCTCCCCCCTTCTTCCCGAAAACCGAAGATCCCATTTTCGTAATAAATCGGCGACCGAACGCGAATTATTAAACCCCGAGTAATTATTGGGGTACTCTCGGGTTCGTACGGGAGACGAATGGCCTTGGGGTGGAGGAAAATCTCGGTCGAAATTATGATGGTACCGGGGGTCGCGAGGAGGTAGCCCGTATTCGCGATGTTGTTGCGCGAGGGCGTTCGGAGGTGCCCCATGTCCACCCTGGAGGGGCGCGGTCGTGATATTCGCGAGCGGGGGGTCGCGCGGCGGTATCGGCTGCTCGTTGTGACGCGGCCGAACGTCATGATTGTCCTCGTGCTGCGCGACATTCCCCGCGGGGCCGACCGAAATTAATAAATTCGACAGGAGTCGATCCCGTAACGCGTCGGTATCTCCGCCGATCGAGAGCCCTCTCTGTCGGAGCTCGTTACGGATTCGGTCAGCTGACAGGTCGACCTCGTGGACCGTCTCCATCGTTCCCGTGTTGCTGGCTCCGGTCGCCATCCGGCTGTTCGCGACAGCTGATTCCCGACGAGTTTCGGTACGGCGCGAAATCTCCTGAGCGCGCAGCGTTCGTCGCTCACGCGAGAGCTTCGCGATCGTCCCCGTCGTATCAGGTGACCCCACTCACACTCGCGGACCCTTGCACTCGCGGCCACTGGTTCGTAGACGCGGCACTCCCGATGACCGATCGCGGGATTTGACGCGCCAAGATCGCGAGATGTGTTTTAAATCGAGGTCCGTGTTCGTTCTGTCCTTTGCTGGGGTTTTTCTTTTTTTTTTTTTCTTTGTTTTTGTAGTCTCGTTGGAGGGGGTGTGAGAGGCGGAAGAAAAATAAATAATAACAAAAAAGGAATATGAAATAAAAAGAAAAAAAAAGAAAAAGGGAAAGGGAAAAAAAAAATTTTTTTTTAAAGAAAAGAAAGAATACCGGAAAGGAAAATTAAATGGGGAAGAGAGAGCGAATACAAAAGAAAATAAGATAAGGTAAAAAAAAATTTTTAGATAAAGGGAAAGGGAGGAAAAAAAAAAGATATAAAAAACATAAAAATAAAATAAGGGGACAAAAAAAGAATTTTAAATAAAGAATAAAATTAAAAAAATAAAATAAAATAAATAATAAAAAAAATAAAATAAGATAAAAAAAATAAATAAATAAAAAGGATAGATATAGGAGAGAGAGGGAAAAGGTTATGGGTGAACCGGCCGGCGAGATCGATGTCGGTATTAGAGACACGACGGCTGCTCGCTGTCTCGGGAACACGTGCTCACGGTGTTCCGAGAGCTATCGCGAGTCAGCGGCCCACACAAAATATATATGTATAAGCCCTAGGTATCTCTCGAATAATTCGAGCTTCCCGAAATATTATTTCGCGAAGAATATTTCTCGCGAGCAAGGCTACGTAGAAGCGGTGCTTGAAATCGACAAGGCCGCTGTTGCCGAGTCGATGTAAACACGGGAGCACCGAGCCGGAACGGCCGACCTCTTGTTTGGAGAGAGACAGCCCTAGCGGCTCGGCGAGACCCGAGCGTACGGCGTACCGGCGATCGTCGCGAGAGCGGACTATCGTACGCGAGATTTTATTTCGCCTTGCTGGCTCGCGACAAATATTCCTCGAGACTTTATCGGGTCTCAGGGTATATCGGGATGGTATTAAGAAAGGAGGAATCGTTACCTGTTGTCTCGGTAATCCCAAAAGAAACCTCCTAGCGTTCGTCTCCACGGGAGCGTAGCACGTTGCGGTGTGGCGAAGCACGTGTTCACTGAAACTTGTGTGGCAGCGTACTGGGCGTCTAGCGACGACCCGAGTCGCGCTCGTGCGACTTCGGCTACGCTCGGGAACGCTGCTCGCCTCGCCGATCTCAGCGACGGCAATCGAAACAAAAATGTACGGACGGACAACGGTAAATACTATAACTCATGCGAACATCAATTCCCACTCACACAAATACACAAATGCTTTCACACAGGTAGCGAGAGCTTCGACCCGAACAAATCCGTTTACCGTTTACCGAAATTTTCCATTTCGCTCAGGATCTTATCTCTGTTCCTCTGGGGCTAATTTTCCGCGGATTTTTAACTAAAATAATTCAACGCCCGGCCCCACGTTGGACGCCAAATTTGTAACCGTTTTTCCCAGCACCTGAGTTTTCCCCAATCGAGACGGCTACAAAACCCGTCTCACTCGGCCTTAAGGGCGCCAGCGGCGGGAGCGAGAGCTCTCGCGACAAAATTTTAATTTTAAGAGCCGAACGAGAGACGGGAGCGACCCGGTGTCGCTCAGCCTTGGGAAGTGGCAGAGGGGGTAGTTCGGTCACCTCCGCGAGGAGGAAACGGAGATCGAGACGAAATGTATGGGAACTCACAAAGATATTTTATTGTAGCGAATATCGGGAGCGTGGTCGAGAAGCGACTAGCGTGCACGCTCGTTCCCTTGAGTTATCTCCACACGCTTAACAAACAATTCGAGAACAAAATAATTCGGTAACACAAAGTCGGTAACGCTAGAGCGGTAACAGGTAATGTTCGAGATCTACGCTATCGCATTCGTCCTACACGCGTGGATCGCAGCCACGGTACCTTTCGCAACAAATCTAAATTCGCCCGATCGCAGCGGGGTTACGCGGAATCTTACAAGGAAATCGGAAGAAAGAAATAAATTTACAATAATTCGGCAGAAAAGGCTGATATAAATGACTCGAAAGAAACTTGTAATAAATTAGGTGACAAAGTGGACTCGCGCGAGGCGCAAACTATGGAATGAAATAGTAAAGTAGGCAAGAACCTTCCAGGCAAAATATTAAACGGAAACTATAGGGACAGTAAAGCAAGCGTGAATTTAGAGGATTCTCCCGAGAACTAGTTCCGCGGCCGCGCGTGAAAGCGTGCCGTCCCCACGATAACGAATCGAGTTTGATCTATTCTGTCTCTAGCCTCAAACCGAACCCGTACGACGATCTCACCGGTTTCGTAGCTGTTGCGGGAGCTTCTCGAGTTGTCCTCGGCCAGAAGTCCCACTTCGCGATTGGCAAGATGTCGGTATTCTCGCGAGACGATATGCACGTATCGGCAGCAGTCACCACGTCCTTCCTTCTCGGGGGCCTACGACGGAGTCCCCGAGGGAGGTGACGCTCTCGCGATCGCGGGTCCTTTTTCCCCCCACCCGGTGCCTATCCGTCTTTCGCCCTCTGCTCTATTTGTCGGATTCCCTCGAATTAGGAATCCCCGGCGCGGGTCTTTGAATCGGCGCGTTCGAGATCTTGGGAACGCGCGATGCCGAGTGCGCCCGTGGCGGGAGGTAAATCCACGGGAGCGGTGGTAGCGCAGTCCTGGGAGCTTCGTCCAGGCAGACGGGTGTGGAAGCAACGACGAGCCGGACGCTGTAGATTTCGGTAGCTGATGGCTCGTCGAGTCCGGGTGGCAGGCTGACGGGTGGAGGCCCCGTTGTCGGTAACGTCGCGCGCTACTTCGGTAGCGAGGCGACTGGACGGCGAGAGGCCTAGCGAGGCTCCAGCCTGCTGATTGCGTGGGCGACGGCGACGAGGTCGGTAGCGAGGCTCCAGCCTGCTGACTGTTGCTGGTGCGTCGAGATGTTCTTGCGGCGGTTGCAGCCGCCGTACGCTCGGGAGGATTTCGGAAATAAAAGAATGTTAAAATTAGTCGTGGGAATGGTTTATTCGCGTTTGGCCCTGTCTGATCGCCTGGAAGGGACTCCTCCCGGGAGAAAGGATGCCGTGCTCCGTGCCGATACGGGCGAGAGCTGGAGATCGAGCTCTCTTTGTGACGGGAGCAGAAAAGCCCCGTCACAATATATATATATATATATATATATATATATATATATATATATATATATATATATATATATATATATATGTATGTATGTATATATGTATGTATATATATATATATATATATATATATATATATATATATATATATATATATATATATATATATATGTATGTACAGCGTATACTTTGAGGACATTTTCCACTAAGAAGTGGCCATTTCGAGGACATTCGGTTGTTTTGAGGACCGGCCTCATAATGTTTTGTATGCAAAGTATATTTCGAGGCCGGGCCTCAAAAAACCCATCGTAAGTGGAAGGTATACTTCGAGGACTGACGAAAACTGGGTAACACTTTGAGGCCTTGGCCTCAAAGTTACAAATATGTTATTCGTATCGTTTGAAGACAGTCTTCAAATTCACTATGGTATACTTAAAAAACCATTTTTTAAGCTATTGTTTTACGCATTTCGTAATAGCTAGCCATCAACAAATATTCTAAGTGAGGTATCATTAACACATAACCTCCTATTTCACGAGTTTTTGCATTCATTCGGAATAACCCATGCAGTATGTACCTCATTGATGCCTGGTTTTCCGTTTTGCTGGATATTTTGTTGATTGCTTTACGGGATCGAGAATATCAAGCAAGAAATTCAGCAAATCATCTAATAAGAATAGTCTTGGTATACACAAATACCAAAATAATGTATACTTTAAAGACTTTCATCTCAGATTATAATACACTTTGAGGACTTCAATAGCAGATGATAGTACACTACGAGGACTTTCCGAAATAAATATAAATCTGCTTTATTAGAAGATGATTTCCAAATGTTTCTTTATACGAAAAGTTAAAATTAGTTCAAAGCAATTTAGTAATTAATTCGCAAATTCAGGAAACGACAAAAATCTTATTGACATCAATTATTCAGATTTATTCAATTAGTTACGTGTGGCGACTTGTGGACTTCTGCTGCTTCAATTGTCGAAATCCGAATCATGCCGAGTCAGGGAAGTAATGAATTTGCCGAATCGCATGCGGCGTGACAAGAAAAAAATGTCTATTTTAGTGTTATTCTATTGTCGTTCTATTCGTTAGAATTGTGTAATATAAAGAAACGTATACCAAGATAAAGTATCCTTTGAAGACTTTAATTTCAGGCCATAGTATACATACTTTGAGGACTTTAATTTTAGACCATGGTATACTTTGAGGACTTCAATTTCAAACTATAGTACACTTTGAGGACTTCAATTTCAATGGATGGTATATTTTGAGGACTTCAATTTCAAATTATAGTATACTACGAGGACTGTCTGAAATAGATATGCATTTTCTATCCAGAGGATGATTTCTAAATATTTCTTCAGACGAAAAGTTAAAATTCGTCCGAAGCAATTTAGTAATTCATTCGAAAATTTAACCAGTGACAAAACTCTTATTGACATCAGTTACTAAGATTTATTCAATGTGTTATGTGTAGTGATTTGTGGATTCGGCCAAAAGTGCATTCAAATATTCATGATGGCATTAGTGCAAGTGCTTGAATCGCCGAAATTCGAATTATGGCAAGTCAGGGGAGTAACCAATTTGCCTGGCTGCATGCCGCGTGGCGAGAAAAAAATTCCTATTTTAATGTTATTCACTGATTCGGTGTTTGCGCACCCGCGATGTCGCCGTGCGTTAATTCGTTAAAAATGTGTATTATAAAGAAACGTATACAAAGATAAAATATCGTTTGACGATTTTAATTTCAGACCATAGTATACTTTGAGGACTTTAATTTTAGACTATGGTATACTTTGAGGACTTCAATTTCAAACAATAGTACACTTTGAGGACTTCAATTTCAATAGATAGTACACTTTGAGGACTTCAATTTCAATGGATAGTACATTTTGAGGACTTCAATTTCAAATTACAGTATACTTCGAGGCCTGTCCGAAATAGATATGCATTTTGTATCCAGAGGATGATTTCTAAATGTTTCTTCAGACGAAAAGTTAAAATTCGTCCGAAGCAATTTAGTAATTCATTCGAACACTGAGCTAGTGACAAAACTCTTAATGACATCCATTACTGAGATTTATTCAACGAGTTACGTGTAGCGATTTGTGGACTCGACCAGAAGAGCATTCAAATATTTATGTTGGCATTAGTGCAAGTGCTTCAATCGCCAAAATTCGAATCATGCCAGGACAGGAGAGTTACGAATTTGCCAGACCGCATGCCGCGTGGCATGAAAAACATGTCTATTTTAATGATATTTACTGATTAGGTGTTTGTAACATCCGCAATGTCGATGTACGCTCATTCATTGCACATGTGTAATATAAAAAAACGTGTATCAAGATAAAGTACCATTTGAGGACTTTAATTTCAGACCATAGTAGACATTGAGGACTTCAATTTAAAACTATGGTACACTACGAGGACTGTCCGAAATCGATCTGCATTTGCTTCGTTAAAGGATGATTTCCAAATGTTTCGTTACACGAAAGGTTAAAAGTAGTCTGAAGTAATGTAGTAATTAATTCGAAAATTGAGCCGATGACAAAAATCTATTGACATCAATTATCTACATTTATTTGATGAGTTACGTGTAGCGACATGTGGACTCGACCAGAAGTTCGTTCATATATTTATGTTGGCATCAGTGCAAGTGTATTATTGCTATTTCAACCGTCGATAGTCGAATCATCGGGCGTGCGGGGAACAACGACTTTTTATGGCCTCACGCCTCGTGGCGATAAAAAATGTTTGTTTTAGTTTTATTCACGGATCTCGTGTATCATATTTGTACACCGAAGGACGTGAGTGCCTTCAAGTCGAAATGTCCAGCAGTGAAGTATATCGACAAACGAAAATATACCGCGCGCATAGTAGCTATACATGGTAAGTTTAACTTCTGATTCCTGCTAAAAAATACCAAAAAAGTGAATGAATTTGATCAGTCGAACAGTAATTCTGTAACGCAGATAATTTTTAACAATATTTCTCCATTGTTACCTTATAGCAGCTAGCAGATCACATCGTTGAACCAAACCGATGAAATTATACCTTGTTACGCAGACAATATAATTTTGACTCAGTGGTGTAATGCGAAAGCTTCGATTAATAAAGAAAAATTGAAAATATAATCTTTAACAACCTGCGTAACAGAATTATTGATCCTTTGATTAAATTCTTTCACATTTTTGTCTTCATCTCATTATCTTCAGAGAAGTAAATGCGAAGAGAAAACAGTGAAACAGTTTGATCAATGGATCAATAATTCTGTTACGCAGATTGTTGAAGATAATATTTCCAATTTTTTTTTACAAACATTACACCGCAGAATCAAAATTGCATTGTCTGCGCAACAAGATATAACTTCATCGATTTGGTTCAACGGTGTGATCTGCAAGCTGCGATAAGACAAAAATGAAAAAATATTGTTATCAATTATCTGCGTTACAGAATTACTGTTCGATTGAACAAATTCATACACTTTTTTGGCATTCTTGAAATAGATTTGAGTAAAATTATAATACTTCATTTAAATACTTATAGAAAACTCCTTTCTAGATAAAGGGCTATAGAGTAATAACTAGTTGTGTTATAAATCTAGTATCGATGCTTAATTATCTGGATTCTTTTTTTATATTCAGGGAACTGTGAGCTACTCCAGCGGATCAAGGATAATTTGAGCAGTGATGTCGGATTTATATATCTCGAGCGCATGGAAATCGTAGACAAGGATCTCCCGTATTCAAAAGTTTTAAACAAAAACACAGTGTGCCAAGGTAATTTCAAATATAAAGTTTATCAAAAAAATCTTTGCTGACCTGAAAAAACACTTTTAAGTCCTATTGATGCTCTAAACCATTGGCAAATTAAAACTAAAAGAATATTTGGTATATATGTGCAGATGCCAGTAAACTGTATTTGGATCCAACTATACTACCGGTATCAACAGGACAAAGTTCCGAGAATTACGTTTTCTCGTTTCAAGGAAAGGAAACGGAAAGTAATTTTTTTGGTAAGAGATATTCGCATTTAATTCACAACCGTTCTGTTCTATTCTCCTTTAATTGGACTGAGTATATTTTATTTTAAGATTGGGCCAAATTTCTGACAATTAATATAGTAGGGATGTTTCGTATTTAAATAGTACATTACGATACAAGTTCGAAAAACTTTTTCTGACGAGTGTGAGTTTGCCGAAAGCGAGTTTGACAATCACACGAGTTAAGAAAATGTTTTTCGCACAAGTATCGTACAAAATTTTATTTTACTAAATGTGAAAATGCCAGTTTCCTCCCAAGTGATATAAGATATAATTCATAATATCGTTTTATTTTACAGACAAACAACCGACCTTTGTCGAAATCGAAACCGTACCACCGGAGTATCTCGAAAAACCGATTCTTAATTGTCAAGAGAAACCGATCGTCGATGACCATGAGATAGATACCAAGGAACTGAGGTCGGAGGATGTATATTCACACGATGATCAAAGTCATACATCCATATGTGACAAGATTACTAGTTCGCAAACTGTTGAACAGTTATCCGATGATAAGGATGCAAAGTTTCACGCTTTTGAAGCGAAAGTTACAACCACAACTTCGGTTAGCGCTATTAATGAAGAGATTAAAAAAACTAGCACTGGCTCGTTATACGATCAAAACGAGGTGGATCCGCAGAAGTTGATTCTCGATGACAAAGATGAAAAAAAAGCAAGCTCCGAGGAGCGTGAACGTGTAATGTCCGTCCATAACAAGATTGATCCGGAAAATGTTTACCAGTCCATCAATCATGAGGAAGAACCCGCGAATGCAATGTATCGGGGAATTGCAGTTTCTGAAACTGCCGAGGTTCTCAATGGGTCCGACAGAAGCGTTGGAATGTCCACTTCCGATGATAAGATTGAAGCTCCCGAAACTGGCGAGGGCGTCGATCCGCCAGATAAGACCGTTCGCCCTTTCGATGTGAAGCCTTCAACTCCAACTTCGATTTGCGCGACTAATGAAGAGACAAAAAAAAAATACCTCCGACTCATTATCCGATCAAAAGGGGTTGGATCCTCAAGAATTGATTCTCGACGACAAAGATGAACAAAAATCAAGCTCCGAGGACCGTGAAAGTGTGATGTCTATCTATGACGATAAGACTGATCCGCAAAAGGTTGAGCGGTCCGTCAATCATGAGAAGGAACTCGAGAATGCGATATATCGGGAAATCGTAGTTCCTGCAACTGCCCAGGGCGTCAATGAGTCGGATAAAAGCGTTGGAAAGTCCACTTCCGACGATACGATTGAAATTCCTGAAACCGTCGAAAGGATCAATCCATCAGATGAGAACGTTGCAAACGTTATTTTTGATGATAAAATTGGAGCTTCGGAAGTTGTCGAGACGTCCAATGTGTCAGATACGAGCATAGTAAACGAAACTCCCGATGATGAAAAAGAAAAAACTGTTCCGATTGAGATAAAAAGTACAACTTTTGTCCAATTGTGTAAACACAGTTCAGCAAATTCCGCCGAGAAGCTACTCGATGACGAAAATACGACGATTTTCGACTCCGTGGATTGTCCTTTGAAGAATCCTCAACCTTGTACGTTCGACGATGACTTTAACGTTAAAGTTCAGACTGTTAAGCAATCAGACAATCAAGTCGAATTCGAAGTTGATGAAAACTGTAATACTCGTTCAATACAGAGTATTCAGAACGACGGTTGTTTCCGTCACAACGGGAAAGCTATTATTCATTCAGCCCCAATAAAGATAAAGAAGAAACCGACGACTTATGATCGAATAGACAACGAAATTCGAGAAGCAGATTGGAACCCAACTTCGGCCGAGATGGATACGAAGAAGCTCATTTCCATCAATCCAACGACTCAACATCAGGAAAGTACAATTGCTGAGCTCAACGATAAAATGGATCCGCAAACTGTTGGACAGCCGAGTGATGGTCCTCTTGAAACCACCGACATTAACGATCTCGCAGATTTGAGTGTGTATAAACTAGATTAACTAAAAATTATTTATATTCTTAATGCATTTTTTATAGTAATAATATTGTTTGCTTTTCCAGAGCTGCCGAGAGGATTTAACATTCTCGACGAATCTGGAGAATTGGTACAATCACAGTAAGTGACAAAATTTGTATAACTACATTCACAAGTTGTGAGTCGTTGAATCTTGCTACAGTAACACTGTATCATGCCAAATAGGTTGAACTGTCATAAAGTCTTCAAAACTTTGATGGCCGGTCGTTGCTACGTGTCTGAAACTGACGGCGACGCACCATCACTATCCGATAGTTTCATAAAGTCTATAATGAGCTCGACGCTGATTGACTCTGAGGGTATACCGACCAATTCTCAGCTGCCGGATACATCTCAGTTTAAGACGACGCTGATTGACTCTGAGGGTATGCCGACCAATTCTCAGCTGCCGGATACGTCTCAGTTCAACACTGATGCTACAAGTGAAAAAACCGACGAAGGTAAAATATTTTAACACTAACAATTCAACAAAAATATTATTCTATTCACTTATTTTGTAGAATTTTGCATAATGTTTTGTAGAATTATTTTCAGATTTTTAGAAATAAGTCATCTTTTGTCGAAAGCTTTAGAAGTGTGATAATACGCTTTTTTTAGTAATTACAAATTTCACCGCCGATGATCAACTTTGAAAATTAGTGATAACAAATTTTCAATGTATAGTATGGGTAATGACGTTAAATTTTATGTTTTCAAATTTGTAATTAGATTCGACGAATGGAGGTGATTCAAGTAGTGAAGATTACCAGCCATCAGCTTCCGAAGACTCAAACATTGATATGGAAAGCGGTGAAGATGAACATGCAGTATCGAAGAAGCCCGACAGTCGAGATGACCAGCAGAAAAAACAAAAATCAACCCTTGATATAACGTTAGGATCTAATAGACTTGGAGCATCAGCTCCCGATGACGCATCGTTGTTAGTAGAGAGTTCAAAGGCAACTGCTTCGTACGCAAAGAAACATTTTTGTCTCTACTGCTATTCATTTAAAACAAAGATCGCCCGTCATCTGGAAATGGTCCATAGCGACAAAGATGCTGTGAAAGAGTTCTCATCATTAAAGCCAGGTGACGCAAAACGGCAGGAACTGATAGCAAAGATCAGGAACGAAGGTAACAATCTATATAATATGGATCCAAGGTTCAATAAGGGCAAATTGTTGGTAGTCCGAAGACCTCAACAGAGAATGAATAAGGATGCAACAGACTTCATCGCTTGCGGAAACTGCAAGGGGCAACATAGTAGATCCACAATCCGCCGTCACTGGAGGAGATGTACAAAGCAGCTTGGAGGGAAGGAAAGACTAGTCATGGTGAAAGGGCGAAAAGTATCCGCAAGACTCCACGCGAAAGCAAACGATATCGTGAGAAAGCAGATATTTCCATATCTGCGAGAAGATTCCGTCGTTCGTAGTATACGGTACGATGAATTGATGATCCTGTTTGCCAATAAGCAGACCGAAAGATACGGAACACATAAGCATCAATATGCTATGGTCAGAGGACGATTACGATTGCTGGGTCGTTTTCTACAGGCGATAAAAAATATAATACCTACGATAAGAGAATTCTCGGATGTATTTGTGCCCCAAAACTACGACGCCGCCGTTAAAGCTGCGAAAGTTGTCGGAGAGTTTGACGAAAAAACACACACTTTCGCGCACCCGTCTAACGCAACGAATATTGGCACATTGCTGAAGCATGCGGGTGAGCTTCTACGAACGGAGTACATCAAATCGGAGCGAGCACATGATCAAGTTCGACTCGAAAACTTCTTAAAGCTGCTAAGCGAGGATTATACCACCAGCGTAAACAGACTTGCTGCTGAAACCCAATTGCAAAATCACAGGCGAAAGAAAGTAATACTTCCGAGCATAGAAGATATAACGAAGCTGCACAACTTTCTCACATCCGGACGTAACGAATACGCCAAACAACTGCAGCATAGATTTTCGTTCGAATCGTGGCGAAAACTTGCAGAATACAGTCTCGTATCACTGCTGGTTTTCAATCGTCGTCGTGCCGGCGAAATTGAGCGGGTGTATACAGATGATTTTAACTCCTATCAAGCTGTTGACAAAGTAACCGACAAAGATGCTTACGAAGCGTTATCCGAACAGGGGCGAGCGATTGCTAGGAAGTACGTACGTTTTATGATTCGCGGGAAACGTAACAGAAGCGTACCTGTTCTGGTTGCCTCAACAGTTTTCAACTGTCTAACTCTCATCATACGCCATCGCAACGAAGCTGGAGTTTCGGCCAACAATCCTTACCTGTTCGGTATGCCGTCAGTCGACGATGACCGAGATAAATATCTTCGCGCCTGTGACTTACTAAGATCGTACTCGGTAGCGTGTGGTGCGGAAGTACCAACCTCGCTTCGCGGTACCCAATTACGAAAGCACATAGCCACGAAATGCATCAATCTCAACTTGTCAGAAAATCAAGTTACCGAATTGGCAAATTTCATGGGTCATCACGAAAAAATCCACAAGGAGATTTATCGTCAACCTGTAATAGAGAACGACATCATCAAGATCTCCCAACTCCTCGAAATGGCACAAGGAACTCATTCGTCAAACGGGAATAACGAAGAGAGCAGCAGCTCAGAGGACGAGAGTGATATCGAAGACTGTGACGGTATAATTTTTTTTATGAAGTATATACTAATCTATATATATTAATCTATTGACAGCTGCGATAAAATTATATTTCCTTATTTCAGACATCAACGAACCCGGTTGTAGCCGAGAAAACTCCGCATCGATATCGACGAGAAAGTCGAATGCCAATAAAAGTGGTGACCGTAGTCGAGTCGGATCAGGCTATCGACCTTGGACAACCGAAGCTCGCGATATTGTTCTGGCAGCCTTTCATCGTATCGGGAAAGTGCCGAGTGGATCAGAATTGCAGAAGTTGATTGATGATAACCAGTGCCTTCGAGGCCGTGAAGTTCCCCAACTTAGAACGTGGCTCCATATACAAAAAAAAAAAATGGGATAGCCCACAACAGCTGTATCATAACCAGAGAAAAAAAAGATAGGATAGCCCACAACAGCTGTGTCATAACCAAAGAAAAAAAAGATGGGATAGCCCACAACAGTAGTATCATAACCAGAGAAAAAGGCTGTGCCAGTACATTAAGTTCCAAAGCCAAAGATTGAATTGGAAAAACTTGTTTTTTTTTGTTGTTTAGCCTTGGCATTATTTTATTATGAAAACCCCAAAAAGATTTTTTTTTTTGCCAGAAAAAGGATATTGTGCGTCTCAATGAAACCACGGTTCGTTCAAGTACTTAAGTAAATTAAGTAATAATTTATGTAAAACTTTACTTATATGACCTTAGTATTAGCAAATAAATAGTTACAGAAGTTGCCTACAATAATTCTTTTTTAAAAATTTTATTCTCCATTTCCTTAGAAAAACATAGAATAACTACGCTACGAATGGATTTCATCTCAGAAATCTTTGGTCAGAGACGTATAGTTTCGTCCACTAATCTCGAGATTTTACGAGAGAGCAAAAGGTCAACAACACTATCATTATTATCGAAGGCTTAAGAGATTGCGATTAAAATATATACCGATGACAGCGTTAGTCTGAGGTAGGGGTAACATAACCTAGGGATTCAACCTAGGGAGTAGGGATCAACATAATCTCAAAATATTTTTAATTCATTTTTCTACGAAACGGTTTTATAAAATAAAAACAAATAGCGGGGCTCCCTGCATATTTGATTAATCCAGTGAGCTTCGCAATTCGTTTTTCATTGCATGAAATCGTTTCGAAAAAAATGGATTGAAAAATTGCACGCCGTCTTTCTCACACTCGTACGTGTCTAGCCGCCCCTTAAGCCTCGAGCCCTTAACATTCCGCGCCTTAAGAGCCCCAGTCGCGTTTGCCCATTGATGATGACGATTACTGTGAGCATTAACGCACTTTACATCGATCTATTATTTCCGATGTAATTTTCGTCTGTTTATTTAGCTGGAGATAGATTGCTTTTTTATCTCAACCAAATGTTATCACGTTTGTGTTAGGATGCAGAATTATCATATTCTTAAAGAATACGATAATTCGAAAACGTAGACTTTACAACAATGTCAGGGACATCTCGAAGTATTTGAACCCCGTATGATCGAATGATACTCAATTTTGAAATCCATCTTCTTACTCAAAAATATCGCAAAATGTATGCTAGTATATTTATATTACTCCGCAATGGTGACCAGTGAAATAAAAACGTACAATTATCGATTTTAAGCAATTGTAATGATATATATATGTTTTATATTTGTCCTCATATCAGCCGTTCGATCTGTTTAAATGTCCTCATATATGCTGCTACACATAATGAGGCTCATAGTAACCACTTCTTATAAAATCCTTCAATTCCATGAAAACAAGCGTATATATTCAATCAGAAATAATTGCATATAGTCCGAAATGCCTTCCAGTAGCAGTTGCAAGCATTATATACAAACATATATTTGTGACCTCAAAGTATACCTTACACACACATATATATATATATATATATATATATATATATATATATATATATATATATATATATATATATATATATATATATATATATATTATTTGCTACAATACTATTAATCGATGAAAACAGATTTATAGATAAGAAAAGTTCCCCCTCCCCACTAATCGATCGACAAATTTTTTCCTATTTTATATTCTTTGGCTTCGGATTGGTGATGTGCCACACGTTTCTGTCTTTTGCTCTTCGGCGGCTGTCTATGGTGCTATCTCCCTCGCGCCTCGTGGTAGCCCTGTTGGTGTGATCTTAAAAGGGAGTGGGGGGGGGGGGGGTCGGGGGAGGACGATTTCATACAAAAAATGTTTTACGGGTAAAAATAAATTGTCATTGTTTGCAACGATGTTCTCATCATGTAAAAAAAGTCCAGGTTCCGTATATAAAAAAATTGTCGGAAAAGGTTTTTTTTAATAGAAAACTTAAAAGAAAATTATATTGGATCAAATGAAACTTCTTATACCATTTTTTATATCTAAAACTGAGATTTTTTTTCATGATCAAAAATCTATCACGATTAATCAATCTCGTAGGGATTTGCATACGATGTTTTTTGCCCATGAAAAAAAAAACGTTTTTTTGCTTGAAATGATCCCCCCTCCCGCCCCGTAAAAGAAACTAAAACTTAATAATACGATGAAGCAAATATTAAGAATGAAGATGGACTAAAGAAACAAATTTTTAAAAATACATTTATCAGTGTTGTTATGCCGCAGAAACTCAGGTAGCTAATCTGGGTTCTGTGCGCGAGCCGTTAGCTCGTAAGGTTAGGGACATGCTCAGTTAAGGGTTGGAACCCACGTGAAATACAAATGTATTACTCAGTATTGTGACGTGGTACGTCACAAGTCCCTCGCCAAACTCGGCTCGAGTCCGCTGCTCACTAAACGTTATGCACGGGTATTTTTTACGTTTTTTTCTGGTTTATATTTTGGGTAAGTTACTGTTTAAATTCCCCTTTTTTTCTTCCCTCCCGTTACCCGCTGTGCGAGTGTGCGCGGCTCGAAGGCAACGTCAATATTTTCCCTCGATAGCCCCAAGGAACAGTCCAACGACCCAGCAAGCCCCAGGACCTGCAAAAGAACGAGAGCCGACGTGCTGACACCGAGGAAGGTAGGAGGATCGTGGACGAGGGGAAAAAGCCCTGTGGAAGACCGTCCAAAAGCCTCGAAAAGGCCGCCGAAAAACCGCCACTGCCCGCCCTGCCTGTCCGCCGTTGCTGTGATCATCGACACACGGCATCGATTGACGATCCAGCGACACCTCTGTCGCCACCCCTCGCCGTCCGGGGGAAACGCCCGTCCATGACTCCGATTACCGACCAAAGCCGACGCACAGGTGCTCTCGTTCCCCACCGTAATCCCCAGCGCCAGACCCGACGAAGAAGAAGACATCGCCATGCCCCCTGACTCTCCGAGCCGAGCCGCGTGGTGTGTGGACGTGTGTGAGATCGAGTGTCGTTAATTTTAAGAAATATTGTATTGTTCGATAGCCAAAAGCGAGTGTGATATTTTTTCCAAATTTATAAGACGACTCGGCTGTCCCCTGTTGAATCCCGACTCCGTTGAGGAGAGTATAACCTGCCCTTACGACGACTCAGTGATAGCCCAGGAATACGAATCGGACCATTGTACGGAATTTTATAACGACGGAGGCTATCCACTGATTCGAGGAAAGATTGTAACCGAGATCTGAGTACATTGAGTGAGTGAACCCCGACGACCCGTAAGTTTTTGCCCACATTTTTCCCGACCCGTTGACCCTTTTTCCTCCCCTGAACACCCCATATTTTTTGTAGAAATTATTAGTAAAAGACTTTGCCTCGTGGTCGACACGTGGTCGACGTCCTTTGTTACACGAGCAAAGAGAGATATCGCGCGCGTGGTGAGCGGCGTAAAATACGTTATAAGTGATAGTATTATTAGTCAGAGTTTTTCCCTTCCCTCCCCTTGAGCCCTTAAGACATTTTTTTTTGTATAATTTAGCCTGTACCGAGGTAATATTGTAAGAAGCCATCGGATTCGTGTACCCTCCCCCTGAGCCCTCTTCCCTCTCCCGAGCTAGCTGGACTGTCCGTCGAGACAGAGATATCTTTCAAGTACAGAGTTTTTTTGAGTTTGTGTTTTTGAGACGAGATCCGTGCCGTCTGCACGGACTGCTCCGGTGCTACACCGTTAAAGTAGCTGGCGCCCGTTTGAGTCGTATTGAATTTAGTATTTGATTTTCGTGCAACTTTGTCTGACCAGCTGTCCCCGACGAACCCCTCGAAGTCCCCCATAACTTCCCCAAATTCACCCCGAATATTTCCCCTCTTTGCATCCCCCTTTATTAGCATTTTTTGATAATTTTGAACCAATTGCATTTTCGTTTTTCCCCGATATTATTGTTAAAATTGAGTATTAGTGCCCCGACTATTTCCCCCCCCCCCTTTCCCCCCGAATTATTCTTTGCGGCTGCCCCGTATTTTTCAACGATTATTTAGGTTATTATTCCCGTTTTTCTTGCGTTTATTTTCGCCTGATTAGTTACCATTTTTCATTATTATTTCGTTGTCGATTTATTATTTTTGGGTTCTGTCTTCGACGTACCCGTAACGGCGTTGAAGCAGAAATTATTATTATTATTTTCTGTTTGACCTTCGGCGTACCAGTAACGGCGCCGAAGCTGTATTTTTGATTTATTTTTGTGTTTTTGGTTAGACGCTTCAACGTACCCGTAACGGCGTTGAAGCGAGAGTTATTACTGTTATTTTTGGTTTTTGGTTTGGCTTCAACGTACCAGTACCGGCGTCGAAGCGGTCACTTTTGTAATTATTTCTCAACCCTTTCAAGTTCAATTTTTGTTATCCTTTTGCACCATTATACCATCGTTATTATTGTTCCCCACAAGTATTATTTTTAACTTGTTTGACCCCCCCCCCCCCCTTTTTCCCGCCCGTTGCACGATTTTGGCCTAATTTTAAGTTTTCAAATTTATCGACGATTTCGGCCGTCCCACGGGGAATATAACATCACAGTATTTAACAATGTTTATTTAAGAACGAATTTAGTATGTTTAACAATATATTTATATTATCAGAGATTTACAAAGGTAACATTGTTATATTCATTATATAACAATGTTTACCAAGAACCTTCGATTAAGGTTCCCCCTTTTGTCCGAACAGTGTGCAGCCAACGTTCTACTTGACGCTGATTTAAGGTCGGACAAACGAGCAGTTAAGCCTTGATTGGTGCTCGATTATTGCTTTACTATCGATGCTTTTTACTGATTTGTTAATGCTTCATTAACTTGTTCACTGATGGATTCTATGGATTTATCCATTATCGCTTTATCAATGTATTCATTAATGCGCCGTTATTATTAACATATAATTATGTTGCAACCATTAATGCTCGATTTATGCGTACTTCTGTCCTCTTGAATTACCAACCGCCAGTACACTTTGTACGCTTGATACACCTTCTGGCTTAACGACAATCGGACGTTAATCTTTTCCAATGAGAGTTTAATATTTTCACTACCTACTTATCGAGTTACGAGCCCAGCTCGCAACGGGTGTATCCGTAGTCAACCGTAAGAATCAGGAGTTCCGAAGAGACTGGTGAGTTCCTGCTCGTGGTTCCTTATATAGGGGTACGAGCAGGCATGTCAGCATAATTTTGGCAGTGTCAGATATTTCCTCATAATGGTTTAAACAATTATTCCGACATCTGGATTCCTGCTTCGATATTTCTCAATATCTGACTCGACTAATTAATTATCGATTAAATGCTATTTCGGCGGTACGTTGACCCGAGATGCAATACTAGCTTCTCCGTCTCTGTCAATCAGCATTTGGAGATGTTACGATTGCGAAATACCTGACTCAGCAATTACGGAGCCGATGCTCGAATTCGAGTCGCTATTGCCTAAATGCTGACTCGAATTTAATTCTATTTCGCAACGGCGTGTTCGTCGCATGCCGCTGCTTACTTCGATTATTGGGCAATGACGTTACCGCAATAATCGACGTATCGAGATACCCGGGGTACAACAACCTCACCCGGCAATTCTCAAACAGTGGTCCTTCGAGCCGGATAGCGGAACGGTGGGGAGTGACAGTGCGCGCAAGTGCGAGTACAGCTGTACTCAGCGCGGACAGCTCATCGGTGTTCTCGTGCAGAGAGAGCTCGCGCGTTGCGTCTCTCTCTCGCACAGTGTCTCGGACAGCTCACAGTCGACTCTCGTGCTAGGAGAGCGCGCGTTCGGCATCGTTCGCGCGTTAAGCCATTTTGAGCATCTCAGCAGTCTCTCGTGCGGTGAGAGTTCGCGTGTCGCGTCTCTCCCCACCGTCGACAGTCTGCCTAGGCGGGCGGTACGCGTTCGTTGCCGCGCTCGGACATCTCAACGGCTGACTCTCGCGCGCCGAGCGCGCACGTGTTAGTGCATCGCTCCCGTCGGCCATTTTGGACAGCTCACCTGACTCTCATGCGGTGAGAGATCGCGCGTCGCGTCTCTCTCCCCGCTACTCACAGTCGGGCTCTCAGCGGTACGGTGCGCGGCTATACTTCGCATTCGCTCTCTCGCTCGCTCTCGAGCATTTCGGACAGCTCGACGGTCTCTCGTGCGGTGAGAGCTCGCGTGTCGCGTCTCTCTCGCACATACAGAGACACATCTCGCGCTTCTCTTCGGCATAGCGCCTTGAACGCTCACCTGTCGCGATTTTCGTGCGCTTTGCACAGATCCATCGCTTCCTTCGCGCGCTTTTACATCGGGAGTTCGCGTGTCGCGTCTCTTTCGTGTTTGAACAGTTCTTCGGTAGCACGCGGCGTGTATTTATCGTGTTAGTGATTTTCTTTGCGCTTCTCATTATTTCCGATCGTGCGTTGAGATTTTCTTGGTTTATCGCTCTCGCGCTCGTACGGGTTTTCGGTCATCTCAACGGACAGTCCCGAAGTGACGGCACAGTTTCTCGTCGCTCATCGACTATTTCGCGCGTTTCTCGTCGCTCATCGACTATTTCGCACGTTTCTCGTCGCTCATCGGGTTCCGGCCTCCTCTCACACGAAACCGCCATGCCGACTCCATCGCCGGAGTTTTTGGTGAGGATGGCGACGCAGATGGGTCGTCTCACTCTACATCAGGAGATGTTGGCGGCTCTCCCCGCTGAAGCTGCCGGATGCAGTCTTGCTGATCTGGACTGCCGGCTCGCCACCATGGCCGAGCTGCACGAGAAGTTCCTATCGGAACACGAAGCTCTCACCGACGGTTACGCAGCGATGGTCGTCGAGCATGAGTACATGCGCGACAACGTTCATCTTGATGTACGCCGCCGGCGTCTCCCTCGCCGAAACTTGAAAAATACCTGAAACAAAAAGAAACACATTATTAATATTTAAACATACACAGATTACCTTACTCTACATACTTACCTGACGACGAAGGGATTAACCCTTCGTCGTGCGAATCCAACGACGGTCTGGCTCCCTCGTCTCCTCGCCCGGGGCACCCCCACCTGAAACGGAAAAAAAGGAAATTAAACAATTGCTAAAAATGCATGATACAATAGAGATAGACTTACCGATAACTCCAGACAAGGCGACGAGGATCCCCAGGCCACCAGGCGAGGTAGCGTCTTACCCGCAGCTGCGCCTCGCCAGGCAGCGTCCTACATGCTGCCTGGCGAAATCTGAAAAATCACAAAAAGTACACATTAATTAAGATATTTATATATATATAATCATTACGAACTATAAAACTTACCTGGTACAATATCGTCGACGGATGTCGAATCCCGTCGAGACCTCGTCGAACCCGTCGAGTCCTCGTCGAGCCCCCGTCGAACCTCGCCGAGGCGTCCGGACGAGCTCCCTCGACGACGATGAAACCCCCGGCGAATCTGAAACAAAAAGTAGAAACATATTATAATAATATAAACACTAACTAACTTTATACACTAACCCTCAGACGATACTTACCCGTTGAAACGAAGGTGCGACGAGGACTCGACAGCGGAAACCCCGACGGCACCGAGCCGGGTAGCGGCTTACCCGCTACCTCGTCGAACCTGAAAACGAATACAGAGATAAGTAGAGACTAAGTTTTAAAACTAGAGTAAACTCTGAATAGAAAATAAGAATAGGTGTAAAAACTTACCTGTGAATCCAGCGTTGGACATGGGCCTTCCGCCCATGCCATGCGACGGGGACTCCGCCGGCAAAGACTCCCTCGACGAAACCTGTAACAGAGAAAAAACACAAATAATTATTATTATTGAATAAGATAACATAAACCCTCACTAGGAGGGCCGCTGACACACTATTCAAGTCCTAAAAAATATATATTCTTACCTGTAAGTGCGAGTGCTGTCAACGAAACACCTGTTGCCCGCCGGCGACGACGCGATACACGAACCTGGAAAAAAACATGTAAACACTCACTGACACACACACACTTGGTTTCCGAAAAGCTAACGATACCGTAAACGAACTCTTGCTCACTTCACTTTTTATAAACACTTTTTTAAAAAACTGTTAAACTCGTAAAAACAACACACTCGCGAGCCGACCGACGAGGTTAAACACGCGAACTCCGCGAAACACATGCTCGATGCGGCGAGCCACGCGAGAACCGGACTTCACCGGAGATAGCCAAGCGCGGCGAACACTCGCGTCGACCAAACTAGGTGTAAAACTCTCCGCTAGAGGGAGATTTTGGTCAAAACGTTTCTCGCAAGCGAATATGCGCTTGATCGGCAATAAATAGTCGAGTATTTCACGAATAAAACACAAAACTTTCGCCTACCAAGTCTCCGACTCGGGAAAGCACCTCTTTAAGCCGTCTACCCAGACGACTACCACCTAGGGATGGGCGATGTTGTGAAAAAACATCGATGTTAAAATAATCGATTAATAGAAATATCGATTATCAGTAATCGATTTATTTGAAGAAACATCGAAATATCGATTATTTGATGTCGGTACAGTAGAATTCGACAACGAATGAAATTTTTAACGACTGCAGATATTGTTAACGATAAAAGCGTGTACGCTAATATAAAAAGTAGGAAATATAAATGCAGTGATCAAGCTAATTGAAAATAAGGAATCGATTGCATTTTATTCGAATGTGTACATGTCTACAATAAATTGGAATGTTAGTCGAAATTCAGCTTAGACATAATCGACATCGTGTATTTTTTTTATGTTGCGGCATTTCTACTTTCTTGGCTCCGAGATGTGCAGCCGGAAGTTGCAACTCGATTCGGTTGTACTGTGTAGAATATTAATATTCTTAAAATAATCAGGTTAAAGGTATTGGGACATTTAAATACAAACGTTTTTGATATTTTTGAAGGGTATATAATTTTTTTAACATAGTAATGTGGATACAGGAACTTACAGGTGTATTAATAAATTATAAGGCCATCTATTGTTACAAGCGGGAACGGAGTAATAATATTATTATTATTATGTAGTGACAAGTCGAGCATACAAAAATGAAAAAAGAACATAAACCGAAACGTAGAGAAATGCATATTCCTTACAAGTATACAATGCTTAGTCCTTAGGAGTATACTAATACTAGAACGAAAATCACAGCAATTCATAGCATGTTTTAAATCGTTCCATGCGACTAGGCAAGACTAGGTAAGCACATGACTGAACAGAAAAATAATGAAAATAATAATTAAAAAAAAATGCAGACAAATGCATATGCCTGTTCAAGTGTATGCTTACAGTATACTTAAACTAGAACGAAAATTCCAGCTAAACAAAGCCCGTTTCCCCATGGCTAAACAAAGCCCGTGGTGAATCAAACGATTCCCCATTCCTCTCGTGAAAGAGATCCTAAAACAAGCAGTTTATTCAGCAGATCACCCGACAGTCTGCTCCTGTTGTCCACCTTAATAGCGCCAGCCTCGGAGAAAAGACGTTCTGAGGGAACCGACGTTCCGACGACGCTTAAATATTTTATCGCGATCTTGTGGAGCGAGGGATACGCAAGTTTAAGCGTTTGCCAATGCTTAAACGGATCTTCGGTTCTCGCTATCACGGGCTGGCTAAGATATTGTCGTAGTTCGAGACAGAGGCCTTCGTTTTGACCCGCACTAGAAGTGATACTGCTCGTTACTAAATCATCATGTATGAACCATACATTTCGTTCCCTCGTGTTTGCCTTAGGCTTGGCCTTAGCGTAGCTTGCTACAGGCGTTTCGGACGTCGTCAATGATTTGATCAAAGAATTAATTTTGTTAATCGCCGTGGCAGCGGCCAGTGCGCTTTCAAAGTGTATCTTTCTGAACCTCGGATCCAATATCGTCGACATGGCAAGCATCGAGTGTGTTTCGACATCTTTAAATGCGATCGTAATCGTATTTACTATTTTTTTTTTAAATTCGGTACTGATTGTCGTTGCGATTCTCTCACCGCTCGACCTCTCCGGGTTCCAGTTCTGTATCGCCACGCGCATGCAGTGCACGACAGGAAGTATAATGCTGCACGTTGGATACAGACTACCGCTTATTTGAGCAATAACGTTCTCAATCGGTTGCAACAGCGATACGAAATCGTGCAACATGGAAATTTCGTCGCGACTTAGCATTTCTGGGGCACGGTTGCATTTTAGCGAAATTGGGTAAGCGTACTCTTCGAGAATGAGGAATCTTTCGAGCATATATAACGTCGAGTTCCAGCGAGTTGGAACATCCTGAATAAATTTTAGAACATCAGTCTTTCCATCGTCATTAACCCTTCGTCGTGCGAATCCAACGACGGTCTGGCTCCCTCGTCTCCTCGCCCGGGGCACCCCCACCTGAAACAGAAAAAAAGGAAATTAAACAATTGCTAAAAATGCATGATACAATAGAGATAGACTTACCGATAACTCCAGACAAGGCGACGAGGATCCCCAGGCCACCAGGCGAGGTAGCGTCTTACCCGCAGCTGCGCCTCGCCAGGCAGCGTTCTACACGCTGCCTGGCGAAATCTGAAAAAATACAAAAAGTACACATTAATCAAGATATATATATATATAATCATTACGAACTAAAAAACTTACCTGGTACAATATCGTCGACGGACGTCGAATCCCGTCGAGACCTCGTCGAACCCGTCGAGTCCTCGTCGAGCCCCCGTCGAACCTCGCCAAGGCGTCCGGACGAGCTCCCTCGACGACGATGAAACCCCCGGCGAATCTGAAACAAAAAGTAGAAACATATTATAATAATATAAACACTAACTAACTTATACACTAACCCTCAGACGATACTTACCCGTTGAAACGAAGGTGCGACGAGGACTCGTCGGCGAAACCCCGACGGCACCGAGCCGGGTAGCGGCTTATCCGCTACCTCGTCGAACCTGAAAACGAATACAGAGATAAGTAGAGACTAAGTTTTAAAACTAGAGTAAACTCTGAATAGAAAATAAGAATAGGTGTAAAAACTTACCTGTGAATCCAGCGTTGGACATGGGCCTTCCGCCCATGTCATGCGACGGGGACTCCTCCGGCAAAGACTCCCTCGACAAAACCTGTAACTGAGAAAAAACACAAATAATTATTATTATTAAATAAGATAACATAAACCCTCACTAGGAGGGCCGCTGATACACTATTCAAGTCCTAAAAAATATATATTCTTACCTGTAAGTGCGAGTGCTGTCAACGAAACACCTGTTGCCCGCCGGCAACGACGCGATACACGAACCTGGAAAAAAACATGTAAACACTCACTGACACACACACACTTGGTTTCCGAAAAACTAACGATACCGTACACGAACTTTTGCTCACTTCACTTTTTATAAACACTTTTTAAAAAAACTGTTAAACTCGTAAAAACAACACACTCGCGAGCCGACCGACGAGGTTAAACACGCGAACTCCGCGAAACACATGCTCGATGCGGCGAGCCACGCGAGAACCGGACTTTACCGGAGATAGCCGAGCGCGGCGAACACTCGCGTCGACCAAACTAGGTGTAAAACTCTCCGCTAGAGGGAGATTTTGGTCAAAACGTTTCTCGCAAGCGAATATGCGCTTGATCGGCAATAAATAGCCGAGTATTTCACGAATAAAACACAAAACTTTCGCCTACCAAGTCTCCGACTCGGGAAAGCACTTTTTCAAGCCGTCTACCCAGACGACTACCACCCCAAAAACCAAAACCGTTTCTACGAAACGAACTCTTCCAGCGGCAAAGCGGAAAATCATCCTCCTGAGAAGCAGAGAATTACCACTGCTGCAAAAGCAGCCTTACAGCGCTGCAAAGCGGGAACCGCTGTAACGCGGTTTTTGAACGCTGCGGTAGAGCAGCCGTCCTGCCGCAAAGGCGGATATATCGGCAGAAACCCTTTTTACTCGCGGTCGGTAAAACAGCTCGATCGCACCTTACAACGCGCTTCCCGCAATAATCCTGTATTGAACTTCTAATCGACTCTCGATACCTTTCCACGTCCGTACTCTTACCGGAAATGTTACCAAGCATAAATTAACCGTTCCATTTTGTTTCGCCCCCTCAAAGGCCTTCAGCCGAGACTACCTTGTCACCCCTTGACGACTCCCATACCCGTGGGTCAGTTTTTGTCAATCTCAAGGCGTGCACGACTCACGCGTCGTTCCTAACAAAGGCAGCGGGCCTGAAGGCGGCGCTCACTCCAGCAGCACGCACTACCGATCGCTTACCGGAACGCGCGTCATCGCGCTCTCACCTACCGGACATTCCTCTGCCAACTTTTAGCGAAGATTATGCAGAGTGGCCGGCATTTTCGGGGCTTTTCACCAGTCTCATAATGGATCGTCGTACGCTCACGGACGTGGAACGTCTCCATTATTTGCGAGCGAGTCTCAAGGACGCTCCGGCACATCTCGTCAGCAGCCTGCCGCTTGTGGAATCGTCTCTCGCTGCTTCATAGAAGCTGCTCACAAATAGGTACGACAACAAGCGGCTGCAAATCCAGTCACGGCTGAATGCGCTGTTCACGCTGGAACCGCTCGACAGGAGCAGCGCCACCGGTCTGTACACACTCTACAACACCATGACAAGTACTCGCGCGGGGCTGCGTTCACTCGGGGTGGGCCAGAGCATGTGGGAGTGCATGCTGGTTCACCACACCTCACGACTTTTGGACGACTCAACTCGGGAGGCCGGGGAGCTGTCGATCGGTTCA
This sequence comes from Amblyjoppa fuscipennis, assembly GCA_963575735.1. Lineage (NCBI taxonomy): Eukaryota > Metazoa > Arthropoda > Insecta > Hymenoptera > Ichneumonidae > Amblyjoppa > Amblyjoppa fuscipennis. Next base: position 7,198,350 of record OY754494.1, on the reverse strand, counting down.
TCTCAGGAGTATCCGTTACTTAAACAGCTCAACAATTTTTTGATGGCGCGTGCTCGCGCTCAGGAGAACATCGAACACGATTATCCTGCGGGGACGGAGGCATTGCAACCCGATGACGGCTCACCAGGCAACAGATCATCAGGTAACAACTCATCAGGCGATGTCACCTCAGGGAACAACTCATCAGGCGATGTCTCATCCGTCGAAAGCTCAGACGACGGAAGCTGAGCTCCAGCTCAGCTTTTGAAATCGCAATCGTGCGATTGTGTCGAATCAGCTCATCACGGTCTTGCTCAACGGCTAAAGGGCTTGTGCGACGCGGCGGGGTCCCGCTAGCCAAGTTTAGTTTACACGAAAACAAATGTGTTTTCTTGTCGGGCCTCTCACTACTCAAGGGTACGCTCACTCAACAGGTCGTCTCATCTGCACTGGCTCAGATTTTCGACACTCACGGTTTCGTCTCAACGGTCACGACTTGTGCACAATGCTTCTGCAGGGTTGGTTGCACAAGATCAGTTGAGGCTCGGACACGGCTCACAAACAGGGATAAACTTTCAAGTCTGGCCAGACTTCCAATGCCTCAGCGGCAACATACGGAGCAACTCAACGGCAGATCCTCACGGTAGTCGGGCAGATCCTCACCGCTTCTCTGATGCGTCTCAGCTTTTGATGCCTGTGGTCGTCTACATAACCACACTCACGCCCGCTCAGGCGGCGTTCGGGTGCACCAAGGCCAGGTAGCACTGCTCAACGTCTCACCAACCCCTGGGGTTCGAACTCACAGAAGGACTCACCGGTCAACTCAACCATTGGTATCCGGCGACCTCGATGTACACGAGGCTCGCCCGGAAATTTCTTTGTTCGTCGTCGCTCTCCGCGTCGACTCTCACTCAATTCGTTTTCGAGCTTTCAGTTCTCCGTACATTGTTCCGTCTTATCGGAATTTGTTACAGGCCTGCGCTCATCGTCGGAGGAAACTTCATGCTCATCGGCCATGCTCACCGACCACGCTCATTGGCGCTACTCAGAGGCGCTCAACTCAACCTGGCTCACCCTGGTCTACATCCGCCAGGTCTTGGGGTTTTCAGAGAGTTCACCTGCGACGTCTCACAACTTCCGGGGTGTGATGTGTGCCCGGAATGGGGGGATCCGTGCCTATCATGCGATGGGCCAACTACCTCTGTGCCGAGTGGCACGTCCACCCTCGGATCGACTACAGGTGCGGACTAATCAGGAACGCTCACGGTCATCATCATCAGTAGCGCTTCATCTCGAGACGGAATCAACACCTCAACCGGATCGCCATGAACATCTCATCATTGACGCCGTCGCTGATGGCGGGCGGAATGTTCGAGAATCAGCGCGGTAATGTGCGCTAGCTCGAGGGGCCGCTGCTCGGCAGCACCTCCCGGCTGAGGCCAGCGAGGCCGACGCACGCGCACCGGCTCTCAACCCAGGCGGCACGGCTTACGCGCCGTGTGCAACAGGTATCGCGCTCATCTACGGCAAATGGCTGACACGGGTCGCCACGCGCTCGGGTAGATCGCCGTTTACAACCGGTTTTCTCACTGGCATAGCTCAACGGTTCTGCTCAATTTCGGTACATCTCATCACCGGCGACGTATCTTCGATTTCGGGATATCGGTCGAGCTCACTCGGAGCATAACAGGAGTGTTTTTCTCGGTTACGCGACACGCGTATTCTCACCGGAAAGCCTCACCTTCTCAACGGCTACATCGCGACGATACAGCGTCGCGGGTAGATTTCTCACTCGGGAGTTCAAGCGATTCTCATATAATTGTCTTGGCTCAACGGAGTGCTCACTCTGGACTGCTCATTATAATTATTGTTAATCGGTACCGCTCATTTTTGGTATCGCTCAACCGGTGTACTCAGCTGTACAGTGTTTTTTGCGCGCTTTTTACCATCGTTCTGTTACTCAAATAAAAGATATATTTTAACTGTTAAAAATCTTGTGTGTGAATTTATTTACCCCGTTCCGCTATACCTCACCCGGCAATTCTCAAACAATAGTACTATTAGACTTAATAAATAAAATAATGCAAGCAGGAGTAGTACCTGAAGATTGGAAAAATTCCGTCATCACGCCTATACCTAAGATTTGTGGTAGCAATACAGCGAACGAATATAGACCCATAAATACACTACCAATCTACGAGAAAGTCAGCGAACTAGCTGTAAAGAACCAACTATTAGAATATATAGAGGTAAATAACGTCCTCATTAATGAGCAATCGGGATTTAGAAAATGCCACTCTTATGAAACAGCCTTACAGGATGCGCTAATAGAATGGAGAGAAAAATTAGATAAAAGTGAGATCATTGGTGTAGTATTCATAGATTTCAGTCGTGCCTTTGAAACAATTGATAGAAAAATAATGGTTAATAAGCTACATATGTATGGTATTAAAGGCAAAGTATTGGAATGGTTTATATCGTACCTGGAAAACAGAACTCAACAAGTGAAATACGAGCAAGTAATATCAGAGAAGATGGCAGTCAAATACGGGGTACCTCAAGGTTCTGTCCTGGGTTCGATCTCATTTATTTTATATATAAATGACGTAATAGAACAACTAGAATGGCAAGGATGCAAGTGCAAATTATTCGCGGACGACATGATTATATATGTATATAGTGACATCATAGAAATAGAAAAAAAACTAAATCGAAACCTCGAGAGAATAGCGACGTGGATGAAACGTAACTCGTTAAAAATAAACAGTAAAAAAACAGTTTTTATGCCGATTCATGATGCAAGGAAACTGAATGTAAGAGGCCGCTGTAAAATAACAATCGGAGAATCTGTAATAAGCGAAGTTATGGAAACGAAATATCTCGGTGTAATCATAGATGATAATTTGCTCTTTGAAAACCACGCCTGGTATATCGGGAAAAAAGTAGCGAAGAAAACAAGTTTCCTGAAACGAATAAATAAATCGTTATCGCCGTATAGCAGAGTTACAATGTACAGAACAATAATAGGACTACATTACGACTACTGCAGCACTGTAATGATAAACTGCAGTGAATACTGTGTTACATCCTCCAAAATTTTCCAAAATATTTCAAATACATTTAGGTCAAATGACCGGTTAATTAACGAAAATTTGAAATTTACTAAAACGCTGAAAATAATCATTGACAACATATAATCATCAACCTCGTAAGGGATGATACATAAATAAAATATCAGATGGAAAAATTATCCACTGGTAATAATAATTAGCCTTCAGGTAAAATGAGTTGACTGTACAGCACAAGTCAACCGGGCGAGGCTCGGTAACCTGACCCGCAAAAACGCAGATAAGGATATCGGCGGAACGCTCCTCACGGTCGTCAAACATAGGGCTTGCATGTACGATGCGTGTCACTATGGGCATAATGCTTAGAGCGGCCGTTGAGCGTAATGAGTGCAGCACCTCCTGGACAGAGAATATCGATGAACGATAGATCATTGTTATAGTCCAGGAGGATCATAGATGACGTTATTAATGACGGAATAAATAGAAAACGCAATGACAAGTAATGAATATGGAAAATGGCGAGATATTTTGGGAAATTATTAACAATATTCAGATAAATACAGTAAAGTCAAGTACGTGGAATAATTATTAAGTGAAATCGTCAGGATAAAGATAGAAATAATGGGTTGAAAATACAGAACATTATAGAAAATAGGAAAGAGATGTGAAATAATTACTACACAAATTCAGGAGAAAAATCATATAGATGTTAAGATGAAAATTTATGTCAGCAATTGTTAACTTTGCAACGAAAGCTCGTACAGCTTTCGTTGAAATTTGTATGTTCATAAAATTTGAGGTAGAATTTAATTGTCAACAAATAAAAATGTTAAATGTAATGTAAAGTTAAGAAATTCGGAATATGTAATTAGTCAATCAAAGAAAGGAATCAGGTGACGAGAGTGGGGAGACGAGGCACAGGTGTGACAGCGGTGACGCGGGGGTCTCCGGCACCGAGGTTATTTATTCGCGCGCCCACCGCCTACTCGGCACTTCTGCTGGATCTTCCAAACTTCTTCGCGATCGGGGTACAGACCTCGAACTTGCATTGTATTTAGAGCCATTAACAAAGAACTTGTAAAATCAACTTGAAAATATCTTAAAATATCAGTCTTCATTTTAATTTGGTTCGATAAATCATCCATATACTTCCGAATCACTTCATCGAATTGAGTATTTTCTTCCTCGAAATCACTTCGTCGTCGAAATAACTTATTTTCATCTATAACATCTGGGACGGACGTTCATTTCTGGAGTCGATCATCTTTATCATCCGATTCTGATTCGGATATTCGATATTTTGGAAGGACGATATTTTGGAAAGTCATCATTCGATTCTGACTCGAACATACATTTGGAATTTGGGGGGTCGATGTCAAAGTCTCGAATGGGCCAAAGTCTCGAATGGTGAGAAGTTGGCCGCATTCGAGACTCTGAAGTCCCCGCGGCGTCGCCGATGGCGACCTAACTTTACCGACCTCTCAATCGGTGTAAGTGTGTTAGTGTACATTAGTGTGTTGCACCAAATTGTGAGGTTGGGTTTCTGAATTTCGGGAAAAACAATTATTTAATAATATCATTAATACATATAAATGTAGAAGAAATAAATAAATAATGTTGTGAATAAATAATGTGTGAATTTTGATTTATTTATTTATTTATTTGAAGAGCGGCGATTCGCAGCATTTTGGTCATTCGTCCTCGTCCCCCTCGTCGTCTTCCTCGTTGCCGTTTGGATAATCGTTGTCGTCATCGTATTTCATTTCTATTTTATTTTTTCACATTTTGCAGGTTTATTTTCTGCGCAGGTAAGTATTTTTTTATCCATTTCAGATACTCGCAGCGAGTCATCTCCTGACATTGATGCAGTTGCTCGGAAGCTTAGGAGATGGTTTTTAACTTTAAATCAGTACAGGTGAGTATTTTTTTTTTTTATTTCAGCTACACACAATGAAAGATATCTTTGTACTTTCGATGCAGTTGCTCCGGAAGAAGCTTAAAAGCATCTGCAGCAGCTGCATCGAAAGTTGGAAGATCTCTTTCGTCTGCGACGCAGTAGAGGTAAGTATATTTTTTATGCTTTTCAGCCACGTACAATGAAAGACATATTCGTACTTTCGATGCAGTTGCTCCGGTAGCTTGAGAGCATCCGCAGCAGCTGCATCGAGAGTTGGAAGATGTCTTTCGTCTCTAACACACAGATTTTAAATTTTTTAATTTTTTAACCAAGCACTGCGAAAGACAGGGAGCTGCAGAGTACGCTGCGGCCCATTCAGAAACTTCTCTCGGATAACATAGAATGAGAGAGAGTGCTGCGCTGGTGCGAATGTCAGAGAGAGAAGTCAGTTACTCAGGTATGATTTCTGAACGCGGCCCTGTCGTATCGAAGTTCGGAGATGCCCTTTGACTCTATGCGAAACATGTTGTTCTTCCTTCAAAATGTTTTTTTAAAATAATATTTGAAAATAAAATATGTAAATTTATATTCAAAGAACTTTTTTTATTATATATGTAACACAACTGATATAAGAAAAACTGGCAAACAATAATCAGAAGTTTGAAACGATTTGATTCAAAAATTACGCCTCGTATTCGGCCTCTTCATCGTAAATGAAACCCTTTGACGCTTCTTCTTCTTCTTCTACCATAATTTCCGGGACCGTCAGCATCATGAGCTCCAGCTCCGTTGCAGTCACACGCCGCCTGATCGGACGGCCACCGTTGACGTGCTGCTGCCGCATCTTAATGGCTTTTTTTTCGTTCGATCAACCCACTTCTGGATCACCTGTGGTCAAAAAAATTTGTTTATTAATACCGATTAAATAATAGTACATTTTGATAGGAGTGCAGAACAAAATTTTGCAGAACAAGTGTGAGTTTGCAGCACGAGCCGAAGGCGAGTGTTGCAATCACACGAGTTCAGAAAACATTTTTGCAGGAGTATCGAACAAAATTTTATATCACGAGGTGTGGAAATTGCGGTTTTCGCACGCGAGGCGTGGGCAAAAACCGCCATTTTCCCACCCAGTGACATAAAAAACAGATTATAAAATCAATTGTGAATTTTACCCGACTCCAATGCAGTGAACAGTAACGAGCCTTTGCAGTTTTTCTCTTGCTGTTGAGCCACATTGCTGCCGTTATCCACCCCATCATGTCGTTGTATTCGCCTGGTCCCTCCGTCAAGACCGGAGCCGGATTCTTTTTCGCATATTTGATTAAATTGCGCTTATCCGTTTCCGTGAGCCGCATGTTCATGGTAGCTGTCCCGTTTTAAGTATTTTTTTTCTTTTAGTTTTGTTTTCGTGTTTCTTTTCTTTTTCTCCAATGCCGACTCCGAAACAATCAACTGCATACATTTTCGTTCTAACTTTTTTTTTTTCTGTTTTCGTCCACGAAATTGAAAACCCACATCTTTGGGCTGATAGAAAAAAAAAAAAAAAAAAAAAAAATTGATTAATTAATGTTACGCGACCACAGGCAAATACACTGAACGCGAGACCATGATGGAGGTATCGCATTGTAGATATATATATATAAATAAACATACCTTCGGATATCTGCAGAGCAACGATGACTGGAGGTCGTTCGCAAACGCGAGGCCTTCGTTCCCACGTCCCAACGACGACGACGGCGACACGCGTACCTCGCTCTTCGGCCAAATATCGGTGGACAGCGATATTTAATAGCGTACGACGGGCTCGTGCGATCGGCGAGAAGTATGGGGTGAGCCGAAGTCGAGCACGACGATCCTTCGCGCCACGACTGCATTTTTTCCAGGGCTTCCTCTGGCAACCGGTATAGCGATCGTCTCCGAAAACGAAACCCCCCGTCTTTGGGGTTTTAGGGGGGGGGGGGGGGGGGGGAATGGTCCTCCACTTGGACTTTTTGCTCCGCCTCACAATTCCGAACGGTCAATCGTAGTTATCTGAAAATTAAAATAAGAAAAAATTATTTATCACCGTCGCGGCCATGGGTAATCGATGAGAGAACTTGGAGAAAATTAAAGAGAAATAAACATACCTTTGGATATCTGCAGACCAGCGATGACTGGAGGTCGTTCGCAAACGCGAGGCCTTCGTTCCCATGTCCCAACGACGACGACGGCGACACGCGTACCTCGCTCTTCGGCCAAATATCGGTGGACAGCGATATTTGATAGCGCACGACGGGCTCGTGCGATCGGCGAGAAGTATGGGCTGAGCCGATGTCGAGCACGACGATCCTTCGCGCCACGACTGCATTTTTTCCAGGGCTTCCTCTGGCAACCGGTACAGCGATCGTCTCCGAAAACGAAACCCCTCGTCTTTGAAGTTTTAGGGGAAAAACAAAAAAAAAAATGGTCCTCCACTTGGACTTTTTGCTCCGCCTCACAATTCCGAACGGTCAATCGTAGTTATCTGAAAATTAAAATAAGAAAAAATGATTTATCACCGTTGCGGTCATGGGTAATCGAGGGGAGAACTTGGAGAAAATTAAAGAGAAATAAACATACCTTTGGATATCTGCAGACCAGCGATGACTGGAGGTCGTTCGCAAACGCGAGGCTTCGTTCCCACGTCCCAACGACGACGACGGCGACACGCGTACCTCGCTCTTCGGCCAAATATCAGTGGACAGCGATATTGGATAGCTCGATAGTGTTGTCGTGAAGAGTCATAGGTTTGACACTGCGGAGAAGAACATTCTTCGCCACTTTAACGCCGAGACCGGCCGGGCCGGGTACTGGAAAGTCGGGATAACGGTCGAGCTGTTGGACTTAAAGGCTGACTCCGAATATCGGCTACCAAAAACTCAATACGCTCACGGATTCCCGATTCCGTGTCCTATCTCGTCTTTAATCGGGGAATTTCGAATAAATACTCGAACGTGCATAGGGTACTTAATGTCTCTATTCGAACTTTAAACAAAATTTTGTACCGAAAACACTGATGGACTTAAAAAAAAAAATCTGCGCCTATGTAGTTTTTCTTGTGGGAGTCTCCGGAAGAGATAATTGGACTGATGTTGCAACGCGTGCTCTCGTGCCCTTCGTACATAATATTGTTTGAGGTCTCCGAGACCGCACAGTATTTGCGCCAATGCGAGCCAGACACGATGAGAACAAATGCGGTTTTTGTTCTATGACTGGAGTGGTCAATGATGGGGTATTCATTAAGGCAGTAGTCTGCTTTACAGGCTTCAAAAAATCGATTTTTCGTTTTCGTCTTAAATCTATTCCAAAACTATCCAAGAATATGTGTTCAAAATTTTAGAGGCCAATTTGACATATTTTCGAAGCTAGATCAGTTTTAGTGGCCGAGCGTCGAGCAGGTGCGAATGCTCGGGCAGACCCGAGCGCGCGCGCTCCACCCCTTCGTGTATTCTATTGTTTGACTATACTCGTATATACCTGAAAGCATTGAACGGTTCTTTGAAATATTATTTGGAGGTTCTAGAAGGTCTGTGTTGAGTAGTTGTTGGGATAACGGTTGTGACGTGATTTTTTGGAATCACCGTCACAAAATTAAAGGAAAAAAGCATCTAGTACTTTTTCTTGCGAAAATACCGAATTTTATGGTATAGATCTCGTTTTGCTGCCTCTCTCGCTAATCGCGGTACGATTTAGCTTACGGGAATACAGCTCCGCTAACGTTTATTTTTTGTACGGTTACGGTTACAGTAAAGATCCAGTTAGTCGGGGTTTTCGAATCCAGTTGGTGGTGCGGATCCATAAGTTATTACAAGCCCAACTGGAGGAGAGACTCGACGAGGCTTCGTTACGAATACGCCAAAGTCCGGTGCAAACCCGGCGCTCTAGTGTGTGATACGGTAAAGTGCAATGCGTTGGAGAACAGGCGGAGTTACGGTTTAGTCCGGACAAGGATGGAACCCTTGTGCCGTGTTTTGAGATAGTGAAGAGCCTTGTTTTCACGCATTGCACGAGGAGAAGCGATCGTAACGATCCTCGAAATTTGCCGCTTCGTACAGTTCGGTTACAGGCTCCCGTCGAAATCCCGTTTCGAAATAGTTTGAGAGGGCAGTAGCTGTCGGTCAGGGTTCCCGAAATAATGATAATGGTCCGTTACAGGTGTTATCGTAGACAAATCAGTCTACCGCGAGTCGTCCTCGAGGCCGCTCGGACTTCGCTCGCGCTCCCGTGTGTTTACGGTTTTTCGGGTATTGTCTCGCGCTCGCGATGCGTGTCTCGCTCGCGCTGTCGTAGACTCCGGCTACCGTCTCGCTCCGGTTCGTGTGTCTCGCTCGCGCTACCTGTCACCGCGCGTTCGCGGTTCGACTCGTGTGCCGTTTCGTGCGAGTTCTTTACCGATTTTCTGTGTTCAGGATGCGTTTCGGTTAACGTTCTTGAGGTACAGTGAGTGTGGTTAAGTTCCGGGGCATCGCAGGATGCGGATCTCGCGCCATACTATTGGATTTATTCCTGCTGTTCGGTGAGTTTATCGTTTGTGTAAATTTTCGATCGCGTATAGGATTCGTTCTCGCTCTCGTTACGCTCGCTCGATCCTTCGGTCGGCTGAGCTCTCCCGATGCACGTGTGTGCGAGCTCCCGTGGCTTATAGCCAACAAAATTAATTGTTTTCGTTTTGGAAATTTTGAGTTCTCGTTAGCATAGATTTCGCGTTACTTTATTGGCGAAGGATCGCGACCCTTCTGCCACAACCTACACCCTGAGCAAACCGTGCATTTCCGCAACCGTTGCTCTCGCGAGTGTATTGGTGTTAGCTCGTTACCGTTCCGTTCCCGTTTTTATCGTTTCGTGTTTTGTCCTTGCGGAGGTCGGTTCCATCGACCTCCAGTTTGGTCCGGTTTGGCGATTCCGGCGAAACAAAAATCCGCCCTGCGGAGGTCGGTTCCATCGACCTCCAGTTTAGTCCGGTTCGGCGATTCCGGCGTAACAAAAATCAGCCCTGCGGAGGCCGGTTCCATCGACCTCCAGGTTAGTCCGGTTGTTAATACCGGTGAAACAAAAATTAACTGGCGCCCACCGGGACTCCAATGCATTCGCGAGGGTGGACGGCCGAAGGTGACGTTTTTTGGTTCTCGATTTCGCGTTTCGCTCCCGTCTGGTTTGAGCTTTGGTTCTCGATTTTCGGTTTTGTTCTTTTGTTCGAGATTTGCGTTGAGATACCGGAAAATACGTCACACGGTATACAATATAACGGTAAACTATAGCTCTCGGAATCGGCTTCTACACTGCTATTTGTAGCGTCAGCTTTCAGTTTCATTTTTGATTTTGCCGAGCGCACATCGAAATGTCAAGCTACCCGAAAGGTGATCGATGTAAAAGACAGCGTGCTGCGGAACCGCGAAAGCGAAAATTTCACGGCAATCGTTTTACCAGTGTATCATCGGACGACGGAGACTTACACACGAGTCGCAGTGAGCAAAAGTTGAAGGCAGCAAGCAGCGATGATATCATTATTCATTCATCGCACTGCTACCGCATTATTGAATTCATATCGGTGTTTCTCGCTCTTTCGGAAATCGCAATTTGCAGATCATGCAAACAAAAATTAACGTTTGCAGAAAGCGGTCATCGAGGCCTAGGATTTAAAATTGTTGTTCAGTGTAGGTGTGGTCGACGCGAAATCCAGTCAGGACCATTTATAAATACCGGCTACGAAATCAACAGACGGATTGTTTTTGTTATGAGGCTTCTTGGTATCGGACGAGAAGGGATAAACGTATTCTGCGGCCTTATGGATATTTCTGCAGGTTTTACAAAATCTACTTATCAACAAATCGTTGAGCATTTGTACGCAGCGTCGAAGACACTGTTCGAGAGTACCTGCGAAAAAGCCGTCACGGAAGAGAAAGAAAAAAACGTTGAACATGGAAGACCTGCGAATCATTTGAAGGTTTCGGGCGATGGATCGTGGAAAAAGCGCGGTTATACTTCTTTGTACGGTGTAACAACGCTCATCGGATACTACAGTGGCAAAGTAATCGATCTGATTGTAAAAAGTGGTTATTGTCATTCGTGTACCATACATAAAAATAGTTTGGATGAAGATGCATTTGAGGAGTGGTATGAGGATCATAAAGACTCATGCTCCTCAAATCATACAGGTTCGTCTGGGAAGATGGAGGTAGATTCCATAACAGAGATGTTTTCGAGATCCATCGAGAAATTCGGAGTTATGTACAGTAATTATATCGGCGATGGCGACTCCAAAACTTTTACTGAAATCTTAAATAGCAATCCTTACGGGGACGAGTGCACAGTGACGAAAAATGAGTGTGTTGGACACGTGCAAAAGCGTATGGGTACTCGTTTACGGAATAAAAGAAAAACCGAGAAACTTGGAGGAAAGAACGGGCTAACGGAGAGTCTCATCAAGAAATTGACGATTTACTACGGTCTGGCAATTCGTCGAAACGTGAACTCAGTTGAAGGTATGAAGAGAGCTATTATGGCAACATTAGACCATTATTGTTCCACCGATAAAAATCCTCGGCATAAAAATTGTCCAGAAGGCCCGGAGAGTTGGTGCGAATGGCGCAAGGCTAAAGCGGCGAATAATCTGACATCTTTCAAACACCCGGCAAGATTAATTAATGATAATGTAGAGAAGCACATTCGTCCAATTTACGATGATCTTTCAAATGACGATTTATTGACGCGGTGCTTAGGCGGACACACTCAAAATTCGAACGAATCGTTCAATTCGATTGTGTGGCGCCTAAATCCGAAATACGTAAATTCCGGCTATAAAATCGTCGAAATAGCAGCAAATATGGCTACAGGCATTTTCAACGAAGGTTATTCAGCTGTGCTTTCTACCATGCAGCTCCTCGATATTGTCATCGGGCAGCAATGCAAAAATTTTGCTGACACTGTCGATGCTGAGCGCATAACGCGGGAGAACCGGCGCGCATCACTTTCCAGCAAGGAGGCTCGTACAGCTCGAAGATCGGAAAGCCTCCGCCAAAACGAGTTTTTTGAAGAAGAGGAAGAATTATTGTATGGCCCGGGGATAGCCGATTAACATCTAATTAGTGTAAGTATCCAAAAACTTACATTTTTTTGGACCGAAAACTTTACAGCCCGTTTTCTCGAGTTTTCATTTTCACAAGTTTTGGAAAACGGTGCCGGCGATAGTAAAAACAATATATGTCCGATCGAAAAAAACCAAAGTGATCTAGCTTCAGTATTGAATTATCTTCTATTTGAACTAAAAAAGTTGGACAAAAGTACTATTTAAATTACTTGTTTTGCAACTTAAAGTGAATTTTTTTTTTCAAAAAAGTGAATTTTTTTTTCAAACTTCGAAAAAATTTGGAATTTCGTCATTTCTTCGATATTTTTTTAGTTCATATAGAAAAGGAACTTATAAAAACTAAAAAAAAATTTGGTTCCACTGTTTCAGATGCATCGCACGACCTCCATCACCGGCACCGATTTACGAGTGCACACTCCAGGCGCCCCAGAAAAATCGTTACAACTTTGGCAAATTTCAATAATTTGTAATAATAAAAATTGTTTTTTAAAGCTTGAATATAATATACTATTGTCTCAAAATTTCGTTTACCGCAATCATTTCCTTCCCTTTCAAAAAAAATTGTTGAAAAAACGCTTTTTTTTCGGCTCCTAAAGCAGACTACTGCCTTAATGGCCTCGATATTGTCGCCGGTCTATTCAAATGTCCGACAACGATGACGGAAGGTTTTTTCCGTTGAATCGAGATCGTTGCACTTGAGGTGGACGGACTTGCGGAAAAATACAACACTGGAGATCGGGTCGCTTGACCGATCTCACATACATCGTCACCTATTACGGAACACTCAAATAAAAACATGAGATTGGAATTATACATGCAAAAGGTGGTGCATATACCGTCTGGAAATTGGAGTGGAGAGACCGAAAGTTGCGGTAGTGACCGAATAGTCGCTGCGCTTTGAGTAGACGGGCTCGCGGCAAAACATTGCGATGTGGACGGAGCCACATTGACGATTTCACCAATATCGTCAGCTAATCGAGGAAAAACATTTATTAAAATAAAAGCAAGGTAATACAAACTCAGCACATGACGTTTGTTACCTATCTCTCTGGATGCTTCGGATACGGAAGGTGCCGATTCTATCACGTCAAGACCGATAGGCGGGTCTGAAGTACGATATAAGCAATTTTTTTACCAAATACTTCATTGCGACTAAGCATTCAATGAATGTATCATAAAGAAATTACCGTCATCGCCACTCGAGTCTTCGATTATTATTTTTAGATACTTGTGTATCAGGACGGAAGCTCTCGTCAAAAAGTGATCAACCGTGACCTTGCCGAGGTCGAACTCATCCCACAATGTTTTTAGAGCGAAATTCTTCAGGATATAGCGCGGCTTCGAAGTGTCGCGTACGGAGCGCCCACCGTGTGCCGTTTTGAATTCCAGGTGGGTGACACGCTGGATCTCGACTATTTCCGCTAAAGAGGTGAACCATCAGAAAAAGAAGGGAGAAAAGATGCGACGATGGTCCTACTTATAAACGTCAAAGCACTGGGACGTCGCGGCAACTTTTCGATAGGAGGGCGTTGTTCGATTCTGCTGCATTGTTCGTGCGTACGAATTGACGGTACACCGAGAATTCATCCGGTCCGCGGTGATTTAACCAATAACGCTTAAAATACTCGAGAAAATCTTGGTAAATTGCGATCAAATTGGAATCCATTGACGCGCGAAGTTCACGAAATGCCTCGGTAATTCTTGATGCTGGGAAAATCGCGAGGGACAATATCTTCCTGAGAACGATTTTCCCATCCGGATTTGTCCTTAATCGTGCGATGACTCCATGAGATTTGGCATTTTTTTGCAAAGCCTAACAGAGTGTCCTCAAATTAAATATTATGAAACTGTCAAATTATTTTCGATTATTGATAATAGTTGGCACCTGTGCAAAGTGAAACAGACAGCCGAATACTTGGGCCAATGGCAATATTTTTCGTATGCTGTTTCTCATCGCAATTTCAAAGTCGGTCATGACCGATCCTGTAAAGCCTATGAAGGGGAGCAGCACGACAGAAAATACCGCATCATGAAAAGACCGAGGCTTCCTCGGTCTTTTCACTCATCAGTATCCATGACGTTGGAAACACCTATTATTAAATTAAGCAATCAATTACGAATTTTTTCATCCGTACTGAGATCAGACTGAAGATGATCTGAATTAGTAACGTGTGACGATCCCGTATTGTCGAAACTAATATTTTATCACAGGAAACTCGGGTTAAAACATTTATCAGCATTCTCGTAAGCCTTCTACCGTCAGCACCTTCCGTGCGAACACGAACGCTCTCACGGTAGCGGTCCAGCCGCTGCACTCGCCACGCGCGGGCAGCGGCCGTCTTATCAGCGCGTAAGAATACCGCGTCGCGCGCAGTAATAGGCGAGGGCCCTACTTCTGTCAGGCCCTTGCATCAGTTCATCTCAGAGTCCCGAACCGTTGTGACGCACGCTCTCCTTCACTCGTACAATAAAACATATTAAACCACTCAGCGTTACACTCATTCACCATTCACCTCGACCATACCTGACGACCGTCACATGGTGTCAGAAGTGGGATCCAAAGGAAAATGGCTATTTTTGACCACACACATACGCACAGCGAAAATGCATAAAAACAGACCCACAAACAAACAAAAATCATTTCATTGTATAGACTCATACATTCCAAGTTTTGTAAACAATCATATCCGATGCGGAGCATCGCTCTTTTTGCAAGAGGGGGAGTGTGACGATCCCGTATTGTCGAAACTAATATTTTATCACAGGAAACTCGGGTTAAAACATTTATCAGCATTCTCGTAAGCCTTCTACCGTCAGCACCTTCCGTGCGAACACGAACGCTCTCACGGTAGCGGTCCAGCCGCTGCACTCGCCACGCGCGGGCAGCGGCCGTCTTATCAGCGCGTAAGAATACCGCGTCGCGCGCAGTAATAGGCGAGGGCCCTACTTCTGTCAGGCCCTTGCATCAGTTCATCTCAGAGTCCCGAACCGTTGTGACGCACGCTCTCCTTCACTCGTACAATAAAACATATTAAACCACTCAGCGTTACACTCATTCACCATTCACCTCGACCATACCTGACGACCGTCACAAACGGCATTTGAATACATTCGGAAATCTACTAAGCATCTCAACTTAGTTTGAAGTTTGACTTAGACTACCAATGACAAGAGTTGGTAGTTTAAATCAAAATCGTATAATCACTACTAACCCAATTGAACGCCTCGGTTAATATTGTGAGAAGTTGGTATTTTCTTCGGCCTTGAGTCTTGACTTCGAGTCTGGGGACGACCTTGAAGGTACCGTCGATGTGTAACAGCACCCCATACTTCACACACAGTTCGACGAACTTTACGTTCCACGTAACAAGCCCGACGATTCGATTTTCAACATTGACCAGTTCGCTCGTCACGCTTTCATCGTCGTCACCGACATTGTATCTCATACGCGGTCTCATTTTTTCCGACAAGATAAACTCATGTAAATCGGTTAAGCTTTCGACATTTAATGTGTTGGAGGCACGGTCGGAAACCGCACTCCAATGCTCGGTCCGGAGACCTCTCGCCCATAAAGAGCATGCGCAACTAAACCACCTATATATCCACTTCCCTTTGAGAACACTGACGAGGGAGACTGGGCCTGGAAAAACCCTGCTCTCACCATTTAAGGATCATTGAACAGATGGACCTACCCTGCCCTGTGACGGGTAGCGACTCACCTGGTTGGGCTTCCAGCGATCCGACCGAGGTCGGATCCCTCGAAGTCATTTCCAGCGGGGGCCATACGGGGAGGCGGAGTCGTGAGCAATTGCTCAGTCCACTTGCAGGATACCCGGAAAATATCCAGGTAATTGTCTGGGGAATGGAACCCCACGTAGCTGCCTTGAACAAGTCGAAAACGACCCCTGCGCAGTTCAAGTGCAGCTGAAAAATCCTGTATGGAGAAAAGTTTGATTAGTCATGAAAAACCTGCCTAATTGTCGTCTAGGTTAACGGGTTATCCGCGAAGATTACGGGCCCATTCACCTATCTCCCTCGGTTCCGACAAACCCCAGGCCAGACGACACGTTTCGCACCCTATCTAACAAATACTACTAACATCAACAAAAATGTAAACTATTGCTACCCAGTTTCTAGTCCCTCCCCCCTCTATTCCGCTGCCCCAGCAAATCGCTCCTGGCTTCTGAGCCAGAGCGCCTCCCTGCAGAACGCCCTGAAGGCAGAGAACGCTTCCGCGGACGACACCAATCGGCGCGCCGCTTCTGGCCAATCTCTGTCCCCGGTGTAAGCCCGCAGAGCGACTCTCGGCGGGTCAAAGTTGGGACATTCGGTAAGGAAGTGGCGGGCTGTGTCCTCGAGACCACACTCGCAGCTCCCACCGGCCACGAGCCCCATGGACGCGAGACGCGCCCTGAAGTCTCCGTGCCCGGTGAGCACCTGCGTCGTGTGATGGTCCGGTCGGAACCACTTCACCGCGGCAATTCGATCCCGAACATTGCTGAAGAAGGCGAATGTGGTACGGCCTTTGTCCGAAGAAACCCACTGGGCCTGCCACATGTTGATCGCCTGATCCTTTATACGCGAAACCGCGTCGTCACTTCCGTGGAGTATCTCTACCCCGTTGATCTCGGCGTCCACGCCCGCCCTGACGAAGTATCTCTGCCTAGCCTGTTCCAAAAGTACGATTATGGGAAGGGCATTAGCGACCACGCACAGGGAATCCAGCGATGCCGTTCGATAGGCCGCTGTAGTCCCTATGAGTGCAAGGCGCTGTGCCGAATGAAGAACCCTACGGTCATGGCTAGTGCACAGGTCGGCCCACCCTGCGGCGGCATACGCCATCACAGGTATGAAAACTCCCCTGTACACTGTGTTGAGCGCTTGATAGCGCAATCCCCAGCCTGACCCTGCCAGTTTCCCTACCTTGTTGAAAAGCGACCCGACCTTATCGCGCAGATATTTACAGTGCGTGTGCACCCCTAGTTCCTTATCAAAGTAGACACCGAGATACCTGACGCTGCTTTTAAAGGGGATCGGAGTGTTCGCTATTTTAATCGTCGGATACCTACGTGCCAAGTTTGGCTTCGTTTGCGCGCGGGGTTGTCTATCGGGACGGTCTCCTCCTCTCCTCCCCACAGGCGCCCTCCGAACCCAGACGGTCTTCAGGAGGATAGCCTCCGTCTTACGCGCCGAAAGCTCGAGTTTCGCCTTTCCACACCACTCGACTATAAAGTCGACTACCTCCTGTCCCCTGACCTCTAGTTCCCGCCGCGACTCACCCTTAACGAGGACGAGAAGATCGTCCGCGTAGGCAACGAAGCTTTCGGGGAACAGGTTTTCCAGTTGGGAGAGAAGATCGTCGAACATGAGGTTCCAGCATGTCGGACCGAGCACAGAACCCTGTGGACAGCCTCTTGTGGCACGCTTAGATACCTCCGCATCCCCCCACGAAATCCTAACCCTGCGCCCGCTAAAGTAGCTCTTGAGCACCCTATAGACGTTCGCAGGGCATGCTCGTTCACCGAGACTTCTAAGGACAAGGGGCCACCACACGTTATCGAAGGCACCGGCTATGTCGAAGAGCAGCCCGACAGTGTAAGTCGCCTGAGAGGCGTCCACCATGTCGCGCAGCTCCGTGATCGCATCCTCCGTCGACCTGCCCTGGACGAAGCCGAACTGTCGACGAGAGATGCCTCCGCCGTCCATCAAACCCGCGAGCTTCCTCCTTATCAGCTTCTCGAAGAGTTTTCCAACCACGGAGAGGAGACAAATGGGTCGGTATGATTTTGGGTCCTTCACATCCTTATCCTCGCCCTTCAGGAGTACCCGGAGAGAGCCCTCCTTCCAGGCGGTGGGGAAGACCCCCCATTGAAGGCACCCGTTGAACAGTCGGACCAACTGATCGGGGATAATAGCAACAGCCTTCTTCAGAACCTCGACCTCGATGAGGTCAAGGCCCGGGGCTTTGCCGTTAGCGAAGCTGCGTACTTCCCTTTTCACTGCAGCCGCGGTGAAGGGATTTGCTTCCGCAGTCTCGGGGACAACTTCCGCCCTGGCACGCACTTCTCGTTGCCATGGGGTATCGTCCTCCTCTCGATCGTCCGGAACGTGGACATCCAGAAGGCCGCTGGCGGTTTCTTTCATATCCATGGTAGAACGCTCGCCAAGCCGGATGGTGCTCAGCACCCTCTCAACTCGGAGTTTATCCGCCTGGTGCTTGTAGACGAAGCCCCAGGGCTCCTCATTGCCGTGCGACGTGACGAACTTCTTCCAGCTTTCACGCTTTGTCCTTTTCACCTGTTTGCTGTAGTACCGCAAAGAAGTGCGGTACTCCAGCAGTTTTTCCAGGCGTTCAGGCTGCGCTCGTACCCTCCGGAATGCCCGCATTTTTCGGTAAACGGTCTTCTTCAGGTTAGTCAGCTCCGCGGTCCACCACGGGTTTGACTTCCTGAATCGGACCTTTCGTGGCATCGCCTCTACACAGGCCTCCGTGAGCACTCCTGTGAGAGACTCCGCCATGACCTCGACATCTTCGGGCGAGTCCAGAGTGAGTCCCTCCAGTCTAGCTCCGGAGAGAGCACCCAAGGTCTCGGCAAAGCGATCCCAGTCAGCCCGACGAGTGTTGAACCGACAGGTTCCGCTTCCCCGATCATTCCTTGCGACCTTTGGGATCCTCAGTCTGATATCCAGCGCCCTGTGATCACTGGTAGACCAGTCCACTCTCACCTTCCAGTCCCTGATGAAGCGGGACATGGAGGGCGACCCCAGGGTGACGTCGATGAATGACTCACCGGTAGGGGTCCAGAAAGTGGCTTGCTGACCAGGCTCGTTAACGACATCCAAGCCGAAGGCTCGAATGAGCTCCTCAAGCCTGGCTCCACGCTCGTCAGTCTCCTGTGGTCCCCACAGGGACGACCTCGCGTTCGCATCCAACGCCACAAGAGTTCTCTTCCCCCTCAGAGCACGAAGCACCTTATCGAGGTGTTGTACCCCGGGTCATTGCCCGACCGGAATGCGCGCACGACGCATCGTCGAACGAGCGCGCATCATTGCGAAACACGGAAGTAACAACATCAACGAAATAGCATTTAAGACATTAGCAAGTACCTAGTCGAGTCAGCTATTGGGAAACACCGGAAACAGAGAGCCGGTCAAGCAACCCAGAAGGAGTAATTGTTTAAACAATTACCAAATAGCTGACACCACTAAAATTAAGCCGACGTGCCTGTTCTTAACCCTATATAAGGAGACCACAAACAGGCACTCGGCAGTCAATATTGCACTCGATCATCGTTACGGTTACTTAGTAACACCGTAAGATAGATACACTCTTCGGAAGGAAGACAAGCGTACAAAGTGTACTTCACAACAATTGGTAATTAGAACCTGTCTAAAATATTGTAATTAAATCTTGATATAATAAATCGTGCATATATAATTCACTTGGGTTTCAACCCTTTACTGGATAAATCCCTGAACCGTAGAGCTAACAGCTCCCGCAGCACTCAGAGTAGCTAACTGAGTCTCTGCGGATATAACATTGGTGGCAGCGGTGGGATATCCAGAGTGAACTAATAAAATAAAAACTCGATTAAACCCACGATTTAAAACCAAAATCGCTAATACCAAGTTGTGAAATCTCCGCATAGTGCGGTAAAATCGAGACTCTCCACGCAAGAGAGAGTTCCGCGAACCAAGGTCGAGGATCGTCGACAAGAGTTCGGGCGGACCACGAGGGCAACCAGGGCCAACGTGGGCATCCCGTTATTCAGGCGAGATAACGGAAGAGAGTCTCCGCGGATCGCTGCAGGATCCACGGAGAGCGTCGCCAGGAATTGGGACGTGGAAATAAGGGAGCCTAGAACCCCACGGGTTAGACGTCAACAACTGAAGGGCATCCCGTAATGTGGAGGTTGAGCACACTGTAAGTGACCTCCGTTTACTTCACTTAACAAAAAAAAGAGAAACGCGTAGCCTTGTCGAAACCGGTGTCACTCGCTACCAAGCACTGGGAAAAGTCCAGTAAAATACCTCGTACGTATCGCAACGAAAATGAGCAAGCACGGCACGCCACTAGGGCAAAAGGGTAAGTCACCCCGAGGTACCCCGGATACGGGGGACGACGCATTGGAGACCGCGGACGGCCTCACCAAGGTCCTGGGGGAGATTGCGGAACAAACCGAGCAGGGTCTGGGGGGCGCGCCCAGCGGAGTAAACGTCCAGAGAGGGTCCTCGTTCGGTGAAAGGACAGGCTGGGAGGACGTCAACGTGGTCATGTTCGAACCAAAAACGGTGGTTACCCCGGCCATGGTAACAAACGAAATTAGCCGGTTACACCAAAGCTACAAGAAAACGAACCCAGGACGGAGAACTCCCGACTGGGATACCGAAAATAGCGTACTGGGCACAGCGGAGGAAATGGCCGCAGACATACCGAACTTTGCCCAAACAGCTTCGCAAAAGGCGAAGCGAACGCTGTTTCCCGAGATCCAGCCCGCGAACCGGATCCAAAAGAACGTCAGCCGTAAGCAAGCTCCCGCGCCGCCCGAACCGGGGCACGAAATGGCGCAACGGGTGAAGCAGCTGGAACAGCAAATCCAAGAGTTGCGCACGTCGATGGCCGAGAAACAGCCAACGGGGCCTCCCCCCGGGGAAAAAACTCTATCGGACGATTCTGTAGTGGATCGGCTGCTCACGGTAGAACAAAAAATGACAGACTACGTCCTGAAGGGCCCAGGTGGAGGACGAAAGGACGCTTCCCCCCCGAGGAAGTCTCCCCATCGTCACCAAGCCGAAGCGGCAACCTCTGACGAGGACGGAGCCGAATACCTAGACCTAGGATCGGCCCTGCGAAACATTAAAACTTTCGATGGGAACGATCCGACCAAACTCGACGGTTTCATGATATCCTGCGAGGCCGTGTACGGCATGATACGGCCTAGGCAACGGTCTACTCTCCTCTCACTTATAAAGAGTAGCAAGTTGGAGGACCGAGCGACGCGGGAAATGCGTCACAAGACGATCGTCACATTGGACGATTTACGCAACGAGCTCGAGGCGCTATATGGTAAACGCGAGTCACTCGCCTCGCTGCAATACCAATTTTGCACGCTACGCCAAGACGCGAAAGAAAACGTCTCCACGTACGCAACCAGAGTCGAAACCCTCACGGTAGAGGTAATTGAAAAATTGTGCGAGGGAGCTGACACACGGGGAGCAATCGCCATCGGAGAGGCAATCCGAAAAAGCGCACAGATGAATTTCGAAAACGGATTAAAAAAGGA
The DNA here is from genome assembly GCA_963575735.1 of Amblyjoppa fuscipennis. Taxonomy (NCBI): domain Eukaryota; kingdom Metazoa; phylum Arthropoda; class Insecta; order Hymenoptera; family Ichneumonidae; genus Amblyjoppa; species Amblyjoppa fuscipennis. The sequence goes on along the minus strand of OY754494.1, from coordinate 7,177,017 downwards.
GATTCAGACTATCGTCCGTTCCCGTAATTATCAAGGGCTACACGAAGCCGTTGTGGGGGCCATCGAGGTCGAGAAAATGACCTTAGGGCGGCCCGGGGCGGCACGCCCGAATGGGGGAGGAAACGGGGGAGGTAACCCCCGGCATTCGCAAGGCGGGACAGGAGAGAAAAAGGTTGCCTGCTACACATGCGGGAAACCCGGACACCTCGCGAAGAACTGCCGATCCGGAAGGCAGAGCCTCCCGGCACCCACGCAAAAGGAAGTAAACGTTGCAAGCCTCACGTGCAACTACTGTAAAAAACCCGGACACGTATGGAAAGATTGCCGGTCACGTAAGCAAGCAGACAGTAAGAAAAATAAAAATAATAACAACAAAAAATCGACCGAGTCGAAGAAAGATCAAGCCAGCGGACAAACGCCAGAAGGAACCGTAGGGGCATTCCGCGTCGACACAGTTACCGCCACAAACCGATCCCCAAGGGGGACCAATATTTATACGGCGGAGGTAACATCACCGACGTCGAGACGGGCATCGACAACAGGGCAGCTGACAGTCGCGGCGTTCCGAGGGAAAGCCCATCCGGAACCGAGCGAACCCCGTAGGAGGGTCGATGTCTATGTGATAGGGTCGCCAGGGCCCCTTGCATCGGCCAGCGACTTCCATATCAAATCTCCGTCGAGCGTCGGAGGTATGCTGACCCTGAAGGCCGACACCGGGGCTCAAGTAAGCCTGATACGTGAGGATGCGTTGCGGGATAATACGCCGGCCGAAAAAACGGCGGTCACGTTGAAGGGACTCGGGGGTGGCTCGTTAAACGCGCACTACGCCGCCCTCGTGGAGCTAGATACCCCGAACGGGGCCGTGAAACACTGGTTTCACGTAATACCTCGAAATAATTACCCACAGACGCACGGTCTCCTTGGGATGGACTTTATCAAGGAAAAGCAGGCCGATATCCTCCGAGGCGAGACCATAAGGATCAAAGGGCACTGCATGCCCCTCGTGGACGGAAGTTTAAGCATAACCTTGCCGCCACGAAGCGAAAGCATCGCGTACGTATCAACGCATAGCGTCGACGACGGAATCGTCGAGCGTCGCAACGTTTCCGAAGGTGTCATACTCGGGGCTTGCGTAACCTCACCTCAAGGCCACAGCTGTGTAGTAAGCCTAGTAAACACAACACCGGAATGCATCCGGGTCGAACGACCCGCGGTGATACTCGAGCCGCTGGCATCAGCAGGAGAGCTGCCCGGCGAGCTCGCCGTCGCGACCCGCGGAATTTGCACCGTCAGCACGGGAGCAGGCGGCACACGACTCGAGAAACTGCGAAAAGAGATAGATACCTCACACCTTAACCAGGAGGAAGCGAGTTCGTTAACCGAAATATGCGACGAGTTCGCGGATATATTCCACCTCGAGGGAGACCAGCTGCCCTGTACCAATATGGTAGAACACAGCATCCCCCTCGAGCCCGGCGCAAGGCCCATAAAGGTACGACCGTACCGCCTACCGGAAGCCCATAAAAGGGAAGTGCAAGAACAAATGAAAGGGATGTTAAAAAACGGCATCATACAACCAAGTCGAAGCCAATGGAACGCGCCTTTGCTGGTCGTTGCGAAAAAACCAGACGCGGCAGGAAAAATAAAAATGCGCGTGGTCGTGGATTTTCGCAAGCTAAACGAAGTCACCGTCGGCGACTCGTATCCATTACCGCATATCGCGGAAATATTGGACCAGCTGGGCCGAGCACATTATTTCACGACGCTCGACCTCGCATCAGGTTTCCACCAAATTCCAATGGCGGAAGAGGACAGAGAGAAAACGGCCTTCTCCACACCACAAGGGCATTTCGAATATACCCGTATGCCCTTCGGATTGAAAAATGCACCGCCAACCTTTCAACGCTTAATGAGCACCGTGCTTGCAGGGCTCGAAGGGCTCAAATGCTATGTGTACCTCGACGATATAGTAATATTTGGAGCCAACCTGGCGGAACACAACGAACGGCTCCGCGAGGTATTTAGACGCTTAAGGGAAGCTAAATTGGCCCTCCAACCGGCAAAGTGCCGATTTCTGCGACTGGAAACGCGCTATCTCGGGCACATAATCTCCAGTGAGGGCGTACGCCCGGATCCCGCATTAGTGACGTCTGTACGGAATTTTCCGGCACCCCGAGACGCTAAAGGCGTACAATCCTTCCTAGGGCTAGCAGGGTACTACCGTAAATTCATACGGGACTTCTCCAAGGTCGCCAAGCCCTTAACAGAATTAACAAAAAAGGATAATAAATTCGAATGGACGGCGAAGCACGAACAGGCCATGGAGGACCTGAAAAGAGCACTAACAACCGCCCCTGTGCTCCAATACCCGGACTTCGAGAGGCCCTTCGTGGTTACCACCGACGCATCGGACAAGGCCATCGGAGCCATACTGTCGCAAGGGCCAATAGGCGAAGACTTACCCATTTGCTACGCCAGCCGAACGCTAAACAAAGCCGAGCAAAATTACACGACAACGGAGAAGGAACTTCTGGCAATCGTATGGGGAATCGCGCAATTCCGCCCGTACGTATACGGCACCAGATTCACCGTGGTAACCGACCATAAACCACTAACGTGGCTGTTCGGTGTCAAAGACCCTGGGTCGAGGCTCATGCGCTGGAAAATAAAACTATCGGAGCACGAGTTCGACGTGCAATACAAGGCCGGCAAGCAAAATACCAACGCGGATGCACTCAGCCGTATATGTGTGGTAACTCGGTCGCACGCACACAAGGAAACCGGGCAAGTACGTAGCGGCCCGGACAGCGACGCCGAGACACGGCCGCGCCCAGCAGCGGTCAGCCAGGAGTGCGAGCCCGCGGCCGGTCAGCCCAACGCGCCGTGCGATAAGGAGTACGAGGGAAACGGGTCAGACGGCGACTGTCTGAGCGAGGAGGAAAAAATTAAAATACTCCATGAGCATCACGACGCGCCCCTCGGCGGGCATCAGGGAATCACAAGGATGCTCGCGCGAATAAAGTTAAGGTACAACTGGCCCGGATTGCGAAAAGACGTAGAAGAATACGTGGGCCGTTGCGACAAGTGCCAGCGTAATAAAATTCGGCCGGCAACAAAGGCGCCGTTGGTCGTCACCGACACTCCTACCCGAGCCTTTCAAAAGTGTGCCATGGACATCGTGGGCCCACTACCGGAAACGGAAGCGAGAAACAAATATATTCTCACATTCCAGGATTTGCTTACGAAGTACAGCGTAGCCATACCGCTGGAAAACCAGCAAGCAAACGACGTTGCTAAAGCGTTCGCCAAAGAAATAATATGTCGATACGGGACGCCAGAAACCATCCTTACCGACCAAGGCACGAATTTTCTGAGCGCAATTTTTAAGGGGGTATGCAAGTTACTACGCATAGAAAAAATACAAACCACAGCATACCACCCCGAGTCGAATGGGGCGCTTGAACGCTCGCACAGGACACTCGCCGAATATCTTAAGGGGTATATAGACGAAGATCAAGGCAATTGGGACGAATGGCTACCTTACGCCATGTTCACATATAACACGACGCCCCATACGGCGACTGGGTTTACGCCGCACTGCCTGATCTACGGCGACAACGCAGAACTGCCAACAGCCCTTAAAAGGGAGCCCAGGCCTACATACGCATATGACGACTACGTCCAAGAACTGAGGGAACGGCTACGCGCGGCCTGGTCTACAGCACACGACAACCTAAAAATAGCCAAGGAAAAAGCCAAGGAACGGTACGACCGAAAGGCTAAAGAAATATCATTTAAAGTCGGAGATCGAGTATTACTCCGTGACGAGACAGTACGGCGGGGACGTTCAGCGAAATTAACCCCGAAGTGGATCGGACCGTACCCCATCGAGGAGGTACACCCGCCGTGCAATTACACCCTTCGCCAAGGACGGCGGACGGTAAAAGTGCACGTAGACCGTCTAAAGAATTATGTAGACGAGTAAAAAATTTGCTATCGCGCAACACTAGACCGTCACCGGCTCCGACAAGGCTTCGCCATAGGAAAAGAAAATAAAGTGAAAAAGTTCGTATAAATAAATGAATGAATAAATAAATAAATAAGTAAATAAAATTACAGAATGCTGCTGGTGGGCGTAAAAGCCACTGCCCATCCCTCGGACCAGCCATATACGATACAAAAATTCGAACACGCCCCAGGGCTATATTTCGAAAAGATCGGTACGCTATACCCCTACACCGATGTCTGGACACTGGCGATACGCATGAATCTGCAAAATATGGCAAACATGGAGCACCGGATAAAAACCCATCTCCGCTGCGTACAGGAAAAATGTGGAAAATTTGGGAGCCCCGACGGGCACTGCACCGAGATGCTGGAACACCTCGTGCGACTCTCCGCAAAAATAGAGGAAAACGTGGGAGTCGTGCAGGATCTCATCGGAGTAAGACCGAGCCGCAAACGCCGAGGATTAATAAACGGACTCGGAACGGTGCTAAAAGCCATAACCGGCAATATGGACGCCGCCGACGGGGAACGGCTCGAAGCAGAAATCGCGGCCATCTAAGACACCCAGAATACGCTAAAACAAGGCATAAAAGAACAGCTGCAGGTCGTAGAAACCACGATCGAAATCTTCAATGAAACCTCGCAAGCATCGCAAAGGAATCTACAAAAATTGTTCTCGATGGTGCACGCCGTAGACGGTTATTTTCAAAACCGAACCGACGCGTTACGCGACAGACAACACTTCGACGAAAGTCTGGCGCTAATCGAAGCCTCTGTGGAAGCATACCTGCGAGAGGTAGATAAAATGACGGAATTATTCTCCGAGGTGGCAACCGGCACCGTGAGTGCTTCAACCGTGACCCCAGCCACACTCACGAAATATCTGACAGAAGCGTTGCCCCACCTACCAAGAGGACACAGCTTCCCACGCCCCATCGCTCGGCATAACGCAGCAGCCATACTCCGCCTGGCAACGGCGCGAGCCTACCGGAAAGAGACACTGGTAACCCTCATCCTGGAAATTCCGCTTATCGGATCGTCCGAATACAACCTAAATTACGTGTACCCCCTTCCCCGGAGGGGAAGCAACAACACGTATTACTACATAGACACCACGGAGGACCTCGCGGTAGTAGACCGAAAAAACCGGCAATACATCCGGATGACCGAACGTGACCTCGAAGCGTGCAAAAACGCCGACGAAAAATACTACTGCAAACCCCGACACCCAGTCATAGCGATCAACGAAGACGCGCCATGCAGCATACGATTATATATCGAGGGTGCGGTAGGTCGCGGACAACAGTGTCCGAAGAAAATCATACACCTCACACACACTCTGGTGATGGGTATGCGACAACCAGGGCAATGGCTGTACGTAGCACCGAGCGACGAGACGGCGAGTGTCGACTGTCAAGGAAAGCCGACACAGCAGGAAACAATACGCGGCGCGGGGCTAGTGACCCTCCGGGAACGATGCACGGTCACCGCTGCGGCCTTCAAACTCGAGACGGTGCGACGATGGAAGCAACGGATAAACGACACCTGCTACGTGCCGACCTACAACCTAACACTGCTCCCCGCCGAGGAGGAAGAAATTCCGAGGACGATAAGAGAAAGCCGTAAGACGACGCTCGAGCACGCAGTGACCAATCCACGGGAACTAAACAACGTCGGCATCCAGATACGAAAAATCCAAGAAAACTTGGACCAAACTACCCCGCAAGAAACGAGGAATCCCCCGTCGATATACCACCTGGTAGGGCAATACTCCCTCGGTGCTGTAGCCCTCTTCGCGCTCGCCGGCTATATTATCATTAACGCCCTGTGTCGAAGGGCGAAATCAGAGGCTGTACGCGCGCCCCGTGCCGTTTAACCTAAACCCGCAAAAATAGAGGAAGTCGAAGGGGAAGTGTTAACAAACGAAAAATGTTAACAAACATTTATTGAAAAAAAAACAAACACATTTGTATAAATATTACAAATAACAATAATCAAAAATAAATAAAACAAGTTTTATATAAATAAAACACCCGACGAGGGGATTGGAAATCGGCGGTCAGTTCCACTCGGCCCACCGCCAAACCATCACGCCCCGTTCAGCGCGCCACGTCCGCGACGCCGAATCCTCGTCGTCCGGGTCTTCGGATTCGGAATCCGAAGCACCCGCTGGCCGGTGCCCGGACCCGGAAACCTGGACGGGCCACATCTCAGCCGCCGGCAGCCCGCGACGGATGGCACCAGAACCGGCGCCGACCGGCAACGGTCGATCCCAGGAGGCCGGCAACGGCGGCGGCAGCCCAAAATCCATATCGGAAGAATCCCCGTCATACGAGGAGCCCTCGCCGTCGGAAGAATCCCCATCATACGAGGAGCCCTCGCCGTCGGAAGAATCCCCATCATACGAGGAGCCCTCGCCGTCGGAAGAATCCCCATCATGCGAGGAGCCCTCATCGACAGTAAGGTCGATGACCACGGGCTCCGGAGGGACGGCCGGTTCGCCGCCGAAATCGCCGACGACCCCGACGATCTCGACCTCCGGGCTTGGGGGCCGACAGGGCTCGGCCTCAACATAACCCTCCGGGCTATAAGCCGCCTCCCAACAACACAACGCCACGCGCCTCCTCTGAAAAAAAAAAAATATACAAAATTACAAATGGAGATTCTTAAGTCGTCCGATGAATACGTCTCGGTATCATAGGAAAATTTTTAAGAGACTTACCTTGTACGCCGGTGGACCCATAACAGCAGAGCGAGTCGCAGGCAATAGCAGTCGATGTCACAATGTACGAAAAATTGCGAAACGACCAGCTAATATAGGCACGAAACGTCGTGCTAAGCACTACACCGGACATCAACCCGCGATCGTCAGCAACTTCGGCGGTGCAGTTCGCTTCCACACTGCATCGACCTCGCGAACAACCGACCGAAAAAGTATCGCTTAAAACTCAATAACTCTAAACTTAAGGCAAAAAGAAAAAAAAAAATCGAGACACGGGGTACATCACAGGTACATCTCGTCGGAAACGAGCCAAAAAAAAAAAAAAAAAAAAAAGAAATCGTAAATTTCTTTTCCCCCTGGGGGGGAGGGATGTTGTACCCCGGGTCATTGCCCGACCGGAATGCGCGCACGACGCATCGTCGAACGAGCGCGCATCATTGCGAAACACGGAAGTAACAACATCAACGAAATAGCATTTAAGACATTAGCAAGTACCTAGTCGAGTCAGCTATTGGGAAACACCGGAAACAGAGAGCCGGTCAAGCAACCCAGAAGGAGTAATTGTTTAAACAATTACCAAATAGCTGACACCACTAAAATTAAGCCGACGTGCCTGTTCTTAACCCTATATAAGGAGACCACAAACAGGCACTCGGCAGTCAATATTGCACTCGATCATCGTTACGGTTACTTAGTAACACCGTAAGATAGATACACTCTTCGGAAGGAAGACAAGCGTACAAAGTGTACTTCACAACAATTGGTAATTAGAACCTGTCTAAAATATTGTAATTAAATCTTGATATAATAAATCGTGCATATATAATTCACTTGGGTTTCAACCCTTTACTGGATAAATCCCTGAACCGTAGAGCTAACAGCTCCCGCAGCACTCAGAGTAGCTAACTGAGTCTCTGCGGATATAACAGAGGTGTCTGAGGTGCAACTCGAGGTCGTCTCTGAACTGAAAATAGTGCGAGACGACGTAGAACGAGAAGCCGGGAGCTCGCACTTCCGCACATACACAGTGGGCAGTGCTGAGCTGTGAGACGAAGAGCATCTGAAAGGCCGGGTTGCAAAGGGCAACGGCAGCCCAGGCTCTCTCAGTGCGAACTGCTGCTACTTGCACCGCAGTTCCAAGTCCGAAGTAGGTGTGGCTCGCATCCGGCTTCCTGACATACGGTTCCTGCAAAAGCAGGATGTCAAGATGCTTTTGGCTTATGAGCGTGCGCACCTCGCCAGTGACTGCCTCTGAACGCCTCATGTTCAGCTGCAGAATCCGGATACCCGTTGTACGGATAGGGTCGTTGTTAGGGATGGGGTTTACGAAAAGGGTCGCGTTCGCGGTTCTATCTTGTCGCTCGCGGTCAGCCACGGCGGCTGCGGTTACGTCGCACCTGTCGACGATGATACGGGCCACGCGGAGCTCGGGAGTCGCGGTTCTAAGGGGGGGTCCTGGTGTTCTAGTTGGTCCAGTCGACCGGGCCGCGAAACTATCACACCTGTCCAAGACTACACTGACGGCACGAAGGCCGAAAACCTTGCGCTGACTGCCGACGCGTCTACGGCCAGCGCCACCCGTGGGACCGCAGGGAGGTGGACCCTGATGAACAGGCGCAGGCGGAGGCGTCAACCCCCTCGCGGCAGCACGGGCGTGCGGCCTCGCGACGGTGTCAGAACCTCCCACTTGTGCCTCGCCTGGTTGCCTCTGCTCTGCCAGGCGGACACTCCTACGTCCATTCACACGTCCACATTCATACAGAGATTTGCCAGATTCCATTTTTCGTCCCACGAGTAATGACGGATCTAAAATTCACACGGCAGTGCAGCGCCGTCTTGCACCGCCCGGGAGAATTAACTACGGCTTCGGAGGCCCCCAACCATCCTAACCGCTACGCTTGAGACAGAACAAATTACCCCTTTCTGCCATGAGACCCTAGCCACGTAAGTCGAGCTTAGTCTAGGGGGGGCGCTGAGTCGCGTCAGTGGGCCCGTCTGTAGGGAAGGTAAATGTATTAGTGGTGAAGCAAAAATAAAGTCGAAGCCAAAGCATGCAACATAGGTTATGTTTTGTTAATTTGTTAGTATGCATCGATGTATGGATAATAATAGTAATATTACATAAATAAATAAATAGATTCTGTTAGTATTAGTTAGTAATCAACAGTAAGATAGAATGATATAAAATGATAATATTGAGTAATACGGGATAGTAGAAGGAGGAGGGAAGGGGCATGAGAAGAAAGAGAAGAAAAGAGAGAGAGAGAGAAAAGAGGTACATACCACACGCACAGACACACACACATGAACACAGTCATACCCACACACACACATTCACACACACACACACACACACATCCACAAGAGACAGGAACGTGATCTTTCACTAGAAAACATTCTTGCCTCTTCAAGAAAATAGGAGACAGGATACAGGAAGGACAGGATAATCAAGAGAGAAAATAGAGGGAGGAAGGAGGGAAGAGGACACTAGAGAGAGAGAGAAGAAAAGAAAAGAGAAGGGGGCGGACGAGTCGAGGCGAAAACGGGCCGAGCCCAGAACCGACACGCAACGAGTCCACCCAAAAACGCGACAGCCGGAACAAACGAACGACACGACGCAAAACGAAGCGCAACCAAAAACGCGACGAATCGGGCGGGACGCGACGATTTGAACCTAAAAGAGAGAGAGAGAGGGAGAGAGGGCGACATGGAGAGAGAGAGAGAGAGGGAGAAAGACACATACCACACTCACAGACACACACACACGAACACAGTCATACCCACACACACACATTCACACACAAGAAACAAGAACGTGATCTTTCTATAGAAAACATTCTTGCTTCTTCAAGAAGAAAAGGAGACAAGGTACAGGAGGAACAGAATAATCAAGAAGGAAGATAAAAGGAAGAAGAACAAGAGAGAGCGAAGAAGAGAGAGACAAAAAGGGGAGCGAGTTGACGCTAAACGGGTCAGACTAAACGAAACGACGCGAGACGACGCGAAACCAGAAACGCGACGACACGGACGAGACGCAACAACCTGAACCTAAAAACCTGAAAATGAAGGGGGTTAGTACCTGAAAATAAAACAGATTAGTAAACCCCCCGGTTCCGTCACCATCGATGCCCGGAGACATCGACAGCGCAGGGCCCGGTTGGGGTTTCGCGGTCATTGACGTCGTCCTTTCCCCTCCCCGAAGGGATGGGAAAAGTCGACGCTGGAGACCGCTAGGGGTGGATGGGAGTACCTGTGGAAGAAAACTTTATATTAAAACGAGAACAGGCCGAAGCGAAACGGGACGAAACGAGACGAAACCAGAAACGAAACGATCCGCCCGAACGCAACGACCTGAGCCCGCACCTGAAAAGAAAAGATTTTGATTAAACCTGAAAAATAAAATGATTAGAAGACCCCCCGGTTCCGTCACCATCGATATCCGAAGACATCGACAGCGCAGGGCCCGGTTGGGGTTTCGCGATCCTTGACGTCGCCATTTCCCACCCCCGAAGGGATGGGAGAAGTCGACGCTGGAGACCGCAAAGAGGGTGGAGGGAAGGTGGGGAAGGTGGGAATTTGGTGCATGTAAAGGCGTTCCATGCACCAAGCCCCGCGCACCCGTCGGTGCGCAGGACAAAGTCCAATTTCTGATGGGTGCGGCCCGCGCTGCGCCCGCCATTCTTGAGGCCGGGGGAGAGGGGGACTCCTGCACGTGGGTGTCGTCATTTGTCGATTCGTCATTTGCATCGAGACTATGACAGCACAAGATGCATCCGAGGTCGGAAGAACTCCGTTTGGATAAAATCCACTTGACATTTTTCGGCACCATGTGTCAGATCGACACCCCAGCAGGACCCCGCTGCAACCCCCAGCCCGCCAAAGGACGAGAACAACCCGGACAACCCCCCCAAGAGCGATCGGACCGCCCCGAGCCAATTTGTGGAAACAGCGACCACCCGGTGTCCAAAGGACACCTTCGAGAAGGGAGGCTCAGGACTTGACATAAACCAGCTATGAGACGCCTGCTTATGCCCATAATGGAGCATACAGGCGTGTGGGACCACCCGGGGTAACGTGCTGTCGTTACGGCTACTCCAGCACTCCCCCGGATGGGGTGACCCCCATTACCCGCATGCTCGGCCGCCGGTTAAGCTTTCGACAGTACTGCTGCCAGCAACCGGCGGAAGTGCGCTACCTTTCCAACGATTTAACGATCGTTTGACCGTCGGAAAAGCCGTATGGATCGCCGCTTGCGGGTGGCTATACATCGAGGAAATATTATTTTTTAAATACTGAAATATTTCCAGCAGTTTGTTGTGGCTGTACGTATCGCACTATTGCCTTCAGAAAACGAAAACTTATATTTCTGACGTTTTGCCGGATATACGTCAATTCTAATTTAAAAAATTTAATTTATAGGTAGGCATTATTCCATTTCGGCCTGGGACTAAACCTCCACATCTTGGATTGGGCCCGCAATTTTTTATATAACTGAAGTAACTCTGAAAAGCACTGAAATTAAATATTAAAAAAAATTATGATGAAAAAATAAACTTACTGATCGTCATAATCTAAAAATCTGAAAAAAATTCGAAAAAATCTTGTGTCATATATAAAAACTATTAAGCTTTGAGCCGGAGTAGGCTGGCGTCACCTATTTCTTCTGAAGTTCTTCAAAAAATAAGTGAAAAACATTTGAAGACAAAATCAGTCGATGGTGGATTATCGCTTAATAATTTTTATCCACAATACTGTATTTTTAGATTTTTTTTCAAATTTTTCCGAAAAAAATTATTTTACTTAAGTTGAAAAAGATCTCGAAAAAATTGCTAAAAATACAACGATTCCAAAAAGTCAAGCAATAACCTATAATCGACTAATATTTTCTAATATCTTTTTCACTGTTAAGAAGGAGCTATATATGACAGAAGATTTTTCAGAATTTCTTTAGATATTTAAACTATGGCGATTAATAAGATAATTTCTTTATTCATAAATAAGTATAAACGATTTTTTCAAATTTAATAATAAATCTGAGTGCTCTCGAGAGTTAGTTCAGTCATATAACATATAGCGAGCGCATCGCAAGATGTGCAGGGTTACACTCAGGTTGAAATGGTATGGAATGCCTCAAGCATAAAAGATATGCGAGGTATTTCATATCAAATCGACCTGAGTTTGACCATTCACATCGTGGACTTGGCCTACGATTTTTTATATGATTAGCTAACGCTCAAAAGCTTTCAAATATTTACTAGGTTATTTCAGGTTGTTTATAATTATTTATAATTAAAAGAAGGAATTTATTTATCGCAACAATTAAAAAATTCTGAAAAATCATCTGTCCCATATAAGAATTTTAAAGATTTGAGCCGGAGTAGGCCTACGTCGACTTCTATTTTGTTTGATTTTTTTTTTTTAACTGAATAAAATTGAACCTAAAATCCATTCATTACGGGGTATCGCTTGCCCATCTTTATGTGCAACACTGGATTTTTTAGATTTTTTTCCGATTTTGCTGAAAAGTTGTAATTTTTTCAGTTTAAAAAAAAAAGACTTCGGCAAAATCTGAAAAAAATGCAGCGTTGCATCTAAAAATGGTTAATGAATAACTCATAATCGACGGATTTTTGTCTTTCATTTTCTTTCACTGTTTTTTTTTTCGAAAAAAAAATCCAAAAGAAAATAGAAGCTGACAGCGGCCCACTCCGGCTCAGATTAAAAAAATTCTTATATGTGACGCATGGTTTTTCAAAATGTTTTGAGGGTTTAAAATTGTAGGAATAAAAAATTCCTTTTTTTAATTATAAATAATTCTAAACAATCTGAAATAATCTACAAAAATATCTGAGTGCTTTTGAGAGTTAGTTCAGTCATATAAAAAATCGTTGGCCAAATCCAAGAGATGAAGGGTCAGACCCAGGTCGATTTAGTATGGAATACCTCATATATCGACGCCATTCCATACGACGTCGACGTCTTCGAAGAAAAAAATAATAAAACAAGATAAAACTCACTCGACGCTGACGTCATCGTATAGTCTTCGGGCACAAGCTTTTCGTTGCGGAACATCGTTTCGTTTGTTTTGCTGTCGGGTCAGGGTCGCCGCATTGGTGATTTTGGGTCAGCCGAAATTCACCATTCTGAAGGTTACCTCGACCTCTGCATCCTCCGCGTCGATTACATTTACACACTAAATACCTATAAGGTGAAAATAAATTAAATCGAAACACGCACGCCCGCAAAAACGCACACATGCATACGGACGCCAGGTAAAAATCCCTTTTCTAGATGTTTTAAACTATTTTAAATCTTCCGCCATTGAAATATTGACTTTTTTTGAAATAGGTTCCTCTATTCGGCGACAAAACAAATTGATTCTTAAAAATATTTCACCGTAAGTAAATTTTTAGAAATTTTTACTTACGTAGTAGTTCCGGCTTTATTTTTGGTGGTGTACACGTAGTTGTATCCACCGTACACATGTTCGTCCAGCTGCCGCTTCCTTTTGTTTTTACGAGGTCCCAACCCTGCGGATTCGGGTTCTGGATCATCTCGCCCTTCCTCCGGACCTCGGTCTTCATCGACCTCGTCGATTCGGCCCGGATCATTCTCATTCACCATGGACATGGCAACGGGAACCTCTTTAATAATGTTTTTTAAGTTGAAAAACACTTACTCATAAAAGGTGAAAATTGAAATATTTATATTGTTTTCTCATAATATTCATGTATTCGCAAACCTTCCTCTACGAGAAAACATTTTCTGTATTTTTTGTTTTCTCATAGAGAAAGTTTCGCGAGTAAAGGAATATTATGAAAAAGCCATTTGAAAATTACAATTTTCCACGTTTCTCAACGTCGACGTCGTGTTTAACTTTTATGCAAAACGATTGACCGGTTCTGGTTCAGCGCGAAAAAATACCATGAGCAAATTACTTTACAACTTTTTTCGTAACATACAAAAATGCTCATCTCATAAAATTGAAACGGTAAAAATTTTCCGAAAAAATTTCTTGTCGAATATCACTAACTGACATTTGCGTAATTTATCGTTTTGAGGCCAATGCTTTATGTATTTTATTTAACAGGGTGTGAAAGTGGGGGTTTTACGCACGCTTCACGTGCCAAAACCTTCATTTTTACACCTTGGGAAATAAAAATTTGTACGAAACTCGTGCGAAAAACTTTTCTGAATTCGTGCGATTGCGACACACCTCCGGCTCGTGCTGCAAACTTACACTCGTCAGAAAAAAAAATTTCGCCCGAGTATCGTAATATACTATTTCCCCACTGGTGAAGAATCTCCACATTCTTTTATTCTTAGGGCAACATTTAATGCATAAACTCGCGGCGAACATGAAGAAACAAATTTTCTTTTAAATTCCAAAATTTCGTAAAATTTCGACGATTAGATCAATTTTCGCCAAATTTAATACCAAACAATATACAGTTACTCCATTTCCGTATCAAATTTCAGCTCAATAGCTCCATGTTTACTAGAATTAGATAATTTTTAGTCTTTAAAAAAAAAAAAAAAATCCTAAAAGATCTGACCGAACATAGATACCATAGCAGGTAACTTGAGACGACGGTGCCAAGCGAGGCAGAGACAAAAATAATATAAACAGAGAGAGAGAGAGAAAGAGAGAGAGAGAGAGAGAGAGAGAGAAATATTTATTGCGTACTACTGGAGCCGGAACTCCCGAAGAGTATACAGTGCCGAGTTGTGCTGCCAAAAATACAACCAGAAAAACAGAAAATAACAAAGGGAGAATAGAAAGAGGGAGAGGGGGAGAGAGAGAACTTGCTCGACTATTCCTGATTCGCAAGTCCTCGCACGCGGCACAAAAGGGCGAACGATAATTACACGAGAAGACAAAAATTACAATGTCGCAAGAAAATTAAAATTAAAATAAAGTCCACAAACGACCAAGAGTAAATCCAGAGTATAACGATTTACAATTAAAAAAAAAAATCTTTAAGATTTACTGAGACACGGGAATATCGCAATAATGATTAAACAAAATGAATCGACAGATTATGACGGAAATCGAAATATTCCCCGAGCTTACGCACTGAGAGAAAATGGGCTCGAACTCACCTGGCCGATATACAGTTCGAGTGGCACTGTAATCTAATAAAGGCACGTCACACGTCTTGCCACTTAACTCGGAGGTCCGTAACTACTCTCGTTATAGCTCTCTCGAATGGTCAGCGGAACCGCGTTCTCCCCCACCTGTCTATCTCTCCCGAAATTCGAGCGTAACGCGGGTTTAATTCCGGGAATTCTCTATTCCGCTCTCCTTCTAACCGCAAGACTCGCCTCTCTCTCTCTCTCTATCTCTCTTTCGGCGAGTTTTCGCTCGATTGGCCTCACGCGCGACAACTCCCGTTGAGGTAGGCAACGGTGTTACGCGTGTTCCCTTAGCTTCCCTGTAATGCGACGTTGGCAAATCTTTTTCCTCGCAGCGACGAAAATCTCATTTCCTTGTCGAATCCGTTCTATCGGAACCCGGTAACCGTCGATAGGCGCGGGGAAGGCCTCCCTCATGGGGACGAGGTATCCCGCGCCTCACGGTGGGCCCATGCCATACTCTCCACGGCTAAAGTACACCGCCCTCTTACGAATGCATCACACATATATATCCAACCAAAAGTTTTATTTCATCAAAATTTAAGTACTTCGCGATATGCCAAAAATTTGAAAAAATAAATCAGCCGTATTAATTATGTCAAGACCTTTGAATTTGCATAATAATAATGCTAAAAAGTTATTAACAGATTATTAAAAAATTAATTATTAAAAAACAGAATATCTTTTCTTTTTTCAATTTAAATGAATTCCTTGATTTTTTAGAATTCATATTATTTTTTTTCGGAATTTTCTTACATTTAAAAATGTATTTTTTCGACAATTTGAAAGACCGATGTAGAGGCACGAAATTCGGATATGTTTTCGTATCTCGATTCTACAGTACACACAAAAAATGTCGTGGCGATTATTCTATCAGTTCCTTAGTTATACCTTTCATAAATTCAAAACCACAAAATTCGAAAATGTTACGGTTATGAAAAAATTCATGCGGTAACTAGAAAACCAATGAATTAATTTGAAAAGTGGAAAAGAAGGTTTACTGATTATTTATTGAGCATTTTTTTACAATTTGTTAGTAAGTTTTTTAGATTATTATTATGCAAAATTAATAATATTCTTGTCACTTTTAATACAGTCGATTTTTTTTCGATTTTTGTATCATCAGGTGTAAAAAATGTTCACTGAATCTCATTTTTGACTGGGAATGTACGTGTGAAGCATCCTTAATGAGGCGCCGTAATTAATGGACCGCGCCATGTCCATTAGTGGACTTAACGCTATGTGAAACAGCCGCTCATGCTTTCTCTCTCACTTCACTGCGAGCGCCGATATCGGGATCTCTCTCGCTCTCGTGGCGCGGTCACGTGACTTTCACCTGCTCTTAAGGCGAGTCTAAACCCTAAGGTTTGTGTGAGAGCGAGCGAGAAAGGGGTTTAGATTCCCCCTAAAGGTAGCGACGAGGATGGTACAGTTCTCGGCTGTTAAGTCAGGGAGGATCGGCAACTGGTATCGCGATCAGAATCCTCCGTCCTCCCTGGCATCCCGTTACATCGCTGCAGGTGTTCGACATCCGTCTGCAAAAAGGGGACAAAAAAAATTCTTATTCGAACCCGCTTCGGTCAAGTCGTGCTCGCTACACTGAGAGCAGGGCTTTACGCGTAACGCGTAAAACGTAATACGTAATGCATTAGTGGATTCTCAATAAAGGCACTTACTCCACTGTGAAATTCACGTTATGCGTTACACGTTGTCAATAATGTGACTTACTGCACTGTGAAATGCGTGTAACGAGTTACCCGTTACCGGTGTACCAGTGACGTAACTTACTCAGCTCTGAAAATGTAATACATCCTTAAAGAAGATTCACTTCTTTTAATGGAATTTTATATATCTTAAAAATAATTTTCTATTTTACACGAGCTTAAGGATGGGGAGGTGGGGAGGAGGACATCTGGTGTGGAAAAAAGTGATCTAAATGAATTAGGTATATATGTCCGTCCAGATGGAAACTATAAGCTATCCTACGTCAAAAAATTAATTTTTTATATGGGTGGTAACTTCCGGATATCGTCGACATATATATAAAACCTATTGAGATCACTTTCTGTTAACTATTTTTTTTCTATCCGTGTATCTATTAATCTAAAATATTCCATTACGCGTGCTTCCCGGAATCCTGACCAATACCCCGATCGTTCGCGCGGTGAGACGGAAACGGAATATTAAAATAAAAACATATTAACGCTCTCGAAAAAGTATATGATAAGATAACTTACCGACGCTCAGGACGGGAACGAGGAAGCGCTGCTCTCACGCAGTCCACCGGAGCCAGGTCCGACAAAATAATAACGAAGGACAGGGACGGTGAAAGGGACAGTTCGCGAAAGGCTGCAATGAGCAGCAAGAAATAAATTAGGTTAGTCGACATTTTTTATAAATTATTATTAAATATTTATAATATTTACCTGGATTGGAGGAGAAAATATATTATATTATCCTGGGATTGATGGAGAAAAAAAAATCGTTAATACAGAATCATTCTATTTATTTCACAGGAGCCATGTCGCAGCTGATGACAGTTGACTCTGTTAAAAAAAATTCGGTATGTCAAACCTCATTTGACTTTCATTTTTTTATTCTTTAAATGATAAAGTAGAAAACATTATAATGTGGGGAAACCAGGATTGAGACTGTCTTCATCCTGGACAACAATCCGGTCTCGCTGTCCACTGATATACGGCCGAAGAGCGAGGTACGCGTGTCGCCGTCGTCGTCGTTGGGACGTGGGAACGAAGGCCTCGCGCTTGCGAACGACCTCCAGTCATCGCTGGTCTGCAGATATCCAAAGGTATGTTTATTTCTCTTTAATTTTCTCCAAGTTCTCCCATCGATTACCCATGGCCACGACGGTGATGAATAATTTTTTCTTATTGTAATTCTCAGATAACTACGATTGACGGTTCGGAATCGTGAGACCGAGCAAAAAGTCCAAAGGGAGATCCATTTTTTTTTTTTTGTTTTTCCCCTAAAACCTCAAAGACGAGGGGTTTCGTTTTCGGAGACGATCGCTGTACCGGTTGCCAGAGGAAGCCCTGGAAAAAATGCAGTCGTGGCGCGAAGGATCGTCGTGCTCGACATCGGCTCACCCCATACTTCTCGCCGATCGCACGAGCCCGTCGTGCGCTATCAAATATCGCTGTCCACCGATATTTGGCCGAAGAGCGAGGTACGCGTGTCGCGGTCGTCGTCGTTGGGACGTGGGAACGAAGGCCTCGCGTTTGCGAACGACCTCCAGTCATCGCTGGTCTGCAGATATCCGACGGTATGTTTATTTATATATATATTTACAATGCGATACCTCGTAACGGTCGCGTAACATTAATTAATCGATTTTTATTTTTTTTTCTAACAGCCCAAAGATGTGGGTTTTCAATTTCGTGGACGAAAACAAAAAAAAAAAAGGTAGAACGAAAATGTATGCAGCTGATTGTTTCGAAGTCGGCATTGGAAAAAAAGAAAAGAAACACGAAAACAAAACTAGAAGAAAAAAAATACTTAAAATGGGACAGCTACCATGAACATGCGGCTCACGGAAACGGAAAAGCGCAATTTAATCAAATATGCGAAAAAGAATCCGGCTCGGGTCTTGACGGAGGGACCAGGCGAATACCAGGCAATGTGGCTCAACAGCAAGAGAAAAACTGCAAAGGCTCGTTACTGTTCACTGCATTGGAGTCGGGTAAAATTCACAAATGATTTTATAATCTGTTTTTTATGTCACTGGGTGGGAAAATGGCGGTTTTTGCCCACGCCTCGCGTGCGAAAACCGCAATTTCCACACCTCGTGATATAAAATTTTGTTCGATACTCCTGCGAAAAATGTTTTCTGAACTCGTGTGATTGCAACACTCGCCTTCGGCTCGTGCTGCAAACTCACACTTGTCAGAAAATTTTGTTCTGCACTCCTATCGAAATGTACTATTATTTAATCGGTATTAATAAACAAATTTTTTTGACCACAGGTGATCCAGAAGTGGGTTGATCACACGAAAAAAAAGCCATTAAGATGCGGCAGCAGCACGTCAACGGTGGCCGTCCGATCAGGCGTCGTGTGACTGCAACGGAGCTGGAGCTCATGATGCTGACGGTCCCGGAAATTATGGTAGAAGAAGAAGAAGAAGCGTCGAAGGGTTTCATTTACGATGAAGAGGCCGAATACGAGGCGTGATTTTCGAATCAAATCGTTTCAAACTTCTGATTATTGTTTGCCAGTTTTTCTTATATCAGTTGGGTTACATATATAATAAAAAAAGTTCTTTGAATATAAATTTACATATTTTATTTTCAAATATTATTTAAAAAAAACATTTTGAAGGGAGAACAACATGCTTCGCATAGAGACAAAGGGCATCTCCGAACTTCGATACGACAGGGCCGCGTTCAGAAATCATACGTGAGTAACTGACTTCTCTCTGTGACATTCGCACCAGCGCAGCACTCTCTCTCGTTCTATGTTATCCGAGAGAAGTTTCTGAATGGGCCGCAGCGTACTCTGAAGCTCCCTGTCTTTCCCAGTGCTTGGTTAAAAAATTTAAAAAATTAAAATCTGTGTGTTAGAGACGAAAGACATCTTCCAACTCTCGATGCAGCTGGTGCGGATGCTCTCAAGCTTCCGGAGCAACTGCATCGAAAGTACGAATATGTCTTTCATTGTACGTGGCTGAAAAGCATAAAAAATATACTTACCTCTACTGCGTCGCAGACGAAAAACATCTTCCAACTTTCGATGCAGCTGCTGCAGATGCTCTTAAGCTTCTTCCGGAGCAACTGCATCGAAAGTACAAAGATATCTTTCATTGTGTGTAGCTGAAAAAAAAAAAAAAAATACTCACCTGTACTGATTTAAAGTTAAAAACCATCTCCTAAGCTTCCGAGCAACTGCATCAATGTCAGGAGATGACTCGCTGCGAGTATCTGAAATGGATAAAAAAATACTTACCCGCGCAGAAAATAAACCTGCAAAATGTGAAAAAATAAAATAGAAATGAAATACGATGACGACAACGATTATCCAAACGGCAACGAGGAAGACGACGAGGAGGACGAGGGCGAATGACCAAAATGATGCGAATCGCCGCTCTTCAAATAAATAAATAAATAATTCAAAATTCACACATTCTTTATTCACAACATTATTCATCTATTTCTTCTACATTTATATGTATTAATGATATTATTAAATAATTGTTTTTCCCGAAACTCAGAAACCCAACCTCACAATTTGGTGCAACACACTAATGTACACTAACACACTTACACCGATTGAGAGGTCGGTAAAGTTAGTTCGCCATCGGCGACGCCGCGGGGACTTCAGAGTCTCGAATGCGACCAACTTCTCACTATTCGAGACTTTGGCCCATTCGAGACTTTGACATCGACTCAATTTGGGCAGGACGTTCTATTTCGATATCGATATTCATCATTCATCAATCGATTCATTCGATCATTCACTCTGAGGTAAAACCATTTAACTTGAATCGTAAGATTAAAACATTATCATCTTCATCATTCATTTATTTATCAACATTTACTTGTCAATAATTTATTTAACATTTATTTGCCATTCTGAAGGGTTAAAATTCTCTTGGTCAATATATATCCGTGCTGGTCAATTTCATTTCAGCTATATCCGTGCGCGTTAAAGTATTAGGATAGGTCGGGAGAAAACAGTGAGTGAGTGTGGTAGCGAAGTGTTGCGAGTCGTGCGTCGAGGGTGACGCCCGAGAGAGTGACATAGCTATGTATCGCGTTCCATTCGATATAAAGAGTTAGCATCCAGAATTTTCTTGTCCAGTTTAGAATCATCACTTAAAATCTAATAATTCCGAATTTTAACCGCGAATAAATTCTTTCAATATTAGATATATACACTCTAGGCCCTATCCCGAATTATTTTCCGAAAGGTTAGGTTCAAAACAGGGCCAAAACCTCGATAAAGCGTCATCTCCGAATAACGTGTAAAGGGAGGGTGAAAATTCTCCTTGACCGAGATGGAGTGAAAATTGCTGATCGGGACGTAGCATAAAAATTGGGGGCTCGTCCGGGATACAAAAAGAGTGTATATAAAATTATAAATAAATAAATAAAATCAAATCAAATAATTTTTGTGAAATGAGTAGTAAAGGAAAAATAAAATCATAAATGACTTCAACACGTTCAAATTGTACTCTTCCCGATCAGATCGTGCATGCCTATCCGGAAGACAGGAAAAAATCGGGAGCAAGAAAACCGGGAAAAATAATAAAACCGAAAGATCAAATAACTCAAGTGTCAGATATTGAGGAATTCGATGAGGAAAGCAGATTATTAACTTCAACTTCATATCCTAGAGAGGTAGTGGCAAATATAGAGAAAACATCGGAAAATTCAAAACATAAAGTTGCATCGGACGCAACTAAAGCACTTGGAAAGGAAATAGAGCTCCTTGCGAAGACAATTGATGAGTATTTACACGAATTTCCAGATACAATCAATCCAAATGTCCAAAATC
This sequence comes from Amblyjoppa fuscipennis, assembly GCA_963575735.1. Lineage (NCBI taxonomy): Eukaryota > Metazoa > Arthropoda > Insecta > Hymenoptera > Ichneumonidae > Amblyjoppa > Amblyjoppa fuscipennis. The sequence goes on along the minus strand of OY754494.1, from coordinate 7,155,640 downwards.
CAGTTGAAACAAATTAAAAATGTGAAAATCCTAATGGGGATGAAGTAGAAGCTGTAGAACCGCAAATAGCAGAAAAAACTGTAATTAATCAATTCGACGAGTCTGAAAGTGGATTTACGTCAGCTACTGGTTTGACCACACCCTGGTTGAGATTAAGTAGTAGTTCAGGTACTCAGTTGAGCTCGAGATCTTCAGAAATAGATACAACACCGAAAAGGAGACCTTCTTTGGTAAAATCCTGTTCAAAATCCGTTTCACCCAGAAGAAAAAGTGCACCAGGTGGAGGTGAAAATTTCTTTGTCAAAGCAGCCAGAGCATTTGGGTTAATTGGGGATAATAAGGAAAGTTCAGTCAAGTCAGTAAAAATTGGAAACAAGTCGTAATCAGAGGCAAATTTTTCAAGGTCACTTAATAGTTTTACTAGATTAGCATCATTGACAGAAAAATCAACAGATCCCAGGAAAACAGGGTATACTGTTAATAGATTGCGATCTAGAAGGGATTTGAGTCAAATATTGAAAGTGGCACGAAGAAAACAGGTACCGGAAAACGTTGTACCGGAAAAAGTTGTACGAAATCTCTCTAAAAAAATGGCACCAGTGATGCCATCAGTTCAGCGAAAGAAAGATAGTAGAGCAAACGAAAATGGAAACACAGGTAATAATCGTGGAAATCCTAAAAAAATCGATTACGACCAAATCGACGAAGCAGGTAGCGACGAAGGGCGTGGCGACGATCACCGTGGCGGTAGAGGCGGCGGTGACGGCGACGGAGGGGGAGGAAGGGATCATGATGACCTGAACAAAAAACCTTTTCGTCGAATGACACCGGATGTAACGCGACCAATATTAAATTTGAGTGCAGGCAGAATCGGAAACCTGCGAGACGCTTTGCAGGTGATACCGGAGTTCGATGGAAAACAAAGCTCGTTGGAACGATATATCGCCGGATTGGAAGATGGCCTGGAAATAGTCGGAGCAGAAAACGAACTACACTTGTTGAGATTGGCAAGATCGAAATTAGTAGGAGACGTATGGAATCGGGTTGCGAAAAATAAGTTCGAGAGCATCGATGAATATATCGAATATTTGAAAACAACTTACGATCCACCAAGGAATATTTATCAATTTCAAGGAGAAATGGGAAGCAGCGCACAACTAAATGCGGATACAGTAGACCAGTACGCACATCGTATTCGGGAATTAACCGAAAAAATCAACGAGGCTCATTATTACAACAAAGGATATCTGGGTCAAGAAGAACTGGATATAATAGATGAAATGGCTTGCAGTTGCTTCAAAAGAGGATTGAAACCAGAAATACGAGACAAAATGGGAACAGAGGAAACCACCCTCAGAGAAGCGATTCATGAGGCAAAAAGGATTGAACGAGAACTAGCAGACCTGAAGAAGTTGAGAAACAATGCTGAAGCAAAACAGAAACCAGAAAAGGAACCTGAAAAAGGTCCAAAGGAAGCGAGCGTGAAAATCATCGAGGAAGCTAAGGAGGAATCGACTGTAGCCGTAGTAAACACCAATACACCAGCGGCAAATACTTGTTAAATTTGTGGAAAAGAAGGACATCTTGCTACAACTTGTTGGAGCACTCCTGGAGCGACTCCGCCTAACAAATGTCAGACCTGTGGAAAATTGGGTCACACAGCTGATAAATGTAAAACATCGGGAAAAATCGAGCCTCAGACTCCATTAATTTGTCAATATTGTAAAAAATCGGGTCGTTCGGCAGATAACTGTTTTAAAATTCCTGGAGCAGTCGCGCAAACGAATACGATCATGATTTGTCTGATTTGTGGGAAAAGGGGACACACGGCGGACAAATGTTACAATAATCCGTGTAGAAATTGCGGTCGAAAAGGCCATTTGACCGAGTCTTGCCGTAGTGTACAACAACCTGTACAGAATCAGGCAAATGATTTCAAACAAATAACTCAGCAAAATCAACCGAAAATTCCTCAAGGTCAGACATCTCAAATTCAATGTCAGATGTGTAATGGATGGGGACATTCGGCTCCAGCGTGCAACCAACAGAAGCAGGGAAACATTGGAGATCCGAACGTTGCAGGATCAATGAGTTATTCACAGGCATTGACGCAGCAACAAAATTCAGTGAATCAACAACAACAAAACCAGACCTACCCGATAATTTGCAATTATTGTAAAAATCCGGGTCATTATTTAACGGATTGTCAGATCTGCATCAGCAACAACAACCGGAGGGCAGCGCAACAGGGAAACGCGGATGGCCGACCAGCACAGGGTGCCCAGGCACAGGCCAACGCGAATACCCAAGCGCACCCAACCCTTACGATCAAGGCTTGTACCGATTCGGGTCGGAACCCGAAATAATCGAGGTATATTTGATTAATCCAGAAAAAGACGTAATTGCTCCTACCGTCTTATTTCAAAGTAGTAAGCTTTCGGAAACGGTAATTATGATGTTAGATACAGGTGCCAGTAAAAATATTCTGAAAGAAAGGTGTTTGCTAAAGGATTCGGAACTTCATCGGGATAAAATTTTGAGATTGAGCGGAATTACAGATGAATTTGTATATACTCTGGGGTATGTAATCATTAATACGTTGGGAGAAGAAACCGTTTATCACGTGGTACCAAACAGTTTTCCGACCAAGCAGAGCGGATTGCTGTCAACTGAGTATTTTCGTGATAATGTGGCAAAAATAGATTATGAAAACAGTACACTTGAAGTTCGAGACAAAAAGATAGAGTTCCATACTAGAGAAAGTATGATGTTCCCACCGAAAACGACGAAGCTTTTTTATGTCCGCTTGAGAAACGACGACGTTCTCGAGGGATATTTACCAAGGCTCGAAGTAAACGAGGGAATTGAGATTGAAAAAGGATTGGTGAAAAACGTTGGTAGAAAAGGCTACATTTACGTAACCAATCATCGTAACGAGGGGGTCCACATAGAGATACCTGTCCTGGAATTGACAACAACTCCACAAGGAGATAACATAGAAAACTGTGAAAAGAATGTGATGACTAATTCAGTGTGTATTACAGGTGATCGCGTCTTCAGAATGGAAGTAAAAGAGAAAAATCAGGAGAAATTCGGAAGGTCGAAAAATCCGGAGCAGTTCGGAGGATTGGAAAAGTTGGAACAGTTTGGAAATTCTGAAAATTCGGAGCGGTTCGGAAAGTCGGAAAGAAATCAGCGTAAAGTCGGAAAGTCGGAAGGGAATCAGGGTAAAGGCGGAGAGTCGGAGGAAAATCAGGGTAAAAACGATTCTGTGAAAAACACGGATGGTTCTGTATTCGGAAAGAAAGAAAGTAAGGTAAAACTTGGAAAAACGGATCTGGATAGAATTTTCACTGAAGAGGAATGGAAAATTGATATAAGTAAGTCGGAAAAATCGGTTCAAAGTAAAGAAAATAAAAATGAAGGAAAATTGTTGAATAATCACACGGTGTCGGTGATCACAAACACCGGAGAAAATTGTCAAACGTCTGTTGGAGATATACTGTTGCACACGGGAGAAAGGCCACAAAATATAAAATTAAATCAAGTAGTCGAAGAAAAAGAGGAAAAACGAGAAAAGTCAGTCATAGGAAAAGATAAAAACGTTGAATCCAAAGAAATAGAAGAACTAAAACCGAGATTTATGTCAAAGTGAGAAAACGAAGTAAAAAGGAAAAGTTATTCTTATCAGTTTGTTGATAGTTTGATCGGAGTAAAATTGATGACCGAAAAATGTTTTGCTATAGAAGAAAAAGAAAAAGACGAGACACGGTTCTCTAAAGTTTTGGAATTGCTACGACTAGAGCATTTGGACGAAATAGAAAAAGAAGCTGTACATTAAATTATCAGATATGGAGTAGATAGATTTCACATCAAAGGAGAAAAATTAGGGGCTACAGACGTGGTAACGCATAGGATCCCAACAACGGATAAATTTCCGGTAAATTCAAAGCAATATCGGTTTCCCGAGGTCCACAAAGAGGAAATACGGAAACAGGTAGCTGAATTCTTAGAAGCTGGATTAATCAGGCAATCAGAATCTCCGTATAACACACCAGTCTGGGTAGTGCCAAAGAAATTAGATTCTCAGGGAAATAAGAAATGGAGAGTAGTTCTTGATTTTAGACAGCTAAACGAAAAAACGATTGAAGACGCTTATCCTCTGCCAAATATCGTAAATATATTGGATCAGTTGGGAGGTGCTCGGTATTTTTCGGTATTCGATTTGGCCTCAGGATTCTATCAGATAAAAATGCATCCGGATGATTGTCATAAAACAGCTTTCACAACTCCATATGGACATTACGAGTACGTCAGAATGCCTATGGGATTAAAAAACGCTCCTCCCACGTTTCAGCGAGCAATGGACATGGCATCTCGACGACATCGTAATCTACGCGAAACTCTGGAATAACACGACGAGGAATGCAAGAAACTAATCGATCGACTGAGGACCGCTAATTTGAGTCTACAACCGGACAAGTGTGAATTTCTGAAACGAGAAGTGGCATACTTAGGCCACGTCATCAGTGAAGAGGGATTCAAACTGGATCCAAAGAAAGTAGAAGCAGTTCGGGAATTTCCAAGGCCAGTTAACGTCAAGGTTATTCGGCAATTTTTCGGATTAACGGGATATTATCGTCGATTCATAGAGGGTTATGCAAAGTTGGCTAAACCACTCACAAATCTTCTGAAAATCGAAACTCCTTTCATATGGGGAGAAAGTCAAGAGGAAAGTTTTCAAGAATTAAAAGAAAAATTATGTACAGAATCAGTTTTGATATTTCCGGATTTTTCAAAGCCGTTTGTTGTAACCACAGATGCGTCCGGCTACGCGATTGGAGGTATCCTGTCACAAGGACCTATCGGTGCCAATAGACCGGTAGCATACGCTTTACGAACATTAAATGACGCAGAATCACGATACGATACATACGAAAAGGAGGCGTTGGCGATTGTCTACAGTGTTTTACATTTCAGGCCGTATTTATCTGGCAGAGTGTTTACACTTGTGACAGATCATAAGCCCTTAGTATGGTTCAAAACTTGCAAAGATGGAAACGCACGAGTACTTCGATGGAGACTGAAATTGGCAGAATACGAGTATGATGTAGTATACAAAGCCGGAAAAACGAATGTAAATGCAGACGCATTATCTAGAAATCCAGTAGAATCAAGCAAAAGGAAAAATGATACGGACGAAGAGATATTCGCCGTACGACAAGAAAATAATGATCGCTTGACAAATGAAGAAATAATAACGCTCTTGGAAAATGAAGAAGATGACTAGGAATTCGAGGAAGATGAAGAGTACAACGATGAAGAGGATCCTGAAGAGCAGTGGCGAGAGTCCCTGACGAAAGAACAATTGGCAGAAATGATTGAAGAAACAACACCAAGGAAAATACGAAAGGAAACTTTGTATAACCTGGATGCTGATAAGGAATCAGTAGTAAGCAAGGATGACGAAAACACAGACAAAGAAAAGGAAAAAGATGAAAAAGGAACGTCCACTAAGAAGACCAAAAACAAAGATCCACCGGAACGTCATGTTATGACTACTAGACGACAAGTGAAAAATCAAAATGAACAGAATAAACAGGAGGAAACAATGGCAAAAGAGAACGTTAACCCGCCAAAACAGATTCAAAAGTCGAGAAAGAAGAAAAAGAAAAAGGAAAGCCCAGAAACGACGGAAGAAAGCAGTTCGGATGGGGAATCGGTAGTAAAAACAAGCAGACGAAAGAAAAATCCACAAATAATAGAAACAGACGAAGAGAAATTCTCCAGCGACCCTGAGGAAGAAGATAAGGAAGAAGATGACAACAACATGGACAACAATTCAGACAATGAGAAGCTTGAAGATGAAGAAAGACAATCAGACGAAGAAATCGAGAAAATTCCACCGGGAAATATAATACAGAGTCGTGATCTTTTCTTTACTCGCAAAGATGCACTTAGTTATTTTTTGAATACAAAAGGAGAGTCTCTTGATTCAGGATCACGGAAATTGGCAGATCGGAACGAATTACCGTATTTTCCGAATCTATAGTTAGGAGAAGCTAGTGCAGTAAAAAGGGGAAACAGGTATCGTATGGCATTGCCGGTTAGCGATGACTCAGGAGAGGGACCTTCATTGATTTTAGCCCACATTAAAAGAATAATGAGCAGTTTGAAACAATTAACAGAGGAACTGAAAATTCAGAGTGTAAGTTTGGCAAAAACTGATTCGGTAGAGAATGTTCCGTGGGATAGAATTGCGACGGAGTTGCGCTTGGGATTTTTGGGAAGTCCGACCAAGGTAATAGTTTGTCATGGGATTGTTAGGTATCCTAGTAAACAGGAGCGTGAGGGAATAATTCAGGAAATGCATGGATCGGCTGTAGGAGGTCATAGAGGGGTCACGAAAACCTTTAATAGAATCAGGCAGCATTATTATTGGGAAAAAATGAAAGTAGATATTCAAAATTACATACAGAGATGTTTACCGTGTCAATTAAAGAAATGCGTGAGAAACAAAACAAAGCAACCAATGGTTGCTTTGTTTGTTTACTAATACCAAAGACAAAAGACGGTAACGAGTATATATTGACTATACAGGATCAGTTGACGAAATTTTGCCTTGCTATTCCTATATCAAACGCAACGTCAGCAACCATCGCGGCTGCAATGGTCAAACACTTTATCAGTATTTTTAGCCCACCAAAATCGATATTAACAGATCAAGGACGGAATTTTCTCAGTGGATTAATCAGACGAGTAGCTAAAAGATTCAAAATAAAGAGAATTCGAACAACAGCTTTTCATCCGCAGTCGAACGGTTCATTGGAACGTTCGCATCATGCATTAGGGGAATGTTTGAAATAATATGCTGATAAGGAATTTGACTGGGACGAATGGGTGCAATTGGCAATTTTCAATTATAATACCAGCGTCCATGAGAGTACAAAACATACTCCGTACGAATTGGTATTTGGAAAATTGGCAAGGGTACCATCTAGCGAACCGTTGGGAGTAGATGATGAACTTCCGACATACAGTGGTTATTTGATAAAATTGGTAACGCAGTTATATGAGATTCGAAGAATGGCAAGAGAAAATTTAATACAAACAAAAATCAGATCCAAAGAACGACACGACAAAAGACTGAACGTAAAATCATTCAAAGTAGGAGATTATGTATTTTTGCAAAACGGACCGAAACCAAAGAAACTAGCTGCTCAATATACTGGACCACACGAAGTAGTCGAAATAATGAGAAATCAAAATATAAAAATAAAAACCAAGAAAAATGTTCAGATAGTGCACGCAAACCGACTGAGACTTTCACATATTATACCTGAATAAATACATTATTGTGACAAACTATGACAATTACAGACTACGCAAACTACGGACAATGTCAGGACGAAGTGGAACAAGTGGACGAAGGAGCGTTGTCCGCGCGATGACATCAGCACATAGAGGAAGGATGGTACAATACGAGGAGTTGCCAAGACGGATGAATCAGAGAAATGGGTTTCGGATTGAGGCAACCTTTGAAGGATTTCGTGCCGAAGGAATAGGAGAAGATAAAGGAACTGCGAAGCGAAGAGCTAATAGTGCTTTGATAAGAAAAATAGCAGATCAGGCAAAGGGGAAAAGTGATAGGGATTGGGGGAGTAAAGTGATGCGTTTGGCTAGGTTAATGGTCAATTCAGTATTGGACAAGATCGATGGTGAAGAAGAGCACGTTAAACAAAGTGACTCTGAGGACTACATAGACGATGTAGAGAAAGTCATGAGGGAGTTGGATGCGAAGTTTGAACTCCGGTAATACGAAGGGGGAAATGAAGATGTAATAGTTATGATCTCGCTTTGGCGAGAAGGCGAACCGAGTGTAATAGTGCAATTCGGTACTGATGAATTGACTGTAAAAATGAAGGCTCTTAAGTTCATGCTTCTCAGAGTGCATGCCAGAATCACGCGTGTGGTAGAAGAACGTGAAGAGGAGAGAGATTAAAAAAAAAAAAAAGAGATTAAAAAGGACATCCTCGATAACTTATAAAGTATCAAGAGAATGATAGTATCTATATAGATTTCGGAAATTATTTTAGGAAAAGGTAGAAAAAAAAAGAAAAAAAAATGAATATATTAATATGTTAGCATCGTTAATTAACAACAAAATTATGTAAACTAATCAGCACAAAAATATCATCATATAATTACCAGAATTACTAATAAACAATCCATGTGAATAACATTATTAAATGGATAAACCAATAAAATAAACCATTATTATAACTCCGTCATTTTCTTTCTGGTATAGATAAAAATGAGAGAGAAAATACCCTTCTTCGTGATAGGGGTTATTCTACTGTCGAGGCAATGTATGGGAATGATCGGGTACGATTGTGGAACGGCTCAGTCCAACATCACAACAATATCGCTTCTGGAAGTGGAGGAATGCGATATTCCATCACCAGCATGGAACGTCACAACAGTGCGAATTCAGCTGCTTCAGATAAACGATTATGCATCTGTACATGTACGACAGTGCAAAGTTGAGATCAACAGAGATATTCGAAAGTGCGGGATGTTCTCGCATACCAGTGACGTAGCGAATGGAAAAGCTTCGTACGTGTATGAGGTATCGCGAGACGCGTGTAATCGAATGTACGAACACGGATCCTTTGAAGTAGAAAAGACTCTGATAATGGGAATTACGGGTAATCACAGCGTAACACATCCTGTAACGTTGGCAGGAAAGGTGGGACAAGATGCCGAATGTAAGGGTACAGCATATTCAGATCCTTTTGGGAATTGGGATGAAGTAATTGTATTGGCCGAAGTGAAGATCACTTTGAGAGACTATCGTGCTACGATTGCTCTGAAAACCAATAAAATCTTCTTGAAATCGGGAATACGTTGCGAACTAAACGAAGGACAATGTGTAGATATGGAAGGGGGACATACGTTTTGGGATTCGGTTCTTGTCGGAAATTGTGGAAACGGACAATATGGAGTGTTGTACGAAGGCATAGCCGAGAAAGGTGTAGATCAAGACTCACAGGTGTTGTATACCGTTACTACATCGGATATAATCTTTGCGCTTGTAATACGCGGATCGACAAACGTATGTGGACAAACGATAGTGCGAACGGAACACCCAAAATTGTTTGTATACGAGATCAAAAATGGACAAACGTTTTTGCAAGGACAAAAGATGGAAGTTATAAATATGGACATGTACACTTACGTAAACTCAAAATTCGTTTACATCGAGCGACACATTCAAACTCAAACTCAGCAGGTTTATCACGATCTCCTGACTCACAAATGCGAAATGGAAAGAGAGATGTTGAAGAATCGCTTGGCAATAGCTACCGAGATACCAGACGAATTTGCGTATCATCTGATGAGAGGACTGGGTTATATGGCCGTAATATCTGGAGAAGTGGTTCACATCATAAAGTGTATTCCAAAAGAAGTTCGAGTTCAACCATGAGAAGGATGTTATACGCATTTGCCAGTAACAGAGGGAAACAACAGTTATTTCTTGACACCGAAAACTCATATATTGATGAAAACCGGAATGCAGATCACTTATAACAAGATGGTTGCACCTACATATTTTGTTGACGAGGATTGGTATACCATGATGCCTGGACCAATACTCGTATACCCACCTGAGAAGATGAAACCGAACACCAAGCCTATGTGGACCTACAAAAGCGCTAAGTCATTGGCGACCAGCGGGATCTACACGACATCGGAACTGGAGCAGCTTCGAGAGCACATCATGTTTCCGGCCGAGAGACCTGCGGTGCTGAACACCGTGGCTAGGGGCTTATTGGGCAAACCAACCGTGGCGCAAGGTGGTTCATTCGCAAAACTATTGGATAGACCGGAACTACAAAAATTGATGGAGAATGCGTGGAAAAGGATGCTGGAAAGTCTAGTTGCATTCGGCAACATAAGTGCAGGTCTGATAGGAGTAATTATGATTATAAGGGCAGTAAAGTTGGTGATAGACACACTCATACACGGGTACGCGTTGCACACCGTGTATGGATGGTCATTGTTTTGGATCGGAGCGGTATGGGATTCGGTAACTAATCTTTTGTTGCATCTGAACAAGGGAGTAAAGGAAAATGATGAAAAGAAGGAAGATAAAACGAAAGATATAGAAAAGGGTAAAGTAGAATCAGAGGAAGAGTATGAATCGGAGGAAGAAGAGGAAGATGAAAGTCAGACAGGCGAAGGTCAAAATAAAGGAGTTCAAGTAGGAGGCAATAAGCAACGGAAAGTATATCCGCGACTTTCTTAGAAGGAAAGAGAATAAAAAAAAGGAAGATAAAAGAAAAAGAAAATAAATAAATTTAAAAAAAAATTTAAATAATAATAATAATAATAATAATAATAATAATAATAATAATAATAATAATAATAATAATAATAAAAACAAATAAGGGGTTATAATCTATATAGTTATTATCAATAAAAGTGTTAAAGGAAATAAGTTAAGGGTACGCGATAGAATTCGGGAATACTTATTTGGGAAAATGCCATTGGCCCTCCACGCGTGGGATGGTCCAATGAGCAAAGAGTAGCATCAGAGCAGTAGAAGGAACTAGAAAGGAAACTAGAAAGGAAAAATTACCGGACAGACAAGTAAGGTATCCGTCTGGAGACGCAGCTACATGCGTACTCTCAGTTACGGCGCGCGAAAGAAAGAAAGAGGAAACATGTAGTAAGAGAGCGGAAATGTATGCGAATAGCCGCACAAAAGGGATCAACCGAGAGCGGGTGGCGACATGACGTCACGCCATACCCCGATCACGGTAGTTCAGGCAAGAGTTAAAAAAGAACAAAGTAATGAAATAAAAAAAAATAAATAAAAAAATAACAGTAGACATATATATTCTTAAACTATTCAATTATTAATCATAATAATGGAAAGAAGGAATATATATATTTTCCTTCATTCCTATCATTCAATTAATTAAGAAAAGAAAATAATCATACATTTACATATATATTCCTCCAAAAAAAAAAAAAAAAAAAAAAAAAAAAAAAAAAAAAAAAAAAAAAAGGAGGATAAATATTAGGAACTAAAGATAAAGAACAATTCAGTAAAAAGAAGTATATATATATGTGTTCTCTTGATAAAAATCAGTAGGGGTAGATGTCAACAAATTACTGGAAAATCTAGGTAGTTAATTGGATAAAAATATGAAGACGATAATGAATAATCATCTATTAACTAAAGGAAAAGTAGGGATAGAAAAGAGGTAAGAAAACTTAATAATGTTGGGGAATAGTTGGTTGAATAAAAACTATTGGGGGAAATCATAGATAAACTAATAATTAATCAACAGTTGATCAAGAGATAAACTAATAATTAATCAAGCGGAAAATGTTGTAATCCTAATGAGATGACTTAATTCATTTTATTTTTATATTCAGCCTCTAACGAGGTCGAGCGATGTTCTTCGGAGCACCGCTCGTTTAAGGGGGGAGGTGTTACGTCCTCCAAAATTTTCCAAAATATTTTAAATACATTTAGGTCAAATGACCGGTTAATTAACGAAAATTTGAAATTTACTAAAACGCTGAAAATAATCATTGACAACATATAATCCTCAACCTCGAAAGGGATGATACATAAATAAAATATCAGATGGAAAAATTATCCACTGGTAATAATAATTAGCCTTCAGGTAAAATGGGTTGATGTACAGAGGCCACTGTACAGCACAAGTCAATCGGGCGAGGCTCGGTAACCTGACCCGCAAAAAAGCAGATAAGGATATCGGCGGAACGCTCCTCACGGTTGTCAAACATAGGGCTTGCATGTACGATGCGTGTCACGATGGGCATAATGCTTAGAGCGGCCGTTGAGCGTAATGATTGCAGCACCTCCTGGACAGAGAATATCGATGAACGATAGATCATTGTTATAGTCCAGGAGGATCATAGATGACGTTACTAATGCCGGAATAAATATTTAACGCAATGACAAGTAATGAACATGGAAAATGGCGAGATATTTTGGGAAATTATTAACAATATTCAGATAAATACAGTAAAGTCAAGTATGTGGAATAATTATTAAGTGAAATCGTCAGGATAAAGATAGAAATAATGGGTTGAAAATACAGAAAATTATAGAAAATAGGAAAGAAACGTGAAATAATTACTACAAAAATTCAGGAGAAAAATCATATAGATGTTAAGATAAAAATTTATGTCAGCAATTGTTAACTTTGCAACGAAAGCTCGTACAGCTTTCGTTGAAATTTGTATGTTCATAAAATTTGAGGTAGAATTTAATTTTCAACAAATAAAAATGTTAAATGTAATGTAAAGTTAAGAAATTCGGAATATGTAATTAGTCAATCAAAGAAAGGAATCAGGTGACGAGAGTGGGGAGACGAGGCACAGGTGTGACAGCGGTGACGCGGGGGTCTCCGGCACCGAGGTTATTTATTCGCGCGCCCACCGCCTACTCGGCACTTCTGCTGGATCTTCCAAACTTCTTCGCGATCGGGGTACAGACCTCGAACTTGCATTGTATTTAGAGCCATTAACAAAGAACTTGTAAAATCAACTTGAAAATATCTTCAAATATCAGTCTCCATTTTAATTCGGTTCGATAAATCATCCATATACTTCCGAATCACTTCATCGAATTGAGTATTTTCTTCCTCGAAATCACTTCATCGTCGAAATAACTTATTTCCATCTATAACATCTGGGACGGACGTTCATTTCTGGAGTCGATCATATTCATCATCCGATTCTGATTCGGATATTCGAGATTTTCGAAGGACGATATTTTGGAAAGTCATCATTCGATTCTGACTCGAACATACATTTGGAATTTGGGCAGGACGTTCCATTTCGATATCGATATTCATCATTCATCAATCGATTCATTCGATCATTCACTCTGAGGTAAAACCATTTAACTTGAATCGTAAGATTAAAACATTATCATCTTCAACATTAATTTATTCATCAACATTTACTTTTCAATAATTTATTTAACATTTATTTGCCATTCTGAAGGGTTAAAATTCTCTTGGTCAATATATATTCGTGCTGGTCAATTTCATTTCAGCTATATCCGTGCGCGTTAAAGTATTAGGATAGGTCGCGAGAAAACAGTGAGTGAGTGTGGTAGCGAAGTGTTGCGAGTCGTGCGTCGAGGGTGACGCCCGAGAGAGTGAGATAGCTGTGTATCGCCCTCCATTCGATAGAAAGAGTTAGCATCCAGAATTTTCTTGTCCAGTTTAGAATCATCACTTAAAATCTAATAATTCCGAATTTTAACCGCGAATAAATTCTTTCAATATTAGATATATACACTCGAGGCCCTATCCCGAATTATTTTCCGAAAGGTTAGGTTCAAAACAGGGCCAAAACCTCGATAAACCGTCATCTCCGAATAACGTGTAAAGGGAGGGTGAAAATTCTCCTTGACCGAGATGGAGTGAAAATTGCTGATCGGGACGTAACAACTGTATGGGAATGCTACAAAGAACACAGAATAGAGCAAGCTACAAAGAAGACAGAATAGAGCCCGATAAGGACAATGTTACAAGTTCTTGGCTTTATGACTGTGAAACAACGAGTTCATTATAATACATGTATGCTTGTATATCGGATGAAGAATGGGTTGAGCCCGAATTATTTGACTGAGGGAATAAGACTAGTAGGTGACTGACACCGATACGAAACACGGAATAGAAATGATATAGACATAGGACCTACACGAACGAAAACTGCAGAAAAATCTATACCGTACCGAGGGTTTCAAATGTTTAATGAATTGCCTAAAAAGTTGAAAGAAGAAGAGCGACTAGACCAATTCAAAAGAGACTCTCTCTCTCTCTCTTTTTATTTCAACGCAAATCAATTGCACACATTCTCCTCTACACTGGGGTGTTTCAAAAAAAAAATTTTCTTTTTTTTCGTTTCTCACCCCCTATATGTATAGATAACGACTGCACGAAACACCTCGCGAAAGGGCGGCTCGGGCAAAAAATCTTAAGAGGTGCCTCACTCGACATTCACGCTTAAATCGGTTGAGGCACCTCAAAGGATTTGTTGCGGACGTTACGTTTTCGCGGGATGTTTTTTAATGTTAAAATATGTAGTATTAGAGGGCGAGAGGTATGACAATATTTTTTTTTCTGTATTTAAACATCATTTAGCCAGTATATATTTCAATGTGCCAAATTGATTTTCAATTATTTGCATCTCTCACCCTTTCAAATCACATATATAAATACGTCAAGATATCTGGCGAAAGGGAGGGGCGGAAACATTTTTTTAAAGGGTGCCTCACTCGATAGAAAATATATAGATGTAACGAGGCACCTCTTAAAATAGTTTCTCATTGCCCCTCTTTCGCGAGGAAACATGTAAAGATGTATATAATATTCTTAGATGGTGAGACAGAAAAAAAAAGTTACGTTGAGATAGTCCGAGCGGTACAGACCTGCCAAACGTCAGTTTCAGAGAAAAATTCAAACATTTCTCGATGAGATCAAAATCTGAAAAAAATCAACCGTATGGGCGGTGCGCAAATACTGTAAATTCTTGTATGTAACAATAATTCCAAAATGTTATCGATGTCACGTGGTACATCTTTCACATGGCCTTAAGGGAAGGCCAAATCCGTACGGCGAGCGGCCGAGTTCGAGAGAGACAATGCCACAGGGTTCGTGTGAGCGCGAGCGAGAGGGAGGTTAGACTCACCATAACGCCGAAAGAGGGCGAACCTGTCGTTCACTCTGGCGCCACCGACGCGCTCTGTCTTTCTAGCGCTACGTATGAACAGGATCACAGTGCACTGGTTACAACGATGGCTCGCACAGACGCATGAATCAAAAAATATTTAATCGGGTACGAAAACGATAAGATTTACGGAAGCAAATTGCCCACCGGTAAACAAGTATTAAGTTTGTTTTTTTACAACCACAACGTGGTCAATCTGACTATTCATCGAAGTGCAACAGCTGCGATAGAAGAAGTGCAAGAATTTTGGCATAAAGCCGAAATTCCTACGCGTTAAAAGTACCATGCGATAGCCAAGATCGAGAAGCTTCACCAAACATGGCGAAATCTGCAAAAGAATTGCAATCGCCAAAATTGTCGGGCTCGAAAGAGAAAAGAGCAGGATTTCAAAAAAAAAGTTGAAAAACTCTTCGATATTGCGCATCAGAACGTCATGCGAATGTTAAGATCAGATGACAAAGCTGCATTTTTAATTGATCAACGACAGAGCAGAGAGCGCGAATTTATGGACTCGTCATCAGTGTCGTCGTCACCGGGCACTCAACAAACCACCGGTGGAATTAGCGGTAAGAAAATGGCGGGTCTCCGTAATCTATAATTAGTTTCTCGCGATTAATGAATATAACGAGTATTATTATACGATTTTCGAAAAACAGAATAAATATTATATCATAATTTTTTAATAACAGACTGCAGTCAACGTCTGGAGAATTATGTCGGAGCGAGTAATTCATTCCTTGAGATCGACGAATCGTCAGCTGCAAGCCAAGCGTTTAATGATCCCGTTGACTATTCGTGTATTGCAGGTATTTCGATATAATAATTTCGGTTCCAGGAAAAAATGGCCGAGCAAAAAAGGCCGAGGGGAAAAATGGCCGATCTCGGCTAAGCAAAGCCTGAATGACTAGGCGTGTGTTCGTGCGTGCGTGTTCGTGCGTGCTCGTGCGTGCGTGCATGCGTGTTCGTGCGTGCTCGTGCGTGCGTGCGTGCGTGCGTGCGTGCGTGCGTGCGTGCGTGCGTGCGTGCTCGTGCGTGCTCGTGCGTGCGTGCGTGCGTGCGTGCTCATGCGTGTGTGCGTGCGTGCGTGCGTGCTCGTCCGTGCTCGTGCGTGCGTGCGTCCTCGTGCGTGCGTGCTCGTGCGTGCGTGCTCGTGCGTGCGTGCTCGTGCGTGCGTGCTCGTGCGTGCGTGCTCGTGCGTGCGTGCTCGTGCGTGCGTGCTCGTGCGTGCGTGCTCGTGCGTGCGTGCTCGTGCGTGCGTGCTCGTGCGTGCGTGCTCGTGCGTGCGTGCTCGTGCGTGCGTGCTCGTGCGTGCGTGCTCGTGCGTGCGTGCTCGTGCGTGCGTGCTCGTGCGTGCGTGCTCGTGCGTGCGTGCTCGTGCGTGCGTGCTCGTGCGTGCGTGCTCGTGCGTGCGTGCTCGTGCGTGCGTGCTCGTGCTCGCGCGTGCGTGCTCGTGCTCGCGCGTGCGTGCTCGTGCTCGCGCGTGCGTGCTCGTGCTCGCGCGTGCGTGCTCGTGCTCGCGCGTGCGTGCTCGTGCTCGCGCGTGCGTGCTCGTGCTCGCGCGTGCGTGCTCGTGCTCGCGCGTGCGTGCTCGTGCTCGCGCGTGCGTGCTCGTGCTCGCGCGTGCGTGCTCGTGCTCGCGCGTGCGTGCTCGTGCTCGCGCGTGCGTGCTCGTGCGTGCGTGCTCGTGCGTGCGTGCTCGTGCGTGCGTGCTCGTGCTCGTGCGTGCGTGCTCGTGCTCGCGCGTGCGTGCTCGTGCTCGCGCGTGCGTGCTCGTGCTCGCGCGTGCGTGCTCGTGCTCGCGCGTGCGTGCTCGTGCTCGCGCGTGCGTGCTCGTGCTCGCGCGTGCGTGCTCGTGCTCGCGCGTGCGTGCTCGTGCTCGCGCGTGCGTGCTCGTGCTCGTCCGTGCGTGCTCGTGCTCGTCCGTGCGTGCTCGTGCTCGTGCGTGCGTGCTCGTGCTCGTGCGTGCGTGCTCGTGCTCGTGCGTGCGTGCTCGTGCTCGTGCGTGCGTGCTCGTGCTCGTGCGTGCGTGCTCGTGCTCGTGCGTGCGTGCTCGTGCGTGCGTGCTCGTGCTCGTGCGTGCGTGCTCGTGCTCGTGCTCGTGCGTGCGTGCTCGTGCTCGTGCTCGTGCGTGCGTGCTCGTGCTCGTGCGTGCGTGCTCGTGCTCGTGCGTGCGTGCGTGCTCGTGCTCGTGCGTGCGTGCTCGTGCTCGTGCTCGTGCTCGTGCGTGCGTGCGTGCTCGTGCGTGCGTGCGTGCTCGTGCTCGTGCGTGCGTGCTCGTGCTCGTGCGTGCGTGCTCGTGCTCGTGCGTGCGTACTCGTGCTCGTGCGTGCGTGCTCGTGCTCGTGCGTGCGTGCTCGTGCTCGTGCGTGCGTGCTCGTGCTCGTGCGTGCGTGCTCGTGCTCGTGCGTGCGTGCTCGTGCTCGTGCTCGTGCGTGCGTGCTCGTGCTCGTGCGTGCGTGCTCGTGCTCGTGCGTGCGTGCTCGTGCTCGTGCGTGCGTGCTCGTGCTCGTGCGTGCGTGCTCGTGCTCGTGCGTGCGTGCTCGTGCTCGTGCGTGCGTGCTCGTGCTCGTGCGTGCGTGCTCGTGCTCGTGCGTGCGTGCTCGTGCTCGTGCGTGCGTGCTCGTGCTCGTGCGTGCGTGCTCGTGCGTGCGTGCTCGTGCTCGTGCGTGCGTGCTCGTGCTCGTGCGTGCGTGCTCGTGCTCGTGCGTGCGTGCTCGTGCTCGTGCGTGCGTGCTCGTGCTCGTGCGTGCGTGCTCGTGCTCGTGCGTGCGTGCTCGTGCTCGTGCGTGCGTGCTCGTGCTCGTGCGTGCGTGCTCGTGCTCGTGCGTGCGTGCTCGTGCTCGTGCGTGCGTGCTCGTGCTCGTGCGTGCGTGCTCGTGCTCGTGCGTGCGTGCTCGTGCTCGTGCGTGCGTGCTCGTGCTCGTGCGTGCGTGCTCGTGCTCGTGCGTGCGTGCTCGTGCTCGTGCGTGCGTGCTCGTGCTCGTGCGTGCGTGCTCGTGCTCGTGCGTGCGTGCTCGTGCTCGTGCTCGTGCGTGCGTGCTCGTGCTCGTGCGTGCGTGCTCGTGCTCGTGCGTGCGTGCTCGTGCTCGTGCGTGCGTGCTCGTGCTCGTGCGTGCGTGCTCGTGCTCGTGCGTGCGTGCTCGTGCTCGTGCGTGCGTGCTCGTGCTCGTGCGTGCGTGCTCGTGCTCGTGCGTGCGTGCTCGTGCTCGTGCGTGCGTGCTCGTGCTCGTGCGTGCGTGCTCGTGCTCGTGCGTGCGTGCTCGTGCTCGTGCGTGCGTGCTCGTGCTCGTGCGTGCGTGCTCGTGCTCGTGCGTGCGTGCTCGTGCTCGTGCGTGCGTGCTCGTGCTCGTGCGTGCGTGCTCGTGCTCGTGCGTGCGTGCTCGTGCTCGTGCGTGCGTGCTCGTGCTCGTGCGTGCGTGCTCGTGCTCGTGCGTGCGTGCTCGTGCTCGTGCGTGCGTGCTCGTGCTCGTGCGTGCGTGCTCGTGCTCGTGCGTGCGTGCTCGTGCTCGTGCGTGCGTGCTCGTGCTCGTGCGTGCGTGCTCGTGCTCGTGCGTGCGTGCTCGTGCTCGTGCGTGCGTGCTCGTGCTCGTGCGTGCGTGCTCGTGCTCGTGCGTGCGTGCTCGTGCTCGTGCGTGCGTGCTCGTGCTCGTGCGTGCGTGCTCGTGCTCGTGCGTGCGTGCTCGTGCTCGTGCGTGCGTGCTCGTGCTCGTGCGTGCGTGCTCGTGCTCGTGCGTGCGTGCTCGTGCTCGTGCGTGCGTGCTCGTGCTCGTGCGTGCGTGCTCGTGCTCGTGCGTGCGTGCTCGTGCTCGTGCGTGCGTGCTCGTGCTCGTGCGTGCGTGCTCGTGCTCGTGCGTGCGTGCTCGTGCTCGTGCTCGTGCTCGTGCTCGTGCTCGTGCTCGTGCTCGTGCTCGTGCTCGTGCTCGTGCTCGTGCTCGTGCTCGTGCTCGTGCTCGTGCTCGTGCTCGTGCTCGTGCTCGTGCTCGTGCTCGTGCTCGTGCTCGTGCTCGTGCTCGTGCTCGTGCTCGTGCTCGTGCTCGTGCTCGTGCTCGTGCTCGTGCTCGTGCTCGTGCTCGTGCTCGTGCTCGTGCTCGTGCTCGTGCTCGTGCTCGTGCTCGTGCTCGTGCTCGTGCTCGTGCTCGTGCTCGTGCTCGTGCTCGTGCTCGTGCTCGTGCTCGTGCGTGCTCGTGCTCGTCCCCGTCCCCGTCCTCGTCCCCGTCCCCGTCCCCGTCCCCGTCCCCGTCCCCGTCCCCGTCCCCGTCCCCGTCCCCGTCCCCGTCCCCGTCCCCGTCCCCGTCCCCGTCCCCGTCCCCGTCCCCGTCCCCGTCCCCGTCCCCGTCCCCGTCCCCGTCCCCGTCCCCGTCCCCGTCCCCGTCCCCGTCCCCGTCCCCGTCCCCGTCCCCGTCCCCGTCCCCGTCCCCGTCCCCGTCCCCGTCCCCGTCCCCGTCCCCGTCCCCGTCCCCGTCCCCGTCCCCGTCCCCGTCCCCGTCCCCGTCCCCGTCCCCGTCCTCGTCCTCGTCCGTGCGTGAGTGCTCGTGCGTGCGTCCTCGTGCGTGCGTGAGTGCTCGTGCGTGCGTTCGGACAAGTTCGAACTTTTCTTAGCGCCTTTTTTAACGGTTACTTTTTCCGCGATCCATCATTTTCATTATTTATAAGGAAATGTAACACCGTGGGATTTATTCGAAAAGTTTTTTTCCATTAGGTTTAAGTCCATATCCTAATGAGTGTAGCACGTCGCGTAAGGCAGTTGTCGAGACGGCAAATGCCTCGCCATCAGCAACCCGGACATCTGGCATTCAGGTTGACGATTGGAACGTTTCAGGTATTTGCATTATAATAATTATATTTTAAACATGTTTTTATTATCATCATGATTTTGATATATCTAATTCAAGAAATTGTGATAACTTAGGTCCGAGTGAAGCTCTATTCGAGCGTACCCAATCAAGCGAGTCATTCATCGGAGAAGAAAATTCGTCGCCGTCAACAATTCATACGATCGACAGTCAATTTTCCTGTCAAAGTAAAGCAGGTAAATAAATGGTTCATTACACATTTCATTATCCATGACACAACGAATTATCCGAAATTAGATTTGAGTGGAAGGTCGAGCGGTGTGTCGAATGCTTGCGGAGTTACGCGAACTATTTCCGATTTCGAAGATGAAGTAGCTTATGAGCTGGTTCCGAAGCGTAAAAAAGTAAATATAATGACTCCAAACCTGGTTGCTGCACTCGATCGAACGAGAACTAGTAGCAGAAGTGCAACTCATATTCTCACCGCTGCTGCAACCAGTCTGGTGTGCAATATCGACGACATTAATTTGAGCTGCAGTGCTATACATCGCAGTCGAATCAGACTGAGACAAGAAATCGCACATGATTTGAAAGACAATCTCCAGTTCGCTGAATGTCTCGTCGTCCATTGGGATGGCAAATTACTGCCCGAAATCGTAGGGAAAGGAAAAGTTGAAAGACTCCCGGTGGTCTTATCTGGTCTGGGGACAGAACAACTACTCGGTGTGCCGAGATTAAATTCGGCAACAGGTGTCAATCAAGCTACAGCTGTCATTGAGATATTAATTGATTGGAAAATTACTGATCGCGTCAAGGGAATGTGTTTCGACACAACGAGCAGCAACACTGGTAACTTTTCAATCTCATTAATTTTGCTGAACATTTTTCAGTAATTCAGTGACATTTTATGAATGAGAGGAACTTCTTAAATGTTAACGTATAGCGATACAAAAACGCAGCCATGTTGAAAGTGTTTAATTACAGTAACAAAACCTTTCGACTTAAAACGTATATTTTCGGGATAATTATTCATTTTGGAAAGCGTCGTAGCTTATTAAGGATAAATCGTTGTACCAAGGTGTAAAAAAAATATTTCAGTATCCATTTTCTGTTACAAGGTCGAAACAATGGAGCGTGCACGTTGATCGAAAAAAAATTGGAGAAAAACTTGATCTACCTTCCTTGTCGGCATTATATATTTCAGCTTATTTTGAGAAACGTCGTGGAAGTCTACTGGCCTGCGACGGTCGGTCCGAGTCCTCCAATTTTTAAAAAGTTTCAGCAGGCTTGGCCAAACATCGACACGTCAAGGTACGAAATCGGCATAAATGATCCGCTTACTGCCGAAATCTTGCAAGAAAAGAAGAACGACATCTTGAGTTTCATACTGGATGAACTACAGGTGACACTGACTCGAATCTTTCAATACTTCCTACTCAGTTTTACACATCCATTTTTTGGGTGGAAGGTTCTCTTTAACAAATGGTTGTATGTACTTCAATTTTCAGAATGCTCAACCCAGGGATGATTATCGAGAATTCGCTGAATTATCATACATCTTTTTGGGCGAAGTGCATCGAGAATTCGCTGAATTATCATACATCTTTTTGGGCGAAGTGCCTCCAAGAGGCGTTACTTTCAAAGTCCCTGGAGCGATGCATCATGCACGATGGCTATCAAAAGCCATTTACTGCTTAAAAATCTATATGTCTAAAAGTCAATTTACTCCGACAGCTCAAGAAACAAACGCACTTCGGCAAATTTGTGCATCCATTGTAGGATTTTACCTAAAAGCGTTGTTCACGACTCCGATGGCAGTTTCTGCACCGTACGGCGACTTGAAATTGCTGCAAAGTTTCATTGAGTACGAAAACGATAACGCCGCCGTTTCGAAAGCAGCCCGAGAAAAACTGGCAAGCCACTTGTGGTACTTAAGCGAAGAAAATGTAGCTTTAGCCTTTTTCGATGAAAATGTACCTCAAAACCTAAAACGTAAAATGGTGGACGCTATAAAAAGTCGAGATAGCCTGTCTAAATCCTCAAAGCGTGTCGTTTCGAACAAAAAAGATTTATTGTCGTGGGGTCACAAAAGCATCGACGAGTTCGTGACTCGTCGATCAGTATTTCTATTTGATCAATTCGGAATGTCGAAAGAATTCTTAGATGTAAGTCCTGAACTGTGGTCAAGCGATCAGAGTTTTCAAGACGGTGCGAAAATCATTCGAAGTCTTAAAGTCGTGAATGATACAGCTGAGCGAGCTGTTGCGTTGATCGAGCAATACAACGATTGCCTAACGAGAAATGAGGAACAAAAACAGTACAAGTCGTGCAAAAACACAGAAAAGATTATCCCGATTGTCACAAAAAAAACCTTATGAATTAATAGTTATATCGATATGAGGTTTGTTATTAAATTCGAAGTGAGTTAATAAATACTATATAATAAATAGCGGTTCCGATTCTTTCTTTAGCAAACCTCAGCCTCCAAAATTATTATTTATAGCTTTATATGGCTCCACGCAAAAGACGGGTAATGAGAAACTATTTGAAGAGGTGCCTCATTACATCTATATATTTTTTATCGATTGAGGCACCCTTTAAAAAATTTTCTCCGCCTCTCCCTTTCGCCAGATATCTTGACGCGTGTATATGTGTGATGTGAAAGGGTGAGAGATACAAATAATTGAAAACCAATTTGGCACATTGAAATATATACTGGCTAAATGATGTTTCAATACAGAAAAAAAATATTGTCATACCTCTCACCCTTTAATACTACATATTTTAACATTAAAAAACATCCCGCGAAAACTCAACGTCCGTAACAAATCCTATGTGTTGCCTCAATCGATTTAAGTCTGAATGTCGAGTGAGGCACTTCTTAAGATTTTTTGCCCGAGCCGCCCTTTCACGAAGTGTTTCGTGCAGTCATCATCTATACATATAGGGGGTGAGAAACGAAAAAAAAAAAAAAATTGAAACACCCTACTCTACACCTACCCATTACTACACACATTCTCTACAACACAACTCGATAATGCACAACGGCGTTACAGCGCATTTCGATCCATCACATTCGATCCACCACAAAGTTTTCCAACACATTTCGTTACTACACATTACGCGTAGGTAAGGCAGAGCTCGAAGCGGTTCGGCTTGGAGGGAGCGGTTCTCACGGGAGTCTATCAGTATGGGCTACTCGGTTTCAATTTCGCTCTAGCCGCATACTGATAGACTCGCGTGAGATCCTCCGCCCCCAAGCCGAACCGCTTCGAGCTCTACCTTACCTACGTAGTGTGTAGTAACGAAATGTGTTGGAAAACTTTGTGGTGGATCGAATGTGATGGATCGAAATGCGCTGTAACGCCGTTGTGTATTATCGAGTTGTGTTGTAAAGACAGTGTGTAGTAACGGTTAGGTGTAGAAAAGAATGTGTGCAAATGATTTGCGTTGAAATAAAAAGCGCGGTAAAATTCGAGCGTTCAAACGGTTTATGCGCCAAGCCATGTGTATAATGGAAATGTGTACAATCGAAATGTCTTGGACAACTCATGTAAATGTTAAAAATGTGGAGGAATTGTAGTGTGTACGATCAGGTTTGTGCAGAAATAAATGTGTTGCCTCGAGACCGTCGCGTATCGAGTTGCGCGGTAAAATTCGTGTGTTCAAACGGTTTGTGCGGCAAGCAATGTGTATAATCAAAATGTGTACTATCGAAATGTCGTGGAAAACGCATGTGCACATTAAAAATGTGAAGGAAAGCTAGCGTGAGCATCTCGACTTGTGGAGAAACAAATGTGTTGGTTCGAGACTGTGGCGTATCGGTTCACGCGGTATACTGAGCGTGTTCAAACAGTTTGTGTAGAAAGCAATGTGCATAATCGAAATGTGTACAATCTACATGTCGTGAAAAATACATGCGAACATTAAAATTGTGAAGGAAAAGCCCTGGGTGCTATAGAGTTTGTGGAGAAACGAATATGTTGGATCGGTGCTCTGGTGAAAAGAATTGTGCGGAAAAGAAGGGCTGCCTCTCTCTCTCTCTCTCGAGACGTATCAAAATTTGTGCTCCTGATTACGAAGTAAATTCTATGTGACAAAGTGACCAATAAATGTAGTGAGTTGGAAAAGTGGAGAGAGGAAGGACAGTTTCTCACAAAAAGTTATCAGAAATAAATAAATATTAAATGGTGCGGATGCATTTCACAAATTAGTGAAGGCTGGACTCGTCAACGGGGGTGACCCCCATTTCCGCCAATGACTCTCCACCTTTCTATTGAAACTCTCAGCTGATATTGTGAAGACGAAAGTGTTGTATTTGTATTTGAATAGTTGTTTTATTAACAACTATTAATGCACTATAAATAGTCGCAAATGAAAGTATAGAGAAGTGAAATTTGGATACACCTGCCAACATCGCGAAAAAGTGTTTCTGCCTTTTCAGCGAAACGTAAATAAACTGGGTAATCGTAACAACTGTAACCATCATTCCCCCCTAGTACGGTACATGAGTCGCGTAACCTGTCACTGGGCGACCATATTGGACCCGCGTCAGTGGCGAGCATTCCACGGCTACCGCAGCGCAACAGTGGCAATCAACCGGGGGCTCCCAAAAATTCAAGATACATTCTACAACTTTCCGGTCACATGACTGGAAAACTAACCGAAAAAATCATCAATCACCAGAGAAATACACGCTAGGCTAAGGGATGCACTAATATAATAATTAAGGAATAGTAATTGACAACAATACAAAATAAATATTGACAATAATACAAAATACAAAAATAATAAATCGTATACGGAGATGAGTGATGGAAAATTACGTGATTGCGCATTGTGCAGGAAACCACCAAAAACTGTGATACATGAATGTGAAAAACCCTTCCATGGAGGGTGTATCAAACTCCATCGAGTATTAAACGAGAAAAATCAACGCGTTCCCTGCCTAGGAGAGATTGAAATAAGACAAATTAAGACAAGTGATCAAACTGAAAGTGAAATGAACCAAAGCAAGAAAAGAACAAGAAGCGACGAAGAAGATCAAAGTAACGAAGACACGACTAATAAAAAAAACTCGAAGTGACGAAAATACCGAGAAAAACGAGACCGGGATGCTCGAAGGAGACGACAATATAAACAGTAAAGCAGAGAAAAATATGGAAAAGCTTGGGAAAACAAATCACGGATAAAATAAAGAGGATGAGGCGAGACATCATGCAAGCGATGAACACAGAATGGAGCAGTATTGTGAAGAATATTATTGCAGAAGAATTAAAGAAAACAACAAAGGAACTCAAGGACGAGATATCAGTATTGAAAGAAGAAATCAAGAAGATGAAACAAGAGAAAACAAACTGCGAGGTCACCGATAACAGGAACAACAAACTCAAGAACAACGAGGAAAATGACACGTATGCGCATGTGACGAAAAGGAGTAAAAATGAAGAAATAATCATAAAACCGAACAAAATTCAAACGAGCAAGCAAACAGAGGGTATTATACGAAGCAACGTCAACCTAATTCAACTGGGAGTAGGCGTAGACAGAATCGTAGGAGGCACCAAAGAGAAAGTAAGAGTAGAATGTGAAAGAAGCAGAGACAAGGAAAAACTGAAGGATGCACTGAAGTAGAACTTAGGAGAAGAGTATCGAGCAAAAAACTTCCAAAAATAAAAGTAATTGGAATTGCAGAGGAGACAGCGGACGAAGAAGAGGCTCTATTTATTAATAGAGTCAGCGCACAAAATGAAATTAGGACGACAAATGACAAGTTCCAAATGAAGATTATAAAAAAGATGCAAACTAGAAACAAAGAAACGAATATGATTATTGAAGTGGATCCAATCACTCACAAACTGTTAGTCGAGAAGCAAAAAATGAAAGTCGGGTGGAAAAGTTGCCAAGTACACGACTATGTAAGTGTTGTCTGTTGCTACAACTGCTGGGGATATAACCACTTCGCGGCAAACTGTAGAAACGAAAGGTGCTGCAGACCATGTGCGGGAAACCACCACCACAGAGACTGTAGTTCTAGTAAATTCAGCTGTATAAACTGTCAGAAAATCGTAGAGAAGTTCAATGTTACGGATTTGGCCTGTGATCACGAAGCAACGGACAGTGAATGTGAAATGTTTAAAAGACAGGTAAACCGAAATAGAAAATACATTGAATACCACAATGAATAGCAACTATCATCGCCGCTACCGTCTGAAACTCAACACCACAATCCCTTTATACTACTGTTAAATGCACAAGGCTACCCTAAAAATAAAGACGAAATAGCAAATATGGTGACACATTTTAAACCAAAAATTTTAGCATTGAATTGAGTATAAAAAGTATGAAGTAATAAGATGTAACTCAAATAGTTAAAGAACAGGAGGAGTGTTGACATTTGTGAGACAAAATATTAAGTACAAAACGCTAACGAATATAAATATAAATGATAATACATGGATAAGCTCGATAAAATTAATGGGAGAGTTTCAGGGAATTATAATTAGTAATGTGTACCATTCTCCGAATATGAGTGATGGAATATTTTTAGATGAAATAACGAAGGAATGTGAAAACCTATTAGACTTGGGGCATATTGTGGTATTTGGGGATTTTAACATAGACATGAACAAAAAGAATCAATATTCGAATCGTCTTACAAAAGATCTATTATGTCTTGGATTTAAGCAATACGTTACAGAAAACACACGAATTACGGAAATGTAAAAAACACGCATTGATATAGCTTTCTCAAATTTCAACATAGTAACGAAAGTGTTGATGACTCCCAAAATAACGGATCACCAGATTGTGAAAGTTGACTTACTAACTGACAAAAACGAAAATAATACAATTACTGTATATTATAAACGGGATTACAAACATATAAATGACGGATTATTTAATGAGATACTCAGCGAACTTGTAAGACATAGAGTTTTTATAAATGATGACGTTAACGAAATAGTAGATAATTTAGTAGGATGTATCACTGACGTAATAAATGCACTCGCACCGGAAATTAAAAAGCGAATTCGGGAAAGCTGGAAAGACAAACCGTGGATAACAAGAGAAGTTAGGGGGGCGAGTAAAAGACGAGATGTTATGTATAAAAAAGCGATTTTCACAAATAAACCGGAAGACTGGGAATTATATAAGATACGTAGAAATGAAGTTGTACACACCATTCGAAATTATAAAAGAAATTATTTTGAAGAAAAAATAGACAATGCCAAGTCGAATCCAACAAAAATGTGGCAAACGATGAAAGAGTTAATCGGAACTAAGACAAAAACGCTTAATGATAAGGGAATTGACGTAAATGGTATAATATTCACGGATGAAAAAGTTATCGCGGATCAATTTAACAACTTTTTCCTTAAAAGTATAGAAGAATTAGTTGGAACCGAAGATAATCCAAATGAGATAACAATAAGATATGAACAGATAGGAGAGGGAAGTCTAAATACATTCAATGAAGCACAATATGAACAAGTAAATAAAATAATACGCAACTTGGAGAACAAAAAAGAGACTGACGAAGGTATTACGACAATGATCTTGAAAATGGCGTGGAAATGTATAAACAATAAAATATTATCTTAATAAATAAATCATTACACGAAGGATTTTTTCCTGAAAATTGGAAGACAGCAACAGTAGTGCCTATACCCAAAGTAAATGGAAGCATAAAAGTTAAAAACTACAGACCGATAAATGTGCTGCCAATATATGAAAAAGTATTAGAAGTTGTAGTTACAGATCAAATGATTGAATATATGGATAAGAATAAAATTCTTGTAGACGAGCAGTCGGGATTCCGTACAAATTTTTCATGCGAAACGGCACTGCAAAACACTTTAATTGATTGGAAAAATAAAATGGACAAAAGTGAAATAGTAGGAGTGGTTTTTATTAATTTTGTTGTACCCCGAGTCATTGCCCGACCGGAATGCGCGCACGACGCATCGTCGAACGAGCGCGACGCATCATTGCGAAACACGGAAGTAACGACGCCAACGAAATAGCATTTAAGACATTAGCAACTAATTAATCGAGTCAGCTATTGGGAAATATCGGAAACAGAGAGCCGGTCAAGCAACCCGGAAGAAGTAATTGTTTAATCAATTACCAAATAGCTGACACCACTAAAATTAAGCCGACGTGCCTGTTCTTACCCCTATATAAGGAGACCACAAACAGGCACTCGGCAGTCAATATTGTATTCAATCATCGTTACGGTTAGTTAGTAATACCGTAAGATATATACACTCTTCGGAAGGAAGATAAGCGTACGAAGTGTACTTCACAACAATTGGTAATTAAAACTTGTCTAAAACATTGTAATTAAATCTTGATATAATAAATCGTGCATATATAATTCACTTGGGTTTCAACCCTTTGCTGGATAAATCCCTGAACCTTAGAGCTAACAGCTCCCGCAGTACTCAGAGTAGCTAGCTGAGTCTCTGCGGATATAACAATTTCAAACGGGCATTTGAAACGGTAGATAGGACAATATTATTGCAAAAAATGGGAAAATATGGGATATCAGGAATACCACTCAAGTGGTTCGAATCATACTTAAAAATAGGATGCAACAAGTAAAATACGGGAATACCACATCTACAAAAAGAAATACGATATACGGTGTAGCACAAGGGTCAGTGCTGGGGCCACTGCTATTTATTTTATACATAAATGACATAGTTAAAGAAATAAAAGACTGTACTTGTAGGATGTTCGCAGACGACACAATAATTTAAATTAGTGGGAAAAACCCATGTGAAATAGAACGTAAATTGAACTCGGACCTAGGTAGAATAGTAAAATGGCTGACCATAAATTCACTCCGGTTAAATAAGACGAAGACAAAATTCATGCTTATACATGACCCGCATAGAAGAAATATGGTAAATCATTGTAATATTGAAATAGAAGGGACACGCATTAAAGAGGTAAATGAACTGAAATATTTAGGAGTAATAATCGACAATCACTTAACTTTTGACAGCCTAGCAACTTATATGACGAAAAAAGTAGCCAAGAAGGTAAATTTTATGTACAGGATTAATAATTAACAAACACTGTGTACTGTATACAAGACAATTACAGCTCCACACTTCGAATATTGTAGTACCTTGTTGTTAAACTTTAGTGAATATAGTTTAAATATGCTACAAAAGACCCAAAATCGGGCAATGCGTGCAATTTTAAAGTGCAATAGGTATACGCCAATACAGGATATGTCGAAAGCATTACGTTTCATGACTATAAGGCAAAGAATAGATTATAATGTATGTGCGTTTGTATTCAAAATTAAAAATGGATTAATGCCACCATATCTGACGAGAGAATTAACAATTGTAAAAGAAACGCATAATTATAATACGAGACAACGAGAAAATATAAATATAAAACTTTGTAAGACTAGTGCAGGGCAGAAATCAATAACGTACAAGGGGTTTGACATGTATAACAGACTACCAACCGAAGTCGAAGATGCTCGTGACTTAAAAGAATTTAAAAGACTGATCAAAGAATATATAGTAGGAGCGTAGTAGCAAGAAAGATGTAAAATGCCAAGAAATATGTAGCGCAACGCAACGCAATGATATGAAAAATGTAATAGAATGTAATAGAATGTAATAGAATGTAGATTGTTTTGATTGATTGTAAACGGATCACCAAGTAGCCAAAGGCTAAATAAAGCACAATGAATGAATCAATCAATCTCTCTCGCTCCCTCGCTCCCTCGCTCCCTCGCTCTCTCGCTCTCTCGCTCTCTCGCTCTCTCGCTCTCTCGCTCTCTCGCTCTCTCGCTCTCTCGCTCTCTCGCTCTCTCACTCTCACACTTCGCTCTCAGGTATTGCGGTATTCCCTCTGTCCTCGTCTCTCTGTACCATCTATTAGATTTTGATTCTCTTATTCGTTCCCATCTTTCTCTTTCCTCTTCTCCTTTGTCCGCTCTCACCACTTCCTCATACTCTATCTCTCCCCGTCCCTCCTCTCCACTGTTCCTTCTTCTTGCTTCCCGTCTTCCTCGTTCCTACTTCGACGTTCTCTCACCCACTTCCCTCTCTCTCTCTTTTATCTCTTTCAGATATTCCCTCGCTAGCTCGCTTCCCTCACCTTTCCTCAGTTTCTCTTCATATCTCCATGCCCTTCTGCATGCTCTTGTCCTCATCTTGTCTCTCTTTGTCTCTTGTCTTATCATGTATCCCGGCATTTGTCAGCCTGCTCCCATCGTCCACTTCAGAAATCTTTCCTGCATTCCTTCCAGTTCTCTCCTTTCTTCCCAACCCCAAATTTCCGCTCCGTATCCCATTACCGTCCACACCAGCGTGTCAAACAGCCATATTCTGCTTTCCCAGTTCTTCTCAAACTTTCTTCTGACTATTCCCCAGGCCTGTTTCATCGCCGTTCCTGCCTTCTTCGCTCTGTCCCTTATGTGCGCTTCCTGTCCTTCATTCTTCTTGAATACATACCCCAAGTACTTGAATTCTTTAACTTCCTCTATCTTCTTGCCTCTCCATTTCCAATCCACTTCCTTACTCCTTCCTCCCCCTCTCCTGAATCTCGCTATCTTCGTCTTCCCTACGTTTAGCTCCAGCTTTTTCCTTTGAAAATATTTTTCCAGCCTTATTATCATGCTCTTCGTTTCCTCTTCGTTCCTTGCCAGTACCACTACGTCGTCCGCGTACGCCAGTGAACATATCCTTGTGTTTCTCACCTTCACCCCGCCCCATCTTCCTTTTCCCAGTTCTTCCTCCATCTCGGCCGTCATTAGACTGAACAGGCTCATCGGGCATCCCTGCCTGACCCCTTTTCCGGTCCAAAAGCTCTCCCCTACCTCTCCCCTACTTTCACTCCGCTCTTCGTCTCTCTGTAGACATCCTCCACTCTCCTCTGAGTCCTCTCCTTACTCCTCTTTTCTCCAGAGCTTCCATCATTTTCCTTCTGTCCACCGAGTCAAAGGCCGCCTTCAAATCTATGAACAACGCCGCCACCTTGCCCTTCTCCTCTGTCAACTGCCTGTTCACTATATAGTTGAGGACGTATATATTATCTATCGTCCCCACTCCTCTCCTGAACCCCGTTTGGTTTGATGGTATCATCCTTCTTTCCTCTGCTTCTTCCTCCAGTTTTTCGCCAATATGGTCGTATAGATCTTGTACAGCGACGGCATAAGCGTGACCCCTCTGTACTCCTCTACCTTCTTCCCGTTTCCTTTCTTGACTATTGGGGCTATTATTCCCTCTTTCCACTTTTCCGGCCATCCGTCACCTCTCCACACTCTCGTACATATTTCCCAGGCCTCCACACTTCCATGCCTCATTCGGTATCTCGTCAATTCCCATCGCTTTCTCTTCTCTCAGTTTTTTCACCGTCTTCTGTATTTCTTCTCTGCTTACATCTTCTTCTTCTCCCTCTCTTCTTGCCTCCTCCGTTCCCATTCTTACTCTTCCTTCCACTCCTCCTAGCAAGCTCATGAAATACTTTTTCCATTCTTCTTTTTGTATTCCTTCTCCTATTTTCTTTCTTTCCTTCCTTCCTCTGTTTATTATCTCCCACACCTTGTTTTCCGTTTTCGCCTCTGCTATTTCCAATACCATTCTCGCCTGTTCCTCTTTCTTCTTCCTCTCACTCAACCTGTGGTATTTTCTCTTTCATTCTCTATATGTTTCCTTCGTTCCTTCGTTTTTTCTCCATCTCCTCAGCTCCTTTCTTACCTTCGCTGTTTTCTCTCGACACTCTTCGTCCCACCATCCTCTTCTCCTTTGCTTCCTCTCTCTCCCTCCTTTTTCTTCACTTCTTTCTATTTCTTCCTTTATCGTTGCCTCCATTTCCCTCACCGCTTCCTGTCCTCCCCCTCTCTCCACTCTCATTTTTTGTAAGCCCTTTGCATATTCTTCCTTCATTCTCTCCGAACATTTTCCTTCTTCGACTCTTATGTCCTTTTCTCTTTCCTCCTTCCTCCTCTCTCTTCCTTTTTTCACAGTGACCACCAGTGGGTAATGATCTGACTCCACTCTGTCCGTTACTTCCAGCCTTTCTATTCCCTTCCTTGCATTTTCATCTCCTATCACATAGTCTATTACCGTCTTTCCTCTTCCGCCGGTGTACGTGAACTCTCCTTCCTCATCTCCCTCCATATTTCCATTCCAAATCTCCCAGCCTACCTCTTCGAGTATATTCGTCAATTTCTTTCCCTTCGTATTGACTTTTTTATCCTTTGATTTTCTTCCTCCCTCTTCTTCGTCCTCCGGGCCTCTGACTCTTCCTCCCTCCGTTCCCGTTCTCGCGTTAAAGTCTCCTCTTATTACCGTTCTTTCTTCTTCATTTAGTCTTTCCATCCATCCTCTCAGCTTCTCCATTTTCTTGTCCAGATCTCCATTCACATACGCCGCCACCACGTTCCACACCTCTTTCCCCGCTTTCACTCTTTCATGCATGATTCCTTCCTCCTCCTCTCGCGCTTCTTCTTTCTCCATTGCCATTTCCTCTCTCACTCCCATCACCATTCCTCCCATAGCTCTTCCTTTCTTGTTCTTCTTCCTCGCTCCTTGGCTTGACCATTTGTATCCCTTCGGCATCCTGCCGCTCACCTTGTTCCAATTTTTCTCCTCTATCCACGTCTCCATCAGCACTACCACTTCTCATTCTTCTATTCCTCTGCAAAATTCCTTATCCTTATTGGCTAGCCCTGCAACGTTCCAAAATGCTATCTTCCAGCTCTCTTCATCCTTTCCTCTGTTCACTCTCCTCACTTCTCTATTTCTCCTGCTTCATCGTTTTTTGGTTCTTCCCCTTCCCTCCTGCCGCTTCTCCATTTCTTCTCTCTGCCTCTCCTCGGTCTCCCTCCTGCCTCTACGCTCTTCCGCTCCTTCATCCTTTTTCTTGTCATCTGTTCTGTCTGCTCTTCTCTCCTCCGCTCTCTCTCTCCCTCTTCTGTCTTTCAGCACCTCGTTCCTTTCATCCCAGAACCATGCCGTTCCGTTTACGAACAGCTTACCATATCCTATTTTCACCATCTTTCCTTCCTTCCTCTCTACTTTCGCTATTTCCTTTATCAGCAATTGCATACTTTTCTCTTTCCACGTCAGGCCATCCTCTATTCTCTCCTTTCTTCCTCATTACCTCTGCCTTTCCTTCCACGCTCTCCATTTTCACCTCTAAGCTGCCTTCTCTTCCGCCGCTTCTCCTCTTTCCGATCTCTTTCGCCCTCTCCACTCTTGCTTGCACTCCAATACTCTGCAGAAACCTTCTCGCCGCTCCGTCACTATGCCTTGTATATCCACTCTCTTCATGATTACGTTCTTTCTTCTTTCCTCCTTCTCTCTCCTCTACTGTCTTCCTTTCCATCTCTTTTATTCGTTCCTCTAGCTCCGTGCTTCCTGCCTCACTTTCTCTTTTTCTCGCTCCTTTCGTTTCCTCCTTTCCCCTTTTCATTTCCAACTTTTTGATTCTCTCCTTTACTTCCTCTCCTCACTGTTCTCTTTTCTCTACTTCCTCCACTCTTTTTTCTAGCCCTGTCACTCTCTTATCCAGTTCTTCTCTCTCTCTCTCTTCTTCCTCTCTCCTCTCCCTTTCTCATTTCTTCTCTCATTCTTCCTATGTCCTCTCTCACCTCTCTTCCCTGTCCCCTCACCTCCTGTCTCATATCCCGTAGTTCTTTTTTGAATTCTTCTCTCATTTCCTTTATCAACCTTTCCACACTCGATTCCTCCTCCGCCCCCTTCTGTGGGGACCTCTGTACTTTCTTGCTCTTCTGGAAGATCTCCGCCTCCTCCTCTTCCTTTCCTTGCTTTTTCTCCTCCATTTGCTCTCTTTTTCTTTTCCAGAGATCATTCAACTCCACTATCGAGCCCACGCTCGCACTTCTCCCTCTCTTCAATCTTTCGGCATTCGGCGGTCTTTCTCTACCTCTCGCTTCCTCGTCTTCTCTGTCTCCCGTTTCCACCATAATTCTCCTCTCCTTGCTTTGCGTCTATTCCGCTTGACTCTTTCACTCACTTGCCTTGTTCACACGTCACTCTAGCTCACCACTCCCTGCTCTCACACTCTCTCTCCGCTACTGACTTACCGTCTCCCACTCACTCGCCGCTTCCTCTCTGCTCCTACTGCTGTCGCTACCTGTCTCCCTATCGCTCTATACTCTGTCTCCCTCTTACCTTACTCTCTCTTTCTTTCCTAACCTCTACTTTTATCGCTACTTTCTTCGCTGTTTTTCAGTTTACCTGCCTTTTCCCCCCTTCACTCTCTTATTTCCCCTTTTTCCCTAACCTACTCACTTCTTTTTCCTTCCACTCACACTCTCTCAGTCCTCTCTTAAGGGCGGGGTAAGGTCAAATCATACGAAAAAAGCCACGTTTTCATGATTTTTTTTCTGACGACGCAGTTAAAATTTCTTTACTCAACCAATGGTACATTGAAGTATGACATTCGAAGAATGTTTCATCAAATTTGTACAAAGAAATATTAAAAAATACGGCAATGGCAGCAATTGTTCGGACGTGTCTCGAAAAAAAGTTGAATTGCGGTGCCCCTCATAACTTGGTGCTGGATCATCTGAAATCAAAAAAATCAAAGTTCATTCGTTAGATAATAGTTTTTCCCAGGTAACGCTGTCGAGTTTTTTTTTAATTCCAATTTTTTCATTTTTTCGAACACTTTGAAGTGAAAAACACAATTTTTTGGGAAAATATCGGCTAATTTGTTATTGCGAAATCAAAATTATGAACAAAAAAAAAAAAACTCGACAGCGTTACCTCGTAAATGATGTACAGAAATAGTGTTTAAAATTTCAAAAGGATCGGTGCAGTAGTTTTCAAGTTATCAGGGGCACCGACTTTAAAAACGTGAGTTGTGGGAAAAACGCTTAAAGTTTTAAACACAAAAAAATTCAGGTAAAACGTTTGTAAGCGAATTTTATCAACATACCTCACACTGAGTCATCAATGCCAGGTCCATAGAGGATGTTTCTATCATCGATGATGTCTAATGCATCTTTTTGCTCCTGCCTACGACGAATCCTGCCTTCTTTGGTTTGTCGTTCAGCTTCCTGCTCTGCTCGGCTTATGCGTGTGGAGTCAGTGGATCGCGCCCAGTCATGAGCGCTTGATCCACTACTGATTTCCATGTCTTGCATGAAGGTGAGTAAAGCAAACGAACCTTCATTGAAGACACTGGCTGCTACATAAGCTGCAATTTCAACGACGACAGAGGTTCCACTCAAGTGCTTCGGTGAGATTTTCCAAATAAGTTGGTTCAAACTCTCATTGTTGTTCTGCGTGAAGCCTCCGACACATCGCTCCAGGAGGGCATCTTTGCTCAGATCTTCGTAGATAGGCTTGATTGCATCCAAAACATCCTTGGGAAGAGCACAATACGTATGTATGAACGAATCCAATGCATTAGCAGCTGCAGCTTTTTGCCATTCGCACCAGGAGTCCGCGCCGCTCGGGCATTTTTCGTGCTGTGGATTCTCGTCCGTCAAACAGTAGTGAAAGAACGTTGCCCAGATAGCGTTCTTCATATTTTTTACGGAATCAGAGTGACGTCTGGTAGTCAACCCGTAGTATACCGTCAATTTATCGATAATTTTGGCCGTAAGCTTCCCTTTACCAGACAGACTCTTTCTTTTGATTTTCTTTCCAGCCTTAGTTTCGGTATCTACAACGGTCTTTTTACACGTTTGTCCTTGCCTTGAAATTTCGATAGATGGAGAGCAAAACATCTGCTGGGTAAGAATAGCGCGCTCGGGTCGGGGCGCTCGAGTCGGGTCGGGTATAGGTACAAAAATCCGGCAGGTATAAAAATACTCATAACTTCGTCAATTTTGCTCCAATTGACTTAAAATTTTGACACAATATTCTTCAGATATTACGGATTCAATTTCAAAAATAAAAAAAAAATGCAAAAAAAAAAATTAAATACCTTACCCCCCCCCCTTAATTGTAATTAATTAAGATGTCTGCTGCGAAGAGCAATTTCCATACTAATTCTTGGTGTCGCATGCATATCACAGTAAAGACGAAGTATAGTATATATATTTTATGATGATAATAAACAAATGCTGTCGGTCACATGTTTAGTGCTGTCTACTTAATAACTCGTTTTGGCTAATTACTATTAACGCCTTGAAATCTTTCGTCGGTAAGTCATCTAGAATAAAAAGGATTTTTTAAGAATTGTCTTTCAGATGAATGAGATCATTTACCGACAGTTGGAGATACGAGCGGTCGGCAATGCAGATACGTACTTGATGGAAAGGTGATTGGTATTTGCCGAGGGATGTCGTTAAATGCCAACGCTGCTTCGACAGTGTCGTATCAACTTGTACGGACCCGTACACCACAATAAAATTTTAAACGAAAAGTAGAGCGTCAGTAGGTTCTATTCCTTTCAACGGCTCGTGAAGCAATTGCGTATTATTGATTATTATTATTATAACGTATTATTAAGTATTATCGATTATTGATGAGCGATAAATTGTCATCGTTATGTTTAAACGTCATTTAACGCGATAACGAGAATGCGTAACGTGATTGTACGCTTGAAATGTAAGAAGCTTTAATTTTAAAAACCGTAGACAAGATACCCTTGTCGTTGATTCATTCGGCGTCGGAGCCGGGATAGGTTTTCGTTGCGCATTACCATAGACGAGAAATTTATCGGTTACTTGTATTTGTACATAATAGTTTATATAATAACAAGGAAAATACTGAATCAAATGAACGCCCCGATATTTGCCTATCGCATATCATTACCGAATAAAATATTCACGTAGTTCTAAGTTATCGTGCATGTTACTGAAGAAGCGGAGAAAAAATATTAATAATAAAGCTCCAGTTTTGCTATTCAAAAATTAAAAAAATCTTTGTTCACGCTGGATTTTACGATCAAACAGAGCAATGCTCTCGTGCGGCATTTTTTTTCTTAAAATTTTCGCGAGATCGGACCCCTAGTCGATTGTACATAATAAGCGTAATTAATATTTTAACGTCGTTAGTTTATGTAAAAGCTTTATTGTACAGATATTATATAATAAATTATATATATTTTTTTAAACACAAGCGTTTTTCATTCAGTAACATCGTTATTGTTGCATGAAAATAGGAACGAAAAATAAGAAAACAAAAAAACAACGCAGAGATAAGCATGAAAAGCATTAAGAATGAAAAAAATATAGCAAATTTTACCGAGTCAAAAAAAATAATATTTTGGTACAATATCGCTGGAATGCGACGAGTTTTCGCGAATACTAAAAGAACTAGCTGTCATTATTTCCGAAGTATTCTGGGCATTTCGACTAATTCTCCGGGACTAGTCGACTGTATATACGGAACTTTTTCGCGGGTTAAATATTATTTCCTGCGATTTTCTAAAAATCGACCCGCTTGACATTCTTTTTACTTCCGGAAACGAAAGCAACGAAATAAAAAAAAAATAACGAAACGACTAACGAGCGTGTCGAACAAGTTGCTCTCCTTGAAATACTGCATAGTTTGACGCGGACGAGGTGAGAGAATCGCCGAGTCGCCAATCTAGGATAGCTTGCTGCAGTCGATGCGGGTGTCGGTGCCGAACGCGACTGTTCCTTTCAGTCTCTGATCAGAGCTGTGTCTCGCCGGTGTTCTGTGGCCGATTCTGTTAAAAAGAATCATCGAATTAATGTACGAGAAAAAGTTTCGTATTTTTGTTCATATCAGTTTATATATACTCACCAAAGAACTCCAACTCTGGTGTCGCGGCTACTGAAGTATTCTGCACATGCTGTTTCCTTTGCTCTACGATAGACTCGTAATGCTACTGGCTCGGCTCAACTGAAGTGTAAAGTTTATCACTTTTAATTTTATCACACAAACATTTATTCATGAGTGGCGAGAGGAGCAAGGGGAGCGAATATTTACAGTTGTCCAGCCAAAAAGGCTCGATTGAAGCCTTGGGCGGGGCCTCTACAGAGTGGGCAGCGCAGTTGCTGGAACTGCCTTTCAGTCTCCCGGGCACATGTTTCCGAGCATTCCCGACAAAATGCCACGTGCAAACAGGGCATGCAAGCGTGGGTAACTTCGTTGGTACGGCATATGATGCACATCAAACCTGCAATTAAATTAGCTGTTGATAAAATTG
The DNA here is from genome assembly GCA_963575735.1 of Amblyjoppa fuscipennis. Lineage (NCBI taxonomy): Eukaryota > Metazoa > Arthropoda > Insecta > Hymenoptera > Ichneumonidae > Amblyjoppa > Amblyjoppa fuscipennis. The sequence continues at coordinate 7,117,925 of OY754494.1, read as the reverse complement.
ATAAAAACGATTGATAATAAAAGACACGTAAGTCGATCGATAATTTTTTTTTTTTTACTTATCATCGTGTTCCTGTTGCAGCTCCGGGTCTATCTCCGCAGCTTCAGTTATAATATGATAATCACATTATTATCACACATTGAATAGCCAATCGTAGAAGAAAAACATGTACTCACCACGAGCCTTGGCATCTTCCACTCCGATATTAACCGCGAGTTCGGCACGTTCTTGTGCCGCATATGGCTGAAAATCAGTTACAGGCGGCCCCCGTCTGTACAGCATAAGTGCTAATGGTGCCTCAAGGAGAGCCTCACAAATGGTGAGAAACCTTTCCGCCTAAATCATTCCTGAAGCCAACTGTCGCCAATGTCTCGTTACGATCGATTTGTTGATGAGATAACGCACCTGTGGCGTCACAGTGTTTCGCCCATCCCCACACGCACGCGAAGGCCTGTACAAATGAAACGAAAAACTGTGCCTTCATTTTGTTTTATAAAATATATACTTTTTACGATGACCTATATAAGAAAGCAAATAATATATATAAAATGTACTCACATAATCGCGCAAAATTGCAACAACGACCAGAAGTTCCTTCGTATTTTCGAGATTTTGTGGAATTACTGCCGTGGTGGATCCAACGAAAAACGTTCTATACTCGGCGAGAATCTCGATCAGTCTTGCGTCGAAGAATATGATCGATTCTGACGTCCCATTGTTGCCGACAAGCGATGCAGTTACAACACCATGAGCATGGACCCGAAACACTTGACACTCCGCAGAGTTCAATCGTTCCACGTACTCTGCGTATGTCACAGGTGTTCGTATTCGAACCGAATCTCGCCACTTTGCCATTCTTAGCAAAATTTTTTTTTTTTTTGAAAGATGCGGCAGCCGCAGGAAATTGTTCCTTTAGGCTCTCGTAAATATCGATCACGCTGCGCATCTGCGTCGTAACAGTCTCATATGCTGCATTGACAAAGTGTCTCCCAATAGCGAAATTTCGATTCGGTGGGTGACTGTGCCTTCGAATCACGGTGATTTCTCCATCAACGATTCTTCCGGAAGCCGGACAGTTTTGTATGATGCGATCTTTGCACGTTACAATCCTGTAAGAAAGTAGAGAAACCAGAGTAAATCATATCTACAAGATAATGACAATCTCACATGAATTTATTGTACAATCAAAGAAACAGATGAAATTTGAAGCTGTTCGTATTTTCAAATTTTTTTCCCTTTATCGTTACACGTAGAACTTGGGATTTTTCGTTTCTGTAAATTCTATTGGAAGTGTTCGGTAATAATTCGACGAATTATCATATCGAACGAAGAAATGATCAATTCTGCGAAATATTATAATATTAAAAATGAACGAAGATGACTACATTTTAACCTGGCAATTTTATTTATATCACTCGGTGGGAAAAAGGCGGTTTTGCGCACGCGTGCATGAACGCCCATGTTCCCCCCTTGTGAAAAACGTTTTCTTTACTCGTATGATTGCAACCATCAGAAGCACCCGTCAGAAAAAGTTTTTCGCACTAGGATCGTAATGTACTATTTTCGCTGACCACGCGCGCCTAAATTATCGTCCGCTATTCATCTGTGAATTGTTACAGCATTTTCATACCGCATTGTTTCACTATTGAATTTTACATATGTACATAAATTGCAATTATGTGCCTTAATATTTTTCGTTGATCGTCCAATTAAAAAAAATCACGCGAATATAATAGAATTCAATTAGATATCAATCCATTAATTCGCCTTGCCTCGAATAAATCGGCACTATTTTGTGAATATTTGAATAACAATCAATACTTAGTGAGAGACATAAGATGTTATTAAGATGTATTCGAAAGAGATACCGATCGTGCGTAGAATTTATCGTTCGATTGTTAACAGCATTATACCGCCGTTGTAAATTTTATTAAATTTATCAGGAGACACCGTGGACTTACCTTACAGAAAAATATTTCTTCTTGAAGTCGTATCGGTGCCGGTAAAAACTTTGTTTGTATACATGGGCGTATTGCGGGGACGGCACAGCATACATTATTGACACCCGACGACCGTGTGGCGTGGTGACCGTTGGTCGTCGTCGGATGTCAACAATGTAAGCTTGTACTGTGGCCGCTGTTCGCTCGTGAATACAAATGTAGTCTTACCCGGCACCGACGTGACGTCAAAGAAATTTTTGTTTGTAAGGTAAGTCCACGGCGTCTCCTGATAAATTTGATAAAATTTGGTGAAATTGAGCGGGAGGACTACAACGGCGGTATAAAGCTGCTAAAAGACGAACGAGAAACTGCGAACGATCGGTATCCCCTTCGAATAATCTCTTTGTCTCTCACTAATTATCGATTGATATTCAAATATCCTCAAAGTAGTGCTGAATCACCCAAGGAAGGGCGAATCGATAAATTAATATCGGAATTGAATTCTATTATATTTACGTGAATTTTTTTTCTTAGAGGGTCAACAAAAAAAATACGGCACATATTGCAATATACGTACATATATAAAATTCAATAGATGAAAATGCGGTATAAAAATACTGTAAAAATTCACAGAGGAATCTCGAAGGATTTTTTATGCGTGGATCGTTAACAAAAAAATTAAACTGTCGGGATAACACGTCGTCGTCTTCGCTCAAAATTTTTCTCATTCATACTATCTTTTTCGATGCTTTTTCAATATAATAGTATTTCGGAGAATTGACTATTTTTTCATTCCCTATGATGAATCATTGGTTTATTATCGAACACCTCTAATAGAATTTACAAAAATGAAAAAAATCCCGATTTCTACGCGCATTGAAAAGAGACAATAAACGAAAAAAAGAAACAAAAAGATGCATGAAATACGAACGATCTTAAAATGTTATCTCTTTTTTACTATAAAATGAATTAACTATATCAAAGTATATGTAATAGAAAAAAAAACGAATACAATTATAGGTAAACGTTACCGTGGAGGAATGAAATAATTCTAAATTAGAAAGGGTTATTAAAATTGAGAATTGAAAAACTTACGTTCCTCGGTCGTCCTGTTTGCAGAAGACGTACGAGTAACCATTGAAAATTCGTTCTCGAATCCTCTCTCGATTCCGAACATACGGTCCCTGCGGTGCGATTTCATCCATAGTGGCTCGTTCTTTTTTTTTAAGTAATATCGCGACTGGCTCGTCCTCACTCTTCGAACTCTTTGAATCTACTCACGATGTGACGCTCGTGTTCCGTGCGAATTAGCCGTCATCACTATCCTGAAATAGGCGGGGTCTCCCTGATCACTGATTGGTGTAGGTATACAAAGGTACCCGCACACACACACATATATATACCGATCGTCTCTGTGTCTTTCTTTGTACACAGTGCCATCTTCTTGGTTCTCGCACGCGTTATGTCACGAAGTATCGGTTAGAACGAGCGACGGTGGTAGCGTCAGTGGAACTTTCATTATTGGTGTGGGCACAATGGCATGTTCGTTCGCTCGAGTCAGCCCGAAGCCGAACACCCCGTGAAGAATAAAAAGTCAAAGTATAGTTATTATTAGGTGTGTGTGGTGTGATAATGTTAATAACGATGTTTGCCCATGGTGGGAATCGACGAACGATATTGGGTGATCGGGAGCACAATGGATACTTATACTCCATCAACAGAACCGATGGCGAATTACTGTGTCATTAGGAATAGTAGCGAATCTAATACTAATAGAGAAAATTTATTTAAATCAAAATTAGGAAAAGTTAATGGAAACATGCATTTCAAATATTATTTTTGCCTCCCTTAAAAAGTTGTGTCATGATATTTTTATCAAATGTTTGATTACTTATTCGGTCCGTGATTGGTCGGCGTTGACGACACGCCGACGAGGATCGTCCTTCGCGCGGTAGTTCGTTCGATCTCTCCGATGCAAGAGGCGCTGGCGGATGTGCCAGCCACTGTCGATTAAATATAAAATAAAATTATTTTATTATATTGTATATAGCCAGAATTCGTGCTTGTATTCCATTTTTTTTTGTATTAACCGTATGGAAGAAAACAGTGCGTTGTGGTACCTGCAGTGTAATTGGATATTTTTCCCTCGATCTTCCTAACTTCCGCAGTTTCGGCAACTTGTGATCCTCACGTGCAGAGCAAAGGATCATGTATAGTATCACGATTAATACGTCACTGGACTTGGTAAGTTTTTCAAGTCTTTTTGTTTGGGTAACACTTACAGAAAAAAAGAATAAAAAATATCGAAATCATAATAAAATTACTTCTTATATGCAGAACTCCAGGGAATCAACGAGGATTCTGCGGCTGAGGATTCTGCAGCTGAGAATTCTGCGGCCGAGGCTGTCAGTTTTTTACAAGATCCTGAGAACGATCTGCCAGCAGCAAGGCGAGGAAGAAGGGTTATTCCAAACTTACCAAGCTCAACTACTTCCCAAGGAAGAGCTCCTGCAGCCATGTCTCAACACTTTCCATAATAGTGATGATAATACGAAAATAGGAGACTCAGAATTTATCGATACTCATTGTCATCAAAGAGGAACATTTGGCAAGGGGCTCCAGACGAACGGCAACTCTAAGACTCGAGCCCAGGCAAGTCCCTCACCAGCCTCGACACAAGGAAAATTTGAAATCCGACATGAGCATTGAGCTTTGTGAGATCGTTAAGAGGGTAGACAATATTCTATGTGCTGATGGTTCGGAATCCGACAACTCCGTCAACGCTAGTCTCATTATCCCCCAAGCTGATGGAGATGCTCCATTCCTATCTTGTGGACCACCTCCTGATCTCATCGAGCTTGTCGATAGATGCCTAAAATTTGACAATTCATTTATTCGTATAGTCGCACGACTAGCGAGTGTGACAAGCCTGTTGAGTCAGCCGTGAAGCAACGGAAAAATCATACCGGTTTGTCGGTATGCTGAATACAATTTTTTTTAACTAACGTTATGCTTATTTATTTTTTGCTTGTGTTTTGCCCAATCGATGGAACTTGTCGTTGAAGTTGTTGAAGTACGCCATTCATGAAAAGGTATCTGGGAGCATAATCTAGACCGTGAAAACGTTCAGAATTAGTATAACCACCTTGATGATCCTTTCATGTATTTTTCTACGCTGATTACGAATTTACCACTTACATTATTTATAAATGAATAATTAATACGGAAAATTGCGTTTAAAAAAAAGTACACATTTTTCATGATATTCAAAAAACTGAAAATGATATAAAATTTAAAAAGTTCGATCGATTCTCTCGAAGTTTTAACGGGATCATCCGGGCGATCATATTCGATCTGTGTACGCGTTTGTAAACGGATAGCTAAAAAATTGCAAGAGCTAGAGAACCCATAGACATTTTTGAAGAAATAAAAAAATGCGTACAAAAAAAGTAACTGAACAATTTTTGATGAAATTTTGAAGAATCATTGCCTATTAACCACATATACTGTGTGTGAAATTTCAGCTTGATCGGTCGAGGCATTCTCGAGTTATAGCGTGTTGAATTTTTCTCGTCCACACACACATAGATCTGGACATTTTTTCCAAATATGATTTTTCGGTGTTTTGGAACATTCTGAACACGTTTTCATTAAAATCTCGAATTTTTTTTCCACTTTAACAAAGGTCTATGATGAAGCATAGATCACGAAATATGCGTGCGTTTTTACCCATTTACTGTCGTGTAAGTCCTTAAAGCTATTGTTGCTTACAGTTATCTTCACTGCAAAGAGCGGCGTCTGAACAACTCTCGCACGACAGCCAAGGTCATTGATGGATATTTCGTTTCGGAAGGTGTTCATAGTCATCCGGTTAATCCTCGTCTTACAAGAAAGAAATGATTCAAGGACGCACTATTTGCCGCTGTCACAATGTCGCTACGCAGTTTTCGTGATATTTACGATGAATTGTGTGAAAGGTAAGACATAGACTGTATAATACAAAGTTAAGAATAGTTTCATGTTCGGAAGACTGTTCTGATAATTTTACCCAGATATTAAAAAATGTAGGAATTCCATTATTAAAAAATGTAGGAAATATGAAAAAAATTATATTCAAATAAATGGAACTCCTTTCACAATTTGTTACATTTGACCTGGGGATTTTTTAAAATGGTCAGAACAGCCTGCCGACCAATGAATCATGGTGGATTTTTCATGATATTTTTTTCACCGAAATAAAAACTAAAAACCGTTTTATTGACTGAATTCATTTAAGGCTTAATGTAATAGACCTGGAGTTAAATTAGGACAAGAAGCCTTCAAAGTTCGTCTTTATTATTCAGAGACGTTGCGATGGAGAAAGGCTATTTGTCCGCGTATGCCAAAGACTTTGGGGCAGTATGCTGAATTTTTGGAGATGAAACGGTGGGAAATGTTCACAAGATACGAAGATGGTGGCCACTTAAATGTCACGGCTGTTAGAAGTGCGGATGGATCGACTTCAATCGTATACGGTGACATAGACTTCTTGCGGAGTATTAACACCGTCCGCATATATGTTGATGCAACATTTGCAGTCTGTCCACGCAAGCCAAAAGTCTTGCAATTTCTGACAATAGTGGCTCAAATTGATGACACTGTAAGCGACTTTTTAAATAATCTTTAGAATGTACTCCAAATTCAATGTTTACCGATTTAAAAAATTTAACACACCCTTAATAATGATTCATATTCTATTGTTCAGACATTGCCAATAGCATGGGCGCTCATGGAGCGTAAGACCTACCATGCATACGTCTCCGTATTACAGCTCTTTTGTAATGTACTTACCCCGCACATTCGTCCGATATCATTTATGACGGATTTCGAAAGTGGTCTTGCTTCGGCGTTGAAGACGACTTATCCGGAAGCGATTCCGCAACGCTGCTATTTCCATTATTGTCAGGTACAAGATTGTCTTCAATATGTAATAATATTTTACTCATGTATGTACATTAGGTCAACCTACTGCGCATGTACATTGACAATGTGCAGTTATTAACGAGTCTTAATTCGATTGTTACAGGCTTTAATGAGGAGAGCTAAAAAAGAGCGTATGCTCCATCGTATCCGGCGTTCCGAGGGCATGCAAATCGTCTTTCGAAAACTTATGGCACTGCCATTACTACCTGCGGAAGATATTATCACGGCATTTCAGTGGATTGTCGAGAATACTCCCCTGGATATTTCCATGCATTTTACACGGTTGTACCAATACATTGATACATATTGGTTGACCACCGTCGGTCCCCAAGAGTTCAGTGTATTTAGCACCGAGTGTAAAACCAATAACGCGGTAGAATCATACCACCCGGTGCTCAGAACGCAGATAGGAGTACACCCGTCCATCTGACAATTCACAGGTAATCGATAATCTGGAAAATACTTAACATCTACAAAGAACCTTTATTAACCCTTTCGTGTATATTTATCTAATTTTATAGAGAATCTTCGGCGCTTACAAATTTCTATCCGCAGCAGTGCTACCTCATTAGATTCTGGGCTCGCGATAAGTCGACCGTCCGCGGAACGCCAAATCGTGCAGCAGCAAATCGTGCGCAGGGCTTGGGATTTTTATCTTCAACGCCTACTGAATATACCAAGATTTCTTGCATGTGCCAGTGCTTTTTTGGAGGCGTTCAACTCTGCCACTATAATGTCTGAACCTAATCGAGTTGACCATTTTATACATCCGGTCGTGAATGGTAATATTGGCTAATAATTATCTTAGCATATCTTGAATTTCTTTGTCAAGCTATACGCCTCTCTCAATGTTGTGCTTTGAATTGCAGGATTTAACGAGAATCGAATTCAAGTCCTGTTAGAAGAAACTCTGGATGATATTTGTGTATTTCGCCGACCACTGGAAGCAGGAGGAGAAGAAATTGCCCTTTGTAAGTTTTACGTTTGTAATGGATTTTGTCATGGTAGAAATATTTTTGAGAGTAAAGCTTGCCCAATCACACATTTAGTTAACACCCGAAACTTTAACATGTTTTCAGTTCGGGATCGGAGTTTCGACAGTGTACGCTGTGCAGAATCAAGCCCATGGACACAATATGCCTTCGCTGTTGTCATTTGATTGGTTGCATTGGATGCACAGCGAACTTCATGTTATTGGCTCGAAAACACAATGCAGACATTCGGTGTTCCGTCTGTGCGCTGGTCATTGAAACGTTTCGTCGAATAAGGCCGCAATAGTAAAACTCTTCCGCTCTGTTTCGTTCCCTCATCACTCGTAAAGGATAGGAAAACGAATCGTCATAGTAATTTAAAAACATTTTGTTATAATATAATAACCGAAATGAAACGAGTCTGACTAATTATCGAAAATTTCACGCAGTTCCCTCATCGATGGCAAATGAAAACGTCATGCTGGGGTTCATAATGACAACGTTAATCATATTACTATTCGCGAAGACTCGTCGCATTCCAGCGACAGGGTACAATTTTTTTATTTTTTATTTGGGACAACTTGAAATTTAGTCGGACACTTGATAGATTGTTCGTCAAACGGTCAGCCGTAATTACGAATCAAGCAAGGTAAAAAAAATATGTATACATATTTTACTCGCGATGTCGAATCAGGTTAATCTAGTTTTTTTTTTCCTCCAGAGGACGAGTCCGACGCCGAGGAGAAGCGTCAGATGAAGGACCGGGAGCGACAGCAGAAGCACGATGTCATGACCCTTGTTAGTTCTTTAATTCAAATTAACGGGCACGAAATGGTGTGTGATAACGTTCTACTTCAGTTTAACCGTGCTAGTAGCAGTGCGATTCTCTCGTCGAGTAAGAGGAACAGCATGTGCGGAATACTTCAGCAGCCGCGACACCAGAGTTGGAGTTCTTTGGTGAGTATACATAAACTGATATGAACAAAAATACGAAGCTTTTTTCTCGTGCAGTAATTCGATTATTCTTTTTAACAGAACCGGCCACACAATACCGGCGAGACACAGCTCTGATCAGAGACTGAAAGGAACAGTCGCGTTCGGCACCGACACCCACATCGACTGCAGCCAGTCTGGCTATCCTAGATTGGCGACTTGGCGACTCTCTCACCTCGTCCGCGTTAAACTTTCCAGTATTTCAAGGAGAGCAAATTATTCGACACGCTCGTTAATCGTTTCGTTATTTTTTTTTTTATTTCGTTGCTTTCGTTTCTGGAAGTAAAAAGAATGTCAAGCGGGTCGATTTTTAGAAAATCGCAGGAAATAATATTTCACCCGCGAAAAAGTTCCGTATATACAGTTTACTAGTCGCGGAGAATTAGTCGAAATGCCCAGAAACCTTCGGAATGAATAACGGCTAGACAATTGTGTTTTAGTATTTGCGAAAACTCGTCGCATTCCAGGGATATTGTAATTTTTTTTTTTTTTAATTGGTACAACCTGACATTTTGTCGGACACTTAACGGATTATTCGTTGAATGGCCAGCCCGAATTGCGAATCAAGCAAGGTAAAATATATATATTACTCGCGATATCGAATTAGGTTAACTTAGTTTTTTTTTTTGTTTTCTCAGCGCACGAGTCGGATGCCGAGGAGAAGCGTCAGATGAAGGACCTGGAGCGACAGCAGAAGCTTGATGTTGTGACCCTTGTTCGTTCTTTGATCAAAATTAACGGGCAAGAAGCAAGAGAAACAGCATGTGCGGAACGCTTCAGCAGCCGCGATACCAGAGTTGAAGCTGTTTGGTGAGTATACAAAACTCATATGAAAAAAAAAACACGAAGCTTTCTTCTCGTACATTAATTCTATTATTCTTTTTAACAGAACCGGCCACACAAGACCGGCGAGACACAGCTCTGATCAGGGACTGAAAGGAACAATCGCGACACCCACATCGACTGCAGCCATGCCCGGCTATCCTACATTGGCGATTCCCTCGACTCATCCGCGTCAAACCCTGCAGTATTTCGAGGCGAGCCATTTGTTCGGCACGCTCGTTAATCGTTTCATTCGTTTTTTTGTTTGTTTGCTTCGTTGCTTTCGTTTCGGGAAGTAAAAAAAAGTCGAGCGGATCGCTTTTTATAGAATCGCAGCAAATAATATTCCACCCGTGAGAAAGTTCCGTAAATACAGTCGACTAGTCCCGGAGAATTACACGAAATGCCCAGAATACTTCGGTGATAATAACGGCTAGTTCTTTTAGTATTCGCGAAAACTCGTCGCATTCCAGCGATATTGTACCAAATTGTTTTATTTTTTTTTGACTTGGTAAAATTTGCTATATTTTTTTTCATTCTTAATGATTATCATGCTTATCTCTGCGTTGTTTTTTTGTTTTCTTATTTTTCGTTCCTATTTTGATGCAAAAATAACGATGTTATTGAATGAAAAAACGCTTGTGTTTTAAAAAATATATGTATAATTTATTATATAATATCTGTACAATAAAGGTTTTACATCAGGTAACAACGTTAAAATATTAATTACGCTTATTATGTACAATCGACTAGGGTCCGATCTCGCGAAAATTTGAAGAAAAAAAAAACGCCGCACGAGAGCGTTGCTCTGTTTGATCGTAAAATCCAGCGTGAATAAAGATTCGTTTAAATTTTGAATAGCAAACCTGGAGCTTTATTATTCATATTTTTTCTCCGCTTCTTCAGTAACATGCACGATAAATTAGAACTACGTTAATGTTTTATTCGGTAATGATATGCGATACGCAAATATCGGGGCGTTCGTTTGATTCAGTCTTTTCCTTGTTATTATATTAACTATTATGTACAAATACAAGTAACCGATAAATTTCTCGTCTATGGTAATGCGCAACGAAAACCTATCCCGGCTCCGACGCCGAGTGAATCAACGACAAGGGTATCTTGTCTACGGTTTTTAAAATTAAAGCTTCTTACATTTCAAGCTCACAATCACGTTACGCATTCTCGTTATCGCGTTAAATGACGTTTAAACATAACGATGACAATTTATCGCTCATCAATAATCGATAATACTTAATAATACGTTATAATAATAATAATCCATAATACGCAATTGCTTCACGAGCCGTTGAAAGGAATAGAACCTACTGACGCTCTACTTTTCGTTTAAAATCTTATTGTGGTGTGCGGGCCCGTACAAGTTGATACGACACTGTCGAAGCAGCGTTGGCATTTAACGACATCCCTCGGCAAATACCAATCACCTTTCCATCAAGTACGTATCTGCATTGCCGACCGCTCGTATCTCCAACTGTCGGTAAATGATCTCATTCATGTGAAAGACAATTCTTAAAAAATCCTTTGTATTCTAGATGATTTACCGACTTACCGACGAAAGATTTCAAGTCGTTTATAGTAATTAGCCAAAAGGGGCTTCCGGCGAGAAGGTGAGAGAGGGTGCACGCACGAAATTATTGACATTTTATTTTGGAGTAATAAGGACGTGATTCTGAGAAAACCTCACCCCGAGGGGTGTCATTTTATACCGCAGGAAAAGGGCAAAGCAAACATTTAATTGCTAAGAAGAGGAGCCACAGGCGGAAAAGACGGGACAGCCGAAACGAGAAAGGTACGGAGTACGAGGTTATCCGGAGCGTCGGAGAAGTGCAGGCGCAACGAGTGAAGTTCCACGCAGAAGCACTCTCCTAGGAGAGCGCTCCAGTCAGAACGCAGTCGGAACGCGCACGCGCAGTGAGGATTGGCGACAACAGAGACGGGGGAGAGTTGTCTCTCGGGCCTCGAGAGGACGCGCTAGGCGAACATCGTGTTTTTAGTTGCTCCTGCCAAATTATAGTTTATTTTGCGCCAGTTTAGTTGTTTGGGCTGAAAAACGTCGGGTATTCACGCTGCCCGCATCGTGTTACCCTATTCTTTCGGCCTTTTCATCCCTACAGGCACCTTGTTATTATTTATAGTTACTTAACCTCCAAACCGCCACGCTTGGTTCCCGCACCCTGCGTTTTCTCTCAGGGGCTCAGCCCCTGCTTAGCAAGTCATGGATGATGACGATGATCCTTACGGGGATTCTCAATCTGATCGCGTTCCTGATGAAAACCTTAAAAATCAGGTCGAAGATCTGATGGACGAATCCTGCTCCAGAAAGCGAGCAATTGAGGAAACCGAGCCCGAGGACCGTGGTACTAAGAACAAGCAAATCTCAAAAACCGCGAAGGCAAATCTCGAAAACCGTGGTACTAAGAACAAGCAATCCACCACCACGAAGGCTTGATCTCAACAGATATTCACCAACATCGGAAGGACCTTACAAGGTACTAATTCAGCCGGTACAAACTGACGAAAAAACACCAAGACTTAATGCAACCAAAGTTGGCATGTGGCTACTGGATCTATACACCAAAGAGGAGGCTGTGATCTCTTACAGCTCGGGTAAGCACCAGGTCACCGCTGAATTCTCCTCTCCAGACCTGGCCAACGCATTCATCTCACATTCGGACTTGGCACGAGTACAACTAAAGGCCTTCATCCCGAGCACCAGTGTGGCGTGTGAAGGTATCATCAGGGATGTCCCCATCGAATTAAGTGAAAGCCAAATAGTCAAGAACATAGACTCCCAGTATCAGGTGCTGTACGCTCAACGACAGACACGTAAGGTCGTCATCAATAAACAAACTTCTCGTGTCGCCACGCAATCGGTCCGCCTCTCCTTTGTTGGACGCATCCGACCTGACTCCGTCAAACTTTTCATGACACATCATCCGGTCGACCCCTGGTATGGTCCGGTAAAAATGTGTTACGGGTGCTTTATCCCCGGACACATTCAGTCACAGTGCAAGAGCCGCCCGAAATGCATCCGCTGTGGCCAACGCAAACACAACGAAGCCGAGATCTGCCCGAACTTGAATACACCCCCATGCTGTGCCAACTGCAAAGGTGATCATCTGCCGACGGACAAGATATGCCCGGTATTCGCCCACGAACAAGCCATCAGAAGAGTTGCCGGCGACCGAAACATCTCTTACAACGAGGCCCGTGGCATCCTTTCAAACTCGGCCCCCGTCTCTTCTAGCTCACACGCTCACTTTTCTACGCCCTCGAGTTCTGCTCCTGCCTTTTCTAACTCAAACGCTCACTTCCCTGCTCTCTCAAACTGGACTCGCTCTTCACACCCCGCTGCTCCTTCCTTGTCCTCGAGTATACGTCGTCCTGCCTCCTTTAGTCAAGTCACAGCGGCAAGACCGCCCGCTCCTCAAAACCATCAAAACTCTAGTGCAATGCATCAACACGGCGCGATCCGTAACATCTCAAACAGTCTCCGCCGGGGATCCGGCAAGGCCTCCTCAGCGCCTCCGCCGGCCCAAGCCCCTTCGCCTCAACATGTCGCGGCCCAGCAATCCGCTCCTGTCGCTCATAACTCTCACGTACCGTCCCCCACCTCGGCACGCAACTTGGCAACACGCGCAGCGCATTCCAATCTCTTAATTGCTCCAAACGGCCGCATGCCATTGAATCAAACGTCCGGCATCACTCCGAGTTTCATCGATAACTCGGCCACTTGTTCTGCTTCTCCATCGCTACCTTTACCCTTGCCGCCGGCTATGACCTGCGTTATCCCAACGATCCTTCAACTCGTGATTGAACAGCTCATTCCCGCTCTATCCTCAATGGGTTTCTCTGAACAGCTTGGTCCGATAATCACCACTCTCAATACGCTTGCAGCCCTCATCTCCCAGCTAGCACCTCGAAACACTGCTCATCATGGCATCGCTTAAAAATCTAAAAATTCTTCAATGGAATTGCCGTAGCCTTCGTAACAAACTAGGCCTCCTTATGAATATAGCTAACTCGTACGATGTCATTATCTTGTGTGAAACCTGGCTCTGCCTGCCTTACGTTCCCTCCATGAGTGGCTTTAACATGATTTTAAGAAATAGAGACCATAATAGGGGTGGTGGTTTAGCTATCTGCCTCAAAAAAAATATTAAGTATAGCGAAATCAATACTACATATCACTGTCCGGACAAACTGGAAACACTGACAATCTCTATCTCGACATCGTTAGGTCCGCTTTCCATTGTCTCACTATACAGATGCCCAGCTTCTCCTACCTCAAGCTCAACATGGAAACGCTTCTTTGACTCTCTCGATTTCTCTAACAGCTTGCTCATAGCGGGCGACTTCAATTCACATCATACTTCTTGGGGCTGCACAGTCAACTCCTCCTCGGGCTCCGCTCTATCTGATTCACTCGTAAACTACAATCTGTCTCACCTCAACGACCGCTCTCCTACTCTCATTACACCACCTGGCCACAACATCTCAGCGATAGACCTCACGTTAGTCTCCTCAAATCTCCTTCCAATTTCAACGTGGACTATAGAATCAGACGCACTTGGCAGCGACCATTACCCTATCTCCGTTACTATCGGCATTTCACACTACGTCATACCCCCCAGCTCTCACCGCTACCCTACCAAAAACATCAACTGGCGGATCTTTAAAGCTTCTCTCGACGACATAACACCCTCTCTCTCTCACCCAAACTCGCTTACACAATACGACAACATATGTAAAGCTATTGATGACGCTGTCTACGTGGCTAATCCCCAACCTAACTCAACCTCACATCGTCCTAGACGCCTTAGAAGCAGCCCTGCACTGTGGTGGAACCAGAGTTGCGAGGAGGCAAACAATGAACGAAAATTAGCTTGGGCCGCCGTCCGGCGTCATACCAATACCGATAATTTAATAAGAGCAAAGAGAATGGATGCTGTAGCTAAAAAGACATTCAAGAAAGCTAAAAAAGAATCGTGGATCAACTTCACAAGAACAATAGACTTTCGTACGTCGAGTAAACATGTTTGGTCCAAAATTAAACGCTTTCGTCATAGGAACCTCTCGGATCCTCTACCCAACTCAAACAACTCTGGTTACGCCGATAAAATGCACGACTTGATCGCTACCATTTGTCCTCCTCTCCCACGTAACCACGCACCCGAATTTCCTTCTGTCTTTTTCACCAATGCTACACTCACCAAGTCTTTCACACTCAATGAGCTCAAAGCCGCGATTCATGCAGCCAAACGTAAGTCAGCTCCAGGCCTCGATAAAATTGATTATGATATTATTTCCAATCTTCTGGATCCACTATGTTCTCTACTACTGGACACTCTTAACAACATCTTCGAAGGGGGTTTATTCCCCAAAACGTGGAGCGATTTCCTCGTTTTTTTTATTCCAAAATCCACATCCGGTAAATTTCGTCCTATCTCTTTGGCCTCTTGCCTTCTAAAATTAACAGAAAGGTTAATACACTCCCGCCTGAGTCAATGGCTTGAGAGCAATCATCTTTTATCTCCTACGCAATTTGGCTTCCGGAAAAGTAAATCTTGCACGGATAATCTTTCCATTCTTACCACCGAGATCTACACTGGTTTTTCAAGCAATCAGTATACTGCCTGCGTTTTCCTCGATATCTCAAGCGCCTTCGACAACGTCGATCCCAGCATCCTGGTTGGGGATCTGTGCAACATGGGCGTGCCCTGGTCGTATTGTAAATTTATCTTCAACCTCACATCTTTTAGATCCATACATTTTAAAATAGCTGGCGAAATGGTAGGTCCGTTCCCATCAATTAAAGGGGTCCCGCAAGGGTGCATTCTGAGCCCTTTATTGTACATTATTTAGACGAATAAGCTTGACCAGCAGCTGGCAGAGGGGAGCTCCTGCCTTCAGTTTGCCGACGATGTTGCCGTCTTCTCCAGATCTAGCAGCCTACACGATTGCTTAAACTCTCTTCAGAACAGCCTAGACAATATTTCCGCATATCTCAATACTCGAAGCCTATCAATCGAGCCCTCAAAATCAAAGCTTGTAATCTTCTCTCGAAAAATTTTTAATCCTCTCGTCCCGTCTCTTCGCATTGGCAACTCTCTCGTTCACGCGTCTTGCGAGGCGAGGTTCCTCGGTCTTACCCTGGACTATCGCCTCAATTGGAAATCACACATCAATAATCTCTCCTCCAAGTGCAAAAAGTTACTCAATATCATTAAGTGCCTTAGATCCGTGTGGTGGGGAGCTGATCCTTCGACCCTCATTACTATCTACAGAGCTTTAATCCGCAGTAGTATCGAGTATGGAGCAATCGTATTCCCGATTAGGGAATTCACGCTCTTCAAAGGCATCGAAATCTTACAACGAAAAGCCCTGAGATTTGCGCTCGGCTTTCGCAATTCTACGCCGAACAATGTGGTGCTTGCTGAAGCTAAGGAACCCCTACTCAAATACCGCGTTCAAGCGCTTGCCGACAAATTTATTCTAAAGACCCTCTCTAAATCCAATCATGCGCTTCTTGCAACTCTTCCTTCACTCTCACACTCACTCAGGCTGAACAACACGTACTCCTCCCTCCTCGATCTTCCGCTTCTTAAGGCATATAGCAATTTTAAACACCACCAAGAAAGCATTGCCTCATTTCCCTTCTGTCCTATCTTCTATTTGCCTCCCTCGCCTGGATTTCCGGTCTCCACTATCGACACCTCTACCGGTAGGCTGCTACAGCAGTCCATCAATCCTAATGCCGCATTTCAAGCAGTGTTCAGAGAATCGTTGTCGATCTCCTCAGCCTTCTATACCGACGCGTCGAAGCTCGAAGGCTCGAACTTTGTGGGTTTCGCAGTTTTCTCTCCGTCCCATCATTTGGTTTTCAAATTTCGTATCTCTTCCATTTTCTCGATCTTCTTAGCCGAGGCCTTAGCCATTTACTTCACACTCGAATTTATTTTAAAAGAAAACATTCTCAACTCTCTTATTTTTTCGGATTCGCTGAGTTCCTTACAAGCTCTTCTCTCACCTTCCTACCGTAGCACTTCTTCACCTATAATCATCGCAATTCATGAAGCGCTATGCGAACTGACCAAACGCCGCCTCTCTACTAGACTGGTCTGGATTCCCGGTCATGCTGGCATCGCCGGTAATGAGAGGGTGGACGCGATGGCCAAGGCGGCGATTGAGGACGGTGCTCCGTTTGATGCTCGTCTGCCGGCTTCAGAGTTCCTCTCTATTGCACGCGAGCGATGTGTCAAGTCAACCAATCGAGCACTAATCCGCGAAAGTCGCTACAAAGGCTCTCTATATTTCAAGCTCTTCTTTAACCCTTCATCCACCCCATGGTATCTGAATCCTACTCTCAAACAAAATCTTAGTAGAAAAGCTATTGTTTCAGTTTGTAGAATGCGCTCCAATCATTACAACTTAGCTGCAAGCCTCCACAGGAAAAATATGATAGATTCCCCCGCGTGTATATGTGACTCTGAATCGGGGGATTTGAATCGCGTTTTCTGGTCGTGCCCCCGCTTCGCTCAACAACGCCAGCCTATGCTCCAGTCCCTCCTTAACAAAAAGACGTTTCCGCCCTACAACATAGAATCACTCATCGCTAACCCTTCTCCCAGCATCATCACCATCATTTCGTCCTTCATCAATAACTGTAAACTATCCATCTGAACACCTTTCCACCACTGCATCATTTTGCCTTTCGCGCCACACACACTTCCAGAACATGGCCGTATGGTACAAACCCGCCCTCGCGCGGCTACCGGAGCCAACCACAAACAAACAAACAGAACAGAACAGAACAGAGACGGGGACGGCAGCGCCCTCGATAGGTAGCGGCGCAGAAGCAAACCAGGCAGGAGAGCGGATCGGTAAAGAGCAAGTCTACGTGGAGTTAGGGATGGGCGATGTTGTGAAAAAACATCGATGTTAAAATAATCGATTAATAGAAATATCGATTATCAGTAATCGATTTATTTGAAGAAACATCGAAATATCGATTATTTGATGTCGGTACAGTAGAATTCGACAACGAATGAAATTTTTAACGACTGCAGATATTGTTAACGATAAAAGCGTGTACGCTAATTTAAAAAGTAGGAAATATAAATGCAGTGTTCAAGCTAATTGAAAATAAGGAATCGATTGCATTTTATTCGAATGTGTACATGTCTACAATAAATTGGAATGTTAGTCGAAATTCAGCTTAGACATAATCGACATCGTGTATTTTTTTTATGTTGCGGCATTTCTACTTTCTTGGCTCCGAGATGTGCAGCCGGAAGTTGCAACTCGATTCGGTTGTACTGTGGAGAATATTAATATTCTTAAAATAATCAGGTTAAAGGTATTGGGACATTTAAATACAAACGTTTTTGATATTTTTGAAGGGTATATAATTTTTTTAACATAGTAATGTGGATACAGGAACTTACAGGTGTATTAAAAAATTATAAGGCCATCTATTGTTACAAGCGGGAACGGAGTAATAATATTATTATTATTATGTAGTGACAAGTCGAGCATACAAAAATGAAAAAAGAACATAAACCGAAACGTAGAGAAATGCATATTCCTTACAAGTATACAATGCTTAGTACTTAGGAGTATACTAATACTAGAACGAAAATCACAGCAATTCATAGCATGTTTTAAATCGTTCCATGCGACTAGGCAAGACTAGGTAAGCACATGACTGAACAGAAAAATAATGAAAATAATAATTAAAAAAAAATGCAGACAAATGCATATGCCTGTTCAAGTGTATGCTTACAGTATACTGAAACTAGAACGAAAATTCCAGCTAAACAAAGCCCGTTTCCTCGTGGCTAAACAAAGCCCGTGGTGAATCAAACGATTCCCCATTCCCCTCGTGAAAGAGATCCTAAAAAAAGCAGTTTATTCAGCAGATCACCCGACAGTCTGCTCCTGTTGTCCACCTTAATAGCGCCAGCCTCGGAGAAAAGACGTTCTGAGGGAACCGACGTTCCGACGACGCTTAAATATTTTATCGCGATCTTGTGGAGCGAGGGATACGCAAGTTTAAGCGTTTGCCAATGCTTAAACGGATCTTCGGTTCTCGCTATCACGGGCTGGCTAAGATATTGTCGTAGTTCGAGACAGAGGCCTTCGTTTGAACCCGCACTAGAAGTGATACTGCTCGTTACTAAATCATCATGTATGAACCATACATTTCGTTCCCTCGTGTTTGCCTTAGGCTTGGCCTTAGCGTAGCTTGCTACAGGCTTTTCGGACGTCGTCAATGATTTGATCAAAGAATTAATTTTGTTAATCGCCGTGGCAGCGGCCAGTGCGCTTTCAAAGTGTATCTTTTTGAACCTCGGATCCAATATCGTCGACATGGCAAGCATCGAGTGTGTTTCGACATCTTTAAATGCGATCGTAATCGTATTTACTATTTTTTTTTTAAATTCGGTACTGATTGTCGTTGCGATTCTCTCACCGCTCGACCTCTCCGGGTTCCAGTTCTGTATCGCCACGCGCATGCAGTGCACGACAGGAAGTATAATGCTGCACGTTGGATACAGACTACCGCTTATTTGAGCGATAACGTTCTCAATCGGTTGCAACAGCGATACGAAATCGTGCAACATGGAAATTTCTTCGCGACTTAGCATTTCTGGGGCACGGTTGCATTTTAGCGAAATTGGGTAAGCGTACTCTTTGAGAATGAGGAATCTTTCGAGCATATATAACGTCGAGTTCCAGCGAGTTGGAACATCCTGAATAAATTTTAGAACATCAGTCTTTCCATCTCGAATTTGAAGCCGCTTCAATTCGTCCGACGCAACTACGCTTCGTTTTGTCAGTGTTACGATGTTCTTGACTTTTGCGGTAAGGTTTGCAACATCGGGCATCGACGCGATTATAGTTGGTACGATACTCGAAATAATGTGTGCAAAACACGCAAGCTGTTTGGATGCACCAAACGTGTCGGTCACGGCTTTTTTTATGTTCGCGGCTCGATCGCTAACGACCGCGACGACGTTGTCGGAATTTAAATCGAAATCTTGAAGTACGGTTAGAAGTGTCTCGGCTAAATACAGTGCAGTATGGCTTTCATGCAGCGGAATAACTCCCAAGCATCCACTTTTCAGTTTGTAGTCAGGCGATAGCCAATGAATCGTTACCCCTAGATAGCTTTGGTTACTCACGTCGGTCCAATTGTCGCACGTCAAAGTGTAGGCGGTTACACTTCGAAGTTTAGCTTTAAACTGATCCTTCAATACTTCATACTTCGAATAGATGAGTCGTGTTATCGTTCTTCGACTGGGGACACGATATAGAGGAACCGAAGTTTTCATTACTGCCATGAATCCTTCGGCTTCAACTATCGACAGTGGCACTTTGTCGGTAGCAATCATGTACAGGATCGAATTCGTAATTCTGTCAGATGACGAACCCCCATCTAAATATAGAAAACACAAAAAAAGTCGTCAAAGAATTTCGATATCATAATATAACAAAGTTTACTTATATTAGTACTCACCAGCGAAGGAACTGGTTTTCTTGAATGCGTCATCTATTCGCACCGATTGGCTCTTCTCCTAGAAATGTTCATGTTTGCAGTCAAATGTATTTGTTGATTGCGGGATTTAAATTAATTGCATCATGAGCATCGTGTGAATATTTCTATGAGTGTCTGTGTATCTGATATAGCGAGAGAGAGATTACCTATCACCGACAAACCGCACTTTTTTAAACAGACAGAGTGTTGTAGTCACACAATAGGAGAATGATTCGCAAAACGACCAAAAGAAAAAAAAGAAAAAAAAATTGTATAACTTTGACAAAGGTCTAACGCATCGACAATATAGAAAACATTTTTTCAGATTATATAATTTAGAATATCCAATAGATACGACAGTGCCGAAACATTTATTCCGCCTCGATCGCAAAGTCCTCCAATTAATTTACCGTTTGCTTTTCGTATACTCTTTCGTGAAGCGCTTCGCAAAAGCAAACTTTGTTGTACGAAATTTCATGACCTCGGAACTCTAATAGTCGTAAATAGATGATGACAATTATTGATGTTACGCGAAACGAAAAAAAAATCGACGAGATCGTTAATAAATTAAGAGACAAAATCTATAACTATCGGGGCGAGGGTTCAATCGACAAGAACTTGATTACTATTCAATATAATAATTATACCTGAGATTCCCGTCTTTGTCGTTTCCGAATATTTTGATTCGGCGGAGTGTTTTCGCTTGGACACGAAGGATCGTCAACGTCCTCACTGTTCTCGCATGATTCCGACCTCGGGCGCTCCTTGTCAACGACTAGAGACTTCTTCGGAAGCGGAGTGAAAAACGTTGGATGCTTCATCTTGAGATGCTGTATTAAATTTGTCGTGTTTCCTCCGTGCTTAAACACGTTGACGCAGATGTTACATCGGGCACTCGATGTATCGATTTTTGTGAAGTGACGCCATGCTATACTCGGTTGTTTTGAACTGAAATAAATATATTTATGCATTGAAACGCACCGTTAATAACAAAATTGAGATGAGAGCTTCATTTACATGGCGGATGCTACTTTATGAGAATGGCAATTAAAGCCTATAAGTACTGTACTTACGACTTATTTGTACGCCCGGAAGATAGAGTAAGCGCTGCAAAGTCTGAAAAATCATAAATTTATTAGCAACAATCGCAAATGTTGTGCTATATAGAAAACGAGAATAAAGTACATACTACTGCTAGCAGAGGGCTTGTCCTGCGAAGTTTGTAATTCAGAGCTAGTCCCAGCTTCCTTGAGGTGGCCACGATCTATGATTTTAAAAATACCGAGTAACAACAGAAATAGACCAATTTACTTATATCAGATGAATAAAAGTAGATAATAAATACCCACAACACCTTTTGCATTATTGATGACTGAAGCAGAAGGCGATTCCACCAAAGGAAACAAAGCGGTTGGAGTAGTGGAGGGGTTCACCGAAGCGGTCAACGCTGTCGGGATTATGGACAAGCTTTCCGGCCTAAACTCAATTGCCATGCTTAAAAGAAACGAAAAATAAATTATATCTGTGACAGAGTTGTATTGAAATATGACAGTAAACTAGAAAATACTCAATAGATAAACTTACTACTCCACATCGTCAATCGACCGAGATATTGTTTCGATTTCATCGTCTGTGTTTAGCATTCGACGAGTTGCCAGAAGTTCCTTCACTTGCAAAAACGCAGCATTGTCATTAGCTATAACAAAAGACCATTGTGAAATGATGGATATTTTATAAAAATCATTATCCAATATTACTATGAAATACTTACACTTAAGTCGTACATAAGTCGTCCGGTCTAGACCGCAGAGCTCGTATGGATCTTGTCGATTTATTTGGAAAAATATGGAGAAACTGCTCTTTAGACATATTCCTACAAGAACCGCATCATATAAACAAAATATCAAAGAAGTTGCCGAATGAATCATTGACTTATTAGATAGGAATGGAAGGTTATGTTCGATACGTTATTTTATCATCGATAATTATCACATGTACACAGTTCGCTTTACATTTTTGAGGTATCATTCAATAATAAATGCTTTTAAATATGATTGTCTATATCTTACCTGAATCCATTATCTCCTGGAAAAGTACAGCAATGCACGTTCGTCACATTCATGTAGCCTCACGTTCGTCTTCTTCCTTTGTCTTTTTTTTCGCCGGGTTGCGTCACGTTGTTCGCCGCTTCACCGGCCGACACGGGTTCAAGTCGTGGAATAACCAACCAGCTAAAAAGCACACTGTTATTGCTTCCCGGTACAATAAAATTTTTTTTTTTTTACATCGATGTTTCCGAGAAAAACATCGAACATCGATTAATCGATGTTCACAAACATCGGTTAAAAATAATCGATTGTGACAAAAAAAACATCGATTTTCGATTAATCGAAAAACATCGCCCATCCCTACGTGGAGTATGGATAAGACGACCGGGGCTGAGAAGGGAGTAACACCGAATCGCAACTCAGAGAAAGCGGGAGAACAACCGGAAGTCTGGTACTCACCGATACCGGACGAGACAAAGCCAAAAAGAGGGAGGCTGTCGAGCGTAGAGAGATTTACGAGGGCGAGATCGTTCTCGGAAGGATCGCCGATCGCGCAGTGGAAGAGAAAATTTGGAGAGGTCGAACAGACGAACGAGCCGGAGACTGCAGCACCGTTTAAGCGCAGCACGATAATAAAGCGATCGCCAAAGAAAGGGGATAAAGAAGAAGGAAGCAACAAAGGAGATAAGAATGATGTACGCCACCAGGCGTTCTCCTTCGCCGAAACCTAAAAAAAAACCTGAAACAAAAAGAAACACATTATTAGTATTTAAATATACTCGAATTACCTTACACTACATACTTACCTGACGACGAAGGGATTAACCTTTCGTCGTGCGAATCCAACGGAGACCTGGCTCCCTCGTCTCCTCGCCGGGGCACCTCCACCTGAAACAGAAAAAGAAATTAAAACAATTGCAAAAAAGAAATAATATAATAAAAACAAACTCACCGATGACTCCGGACGAGGCGGCGAGGATCCCCGGGCCACCAAGCGAGGTAGCGTCTTACCCGCAGCTGCGCCTCGCGTCTTACACGCTGCCTGGCGAAACCTGAAAAAATACAAAAATACAGATTAGTTACGAATACCTATATAGTAACCATTACGAACTAAAAACCTACCTGGTACAATATCGTCGAGAAACGTCGGGTCCTCGTCGAACCCCGTCGAGTCCTCGTCGAGCCTCCGTCGAGCCTCGCCGAGGCGTCCGGACGAGCTCCCTCGACGACGGTGGGACCCCATCGAATCTGAAACAAAAAAAGGAAAACATATTGTAATAATATAAAAACTAAGTAAACTTATACACTAATCCTTAGACGGTACTTACCTGCTGAGGCGAAGGTGTGACGGGGACACGACGACGGAAACTCCGACAGCACCGAGCCGGGTGGCGGCTTACCCGCTACCGTGTCGACCCTGAAAAAGCATAGAGAAGTAATTAGAGACAAAGTTTTAAATTAGAATAAACTCTAAATAGAAAAAAAAGAAGTAAAGAAAAACTCACCTGTGAATGTGACGTTGGACATGGGCCTTCCGCCCATGTCATGCGACGGGGACTCCTCCGGCGAAGACTTCCTCGTTGAAACCTGGAACAGAAAAAAAACAGGAAAATTATTATTATACAATACTATAAAGTAAACCCTCGCTACGAGGGTCGCTGACACGTTATTTAAGTAAATAAAAAATATCCTTACCTATAAGTAGGTTCGAGGCCGACGAAACACCTGTTGCTCGCCGGCGACGACGCGAAGGACAAATATGAAAAAAACACACACAAACACTCACCGACAC
Source organism: Amblyjoppa fuscipennis (assembly GCA_963575735.1). Taxonomy (NCBI): domain Eukaryota; kingdom Metazoa; phylum Arthropoda; class Insecta; order Hymenoptera; family Ichneumonidae; genus Amblyjoppa; species Amblyjoppa fuscipennis. Next base: position 7,093,836 of record OY754494.1, on the reverse strand, counting down.
ACACACACTTTCTTTTCTAATAACTAACGATACACTACGCGAACTTTTTATCACTTCACATTTTCCGGAAACACTTTTTAAAACCTATTAAACACTATAAAAACACACTCGCGAACACGACCGATGAGGTTAACCACGCGCACTATGCGAAGCCCATGCTCGACGCTTACGAGCCGGGCGAAAAACCGAACTTGGCCGGAGATAGTCGAGCGCGGCGAACACTCGCGTCGGCCTATCCTAGTTTAAGACTCCCCGCGAGAGGGAGATTTTGTCAGAAAGTTTCTCGCAAGCGAATAAGCGCTTGATCGGCAATAAATAGCCGAGGATTTCGCGAATAAAATTACAAAACATTTCGCCAACCAAGTCTCCGACTCGGGAAGCACATTTTTTAAGTCCTCTAACAGACGACTCTCACTCCAAAACCAACCCGTTGCTACGAAACGAACACATCGACCTGGTGTAAAAGCGGAAAGCCATCTTGCTGCAAAGCGGAAAACCATCCTGCTGAGAAAGCGGAGAATAAAACCTGCCGCAAAGCGGGAAATTCAACTGCCGCAAGGCGGTTTAAACGCTGCTGGAGAGCAGCCGTCCTGCCACAAAGGCAGAAATCTCGACCAGGAGTCAGCTTATCCCACGGCCGGTAACACAGATCAAGCATATGCGGCGATCGGAGACAAATCAATGTTACCGGCGTCGCCTGGACGCCCGAGCGGAGGCGTGTTTGGAGGAACGGGCAGAGGCGCTCATATTCGAGCTTAGGGCTCGCCAGTTGGACCGCGTCGTGCGCGTCGTTCACGTCGCTGCCACCGATCCGCGCCCCTGGCCTTACTCACCGCGCTCACGACCCGTGCCAAATACGGTGGACATTCTTGGACGGGGGTTATATCCGCAGATGTCAGAAAGACCGCGTGTACACGAGCTTAGGTACCTTCCGTACCCACCCAACGGCGGTGTACGTGAGACGACCCACGCCTCCCGAACCTCAGGGCGGGGGTTACGCCCCTCCGGTCGCGATCCTCCGGCCAACACGCAGCCAATTATTTCCGGTTCAACCACGGGTGAACCGTACCGGGTCGATTAGAGGAGTCCTCCGCGAGCGGAATCATATCTCCCCCCGCGCAGTTCGACCCCGGGTCTACCCCGAAGCGCCCCACAAACGCTGCGGTCTTCCACCCGCGCTACCGGAAGTGGTCCCTCCATCACCACCGGACGAGACGCCCAAATCGCTCGATGGGCTATGGAGTAAGTTGTACAAGGAGCCTGCCGCGGAAACCGTCCCGAACCCCTCCGAAACCATTGGGAACAACGACACGGGCAAGAAACGCGCGCAACTGAAGAATCTGTTCGGCGACACCCCGGAAGTGTCCAGGGAATCCCGCGGACCGCCTCTGACGACTTCCGAAAACCGCCTACCCGCGAAACTCGGTCCCAACGGGTCCCCGGACAGCGACCTCAGCTCCCGTAGCTCCTTAAATCTCCTCGCGAGCGCCGCCGCGGTTTTCGCTGGAACTGCGGAGCCGCCATCGCTGCCTGGGTTCGGGGAATTCAGGTCCCTACACATCTTGGCGGAGGCCGCCGAGAACACCCCCCGAGCGGAGGTCTACGATCCCGGCGAGCAGTACATCTCGGTATACGACGGGGTAAGACAACAATCGGGGGTTTTCCGGAGGGCTCCGCCGGAGTACAGGCCATCGCGTATCAACCCCGAAGGGGAGGATCCCGCACCCGCGGAACCTCCGAGCGGGACTTCCCCCTCCGGATCACCACAACCGCGAATCTAGGGGAAAATCGGGCCCCACCGGTCCACTTCGGACCCCACGCCGGCTTAGGCGTGAAACTTAACCCTCGGTTAAATGACCGTGCCCTTCACCAGGCTTAACAGAACCCTCGGTTAATAACCGTGCCCTTCACCGGGCTTAACAGAGCTCTCGGTTAACTCACCGTGCCCTTCACTGGGCTGAACCGAATGAGAAAGTAGGAGCGGGGTAAAACCTGGGTTTTAAACGGCCCTTTTAAGTGCCAAATAAAACCATTCAAACATAAACAAGGGGCAAGTTCGCCTCCCTTTCCTCCCCCTAGCCAGGCGCACTGCGAAAGAATCGGAAGGACCAACGAAACCTGCACCTACGACTAACTCCCATACCTACGGGTCAGTTATTGTCAAGAACGAGAAGCAGAACAAACAGGACGACCTAGGAAACGAAACCGGAGTGGAAGAGAGAATGATTGACCTATTTGGAAAAATGTTAGCGTGTGTAAAGGAGGAAATGATAACAGAGGTCAGAATGATAGGCGAACAAGGGAAAGAGGAGAGAAAGAAAATGAAACAAGAATTAGACAAAGTAAAGACCGCGGTTGATAGAAGTAGGATAGAATGTGAGGAAGAGAGGGAGAGGCTAGAATCGAGAATCGTTAATATAGAAAAAGAGATACAGGAAAGGGACAAAGAGGACAGAGAAAAATGGGAAAGGAAAGGGGCTGAGTTACAACAAAAAAATAGTGCAAGAAGTAAGCAAAGGGTAGAAGGGAATCGAATAACGGAGGGAAACAGAGAGAGTGCGACCGGGGCGCAGGGGGGGAGTGAGACGGAAACGCGCGTAAAAATTAGAGAGCTTGAAAATACGATGGAAAGGAACGAAAGAAAATAAAAAAGAAACAACGTAGTAGTGAAGGGATTCAGTGTAGAGCAAAACAAAGATGCAAAAAGAGAAGTGAAGGCATTCATAGAAGAGGTAGCAGGAAAGGAAGTCGAGTTAGAGGAAATTAGAGAACTACAAGGGAAAGGGAGAAGAATGTTTCCAGCGCGTTTTAGAGAATTCGATGACAAAAGAATAGTGATGCAAAAAAAGAGGGCATTGAAGGGCAGAACCGCGTTTATTGACAACGATTTGACGAAGAAGGAAAGAGAAATCCAAGGGATTCTAGTAGAAAGAATGAAAAAAGGAAGAGAAGCCGGGAAAAGAGCGAGAGTCGGGTATATGAAGGTATGGATAGAGAATAAAGAATACCAATGGAACGAGGACAGAGACGAGCTAGAAGAGAAAAAGAATTTTCGGATCGAAGAGGAAGCAGAGGAGTCACAGAAAGAAAGAAGATCGGGCAAAGGAAAGAAATAATGAAGAGCATTGTACAGAGAAGGAGAAGAGGGTAGAAATGAGTAATGGAGTAAAGGTGATTTTCTGGAATGTAGCGAGATTAAGAAATAAAGATATGGATTTTTGGAAGTACCCAGAGCAGTTTGACGTGATTTGCATGACTGAAACATGGGTGACGGAAGAAGAGTGGCAGAAGTGGAAAGGAAAGGTCCCAAAACAATATAAATGGAAGTGCCAAGCAGCAAGGAAGGAGAAGAAAAAAGGAAGAGCAATGGGAGGAATAATTACAGGAGTGAGAGAAGAAATGAAAGAGAAAGCCACGAGTACAATAGCAGAAGGATTGGAAGAGAGAAGAATATGGATAGAAGGAGAGGAATGGAGGATATGGACGGTCTACGAGAAGGGAAAGGAATTCAAAAAAGTATGCGAGGAAATAGATGAGAGACAACAGAAGTTATTGTTGATCGGGGGAGATATGAACGTAAGAATTGGGGAAAAAGGAAGCAAGGCCTGGAGAGAAGAAGGAGAGGAAGGAAGCGGAGAGAGGAGATCGAAGGACAAGACAATTAACCCGGAAGGCGCGGCGATGGTAAAAAGCATAGAAGAGAGAGGTTGGACCGTGTTGAATGGGAACAAGGAGGGAGACGAAAAAGGAGAATAGACGTACGAAAAAGCAGAAAAAAGATCGGTGATAGACTATGGCGTGGTGAACTGGGAGGCGTGGGAGAGAGTGGAGAAATTTGAAGTGGAAAGCCGAATCGACTCAGATCACCAGCCCGCAATAGTACAGATCAAAGGGAAAATAAGCAGGAAGAAAGAGGAGGAGAAAAGGCGGATGATCCAAGAGTGGACAGCGGATGGAATCGAAGTGTTGAAAAAAAAACGTTAGAGAGATACAGTGGCAAAAGGATGATGTTCAGGAGGAGTGGGCGGAGATGGTGGAAAAACTCGGAAGGGCAATTAAAACCAGAGAGAGAAAGGAAAGGAAAAATACGGGATGGAAACCATGGTGGAACAAGGATTGCTGGGAAGGAAAGCGAGAAGTGGTGAAGGCACTGAGGAAAAGAAAAGCGAAAAAAATGAGCGTTGAGGAACTGAAGGGAATAAGAAAAAAGTATTAAGACAGAGACAGAGGCTTGGAACTATGTGAATAATGAAAGGAAAAAGATAGTGGAAGTGAGTGAGGAGATAACAATGAAAGAGTGAAAAAAGTATTTCATGAACCTACTGGGAGGACAGGAGAAGAGATGCTGGGATGAATCGGTAGCAAGGATCGGGACGGTGGAAGATGAGGCGGAGGTAACGCAAGAGGAGGTTAGCAAACAAATCGGTAAGATGAAACTGAAGAAGGCTGCAGGCGGAGATGGACTGAGAAATGAAGTGTGGAAGCTGGGCGGAGAGGAAGTGCAAAGGAAACTGACCAGCACTGTTAAGAAAGTTTGGAGCGGGGATGGATACCCACAAGAATGGAACGAAGAAGTAATTATGCCAATATGGAAAAGGGGAAGCAAGAAGGAGGTTAAAAACTACAGAGGCGTGACCCTATTGAGCATAGGTTATAAAGTATATGCAAGTATCTTGAACGAAAGAATAGTGAAGGATGGTGAGGAGAAAGGCGTGTGGAGAGAAACACAAGCAGGATTCAGGAAAGGAAGAGGAACGATGCACAACATCAGTGTATTGAAACACATGGTCGGGAGAAGAATAGAACAGGGAAGAAAGGTTTACTGATTCTTCATCGATCTGAAAGCGGCGTTTGACAACATGGACAGAAACGAACTCTGGGAAACAATGAGAAAAAAGGGAATAAGAGAGGGAGTAATTGAAAGGGTAAAAGAAACGTATAAAAAAAACAAGATGCAAGGTAAAGGTTAGAGACAAGGAAACGGAGGAATTTTGGACAAGGAAAGGAGTGAGACAGGAATGCCCGCTGAGCCCAACATTGTTCAATATATATCTGGCCGATCTGGGGGAAGAGCTATCGAAAGGAGTAGGAGGCATCAAGATCGGGGCGAGGAAGATATGGTCGTTAGAATACGCAGATGATGTGGTGATATTGGCGGAGGGGGAAGAGGCAATGAAAGAAACAATGAAGAGACTAGAACGATATCTGATAAGAAAAAAACTGGAGCTCAGCGTGGAGAAATCGCACATGATGGTGTTCCGGAAAGGTGGAAGGAGGAGGAAAAAGTAGAGTGGAAATGGAAGAATGGAAGAATAGAAGAAGTGGACGGATTGAAATATTTGGGATACACCATAAGAAGCAACAACGGCGACACAGAACACGTCAGGGATAGAATTAAAAAAGCACAGGTGGCGATGAGAGCGGTGTAGGGAATCGGAGAAAGAAGATTTAAAGGAGATAGGATATGGAGAATGAAGCTGTTCGATGCAGTGGTCGGAGGAATATTGTCATACGGAGCGGAGGTGTGGGGATGGAAGGAATGGAAAGAGTTGGAAAGGTTGGAAGAAAAATGAATGAGATGGATAATGGGACTGGATAGCAAAACGCCTGGGTATATTGTGAAAGAAGAACTAAAAAGGAGAGAGAGAAACAGCGCAATGGTGGAAAGAGCAATGAAATGGGAAGGAAAAATGAGAAAAGGACATGAAGGACAACTCCTAAGAGAATGCTGGAGAGAAAGAAGAAGGGTTGAAGAGCAGGAAGTAAGATCCCAGTGGAGCAGAAACAGATCGGATTTCTTCAGGAAATGTGGGGCGGAGACGGAGGAAGTCACAAGATGGATGAAAAACGAAGAACCTTGGATGGAACGGCTGAAATAAGAATATGAACGAAGGGAGAAAAGAAGGAGAGAGGAGGCAATAGATCAGTCGAAATACAACAAAAGATATAAAGAAATAAAGGTGGAGGAGATCCCGGGATATATAACGGAAGGAAGAAGAAGAGGGGAAGAGTGGATCAGAAGCATAGCAAGAACAAGATGCGGATGCGAAGAAATGGCAAATAGGTACTGGCTAGAGGGGGATAAGATAGGATGCAAGTTGTGCGAAGTAGGAATAGATACATTAGAACACGCGGCGAAAGACTGCGCGGGGATGAGAGAATGGGAGGGTGAGGTTAACGAGATAGCGAAAGAAAACGGTGAAGGATTCTGGTGGATAAAAGAATGGTTAGAGAGAAAGAATGAAGCGATAAAAGAAAGACAGGGATAGGATGTAAGGAGGTAGAAAGTAAGATGCGAATATGAAATGTGCAATGTAAACAAGAAAGATGTTGATATGTACCGGAAGCCATGCAATGCCTGAGGGCGAGCATAAATAAAACTACTACTACTAGTAATTAGCCAAAAAACGAGTTATTAAGTAGACAGCACTAAACATGTAACCGACAGCATTTGTTTATTATCATAATAAAATATATATACTATATTTCGTCTTCATTGTGATATGCATGCGACACCAAGAATTAATATACCGGGTGTCCCATTTTAATCTTACACCTGATTTTTCTCGAAAAATACTGCTCCGATTAAAAATTGTGTACAATGAAACTTTTAGGGTTAGAAGGGGGACGTTCAGAAAAATTTTTTCTTTTGTATCATAATTCAAAATGGCGGCGTTAGGATGGACGACATATTTTTTTTAATGGAAACATGCCATTTCTTTGTCACTAAAAAATTTGTCGGATCAAAACTAACAACTTTTGTAGGAACATTTTTTTGATAAAGTCCATAATTTTTGGAGTAGAACACCATTTTTGACTATTTTAGCGTTATCCAGGGTGTACCACGAGGAGGTAAAGTCTTTAACATCCTAAGTGTAAGTGTGTGCGTGCCTCTCTCTCTCTCTCTGTGTGTGTGTGTGTGTGTGTGTGTGTGTGTGTGTACGTGCGTGCGTGCGTGCGTGCGTGCGTGCGTGCGTGCGTGCGTGCGTGCGTGCGTGCGTGCGTGCGTGCGTGCGTGCGTGCGTGCGTGCGTGCGTGCGTGCGTGCGTGCGTGCGTGCGTGCGTGCGTGCGTGCGTGCGTGCGTGCGTGCGTGCGTGCGTGCGTGCGTGCGTGCGTGCGTGCGTGCGTGCGTGCGTGCGTGCGTGCGTGCGTGCGTGCGTGCGTGCGTGCGTGCGTGCGTGCGTGCGTGCGTGCGTGCGTGCGTGCGTGCGTGCGTGCGTGCGTGCGTGCGTGCGTGCGTGCGTGCGTGCGTGCGTGCGTGCGTGCGTGCGTGCGTGCGTGCGTGCGTGCGTGCGTGCGTGCGTGCGTGCGTGCGTGCGTGCGTGCGTGCGTGCGTGCGTGCGTGCGTGCGTGCGTGCGTGCGTGCGTGCGTGCGTGCGTGCGTGCGTGCGTGCGTGCGTGCGTGCGTGCGTGCGTGCGTGCGTGCGTGCGTGCGTGCGTGCGTGCGTGCGTGCGTGCGTGCGTGCGTGCGTGCGTGCGTGCGTGCGTGCGTGTGTGTGTTTTTTTTTGTTTTGTCGGAGGGGGGAAATGCTTTATGCACCATAGGCTGCTTAAAGCAACCCGTGTGTCGGACTCGCAGTTATGCTCTACCGACTAAAACCCTAAACCTCCTTCCGTCATTGACCTTCTCATACTCCCGCGGCACCGCCGCTAGGCATTACTTCGCGGGGGTGGTCTAGCCGTAGCTTTTCCTCGATTCTTGCGACTTCGTCTTTCTACTGTTGTCCACGGCGAGGCACAGCTGCCGCTGACTTCTTTCTCTCACGTTCCTCGCTGCGCACAGCTTTCAGTACTGTCGTGGCGAAACTGCTTATTGCATCCCAGTTCGCTTCCGATGTCAGCATGTGTTGCATCAGGTTGTCAGGTGTTGCGACTTCTCCTAGTCTTTCCTCCAAGTCTGCACGTTCCTGTTGGAAGCGTGGACACTTGAAAAACACGTGTTCTGCGTCGTCTGGCAGTCCGCACCCCACTGTGCAGTCCGGAGATTCCTCATGGCCGAACCGATGTAAATACGCTCGGTAGCAGCCATGTCCCGTGAGCATTTGTGTCAGGTAATAGTTGGCCTGGCCGTGTTTGCGTTTCACCCACCTGTCAATTTGGGGGATGAGACGGTGAGTCCACCTTCCCTTCGTCGACGTATCCCACTCCACTTGCCATTTCATCAGGCTTTCCATGTGAGCCTCCTTTTGTTGCTCTCTCCGATGCTCTAGAGGTGATTTCCTCTGTTCAAAGAGAGTTCTTCTTTCTTCCGCCAGTATTCTTATAGGCGTCATGCCCGCAATGACGCACACAGCATCTGTCGACACTGTGCGATATGCGCTGCAGACCCTTAAGGCACTGAGACGGTATACCGTTTCCATCTTACGATGGTATTCCGCGATCTTCAGGGCATCTCCCCAGACAGCAATCGCATATGTGAGGATAGAAGTCACTACTGTTGCTAGCAGTTTCCTCCTGTCCTGTCGTGGGCCACCGACATTCGGCATAAGCCGTGCCAGCGCCGTCGCGACCTTGGCCGCCTTCGTCGCCACGTGCTCAACATGTGGTTTAAAGTTGAGCCGTGAGTCTAGTATCACCCCCAGGTATTTGATGTACGGCTGGGAAATGATTGTGTGCTCTCCGACTGTTAGATTGATCGTTTCCATCTTCTTACGACTTGTAATAAGCAGGGCTTCTGTTTTGTGTTCCGCTAATTGGAGTCCCATTGCACCCATCCAGCGTTGAATCCGATGATACGTATCCTCGAAAATCCCAGAAGCTTCTTCCAGGAACTTGGCCACAATAGCTACCATAGCATCATCTGCAAAGGCAGTTATTTCGGCTTCTGCTGGTAGTTCCAGCTTCAATAGCCCATCATACATTATATTCCACAGAAGTGGCCCCAATACTGAGCCCTGGGGTACCCCTCCGGTAACGCGGTAATCCTTTGGACCATTTTCTGTTTCATACTTGAGGAATCTATCACTGAGATAACTTTTCACTAACTTTTTCAGATACGTTGGTACCACGAGTCTATCGAGTGCGAGACAGATGGTGTCCCACTTGGCTGAGTTAAAGGCGTTTTTGATGTCGAGGGCGACGACCAAGCAGTATTTCTTGGATCCCCTTTTCCAACGTTTTCCCGCCGTAGCCGCCCTAGCTTTGTTGACGACTTTTTCGATAGCATCTAGCGTTGACCGTGACTTTCTGAAGCCATACTGGTTGTCCGCTAGGGCATTTCCAATAGCGGCTTCAATTCGGTCATGGATAATGCGCTCCAAGATTTTCCCGGCAGTGTCGAGCATGCACAGAGGTCGATATGACGCTGGATCGTCTGGCGGTTTTTTTCCCTTGGGCAGCAGGACTAGTTTCTGCCATTTCCAGCGTTCGGGGAAGGCTCCTTCTCTGAGGCATGCATTATACATGTCCAGGAATATGTGCGGAGCTGTCTTGATGGCTGATTTTAGGGCAATATTTGGGATATTGTCCATTCCCGGCGTCTTTTTGTTTCCCACCTTACTGCACGCTCGAATCAGTTCCTCATGTGTGATTGGAGGTATGGCGTCTCCATTTCCGTAATTCACCCGATAGTTCGCTGGTTGCTGCTCTGGGAACAGTGTTGCGACTATGTTCTGGAGTTGGTCGGGGCAGGTAGGCTGTTGTCTTGACTGACCTTTCAGTCGAGTCATGACCACCCTGTACGGTCTACCCCATGGATCATGATCGACTTCGTTTTGTAGCTCAATCCAAGTTCGGCGCTTGCTGCGTTTGATTGCTTTGGTGAGCCTGGCACGTGCCTCTTTATGCAGATTCTCCAGTGCTAGGTATATGGGTTTCCCTTTAGCTCGTTGGGCAATCCTTCTGCTGCGGTTGCTCTCCCTTCGTAGCCTGGCTATTTCGGGATTCCACCAGTAAACGGGGGAGTGGCGGTTACTACCTCTCCGTCTTGGCATCGTAGCATCGCAAGCCCTAGTCACTCTGCCGATTACGTCTTCCACTATCTCTTCCATTGAGTATACCAGGGTGTCTTCCTTTTCCAGGGTCAAACAAAACACGTCTTCGTCAAACGTATTTGCCTTCCAGCCGCTGGTCTTTGATCTGCCCAGTAGTGGGCAACCGTTTTTGTTCTCCCTCGCGATGGTCCACGTAATGGCTCGATGATCACTGTGTAGGTAGGTGTCTGTCACTTGCCAGTGTGTATCTCCATTCATGAGGCCCTCACTAACCATAGTGAGATCTATGAATGAGCTGGCCAGGCCTTTAACGAAGGTCGGTGACATTCCATCATTGAGCAGGACCAAGTTCAGCACGGACAGCGTTTCCAAGAGTACCCGCCCCCTTGGGCCCGTTACCCTGCTACCCCAGTCCACGGCCCATACGTTAAAGTCTCCCGCTATCGCTCGTGGGTTTCGATCCTTAGCATCATTTACCAGTCGGTCCAAAGTTTCTTCGAAGTCCTCGTATGCCATGCTTGGGGGCATGTAACAGCTGTAGATGTGTACGCCGTTGATTTTGGCCCTAACGAAACCAATTTCTCGCGTTTCCATGGTCTCCTGGTAGGGATATTTGGAGCAAGACCAGATGGCAGCTCTACCCGACGCGTCTGCTTCCCACGTTTGGAGGTCGAGGTTCCGGTATGGTTCCGCGATTATCGCTACGTCAATCTTCTGTTCCCGCACCGTCTGCATAAGCAGGTCTTGTGCTACCTCGCAATGGTTCAGGTTTATTTGGATTACTCTCATTTCCGTTTTTGGATGAGCGCCTGGTAGGCCTGCTTGTAGGTAACGCACTTGCTGCTCCCAGCAACGTGCCTGCTAGCTTCCTCATTCACGTTTCCACTACATAGTACACAGTGGGGTTCTGTTGTACACTGGTTAATTTTGTGACCGTCGGCGCCGCAATTGATGCAGCAGTTCGTCCTGTCAACTCCGGATTTGCAGTATCTCGCCAAGTGTCCGTACTGCCAACACTTGAAACACTTGGTTGGCTTCATGGACTGACGCACTCGGCAGTTGACCCAGCCGACTCGTAGCTTACCCATTTCGGTGACTTTGTTCGCCTCTTCCGTGGGCAATAGCACTACAGCAGTCTGAGTATTGCCGTACGCCTTGCGGATGGATTTGATGTCGTCCATGCTAACATCGTATTCATCGCCGAGGACATTCTGGAGTGAATCTCGGATCTCCTCCTTCGTGGTAACTTCGTCGAGATCTTTGATTTCGATCGATGTTTGCTGGATTCGGCACTTAACTACAGCCTCCTCGCCCAAGACTCTTCTAATGGCCGTGCAGTACTGTGCCGTCTTTTCTTCCTTGACCTTGCTAAGGATGAGGATGATGTCTCCACCGTCCGTTCTGCGTACGTTGATGACGTTCTGCCCCACTTCAGTCAGGCTGATATCTCTCTTCACCTTGCTGAGGATCTCGGCATAGGTGAGTTGCCCTTTTTTCTCTATTATCAACGCGTCCGGTCGTGCAGGCTGGCTGCGCGTCTTTCGCTTTCTCCGCGTTGGCACCTGAATCCACTCCTTCTCCGCCATGTTCGGTTGGGTTGTCTCCTGTTGAGTGAGTGGCAACGTCTCAAATTTCTCCTTTCTACGTCGGGCCTTTTTCGCCTTCCGCCGCTCCTGAGGGGGAGAGATTTCCTTTCTCTTGCTATTGCTAGCTTCATGTGGTGTCCCTCTGCGTGATTCAGTGACTACTGTTTCGCTAGCAGTCTTCGGTGATGTTTGCGTTGTCGCCGTATTCATGCGGGGTGGGGGTTTCGTCTCCGCGAGATTCTTGGTGGGGTTCTCTTCTCTCTGAAGCACTCTGTTATACGAGGTCTTCATCGAGTTAACCAATCTTCTAATTTCGCCATGGACGTTCGTTTTGCCCTTGATGAACTCCGTAAGCTTCGTGAGGTTACTACCAAGTCTGAGTAGCTCTTCTTTCCTCTTAGCTTCCTCTTCACTTGACGCTATGTGCGCCATGGAGGCCAAGTGATCCACCTCCATGGTACTGCCCCGTCCCAGGGAATCCCTCTCCTGCGCCTTGGCCTCGTGAGTTTGGCTCCCCCCAAAATCCATGGAGCCAGTACCAACCACCGGGGCTTCCACCCGATTGGAATTGGCGGCGAGATTTGCCACGAAGGGCTTGCTCGCTTGGGGTAAGTTTCGTTGAGACTCACTTTCCATGTTTGGTTTATTTTCGGGGTACCTTCCCCTAGGTTTGTTGTGGAGGTGTCCTTCCCCTTCGCACCACCTTTGGTCCGCGGGGGCTATTTTATTTCGCCCCAGTCCGCCAGTCGCTCCGACAGGGTCGAAGCTTCCGGTGAGGACCTCCCCTATCCGCCACCCGGGGACGCGCTCCAGTCGGAGTTGGGTCTCTCCGCGGACGAGACGTCCTAGGAAGAACGTCACCCCCCCCTGGAGTGCGTGCGTGCGTGCGTGCGTGCGTGCGTGCGTGCGTGCGTGCGTGCGTGCGTGCGTGCGTGCGTGCGTGCGTGCGTGCGTGCGTGCGTGCGTGCGTGCGTGCGTGCGTGCGTGCGTGCGTGCGTGCGTGCGTGCGTGCGTGCGTGCGTGCGTGCGTGCGTGCGTGCGTGCGTGCGTGCGTGCGTGCGTGCGTGCGTGCGTGCGTGCGTGCGTGCGTGCGTGCGTGCGTGCGTGCGTGCGTGCGTGCGTGCGTGCGTGCGTGCGTGCGTGCGTGCGTGCGTGCGTGCGTGCGTGCGTGCGTGCGTGCGTGCGTGCGTGCGTGCGTGCGTGCGTGCGTGCGTGCGTGCGTGCGTGCGTGCGTGCGTGCGAGCGTGCGTGCGAGCGTGCGAGCGTGCGAGCGTGCGAGCGTGCGAGCGTGCGAGCGTGCGAGCGTGCGAGCGTGCGAGCGTGCGAGCGTGCGAGCGTGCGAGTGCGAGTGTGAGTGTGAGTGTGAGTGTGAGAAACACTTACAAGGATTAGGTCTCTGCGGCTCGTCACATCCGCAGTATTTTTCGACTCCAAACCCTCCTTGTGAGTGTTCTCTGAACGCTTAAAGGTGTTCGAAGATTCCCCCATTCATGTTTAAGCATGCCTGAACTCTCCTCTCAAACCCATCGACTGTTCGCAAGAGAACATCTCTCGGGATTGCACGGCAGGCAGCTCTTATCCGCACCCTTATATCCTCTTGTGTGATTGGAGCTTGACGGTAGACAGCGTCTTTAAGATAACCCCACAAGAAGAAGTCAGGAGAGGTAAGATCAGGTGATCTTGGAGGTCAATGGACAGGTCCATCTCGTCCGATCCACCTTTGACCGAATGTTGCGTCCAGGTGATTTCGAACAACACGAGCCCAGTGAGCGGGTGCACCGTCTTGCTGAAACCACATCTGTTGACGTGTAACTAAATCAATGTCTTCCAGCAAAAGCGGCAATTCATTTTGCAGAAAGTCAAGATAACGGGCTCCATGAAAATTTTTTCTGGAATGTGTCGCTGTTGAAATTTTTCTGTTAAATGGATACGGTAGGACAATACGAATTTTCATGGTACCCCATATCATTTGAGCGTTTCAAGTTCGCTTCGCTTCTGATCGAAATAAGAAAACGAAATCTCACGGTGAAGAACGCTTACAATAGACGGGTATTTGTTAACAGTTTTCTGACGGCAATTCAACAATGGCTGATTTCAGTCCCAACGAAATCGTTGATATGCTCCTTATTTTAGGGAGATGTCGGGGTAATTATTTACGAGCAGAAAATTTGTATCGTCGCGAATATCCTCATCGTCGTCATCCATCACGGCAGAATATCTGAACCCTCGAGAGGAGAGCGAGGGCAGGTCGAATAACCCGCCACCGCCCACGTCGCCAAAACGTGAACAATGATTTTTGTGGCCCGCATGAGGCTCGAAACATGGCTATTTTAGCGATGATAGCAATCGATCCTCACTTGAGTGTTCGAGTGATCTCGGAGCGACTGGGGTTTCCCAGATCCACAGTGCACCGAGTACTGAGAGGTGCAAGGCTCCACCCGTACAGGATACAATTCCACCAAGATACGCCTAATCCTGATCCGTTGCGAAGGATGGAGTTTTGTCGGTGGGCATTGAGACGAATCGAGCAATTCCCAGATTTTTTTAGGTTTGTTATGTTCAGTGATGAATCCACATTCAACAACCGGGGTCAGGTAAATCGATGGAACTTTCGGTATTGGTCTGATCAGAATCCACAATGGGTGCGACAGATCGATCACCAGCATCGGTGGAGTTTGAATGTTTAGTGTGGAATCATTAACGGTCAATTAATAGGTCCTCACTTCTTCGAGGGAACTGTGACGGGAGCCCGTTATCTTGACTTTCTGCAAAATGAATTGCCGCTTTTGCTGGAAGACATTGATTTAGTTACACGTCAACAGATGTGGTTTCAGCAAGACGGTGCACCCGCTCACTGGGCTCGTGTTGTTCGAAATCACCTGGACGCAACATTCGGTCAAAGGTGGATCGGACGAGATGGACCTGTCCAGTGACCTCCAAGATCACCTGATCTTACCTCTCCTGACTTCTTCTTGTGTGGTTATCTTAAAGACGCTGTCTACCGTCAAGCTCCAATCACACAAGAGGATATGAGGGTGCGGATAAGAGCTGCCTGCCGTGCAATCCCGAGAGATGTTCTCTTGCGAACAGTCGATGGGTTTGAGAGGAGAGTTCAGGCATGCTTAAGCATGAATGGGGGAATCTTCGAACACCTTTAAGCGTTCAGAGAACACTCACAAGGAGGGTTTGGAGTCGAAAAATACTGCGGATGTGACGAGCCGCAGAGACCTAATCCTTGTGAGTGTTTCTCACACTCGCACTCACACTCACACTCACACTCACACTCACACTCACACTCACACTCACACTCACACTCACACTCACACTCACACTCACACTCACACTCACACTCACACTCACACTCACACTCACACTCACACTCACACTCACACTCACACTCACACTCACACTCACACTCACACTCACACTCACACTCACACTCACACTCACACTCACACTCACACTCACACTCACACTCACACTCACACTCACACTCACACTCACACTCACACTCACACTCACACTCACACTCACACTCACACTCACACTCACACTCACACTCACACTCACACTCACACTCACACTCACACTCACACTCACACTCACACTCACACTCACACTCACACTCACACTCACACTCACACTCACACTCACACTCACACTCACACTCACACTCACACTCACACTCACACTCACACTCACACTCACACTCACACTCACACTCACACTCACACTCACACTCACACTCACACTCACACTCACACTCACACTCACACTCACACTCACACTCACACTCACACTCACACTCACACTCACACTCACACTCACACTCACACTCACACTCACACTCACACTCACACTCACACTCACACTCACACTCACACTCACACTCACACTCACACACAGACTCACACACAGACTCACACTCACACTCACACTCACACTCACACACAGACTCACACACAGACTCATACTCATACTCATACTCATACTCATACTCATACTCATACTCATACTCATACTCATACTCATACTCATACTCATACTCATACTCATACTCATACTCATACTCATACTCATACTCATACTCATACTCATACTCATACTCATACTCATACTCATACTCATACTCATACTCATACTCATACTCATACTCATACTCATACTCATACTCATACTCATACTCATACTCATACTCATACTCATACTCATACTCATACTCATACTCATACTCATACTCATACTCATACTCATACTCATACTCATACTCATACTCATACTCATACTCATACTCATACTCATACTCATACTCATACTCATACTCATACTCATACTCATACTCATACTCATACTCATACTCATACTCATACTCATACTCATACTCATACTCATACTCATACTCATACTCATACTCATACTCATACTCATACTCATACTCATACTCATACTCATACTCATACTCATACTCATACTCATACTCATACTCATACTCATACTCATACTCATACTCATACTCATACTCATACTCATACTCATACTCATACTCATACTCATACTCATACTCATACTCATACTCATACTCATACTCATACTCATACTCATACTCATACTCATACTCATACTCATACTCATACTCATACTCATACTCATACTCATACTCATACTCATACTCATACTCATACTCATACTCATACTCATACTCATACTCATACTCATACTCATACTCATACTCATACTCATACTCATACTCATACTCATACTCATACTCATACTCATACTCATACTCATACTCATACTCATACTCATACTCATACTCATACTCATACTCATACTCATACTCATACTCATACTCATACTCATACTCATACTCATACTCATACTCATACTCATACTCATACTCATACTCACACTCACAAGGAGGGGTGGAGTCGAAAAATACTGCGGATGTGACGAGCCGCAGAGACCTAATCCTTGTGAGTGTTTCTCACACTCGCACTCACACGCACGCACACACACACACACACGCACACGCACACGCGCACGCGCACGCGCACGCGCACGCGCACGCGCACGCGCACGCGCACGGCACGGCACGGCACGGCACGGCACGGCACGGCACGGCACGGCACGGCACGGCACGGCACGGCACGCACGAACGCACGCACGCACGCACATCCGGACATTTTTTCTAAATTTGATTTTTCCATGTTTTAGAATATTCTGAACATGTTTTCATTAAAATCTCGATTTTTTTTTTTAACCATCACAAAGCTTCCTCTATGAGGAAGCAAAACGATAATAACAACTTTCGTTTCAACGCCGTTACAGGTACTTTGAAGAGTCTAACCAGAATATCGAAATAGAACCAAAAATACCGCTTCAGCGCCGTTACGGGGATGCCGAAGACAGAACTCAAAAATAATAAATCGGTAATGAAATAATAATGAAAAATGGTAAATAATCAATCGAAAATAATCGCAGGAAAAACGGGGAATAATAACCTGAATAACCACGGAAAATAAGGGGAAATCGCAAATAATAAATCGAGGGAAAAATAGTCGGGGCAATAGTACTCGATTTTTAACAATAATATCGGGGAAAACAAAATGCAATTGGTTCAAAAGTATCAAAAAGTGATAATAAAGGGGGCTGCAAAAGGGGAAAATATTCGGGATAAATTTGGCGAAGTTATGGGGATTTTAAGGGGCTTAATGGGAGAATCAATGGGACTTCGAGGGATTCGTAGGGGAAAGCAGGTCAGACAAATGTTGCACAAAAATCGAAAATTAATTCAAATACGGGTTCAAATGGGCGCCCGCTACTTTAACGGTGTAGCACCGTAACAATTCGTGCAAACGGCACGGATCTCTTCCTAGAAAAACAAACTCAAAAAAATGCTCTACTTGGCAAATTTCTCTGTCGCAACGGACAGTCCAGCCAGCTCCGGGGAGGGGCGTGGGCTCAGGGGGAGGGTACACGAATCCGATGGCTTCTTACAATATTACTTCGGTCGAGGCTAATTTACACAAAAAAAATGTCTTACGGGCTCAAGGGGAGGGAAGGGAAAAACTTTGACTAATAAAACTATCACTTATAACGAATGTTACGCGTTTTACGCCGCTCACCACGCGCGCGATATCTCTTGGCTCGTGTGACAAAAATGTCGGCCACGTGTCGACCACGAGGCAAAGTCTTTCACTAATAATTTCCACGAAAATAAGGGGTGCTCGGGGGAGGAAAAAGGGTCAAACGAGTTGGGAAAAATTTGGGCAAAAACTTACGAAACGTCGGGGCTCACTTACTCAATACACTCGGATCTCGGTTACAATAGTTTTCTCGAATCAGTGGACAGCCTCAGTTGTTATAAAATTCCGTACATCGGTCTAAATCGTATCCCTGGGCTATCGCTGATTCGTCGTAATGGGAGGTTATGCTCTCCGGAACGCAGTCTGGATTTAATAGGGTACAGCCGAGTCGTCTTATAAATTTGGGAAAAACGTTCACACTCGCTTTCGGCTGTCACAATACAAAATTTCTTAAACTTAACGACACCCGATGTCACACACGTGCACACACCACGTGGCTCGGCTTGGAGAGTAAGGGGGCATGGCGATGTCTTCTTCTTTGTCTGATTTGGCGTTGGTGATTATAGTGGGGAAGAGAGCACCTGTGCGTCAGCTTTGGTCGGTAATCGGAGTCATAGACGTCTTGCATGGCTTTTTGTCGGGCGTCATGCGGTAAGATTAATTTCCGGGAATCCAGGTCCACCAGGGTAGGGTCTATCACTGGGTGCGGGCGATGGTGGTATAGGCGATCATCCTCGAGTTTCCGATCGAGGTATTTGGAGGGAAATTGGCTAACGTTTTTCATTTGTTCGAGATACCAAGGGTCTACCGTTTCGCCTATGGTGGCAAGGGCTTCCGGGGTTCCCTCAAACATACGGGATAGGGCATCGGGTATTACGTTTAGGGCTCCCTTGCGGTGGACAATCTCCATGTCGAGGTCTTGTATTGTTAATGCCCATCTCGCAAGTCTTCCTGCGGGGTCTCTGATATTCCGCAGCCAGCGCAAGCTGCTGTGGTCGGTAATTACTCGGAATGAGGTGCCTTTCAGGTATGGGCGCATTTTCTTTGCGGTCCACAGGACAGCCAGGCATTCTTTTTCGGTGACACTATATTTCCGTTCGGCTCGGGATAGGACTTAACTACAAAAGATAATGGGACGTTCTTTGCCTTGGGACTCTTGGGTGAGGACTGCTCCGATGGCTAGGTCGCTAGTATCGGTGTGGACGGTAAAGGGTTTGGTGAAGTCAGGACGGGCTAGTACAGGGGCTTGGGTTAGGGCTGTCCGTAATGCTTCGAATGCTACACTCTGTTCCTCTCCCCACTGCGACGGTGCGTCCTTTTCCAGGAGTCGCACCAGGGGGATTTTGTGCCTGGAAATATCACCCAGGAAGCGAGCGTACCATCCGATCATCCCGAGGAATCGGCGCAACTGTTTGACATTTTTGACGAGAGCGTGTGTTTGGTTGAGTGAGTAGCCGCTACGTTTTTTCCCTCCCCGAACCCCCAATTTTGACCCTCCCCTAGACATCCCCCCCCCCCCTCCCCCCTTCTATAGTAGACTTAAGTGATTTTCTTATATGAGGCATTCTTTATCAACCGGGTCACTTTTTTCGGTCGAACTCTCAGATACTTTTTAAAATTTGCCAGATTGTAGTACTAGTTGAAAGATGCTTCTGTGATTTTTTTTAGATTTTTAAACTGCACCCTTCAGGATTTACGTTTTTTGCTTCCTCATAGAGGAAGCTTTGTTTTCGTGAAAAAATTCGTTTTCGAGATTTTGATGTAAACGTGTTCAAAATGTTCCCAAATATCCAAAAAACACGTTTAGAAAAAATGTCTGGATGCATGTGTGTATGTATGTATGTATGTATGTATGTATGTATGTATGTATGTATGTGTGTGCAAATCATTTAACGTTCATAATTCGAAAACGGCTTGAGATATCGAGGTGAAATTTATCACACATATTGAGGGGCGGATTCTCATTATTCGATCCAATTTTTAGTCAAATCTATGCAGCCGTTCAGATTTTACACAGTTTTGAATTTTTTCAAAAATGTCTGTGCGCACTCTAGCTCTTACAATTTTTGAGATATCGGGCTAAAAATTGATATACAAGTGCACCATTATCGACCGATGATCGGTATTGGATTTGAAAATAATCTGTAAAACCGTTTAAATTTTATGAAATTTGTTATTATTATTTTGGATTTTATGAAAAATGAGTATTTTAGTTTAAATGCAATTTTCTTCATTAACTATTTATTTATGACTAAAATAAGTGTCAGATTCGTGATCAGCGTGAAAAAATACATGGAATACAGTCCCGGAAGGACAACCAACGAAAAACGTTTATCTGTAATTTTTATTGCCAATATTGCAAAAATGAGTCATTTTGCGTATTTTTTAAAATACATTTTTGATTCGATAAACTTATTTGATACATTTTTTATTCGAGTTACGTGTTTAAGGACAATGTTTTTTAAAGCGAAACTGACTGGCTGTCGATGGGCGAGGTTATGGATGATCCAGTGAGATTAATTTACTATAATTTTTTATTTTTTTTTATTATGGGACTCTTATCGTCTTCTTGCGGTAGTTGACGAGTCCGCTTGCCTTGAGGCTGACTCGTGTCGCGCAGATTCGGAGATGAGCGTGTCGGGAGTTGGCTGCTGATTTTGGTTGCCGCAAGACTGGTCGCCGTCGACCATTCTTAGTGAAAAATAAAAAAAATATTCAACACATTTTTTTACCTTGGTAAAGATACATTACTTACTTAATATCCGACGGGACTTGCCCACTTCGTAAGGCCGCTTCTACTCGGTCTAATTCTTTTGCCAACACAGCATCCCAACCGTCAGAATCTATTATTTATATATTGAAAGGTTTAATATAGTATTTATATAGTATTTATATATATATATATATATATATATATATATATATATATATATATATTTCTTCGAGCAACTTACGATAAATGTATTTATTCATGATGAATCCTTTCTCTCTTATGCTTATATTGTTGATTATCGTGTTATAACGTTGATTATTCCGTTAGAATTGAGCTGTCAAACCGACATAACGGTATAATAACAAAAGAAAAATTCTTGACAAATGAAATCATTTATCGAAAGTTGATTTAAACAAGAATTTATATGAAAAGGTATTTAAAAAATGCCACATTACAAATAATAGATTTGGACGGTTGGGATGACGACCGATTGATGGATGAATTTAAAACATTCAAAACTACCATACTGAATAGCACAGTTCCATCGGATATTTGGTGAGAATTTTGTCTTTACACATAAAAAAAAAAATTGCTTATTTTATTCGAACATTATTTCTATTTCCCTTTGAAATATCGGCAGTAAATTATCGCTCAGTAAGAAAAAATTGTTTTAAAACTCCGGAAAATACCCTATTTTGTGTATTTTTTTCTGTAGAACATGAAGCCCCTGGATTTTTCTTGTAATTCCATCCGAAAGTAAAGATATCGCTGTTTGAAAATCTCAAAAATCGTAACTTCTCAAAATGGGCCAGAAAAGTAAATTTTGTTTTATGAGACGGTTTAAATGATCTGGTTTTTATGCGTTATATTTTTGTTATGCATTATATTTTATGCGCAATTCGTTGCATTTATAATAACGTACATTGAATTAATGAATTAAATCCTATCCATACCATTTTAGTATCTCACGTGTCACGATAGAAAATAAGGATGACATATAGTTAGAACGTTATATAGATACTGAACGAAGAGCATCAATGGACGAGGAAAACGATGATACTTCAGATAACGAGGAGTCCACGGTGAAACTATATCGTATCGAACATTATTTGTTCCAGCGACGATTTTTCTGGGTATATCCTCCTCTTCTGTCGTTCCATTTTCCTCTCTGAACTTGATTTTGTGCAAATCCTTTCTGGATTGCTCATTCGACGCTTTGCATAAAAAATTTTCGTTCGTTTTTTTCTCGTTCCTCCCGTTCTTTCTCTCGCTGTTCAGTCCGTTCGCGGTCCTCTCGATCTTTTTCTCTCTTTTCGAAACGTTCGCGTCGCTCTCTCTTCTCTTTTGTTTCGTCTTTGGTATCTTCTGTATCTAAAGTGACGTCGATATACACGGAATTAGTCACAACGTAAAAATGTTCAATTAGCAATTGTCGAATGAAGTCGATGTTAGTTAGAATAAATTATTATAATAAAAAAAAATTATGAATTGTAACGTTCCACTTCTAGGCCTAGGGTGATTGCTAGGGGACTTGTGGACGTTGGGTTCGGGACGAGCGAGAAATTATTGGTAGGCGCTCGGTTACTAGATAAATTGATTGTTTATTGAGATTATTGTGTAAATTATGATACAGTTGGTTTCTTCATTGGTGTCTTCTTTGAACAGAAATAGCTGCGCGTAAACTGGAAAAGGTATTATTCTCGATCCTAAGTCTTAATCTTAAGTTTTGACATCGTGCCGGTCAAATAGAAAAGAGATTATTGATTAAATGAAATGCGACGGTGCGTCAGCTACCCGTTAGCATTTGAACTGAATTATTCTGAGCAATAAAAATTGATTTTATTGAATTAATTTAACTAAATGGCCAATTCTTCCTGGTTTTATTCTTCTCGACCTGGTGTTCGGTCACTCTAATATTTTCCCCATTGTCTACCAGAACCCTGTGCCGGCATCTACGGGAGTCGTATGGGAAACGTTCCCATACTCCTCCATGCCAGCCCAAGGTCGGGTCCTCGACAGAGATTTCGGCTTCCACGAGAGCTGCGTGGTACGTGGTGTCCCCACCACCCCACCGGCACTCGCTTCCAGGTACATCCTGTCGGGTTGCCTCCCTGTTCACAGGCTATGGGGATGAGAAAGCTAGGATAGCCGGCGTCCCCACCGGCAACTCCTAGCCTCTCGGATGGTACACTGGCTATGCTCATGTCACCACAAGCTACCAGGACCAGAGGAAAAGGGGTTTGACTTACCTTTTCTTCGTCGCCGTCGAGAAATAGTAAGTGCCATCTCTGTGTCGCGCTCGTCAATTTATACCCGATCGCGGGTTTGCACGCGGCACTATCGCTCGTGCTGTGCTCCCACTATCTCGGCCCCCCCCCCCCGGCCTATTCTCGCGGCGCACACCGAAAAGTGCGTGAGTGGGGCAACGTTCTCGAACGTTCTGGAACGTTCGAGACGATTCGACCAACGGTATGTCGAGAAGGGGGATTTTCGGTGCCCCGATTTAAATCCGCCCAGGCTCGTCTCTAGCGAGGGGGCCGCTTAGGGTGAACGTCACAGAATCATTATTTTTTTATTGATAAGTTCATAATTATTATATACAAATAACTTACTTTTGGTTTCTTCCTTTGAAGAACCAGTCTCCTCGTTTTTGCATGTCTTTTTTATATTGATCGTGTGATTTTTTTGTCTCGATTATCTCCGCTATTTTCCTGTATATTGTAATAACGATCCTCCCTACATCTTCCTTTTTTTTCGCTTTCACACGACCACCACACGATTGCCGCCTATCTCTTCTCACCCACTGCCGCTGCTTATCGCACCACCGAGCATCCCGGCATCTCCTCGAGGACTCCGAACGCCTATTCCTTATCACCCCCCAAATACACAATCCTAGACTTCGACCATTGCATTCCTTTTCTCATGACTAACCGCCTTCCAGGAATCCGAAACATCTGCCTTTCCAGTATTTTTCCGACGCCCGAATTCCTTTCCCCACTATCTGGACTTTGCCACGAGATAGATCTATAATAACGAACCTCCACCCAGTTTAGTCAGTCATTTAGTTACCGAAACTCCGCGCGACACTGTTACGCTGCCGGATTTGTATTAGAAAATAAACGTCTTTAACAGTTCGATAAAGTGTTTACCGAGTCTTTCCCGTCCTACAACCGCGTTCTGTGGCAGAGTCGACTACCACCCGTAATAAAATTACATTAAATATTCCTCGCGACATCACAATATCCTTTTTTTCATCCTTTTTACTTTTAATACTGAATACTCCCCCCATTGTCTCGACTTGCTAAATTGATTTGATACATTGATTTCTCTCGTCTTTTCGTAGTAACAGTTAGACGAATACAATTGAGCGAATTCAGTTGAGCTTGTTAATTTGTTTTATCGATCATTTTTACATCGTTCATGTTCAAATCCGTCACTACGGAATTCTGCCATTACGAAAAGAGGAGAAAAATAAAATCTAGAATACACTAAAATGGGAGGAGCATTTGTTTTTATAATTAAAAAAGATGAAGGAAAGGATGTTGCGAAAAATAGTGAAGATATTCTAAGTGCGATATCAGAGCCAAAGGTGAAAACAAATAAACCAAAGCGAGGAGGCCGATTCCTTAAAGAGCGTAACCAAAAGTGAGTTAATAGTATATAAAAAAAAATCTCTTAACGCACAAAATGGACAGTTAATTGAATGTTTTTATTTGTAATAATTCTACTATCATTGAGTGCTCATTAGATATGGACAATATTCGAGAAACAAGTGGAATAAACGTACAAATAAAAAACGAAAAGAAGAAAGAATAGTCAGCGGGATACATCAAGTACTTGGAGAAATTGAGAGAGGAAAGCCATTGCTGCAGTTACGTAATGATCCGGCAGAAAGTTCGACGTCTTACTTGTCATACGAAAAATCGGACGATTCGACGAGCGATATTGGGACTCTAGAGACTCGTGAGAAGATGCCTAGCGAGAAGAAAGACTCAAGCTGTTTGCTAAAATAGAGCCGAAATGTATTGTCACCGTTTACGGATGAACGTGATGTCGACTCGTGGGTCTAATGCAGAACGTACATTCGTTTTCGCTGTTTTCGCTGTTTCTTAGGAAAGACAGAGGGGAATTTTCCGCGCTTCGGTGGCTCATGACGCTCGGGGTCTGCGTCAAGGGCCTTACCACTAAAATTATATTAGAAAAATGTATAGTACGGAATGATCCGATGCATGTAACATCCTCTGAATGAATTAATTATTAGTAAATTTATTGTTGGATATTGTTGGGATAAATAAATCTACATCATTATAATCTATTATGTCTGTATACTAATACTCTAAAATAGATGAGTTATTATGTCTGTTTTAAGGGGGGTGGGGGTTCAACGATTTGGTGCAAAAAAGCGTGTTTAATATTTTTTCCGTGGGTAAAAAAAATTGTATCCAAAATCCCATACGATTGATTGTTTGTAACCATCGTCGAATCGTGTAAAAAAATCCCGAGGATTAAATACAAAAAATTATAGATGGAGTTTCATTTTATTCAATATAATTTTTTCTGAAATTTTCCATTTTTTAAAAATGGAACTTCTATAATTTTTTTTATATACAAGCCTGGACATTTTTTACACTATCAGAACACCGTTACGAACAACCAATCGCATGAGATTTTAGATGAAATGCATTTGTCATCGATTCGTCTTCTTTTGTTATTATATCGTTAACGATTTATCAGCTCACTTTGGACGGCATAGTCAACGTTTCAACACGGTTATAAGGAGTGAGAAGTAACACGGCGAAGGAAAAAAAACATGTATAATATCGAAGTCTTTGAGTATTCAAAAAGTGCGGATATAAGAAGGATTCGACCTTGGACGATCGTTCGGTATCTATCGTTAGGGGAGAACAGGGTGATGGCAAACACCATTGATGTTCGCCGTTGCCCCGCTGTCCCTTAAGAAACTTCGTGATTCTAAACTCGAGTAATGACTTTTTAATTCTTAGACAATATGTAGGGGCAGTCCATGTAATTGGTCCCATAGAAATTGATGATTTTGATCGGCGGTCGATATCAGCGTCTTATTAGCAATAACGAAGGCGTAGCCTGCAGCATCGTATCATACAATGAAGACGTTGATAAATTTATTGCTCACGTGAGACCAAACAAGGTAATTTTTGTTGAATAATCTAATCAAAAAACATACTTAATTTTTTTCATCCGTAAAAAAAAGTGTATCGATAATTCCCCACATTCGATTGTTCATAAGGGTGTCCGGATAACGTAAAAAAATCACATATTCGAATAATATAAAAATTGTAGGAGTTCCATTTTTAAAAAATAGAAAACATTACCAAAAACATATTGTAAAAAAATGGAACCTCTACAATTTTTTATATTTTGTGATGTTATATTCCCCGTGGGACAGGCGAAATCATCGATAAATTTGAAAACTAAAAATTGGGCCAAAATCGTGCAACGGGCGGGAAAAGGGGGGGGGGGGGGTCAAACAAGATAAAAATAATACTCGTGGGGAACAATAATAACAATGGTTTAATGGTGCAAAAGAATAACAAAAATTGAAACTTGGAGAGTTGATAAATAATAATAATAATGACCGCTTCGACGCTGGTACGGATACGTCGAAGATTAACAAAAAAAATGATAATAATAACTTTCTCTTCAACGCCGGTACTGGTACGTTGAAGATGAAACCAAAAAGAAATTATATCACTTCGGCGCCGTTACGGGTACGCCGAAGGGCTAACAAAAGAAAATAATAATGCTGACGGCTTCGACGGCGTTACGGGTACGTCGAAGACCGAAACCGAAAATAAAGAAATAGAACCGAAAATACTGCTTCGGCGCCGTTACGGGTACGTCGAAGACAGAATCCAAAAACAATAACTTGGTAACGAAATAAAAAAATGAAAATGGTAAATAATCGCTTGAGAATAATCGCGGAAAAACGGAAATAATAATCTAAATAATCGCTGGGAAATACGGGGCAGTCGCAAATAATAAATCGGGGGGAAGAGGGGGAAAATGGTCGGGGCACTAATACTCCATTTTTAACAATAATATCGGAGAATAATCAAAATGCAATTGGTTCAAAATGGTCAAAAAATGCTAATAAAGGGGGATGCAAAAGAGGGAAATATTCGGAATAAATTTGGGGAAGTTATGGGGATTTTAAGGGGGATTTGTGGGACAGTCAATGGGACTTCGAGGAGGTTCGTAAGGGAAAGCTGGTCAGACAAAAGTTGCACGAAAATCAAATACTAAACTCATTAAGACTCAAACGGGCGCCAGCTACTTTAACGGTGTAGCACCGGAACAGTCCGTACAGATGGCACGGATCTCGTCTCAAAGACACAAACTCAAAAAAAAACTTTATCCTTGAAAAATTCCTCTGTCTCGACAGACAGTCCAGCTAGCTCGGGAGAGGGAAGAGGGCTCAGGAGGAGGGTACACGAATCCGACGGCTTCTTACACTATTACCTCGGTACAGGCTAAATTATACAAAAAAAAATGTCTTAAGGGCTCAAGGGGAGGGAAGGGAAAAACTCTGACTAATAACACTATCACTTATAACGTATTTTACGCGTTTTACGCCGCTCACCACGCGCGCGATACCTCTCTGCTCGTGTAACAAAGGAATGTCGACCACGTGTCGACCACGAGGCAAAGTCTTTTACTAATAATCTTCTACCAAAAATAGGGGGCTTCGGAGGAGGAAAAAGGGTAAAAAGGGTCGGGAAAAATGTGGGCAAAAACTTACGAAAATCGGGGCTCACTCACTCAATCCACTCGGATCTCGGTTACAATACTTTTCTCGAATCCGGGGACAGCCTCAGTCGTTATAAAATCCGTACAATGGTCCAAGTCGTTTCCCTGGGCTGTCGCCGATTCGTCTTATGGGCGGGTTATACTCTCCTAATCGGAGTCTGGAGTTTAACAGGATACAGCCGAGTCGTCTTATAAATCTGGGAAAAATATCGCACTCGCACTCGGCTGTCACACAATACAAAATTCTTAAAACTATCGACACCCGATCTCACACACGTCGTACACCACGCGGCTCGGCTCGGAGAGCCGGAGAGTAAGGGGGCAGGGCGATGTCTTCTTCTTCATCGGGTCTGGCGCTGGTGATTATGGTGGGGAACGAAAGCACCTGTGCGTCGGCTTTGGTCGGTAATCGGAGTCATGGACGGGCGTTTTCTCCGGACGGCGAGGGGTGGCGACAGAGGTGTCGCTGGATCGTCAATCGATGCCGTGCGTCGATGATCACAGCGGCGGCGGACAGGCAGGGCGAGCAGTGGCGATTTTTCGGCGGGCTTTTCGAGGCTTTCGAACGGTCTTTCACAGGGCTTTTCCCCCCGTCCACGATCCTCCTCCCTTCCTAGGCGCCAGCACGTCGGCTCTCATTCCTTGGTGGTCCTGGGGCTTGCTGGGTCGTTGGGCTGTTCCTGGGGTTGTCGGGGGGGGGGGGGGGGGATCTTGATGTTGCCTTCGAGCCGCGCACACTCACACAGCGGGTAACGGGAGGGAAGAAAAAAAGGGGGATTTAAACAGTAACTTACACAAAATATAAACCAGAAAAAAGCGTAAAAAATACCCGTGTATAACGTTCAGTGAGCGGCGGACTCGAGCCGAGTTTGTCGAGGGACTCGTGACGTACCACGTCACAATTTGAACATGTGATTTTTTTACGTTATCCGGACACCCTTATGAACAATCGAATGTGGACAATTTTCGATACAACTTTTTTTCATTGAGAAAAAAATATAAATCGCGTTTTTCCCAGCAATCAATTAAGGATGCTTTATACGTACATTCCAAACCACAAAGTTTATTCCCTCAACATTTAAGTAATTCTTGATACGGCAAAAATCTTTTACAAAATTAACTATAATAAAAATATCTTGACGATTGATTTTGCATCGGATTTTTTATTAATTGTTTGCTTTAGTATTGAATATCTTTTGTGTCATTTTTTGTAAATCAAAAAGAATCAAAAAGATTGGGATAAATTGATCTCCTTGTTCTTATTGGCTTACAGATCTTCTAAACACGAAACAACAGAATTTTCTCCAGCAATGATGTTGTTAGGTAGGGAACTCAAACTTCCCCTCGAACTTCTTCGTGGAAATCTACAAAATATTGAACACTCGGAAATGCAAAATACACTTGAATTTGTTGACAAACTTAAAGAAAGATTGAACTCCGTTCATGAAAAAGTTCGAAGACGATTCATGTTAAAGAGTGATAAGATGAAATCAAGATTCGACGCAAAGTCACATACGCTTTCCTTCAAACCTGGACAGAAGATTTGGCTTTTTAACCCCCAAAAAGTCAAGGGAAAGTGCCCAAAGCTACAAAGGGATTGGATAGGTCCATACATAGTGAAAACAAAAATTAATGACGTAGTGTATAGAATTCAAAAACCTCCTCGTGGAAAATTCAAAATTATCCACATCGATAGGTTAGCACCTTTTGGAGATTGAGGAAAATAGTGGTGCCAGTTCAGAGAACATTAATGGAGGGAAGTGATTAGATTGCTAGGCTGGAACCTTGGACGTTTATTCACAGTACATGTGGACAAGTAAAGAATGACGTCCTGTAAGGGTTTCCGGAGAATCTTGTTCGGTGGATGCTGAATAGCCAACTGGGTTTGGTTGGGATTTGGCAAACACTGGGTCGGACCCCTCTGGCTGTGGACCTGGGACGATCTTTTAACCAACTTGGATTACTGATCATAATCCTTGTTGGGGGAGCGTTTCGGATTCCCGAGAGATTGAGATTGGGAGATCGAGCCAGATCGACTTTGTAGATCGGCTGTCTGGGAGCAGTGTGAGGGTGCACACTTACTGCTCCGGTCCAGGCAGTGACCGATATAATTATATAAATAAATGTTGCCTCACGACATTAATGTTCGGATACTTTCGGGTTGTATGATCGTAACAGAGAAAAGAAAAACTATTGAAAAATAAAAAAAGAGAAAAGAGAGAATAGAAGTATCACGGCAATTGAGCACAGATGTATAGGAATTGATTTTCAAATCATTTGAATTTGCAGAAAGCTACGCTTGAATTTTTTTTCTGTCATAGGTTGTTTGTGCCTCTTGAGATCTCCTTTCCCATCGTCCGATAACGATCCTGTAAGGAATACTCTCGATGAGATGGCGGGATGCATCAAGATGGGAGGACAATTCAGCTTCTACAGAAACTGCTTGATTGTTATCGTTTCAAGAACACTGAAGACGGAAAATTGCGACTTCAGATGTATTATTTAAGAACAGACCAGACATGGACAGAACTGACAAATCAGGATAAAAATTACAATTCGATAAAGTATTTAGCTTTTCGAACGTACATGCTGTCCTTCCCAGGTTTTTCAGCCATGGTTTTCCCTCGGGACTTGGGTAAATGCCAAGACAGTATAATTAGGTCGCGAGTAGTACTGGATGGACCATGGCAACCACATGTCAGTTAATTAGAGAGTTGCCGGGGCGGCAACTCAAAAGGGAGGGAGTAGTGTAGCGATTATCGTACGCGGGATAGGATAGATGAATATCCACGGGAAGCGGTCTTAGAGTACCGCTCGGTCTATAAGACATTTGACGGACGAAAACAAACTGGAGACTTCAGGGAGCGAACAGAATCGAATCGTGTGTCAGTCTAGATCAGACTTTCAGAGACGAAAGACGATTGACGGTTACAAACGAGCACGGCGGCTTCATTCGGATTAATAAACATTCTTTTTATCGTTCTTTATAAACGGTTGTGTGTTTATTTACGAGAAACGTAACAATATTTTATCAATAACTTTCATTATTATGTAAAATTATGTTCTTGACTTTTTGATACAGCTTATTTTCTCTCACTCACTGAACAGCACTTTTGGTTGCGAATATATGTGTAAAGCATCTTAATTTAATTATTATTATATTTCAGATCTTGTGCATCGAGAATTTGATAGCGGTACCGCCGACAAATCATTTGGCTATTTTTTATGGAGTTGTCGAATTAATGCCATTCGATCTGATTCTCCGACGAGATGCGGTTATCCGAGAATATGGCTATAATTTTGATAATCAAGACATTCGTTTTGTCACAGAAAGCGAAAACTAGTCGTTTTTCGGTGAGGTCGTTCGCGTAAATAATTTTCAATTTGCGACAATTAATAATGAATAGTAATTCATCATGTAAATATTTGTCAACGGTTAATTGTTTCCGTACTTAACTGTACTGACTATTTAATAAAGAAACTATAGAAAGAAAATGCGTAAAAAAATCAACACCCAGGGAAATTAAGGTAGTCCTTTCGAAATGAGTGACGCCGCCTAAGTTCGAGAGAGGAATGAGAGTGATTAGATACACTTCTCAATGGGATAAAAATCTTCTGATTTTTCGAGGTGCTGGAAGGTGCTGAAAAAATTGATTTTCTATAATAATAATTTCAAAATGTTATTAACAAATACTGAAAAAAAACTGTGCAACAAATTACTCGGCCACCTAATTTTTTTGTTATGATTTGTTTATTTTTCTGAATATGTATACATTTTTTCAGAATTTTATGTAATGTTTGAAAATCCCTTAAAGATTCCTTAAGGGATACCGATAATTTCTTTCGAGGAAAAAATTCCCTCTTTACCTTTTAACGTCATCTTCTTCTGCATATCTTGATAGACAATAAATTGGATGCAGCGTAAAATGGACCGATCGAAGCTATCCGAACTCACAAAGAATAGTTGAACAGATGTAAATACCGAGCATCGCGTCTCGCGTTCATACACGAAGATTGATTTTTGATTTTTTGTCTTGCTTTTTATGCCAGTGTTACATCTCGACGTAATCTGCCGCTTAGAAGACAACCTATTTTTAAAATACATAGCCTCTTGCCACGAGTCCACACACTCCATAGAGTCGGATACGCTTACGCCGAACTATATATCTCTCGGCACTTCGCCGACTCGTGTAAACATAGAGGAACTGTCGCATCTACACGACAGTACTATTTTCTATGGGCCAAATTCAGTGCCAATTGCACACTGGTGCCTTTTGGTACCGCAATATCACCCGAAAACCGCAGTGTACGCACTTTCGACTCCCTCGAAGCTAGTCTTCTAAGAAATATAATATACAAATATCTCCATATGTAGCATAGGAGCGATCTAGTATAAAAAGCGTACGCGCCACGCTCAATTCAGCTATTCTCACCGATACCACCGAGCTGCTAGATAATCTACGAGACTCCGAAGAGCGAGCAAAGCTCTGTGCGACGAAACTCTGTTCGATAGCCCTGCGAGGCTAAGTCTTCGGAAATCGACATTGTCTGATCGATTGTAGTACGAGGACCTGTACATCATCGGGCTACGAGAGAAATAAAATATAATTTCCGTGAGTACTAAACAGAATCATAGAGTCTACATTTGTTCTGCATGCTCCACCACGTGCGAGGGACTAGGAAGTCTCAAGTATCCTCTCAACGTATCGCTCATATCTACGGCAGTGTTAGGCGAGGTCTCCGTCCCTGATGTACCGGGCCAATGCCTTGACTCGAAAGAGAGACCGCCGTTGCGTCTCCCTCAACGCGAACTCACCGAGAGCTCGTTGGGACGTAACAGGTGCCTCAAGCGACTGTTCGATTTCCCATTTGATTAACACGTGTACGAACGCAGTTCTCAGTTAATGTTTGTCACAATATTAGCAGTAGAATTATTCTAAGATCGTTTATTTTTTTCGTATGATTTGGGTCATTCTGAAGAGAAAAGTTCGTATACATATATTGCCAGGATCGATAGTTTCTTCGTCATTAATTTTTTTCCCTGTGTGGATTTTTTGCCCTATATCTGCACGTAACGGGTAAAGGAATGCCAATCGCTAGGGCTCAGACTCGCTTTGTCTCCGTTTTCTCACGCGTGCAAATTCGTTATTCGTATTCGTTAAACTTATGGAAGATGGTGTCCGAAATTTCGATTTCCATAAACATTTTATCATTTTATCATAAATTTGCAATTTTCGTCTAAAATTGTCGATAATTTGGATTTTAAGTAAAATGTTGCGAAAAATGTGGACATTGAGTAACTAATTGAACGATAAAAAATTGGATGTCAGAAATTTGAACGATAAGACAAATCGTGTCAAATAATTTGATGTGTAGGGGAGAACGGGGTAAAATGGGCCTATTGGGCAAAATGGGCCCATGAAAAATGAGACCGGCGCGGGGCATAATGGGCCACCCAACAATCATCGAAAATGATCACAGAGTAAAGCGAAGCAAAATCGAGACGGGGGCAAAATGGGATAGGCAAGAATAGGATATATTTGACTGTCTCGCTGTCAGAACTCTTGCTGTCAATATCGTCTCGCTATCAAGACTCGCTCGCTATCGGGACTCTCGCTATCAGTACCGTCTCAGTGTCGGAAATCTCTCGCAGGCCCCATGGGGCAAAATGGGCACATTGGGCAAAAATGGGCCCATGGGACAAAATGGGCCACTCAGAAATCATCGAAAATGATCACACTTATTGTATAGAGTATAATCGGGACAAAATGAAGACACGGGGCAAAAAGACAACCAGACAGCCGGATAGTCAGACGACCGGCAGTTAAATAGTCAGACATCTATGCAACCCAGTAGCTAGAGAACAAGGCTGAGGCAATCCCAACAGCGAGAGAGACCCAACAACGAGAGTTGCGATACCGAGAGAGACCCGATAGCGAAACGGTACTGACAGCGAGACAGTCAGACAGTCAGATATTAGTAGACTACAGTACCTCTAGGGCCGGGGGCAAGATGGTCTCTGTCGCCGGTGGTGGGGATGACAACTGTCTGTACCTCTAGGGCTTCCAATATGGCGGCGGCGAGGGTGGGGGTGCTGACGCGCTGGTCCGCTGGGGTCTGCTTGATTCCCCCTCCCCTCCCCCCTCTCCCCGGGCCTCTGCCGGGCTTGATGGCTCTGTCTCCTGGTGTCTTGCGGGGGCGCTGAGGGTGGGGGTGGCCGGGGGAGAGTGTTTCGACCGGGTGGGGGCGAGTTGGCTGGAGCATGCGGGAGCGCTGGTGACGGCGTAGAAGTGACTCGCGCCATCTTGGATTTTCCAAGAGTGGGCTAGGTACGGCCGCATCGCTCTGTCTCTTGCGCACAGGGTGTTTCTGGAGGGTACCGCGATGCTTTACGTGAGTTAGCTTGATCGAGCGGTCTAAGGCGCTGAGCTCAGGTAGCGTTTTCCTTGAGAGCGCGAGTTCGATTTCAGCAAGCGCAAATGCTTTCTTTTTTTTCAGCTTATGTAGAAAATATATGAAGCGGATAAGGGAAGGTAAGTAAAAATAGTGCTGTTTAAAATTTTTACAATAAAGTTTGCATGTTTATTCTTAAATCTAAGTGTACAGTTTTTAATGTATACAAATTTTTATTCTTAAATCGACGTTTACATTTTTCTTGTGCGTAAATTTTTTATGCATATGCGAGTCTTCGGTAATTCCTCTCTAAGGCAGTTCGTTTATACGTGCCACCACCGCACGGAAAATGTATTCATGATGAATACATAATAATTCTTTGGCGACCAACCGTCGTTTGTCGCTCGCCTTCATCCTCTCTGTAGATAGTCCGTACATCTTTACGGGCAAAAGTCGTGCGTCCATCGGCGATATATTCGAATGCTATTGACGATACTTTTTCTCTTGTAGCATTATTCCAGTCCTTTACGGCACCCTCAACACTAATTTTCTCAACAATAATATCTTTGATCTCTTTCACGAGGTGGAGTTCGATTTCAAGTAAACGAATTCTATGATAGATGCATTTACTCAGTCTCACAAGTCCATCGTACGTTGTCTTTTGGAACAGAATACCAGCGGGGTACGTAGTCTTAGGTCTTTTGTTCCCCTGGTGCTGTTTTTCTTCGACACCAAAGTTTTTCTTCGCGGGCTCTTTCATTTCCAATAAAATAGCTTTTTCGTTGTAAGCTGTCGTAAAACTTATTTTCTGTCGACCAAGCGGGTTCATATTCAGAGCTCGATCATTGTCTGAGCCCTTTTCTGCTTTGAACCACGGGGTGATAATTGTCATCCCCTCGCAGAGGTGATGCCACTCGACGACGCTGAGGGAGATGCCTGCCGTGTGACGGCCGGAGAATTTTATTGCCACCTCGAAGTCGTGTCCGTTCACTAGCTCAAGCCCCACCGTTGCTGTTTTACTACCCGAGGCATTTAGGCTGTATGTTGTGGATAATAGCATTGCCTTGCTCAATGGATGCCAATCGATTACGGGATCGAGCGTATTGTTTTCTTCGCGAACTCGCTTTGCCTCAGATGGCGACGTAGTATTTACAGCGGGGGCCGGAAAAAAGCCCGACACCAATAATTTTTTCCTGGCTTCCTTTGCAGCGCCGGTAAAATGTTCCATTTTTTTCTCACTGTGATTTTGGAGGATATTTAAGAGAGGCTGCACTGTCCAAGGCGTGGAGACGTAATGACTTGGGGGTTGAAGGCACAGTTGGGGCTAGAGCCGGAGAAAGTGATGCAATTTTCTGGGGAAGGGGTAGAGACACGCCTTAAAGATGCTGTTGTTCGAGGTGGGGGTGCGCGCGCTGCATTGGGCCTTGGAGGCTGTGTAGACCACCTGCGACGAATCACCCTTTGACTAGCCTTTTCCGAAGTGACATAACTCTTCCCAAGATTGGTGCATTCCAATACAGGCGTGTCAATACACAAACGCTTGTGGAAAAAAACTGAAAATGTACAGCTACTCGCGACACTCGAGGGTCAAGCGTTGAAAGACGAAGACAAACCTCCACCGTGAGGAAAATTAAATGAAAAGAAAGGAAAGCGTTAGACATAGCGTACAATAAGACGCTCTAGCCTTTACAACACAGGATGATTCTGCGCCTGTTAAGACGTCCCGTAGGTGCAATAAAATAATTAAGCAGGGTTACTCGCTGGCTCGCACCGCTCGAGGACTTTTTATAGTACGTAGCCCGGGGGGTTTTTTTTTTTTAATACGTAGGCCGAAGGATTTTTTTTACCTCGTTTTCCGAAATGCCAGAAAAATTAGAAAAGGATAGTTTTAACTAGCCAGTGATAGTTCTCGGGTAATTTTAGATGAGTGGGGAGGAAAACTATAAGTTTGCGAGTTTTACAGAGATGTGCATTATTTCGTGTAAACGCTCGAGCTGAAACATTTTCAGCATTTTTAGTCGATGGTACTAAGTTTTGTTGATCTAGTTTCCGCGAGGAATTTTTTAATAAAAATTTTATTAAAATGGCCGACACAGTGATCTGTGCAATTGTTCGTGAGGTGGTGAAAGTGTTAGAAGAATTAGATCTGCCGGCCCTTGAAAACTTGCTCGCACGCTCTAGCGATAGAGCGTTAAAGTGTATGCGACATGATGCCCTTATCGGGCGCTTTGAGTGCCTTGTACAATACGTTCCGGTGAAGACTACCATTAAGACGTACAATGCGGGTAAATTCAGTGCGTGTTTCGACGTGCTGAAGATTGTGCTGTGGTCGACAAATCACCGCTGCGTTCATCGAGGGATGCCGCAGCTCTCCGCGAGGAAGTCGCCACCTTTCGTAAGTTCTAAAATGATTACATTTTAAGGAGGAATGTAATAGAGCCTCGCTTATCCAAAAACTTGGATAAAAATTGTATAATAAATATAAAACTTAATTTCAGATACCCCGAAGGAGGCAGAGATCGCTGAGAGGGAGACTCAGCTCGCCCTCCGAGCAGCGGATCTGGCTCGAAGAGAGGCTGGGCTTTCTGCTAGGCTGGATGTTACAAAGGCTGGCCCCTCTAACGCTAAAGCCTTTGAAGATGTTATATGGAATACCTCGAACTGTGCAGCCGAATTCGCCAGGGTCGAAGTTATGAGAGGTGACGCAACTCCGGCTGTCGAAGGTAAGCATATGCTTATATATGTTATATAAATATATTATCAATAATTAAAATAAAAATGTAAATAAAATGTACATATATATTATTATTCCAGACACCACGTTTGTCGAGGATGGTAATGACGATCTCGATCTCCTCAACGCCACTCTAAACCTGTCGATAGTCGAGGAGCCGATGGAAGCAGGGGTTGCCGAGGATCATGGCGTGGAGTCGGACGATCTCTTCGATGGCGAGTTTATACGGCCCTCGCAGCCTCTGGCGACCTCCACGCAAGTTGGACGGGGCTTGAGCGATGAACCCGTCGCTGGTCCATCGCACCAGGCGATGATTATCTCGGAGAGCGATGAAGATGATGATAATTGGATCCCGGCATCACAGCCTCCGAGATCGGTCGAGCTACTCGAGACCATCGTCAACGGGGTTAGGCAGAGACCAGCGTGTCGGGTAGCGACGCCGTACGCTCCGACGCCGCAGCCCCCGACGCCGCTGTCTCCGACGCCACAGCCTCCAACGCCGCAGCCTCCGTCGCCGCAGCCTCCGATGCCGCAGTCTCCAACCCTCTCCGAGTTTTTCGCAGACGCACAAACTCCGTTGTCCGGTGAGTCAAAAATCATTCACAGCGTGGAAACCCGGCGTTAGTTCCATAAATTTAAGAGTATGGGATCGTCTATAGATTTTAGAATCCGTGAGCCGCCGGAAAATGCGGATATAGTGCGGTGGTTAGAGGATGCTCTGCGGGAGGTCCCTTCTGGTGAGCGGTAACGAGCCAACCGATGTGATAGGGATAGAGTTTCGGTCCAGAGCCTTTACACGGGGTCCTGCGGGGAGTTCGTATAGACCCGTGGCAGATTTTCATTTTGAAAATTTATTTGAAATTATCAGCAGTGTCTCACAGAGTTCGTCCGGTTTTTGTATCGACGACTCATTTTCGATCGTGAGTAACGTGGTTTCGATGTCGGTGGGTTCGGGAAGACCTAAAAAACCGGTAAGTGGAGATCTTTCGAAACAATCGATCCTCCACATTCAAAACGATGACAATCTCTGTCTTCCGCGGGCTATTGTGGCGGGCCGAGTATACGCGAAACGGGGACACACTCGCGAGGGGGATCTTCAGAGGGAGTGGGAGACTGTACGTAGGAATAGATCGTCACGCCAGAAAGACTTGGCCGTAGCCCTGAAAAATCTTGCGGGCGTAAATATTCCAGAGGCTGGTTGTGGGGTAGCAGAGCTCGATGCTTTTCAACGGCTGCTCGCACCCGAAGGAATTGCGTTAATCGTGTTCGATCGAGAAACCTTCGGTAGCAGTACGCCGGCTTTTTTCGACGGTAGCACGACGGTACTACGCAATGTGCCCGAGGTTTTGCATAAGATTTATCTGCTCCACGGTAGTCAGAAAAGACACTACGATCTGATTTTGAAACTCGCCCAGGCAGCCGGCTTCAGTTTTTTCTGTGTTCCGTGCGGTTTTGCATACGACAGGATAACGCATCACCGTTGTCCTCAAAAGTGCCCATACTGCATGAGTAGTCCACCGTGTGCTCCGGATGCAGACAAAATTCGCTGCCCTGACTGTGGACGTTTCTTTCTCGGAGGTGATTGTTTTGCGCAGCATAAAGTGATTGGCTCACACGGTGCACAGATACGTTTGTGCGATATGTTACAAACGTGTAAAAAATGTCTTAGACAGGTCTATAATAAAGACAATTCCGAGCATGAGTGTAATCGATTTTATTGTCGAACGTGTAAAGCGAAGCGCTCGGAAAATCACCAGTGCTTCATGGCCCCGCTACGATCCGCTAAAACCAGTAATCGGCGAGATCTATTCATTTTTTATGACTTTGAAACTCGTCAAGAGTGCAAAGTTGACGGGGTCCATGAAACGTATTTACACGAGCCGAACCTCTGTGTTAGCCAACAGCGCTTTACAGAGTGTATAGACAAGCTAGATAACGCGTGGGAGTGTAGCTTTTGCGGGAAGGATGGGCAGAAAATTTTTAAAGACAATCCAGTAGGGCGCTTCGTAGAGTTTGTCATGAAAGACCGCGACGTTGGGAAGATTATATGCAGTTCATTCTGCAACACTTGGTTGAAAGACAGGGGGAAGCGCCAAATTTAATTACAAACGGTACGAGCATCATGGAGATGAGAATCGGTAACGTGAAATTTATCGATAGTTTAAACTACTTTCACATGTCGCTCGCTAAACTCCTAAAAGCCTTCGGCTTAGGAGAAAGCGTTTTTAAAGCCTCCCCTAGAGAGCTACTCTCCTGACACGATGACGCCATCAGATCGCAAAGTATTGATGGACTGGCATGCAAAGACTCGTGCGTCCGGATATGTATTCGATTTTGAAAAGGAAATCTTAGAATATTGTCAAACCGATGTCACTATTCTTCGGCGCGCGTGCGTGGCATTCCGGCAGATTTTTAGAGAGTGTGGTGATGTGTGCCCGTTTACGGAGGCAATTACGATTGCATCGGCATGCAATAAAGTTTTCCGGAGAAAGTTTTTAGAGGCTAATAAAATATCCGTCTTACCGCGAAACGGTTATCGCAGAGCCGATAATCAATCCGAGGTGGCAATCGAGTGGTTGCTCTGGTGTGAAACCCAAGTCGGCAAAGAAATTATCCACGCGGGTCGCGGCCGGGAGTATAGGCTAATCGACGGTACACTCGTGGATGGTTACGTCAAAACCGATGACGGTGTTGAGCACATACTCCAGTTTCACGGCTGGTTTTTTCACGGCTGTGCCAAGTGCTACACCACCGCTAACAAAAGAAATGAGGAGTATTACGGGTCTACGCTCAATGATCGCTTCACTCGCATGCTAACTACCTCGGAGCGAATAAGATCTCTCGGTTACACACTCCACGAGATGTGGGAGTGCGAGTACAACGAGTTAAAAAAATCAAACCCCGCGATAAATGCAACCGTAAACGGACACCCGGTTTTATCGAACAAGCCGCTAAACCCTGGCGACGCATTTTTTGGTGGTCGGACTGGGAACACCCGCAGTTACTGTCAGACTAGCGGAAGCGAGAAAATTAATTATATTGACGTGTGCTCGCTTTATCCGTATATCTCCAAGTACGGTCGTTTTCCAGTTGGACACCCTCGAGTATACACCGAGGATCTCTGTAAAAATCTAATTGGCGCAAACAACGACTTAAGCAACGTTGAAGGACTCGTGAGGTGCACAGTTTTACCTCCTCGACATCTCTATCATCCTGTGCTCCCGGTACGCATGCATAATCGACTAATGTTCGCATTATGTCGAACATGCTGCGAGGAGATGCGACAGAATTCGTGTCCTCACGAGAGCGAGGTTGATCGAGCTTTCGAGGGTACTTGGGTATCCTGCGAGCTTCAAAAAGCCGTTGAGAAGGGATACAGAGTGCTAAAAGTTCAAGAGATCTGGCAGTACGAGGTTGAGCAGTACGATAAAGATACCCAATCTGCCGGCCTCTTCAGTGTGTACATTAATCTCTGGCTTAAGATAAAGCAGGAGGCTAGTGGATGGCCTGAAGGGTGCACGACCGAAGAGCGCAAAGCCGCGTACATCGCTAGTTTTCTTCAGGCTGAGGGTGTGCAATTGGAATATGATCGTATTGAGGTAAATCCTGGGTTGAGATCGGTTGCCAAACTTTGTTTGAACTCGTTCTGGGGAAAGTTTGGCCAGCGGGAAAATCTACCGAAGACAGAGGTTATCACAACGCGTCGACGACTTTTAGAACTTTTATCGGATCGCAGCTGCACCGTCTATAAAATTATTCACGTCGACGAGAATA
The DNA here is from genome assembly GCA_963575735.1 of Amblyjoppa fuscipennis. Classification (NCBI taxonomy): domain Eukaryota; kingdom Metazoa; phylum Arthropoda; class Insecta; order Hymenoptera; family Ichneumonidae; genus Amblyjoppa; species Amblyjoppa fuscipennis. Next base: position 7,053,831 of record OY754494.1, on the reverse strand, counting down.
TTATGTACGTATCTCGGGAAAAAATATCGGATAGTGCTGAGGTAAATCCGCATGTAAACGTCGTGATCGCAGCGTACACCACCGCCCAGGCTAGACTGAAACTCTATTCCTATCTGGAACAGCTCGACAAGCGAGTTCTCTATTATGATACCGATTCCTGTATATATTTAAGTACCGGTACTGTAGGAGAATATAAGCCTCCCTTAGGGAACTTTCTCGGAGACATGACCAACGAACTGAAGGATTATGGAGCCGATAGTTATATTAAACGCTTCGTTTCTGGTGGTCAAAAATTTTACGGTTACATCGTGCAGAAGGCCGACGGTAGTGAAATCGCTAGCTGTAAAGTTAAAGGAATTGGCCTTAATTACAAAATCGGGAAGCAAATCAACTTTGAAACGATTTGTAAATTAGTACGAGAGCCGGGCACAAGCATTACCGTAAAGTTTTCGGCCATATGTCGAAATCCATTTCATCAGGTACACACACGGCAGGAGTCGAAAACATGCAAGCCAGTGCTCGTCAAGAGACGACGATGGGGTGAGCATGACTCGCTGCCGTATGGGTACCTGGATTAATCATTAGAGTAAACGCTGTATTTTGTAATTTTTTGTTTGTGTGAATTTGTAAATTTTTTAATTTTGTTATTTGTAAATTCATCTCCGGTTTAATTGCAGGTGGCGGGTATATGTGGGAAATATACCCGGACTTGGTGTGAGCTGTATGCGTAGCTCTAATTTGTTTACTTTGTATATAATGTATTATCTCTAGAATATAAAAAAAAACAATAAAAATTAGTGTTTTGTAAATCGTCATATGCAGTTTATTTTATTTCATCGCTCCCCATTATACGGCCTACCGCCTATAAGTTTCGCGTGCGGGGGCGTTTGCGGTCTCAATACATCTCACGGTATTGTAAAAATGATTCATAATACATTATTATTTTTATTCATGTTTGTTTGTTTCAGACATCGATCTTTCGCTTCGGCTCTTCGCTAACGCTGCCGAAGATTTTGATTTTGCGGTGTACACCAACGACTCAGGGTACCGCACGGACTCCTTTTAAGAAAATTAATTTTTATTTTATTATTATTTTATTATTTTATTGTATATATCAAATAAATGTTGGGTTGTATGTAATCCCCGTATATTTAATACCCGCATACTCCTTGGTCCTCTCATTAGCCGCTATGGACCCGCGCTGGAAGCACCTGTGGACCTCCATAATCGCCGGTCCTACCGGGTGTGGTAAAACACACTTCGTAAAAAAGTTTTTAAAATATATCTCGAGCATGGCTGACGTAGAGTTTGTTCGCATTCTTTTTTATTATTCGGAGTGGCAAGACCGGTATACCGATTACGGTAAAAATATCGAATTTCTGGAAGGTTTACCGCAAAGTTCAGATATTGCAGGGGATCGTAGGCCGAAACTTTCAATTATCGACGGCCTAATGCGCGAGTCTTCAAACGGTGAAATTGTAGATTTATTCACAAAGGGGAGTCACCATAAAAATATCAGCGTAATTTTTATAACGCAAAACATTTTTCATCAGGGTCGAGGTCAGCGTGACATCTCCCTTAATACAAATTATATCGTAGCTTTTGAAAATCCTCGTGATCGCGCACAAATTTCGCATCTCGCGCGTCAAATTTATCCCGAAGATCCAACATTTTTACAAGGAGCTTACCATGATGCAACGTCGAAACCACACAGTTATTTACTTTTAGATTTGAAACAGTCTACTCCAGATAATTGTCGATTCCGCACCTGCATCTTTCCGGATGATGCTCGTAATTTTGTGTATGTACCAAAACAAGGATCTAGTTCTCGTTAATTTACCAAGTATAAATAGACAGTAGCGAATGAACAAACATCATTCGAGTCTCCGCTATGGCTCCAACAACAACGGCTAAAGCTTCGCTTGGGAAGAAGAATATAATCTTATTGCATGCTCTATGTCATCTCGAGGAGCATCAGCGCGATTCATTATTGCACAAGATAGATCGAAACGGTGTCCGATGTATTTGTGAGTGCGCATTAAATACCTTAAACGATGCGGTCCCATTGAAAAAGAGTGAACGAATAAAACTATTGAAATATAAAAAAATTTTGCGCCGTCTCGTAAATAAAACTGGCAGTTGGAAGGCGAAAAAACGTGTAATTGTGCAAAAGGGCAGCGGATTCTTACTACCTCTTCTTCTCCCAATCATAGGCACTGTGCAGTCTAATATTTTCACACGTAATTGACAAGATGCAGCATGCAAAGAAAATGATTTTAGTGCCTCAAGATGCTGTCATGACGTCTCGCGACCAGATAGAGCAAACACGCTCCGTTCAAACACCAGGCACGACTCTCAGCAGACTCGATGCCGAAATGGATGATATACTTCGCTCAGTGACATCGACGAACCAACGTGAAAAATGGAAGCTTTACCAGCAAGTTTTACAACGCCATCAGTTTTTTGTCGAAGAGGAGAGACGACCTAAAATTATCACAACCTCTCCGGTAACCGACAAACCTGCCGGGCAAATACCCGAGGAAGCTGCACAATCAACTACTCAAGCTGAGACAATATCTGACGAAGTTATTGTGGCTAGTGTACCAAAAACATATAGAAGACAAGCGGAGCAGTTATTGAATCATTCGCGTGCCAGCTCCAACACCACTCTACCGTGAGATAAATCGGGAGTGGTCCATATCAATGGTGAACCGATAAAAGAATCGAATATTATAAATCTTGTAAATGATACTATGCGCCATAGAAAAACTGTGCGTGCTATTGGTCGTGAGCAATTTGGAAACGAGCTCAGACGTTTAGGGATCCCTCGCGAATTCATCGGTAATGCAAGCCTATTGTCTAAGAGTCTAAATCTCAACACACCTGTAAACTCTAGACGGAACGTGTCAAATCCCAATTCGCCAGATACAAGTCAAAATAGCTTAAATTTATCAGGCAACAAACGCCGAACTCCTACTAGCGACTCAATACGATCGTGGAAAACATTGAAACTGTAATAAAAAATATAATGGATTTGTAATGATGGTATTCACATCGGGATAGAAATCTGGAGATCGAGTCGTTCGATGCCTCTATAAATAGGATTTTATTAAAATTGACATAACAAAATGAAATTACATTATTTGAATTAAAGGATAAATGAAATATAAGTTTCGTTCCTAACCTATAAATAGGAATCGAAAGCGATGCTCTTTCTCCCACGTTCTCTGACTCTCTGCCTACCATTCACCCGGAGTCTATCCGGCGTATTTCCGTCGGTATGACAGTGTAGGCTTTTATCAGCCGTGAAGTGAAAGGATTTCTCTTTACATCCCCCCCCTTCGAGGAAGAGCGCAGGCAAGGCCTTCAAAATTACCGAAAATCGTCGGTCCCGCTATATGGAAGAAGTTTAGAGATATGATAGTAGTTTGATTCCTGTTTTTTATGTCCAGAGTCGACTTCGTAGATAGTGTTCGAAATCTTGCGAATTATCGGAAAAGGGCCGAGTCTAATCTCATCCAATTTTTTTCTATTCAGTCTTGCTCCGTTTTCCACGTACACCAAATCGTTGGCATTGAGATTAAGACTTTTTCGGTTTTTATCGTATCTTGATTTGTTGTATTCATGGTTTCTTAGGGAATTTTTATATGCCTGTTCTCTATCGTCCCCTAAGTTCCTTTTTTCTGCCAACTCTTCTGGGACTATTTGGTCAGCTTTTCCGAATAATAAATATTCCGGGCTGAATCCTGTTACCGAATGTTCTGTTCGGTTATACTGGTCTGTGCATTCTTCCGCGATTCTTGACCATGCCCGAGATTTCGTTTCATTTATTTTACATCGGATTCGATTTACGAGAGTCTGGTTAAGTCGTTCATTAAGCCCGTTGGAAAATGGACAATTTACCGCTGTAAAGATTAAGTTTATGTTTTGATTTTTCAAATAATTTTTAAATAAGTTCGAGTTTATGCCGCTATATTGATCCGTGAGTAGTGTCCTTATTCGGTGTTTATCTTGGATTTTCTTTAATAGTTGTGTAAAATCTTCAGCTGTCTGATTTTTCGATGTAAGTATGAAAGCGTATCTGGTGAAATGGTCTATCAAAAGATGGAGGTATCTTTTTGTCGATCTATTCCCCGCAAATCCTCCGATCGTATCTAGGGAAACTATTTCGAATGGTTCCTTTGGTGGGCCGAGTTTGGATAGGAGGCCATAATGTTTACTTCGGGTCTTATTTTTGGCGCAAATTTCGCAGTGTTCGTAAATTTCCTTTGTTATTTTCTCTATATTCGGTATATAATACGAGTATCTTAACTTTTCCATAATTTTGCTTTTACAGATGTGTCCATAGTCTTTGTGAATTCTCGATATTAGTTGTTTTCCAAATTCTTCTGAAATTATTATTCGTTTTCGATTTTTCTTTAGCTTATAAAATATTCCGTTTTCAAATCGTATCTTTTTTGAATTTTCCTGTAGTTCTTTGTTTGTACTTTGGTCTTGTTTTATATTTTCGGCCGTAACGAAGTTTACTGCTTTTATCTGTTCTTCTATGTTATCTAAATAAGGGAGAACAGGATTGCGCGAAAGGCAATCCGCTTCTACATTACCTCTTCCAGGTTCGTATTTAATTTGAAAGTCGAATTGGGATAGAAAATGCATCATATCTCCTAGTTCTTCGTCTGTTCTCGATCGAATATTCTGCCCCTCTAGTGGTTTATGGTCGGTTATGACCGAAAATTTTTTTCCGATAAGCCAGTACTGCCAATATTTAATAGCTTCTTTTATGGCCAGGCACTCCAAAAATATCGCTTTCTTTTCTTTTTGATATTTATTTAGCTTCTTTGAAAAAAATGCAACCGGTTTCAATTCCCCGTCTGGTTGTCTTTGTTTTAATACCGCTCCTATTCCTTCTATACTGGCGTCTGTATAAATAACCGTTTGCGCATTCACATCATAAATTGCTAATATTGGTTGTGAGCACAACAAACTCTTAGCTTTCTCAAATGCTCTCTGACAATCCTGTGACCATAAGAATTGGGTGTTTTTTCGAAGTAAATTATGTAGTGGCTCTAAGAGCCGCGCAGAGTCTTCGATGTATTTGTGGTAGAAGTTTATTTTTCCCAGGAACTGCCGAATTTTCTTTCGAGAGTCTGGTGTTGGGAATTCTTGAATCGACTTTAAGTTGTCTTTTAATGGGCATACAGTATTCTTTGATATTACATGACCGAGATATTTTGCCTCATTTTTCGCGAAATTACACTTGATAAATTTTAAGCGGAATCCTTCTTTACCGATAGCGTTCGCTAGTTTCTCCAAATGTTCCATATGTTCGTCAAACGTCCTGGAGAAGATAAGGATGTCGTCAATGTAGTTTATGCAGAAGGAATTTAAATTATTTCGTCGAATTATATTGCTCAGAATTCGTTGAAATATTGCAGGGGATGTCTTGAGGCCAAATGGTAAATTTTTCCACTGCCAGTGGCCCTCTTGTGTTACAAATGCAGTTTTGTATCTATCTTTGACTCTCAGGGGAATCGCCCAGAAAGCGGAATTTATGTCCAGTGTCGTAAACCATTCTGAGTCTCGTGTCTTAGCTATAATTTCCTCTATCAAGGGGAACGGTTGGGGTTCCGAGATAAGTAATTTGTTGAGCTCTCGAAAATCGATGCACATTCTTGTTTTAGTTCCCTCTTCTCGCTTGTACGCGAGAGTGACGGGTGATGCAAAAGGGGAGCATGATTCTTCTATCAGTCCTGTTTTTAGTAATTCTCTTATCTGAAATTCTATCTCTTTTTGATCCTGTACGGAACACCGGTATGGGTTTTTCGCTACAAATTTATGTTCCAGGAGTTTTATATGGGCTTCGTGATCTTTAACCTGACCTACATCGAATTTGTTTCTTGCAAAAATCGTTTCGTATTTGTTTATCAAGATTTGAATTCTCTCTTTTTTTTCTTTAGGTAGATGATCGAGTTTTGCTTTGAATTGCTCGGTGGGGATACCCTCATTGAAATTTACCAAGTGTTCTTGTGTTTCTGCGTTAGTGTTACAATATTTAATTTCATCTTCATTTTCCAAACTTATCTTCTGGTAGATTTTTAGATCGTAATCCTGTTTTAGACAGAAGTTTTTTATTGTATCGAGACCGAGTAGAATTTCATACTCAAAGTTTTCATCGTCAACAACGAAAACTTCCACCGTTTTTTCTATCTTGTGGATTTTCATCTTAGTCGATAATCTACCTGTGAAATTTTTCTTGCCACCGACCGTTCTGAAAGTATTTCTATCCTCTTTTGTAATCAGACCGAATTTTTTTGTATTAAAGAAGTTTTATTATGATCCTACGCATCCTGCTGGATACGCCGGCGCTCCAAATCTAATTCATGCAGCTGATAAAGAAAAAATTCCTCGTGAAGACTAGCTGGCTAAGAAAACAGGATGCTTATACACTACACAGACCTATTCGACGACGATTTCCACGTCGTCACTACGTCGTGGATAATATCGATGACGTCGGGGAAGCCGATCTCGTCGATTTACGCTCTCTCAAAGATGACAATGAATGCTCTGTTTATCTTTTAGTCGTAATTGATGTTCTTAGCAAATATGCATGGGTTGAGACGCTGCGTGACAAAACTTGTGCAGAAAGTACAGAAGGGTTTAAGCGAATATTATCTAGAAGCGGTGGTCGAGCGCCTGTATGACTACAGACCGATCGAGGCAAAGAATTTGTCGGTAGCGTTTTGCAACGATTTTTGAAGAGTCGAGGAATAAATTTTCGAGTTGCCCGAAACCCCGATATCAAAGCAGCTATTGTAGAACGTTTCAACAGAACATTAAAGGAGCGAATGTGGCGATATTTTACATATAAAAATACACGACGATATATTGATGTATTACAATCTATCGTCCATGCTTACAATGATATAAAAATTCTACGATCAAGATGCAACGGGCGGCCGTTACTCTGTACAATGCAGCGATAGCACGCGCGAATATGGTCGAGCGATACAAGCAGTGTCACAAAGTACCTAAATACAAGGTCGGTGAGCTTGTACGCATCAGTTAAGCAAAGTCTGCCTTCGAGAAAGGTTACGAGGCTCGCTGGAGTGAAGAAATATTTAGGATACACAAGATTCTTACAAGTAGACAACCGCCCATATATGAACTGGTTGATCTGAACGACGAAGAGATTGATGGTTTTTTCTATGAAGAAGAATTGAGTATTGTAGAGAAGGAGATTGAAACGGAAGAATTTTTAATTGACAAAATTCTCAAGACTAGAGGAAAAGGTCGTAATGAACAATATTTTGTTAGCTGGCGAGGATACCCCGAAAAATTCAATTCTTGGATACCTGCATCAGATATAGTGAATAAATAGTAGCAAAAATTAAAAAATTAAACAAAATGAGAGATCAATTTTACCTCGTGCTACCGAGTAACAGTAGTATGAAGTACTACCCCGATAATACGGTGGCACACTATATAACACAGCTTCCAAAGCAATTGAAGATGCCTGGGGAGTGGGCCGTGGCCTTAACAGAGATTCAATTTCCCCGTACGTTTCTGCACGTAAATGAGATAAATAAACCTAATGGTACACCACCTCCAATAACAGCCCGTGGTACCCAATATGAGTGGATTAACTTTAACATTAACCGTACCCCAAAAAAGACTATCATATCGCTTGGCCCTTCTACACCTCCGCTAGGCCGAGGATCTAATCTAGATTCTATACCACAATACGCGGTGGAGAAGATAAACACCACTCAGACGACAACCCCGCAAGATGGTGTTACTAAGAGCGTTACACGAAAATATACTAAACATCTGAAAACTCATGAAGTTATAATTCCGGCTGGGCTCTACGCTAGCGTGAAAGCACTAATCGATACCATTAATGAAAGAGATATATTCAAAGATCATATCTACCTTGAATATAATGCGGATGTTGGCGGGATAGTGAGCTTGAAACGAGTACCTGATAACTGCGTTATAGATAAGTGTGTACTTCCACATCTTATATGTCTTGACGATAAACTTTCTAAAGCTTTGGGTTTCGAACCCGGAAAAGTTGTAGATATTCATAAACAATCGAAATTCATCGCAAATTATCCTGCTAACTTATCGCTAGCGCTTCCTGATAAATTATTTGTGTATACGGATATATGTGAAAATTATATAACCGGTGATGCTCAAACACCTCTGTTACGCATCGTACCTGTAGATAATACAAATTATATTTATGGATCCACGCAAACTAAATCATTCTCTCTGCCAATTTATATACCCTTATTACGGACCGAATTTGGCACGATCGAGATAGATATAAGGACCGACACTGGTAAACCAGTACCATTCCAGTGTGGACCGTTGACCGCTACATTACATTTTAAGCGTATACGATAAAATATATCGCTATGGATCGATATATTAACCATTACGAGAGTCAGGTTGGTGGAGGAGTTGATCGTGTTTTCATAGGTGCTCCATATCAACGAGGACATGGTCTAGGAAGCTTCCTCAGTGGCTTATTTCGACGTGCGTTACCATTGCTCACTGGTGGCGCTCGCGCTGTCGGAAAAGAAGCGCTACATGAAGGGATGAATATATTGGGAGATGTTGCGCACAATACGCCCTTCAAAGATTCGTTTAGAGCCCGTATGACCGAGAGTGGGAGAAATTTGAAACGCAAGGCCGACGAAACATTTGAGAGTCTCATGAAGGGTTCAGGATATAAAATACAGGACCGCTCACCACAGCATCATTCGTTGTTTGGTCACGCTGGCCCTCACATCGGTACTCCTACGCATAGAGCTCTAAAATATACAAAAGTTCGTGAGCTTAAAAAATCTACGAAGAAAAAGAAAAAAGTTTCAACCCCTAGACATAGTAAGAAAAAGGGACGTAAATCATCAAAGTCTAAGAAAAAAGCGACTAGAAAAACTAAGAAGACTAAAATTGTTAAGCGTAAAAAAAAAACGAACCGTTGCAGATATATTTGGATAATTAGCGGAGCAATATGTCTTTTTTACACGCGCACTCTTGCGAGTCCTTGAAATCGGAGTTGGATTTATTCACGCTTCCACCAACGCAGACAAGTATAGAAGGTTCTCAAGGAGTTTATTATAAGCCCATTTCTTCACTGACAGATGAGGCTCCCATTGAATTTGTTGTCCCCGGACATGGTGATGAATACATTGATCTAGTCCATACTATGTTAAATTTATGTGTTAAGCTACAGCCCAGGAACGGTGCAGTTGACGCCCATGATAAAGTAGCGCGTGTTAACAATTTACTGCATTCATTATTCAATCAACTTGATGTATCATTCAACCAGAAACTTGTATCACCTTCGAATAATGCTTATGCGTACCGAGCATACATTGAATCACTACTGACTTATAAGGCTTCAACAAAAGCCTGTCAACTTGGCGCCAGTATGTGGGTAGATGATACACCGCAATATTTCAACTCCCAACCAGTTTCGACCGCCCCTCCAGCTGAGGGTAGACCAGCCCCCGTGCCAGCGAACAAAGGTCTAGCTGCGCGGCAGGCTATGATGGCGAATGGTGAAACGGTAGATCTTACCGGATATCTACATTCTGATATCTTCAATCAGGAAAAGTTTTTACTCACTGGTGTTGAACTGCGCCTTCGTCTTCTACGCTCGAGAGATGCTTTTTGTCTTATGGATGCGTCTGGGAAGGATTATTCGGTGCATATAGTCGACGCCAGCCTCATTGTCCGACGTGTTAAAATTAGCCCGGGTGTTTTACTAGCCCATGCTAAGGCTTTGAGTAGAGGAACGGCTAAATATCCGTTTACTCGAGTAGAAGTGAAACCATTTACTATTCATGCATGTGTTCATGGTGAAACACTCGATAATGTTGTACTTGGTCAGCTTCCGAGACGGATAGTATTGGGCTTGGTCGATAATCGAGCATTCAAAGGACATAGAACTATGAATCCGTTTAATTTTGACCACTACGCATTAAATTTTTTATCCCTGTACGTAGACGGTATCCAGATGCCTAGTAAGCCTTTGCAACCCGATTATCATGAAAGCCTTTATACCGAGTCATATCATACTCTTGTTTCCGGTACAGGGATACTTTGGGATGACGATAGTTGTGGTGTAACAAAAGATGCGTATCCGTACGGTAACTGTCTATACTGTTTCGATTTAACGCCCGATCTTTCTGCGGGACGAGCTGGTCACTGGAATCTTGTGAAACACGAAAATGTGCGTGTAGAAATACGTTTCAAGGCTGCTCTGACGAGTACTGTAAATTGTATTGCATACTCGGAATTCGATAATGTAGTCGAGATCGACGCGTCCCGGCAGGTCATGGTAGACTTTTCGGGGTAAGCCTGCGTGCTTAAATATATTCTACAAGACTAGTAAATATGATTATATTATAAGGATTGTAAGGTTTTATAAATAAATAATACGTAAACACAGAATTAAGCGGATTTATGTTTTATTCGATTTTTAATCTCTCGAAAGCCTCCACTAACTCCCGCATTTCATCATCATCATTTTTAACAATATTATATTTTCCGTTCGCTTTTGACTGTTCTTCTTTCTTCTTCTTCTTCTTCTTCTTCTTCAATTCCTCTGTTTCTTCAGCCCTTTGTCGCTTCTGAGCTGCGACCTTTTCATTGCGTCGTGGATGGTCCTCATGGATGCGTTCACAGGGCTGCTGTAACAAACGAATATATATATATATATATATATATATATATATATATATATATATATATATATACATATATATATATATATATATATTGTAACGAAACAGGCTCGTATCCCTCTCGCGCGCCGCGAGAAGCACGCGGGCTAGGAGCGAGACGCGCGTTACCGACCGCGATCTCGATCGCGGTAGACTCACGCGGCGACTAGCGACGGCAAGCCCCGCCCACCGAGTTCGAAGCGCGTATCGCCGTCGAAATTAAGCCGAAAAGCTCGTTGCAACGCCAACTCAAATTCAAACTTAAGAGCTAATTACCGTTGCATCCACGTCACTCATCGGACGAGCAGTGACGTAGGTAACGGGACTCCTCGACCGTATATAAGGCCGCGCGCCCGAGAAAGCCGCTCTCTTTCTGCAAACACATCGTTCCATAAACCCACCTATCTTTCCTTGCTGTAACAAACCCCAGACATCTCTGGCATTTGTGAAGGCTCCTTGAGAAAGTGTCCATTACCTTAAAGTTGACTACTGGCATTCTATAAAATCGAGAAAGCACAAACTCGCGACCAATAGAATTCGGAAGTCGATTTTCGGGACTCGGGAAAAGCCCATTCCCCGCGGATAGACTGGCGCCAGTGCTAGAGCATCGGAATAGCCCAACTCGAAGTTAGCAGCTCGCGTCGTTCAATTCGCGTATCTTGAGCCAGCCCAGCTCACTGTCAGCAACATTTCTATAGAGAAATACCGAAAAGGAACATACCATCCGAAGAAAACATACGAAATCAAGCGTCGCGTTATATAACGGAATATCCACGGAATCGACGGGAATATCGAGCACCTCGTGTGCTGTGAAATCGAACGCAAATATCCCTGGTCGACGGTTTGTACCCCGTGCACTTCAGCCACAGATACAAACGTCGACGAGAGAATAGCGTTACGGCGAAATTATTAGCTTCTTTCCCGAGCACTTCCGCCGCCAACGAATACTTATAGCTTTGCCGAATTCAATCCTAAACTCCTTAGGCAGGTCAGCCTCATTCCCTAAGCGTCTTGCGAGGGGAACGAATATTTTAAAACAAGTACAAAATTCAGAAGCAACTCTGTTTAGTCGAGGAGAGTCGACAATATACTCGCGGTAGGCGTTAAGGGCACCCGGGCGACCGCCGAGCACAATAAGTCTCTCGGGTACAGAGGCGGGTGTCACAAAAACATTTCCGGCCATTGACAAATAGATAAATAATAGAACCGACCACACAGAGCAATAGACATTCGAATTCAGACCATACAGATCATCATTCAAACTTCTTTATCCACATCCTCTTCCGGAAACTCGTGATGAAAATCGCCCGGTCTCCGGACAGTGTTGTGGGATACTTCTGAAGTTTCTTCTCAAACTCCTAAAGAAAAATAGAATATCCTCACGCCACAAAAAGAAAAAAAAGGACAGTCCTGCGCACGAATCCCACGTGCACGCTATTTTCCATCGAGCACATTCGAACGACCGTGGAAAATAGAAAATAAAATTACTATATATATATATATATAATTAAGAAATTGCTTTTTTTACGACTCCATGCTTTAATTCTTAAGCTCAGTGTTACTAAAGGATGCGCGCAATTGTCTCCGCTTTCCACGAGCGAAATATTGACGTCTCCGGATGAACCATATTTTTGGAGGCTGTTTCGGATACTGAATCCGGTTGTTCCGTCGGGGTGTAGACCTCGTCCTTGGCTGCTGTACCCAGACGTGCCTAGCCCGTTCTTCCACACGCGTTCCTCTCTGTTGGGTCGCGTGGTTACGCCTTGTTAATACCTCCACAGACTTTGCTCTTCGGTGAACCATTTTTCAGGTGTTTACCGTAGGAGAATTATTTTGTAAGTGAACTTCTACTGCGCTACGTTACCCAGTAGGACTCGTACAAGGTACATTAAAATAGTGGGGGTGCTAGAAGGGCTTGTTTACGTCACTTTCTTCGTTGCTATTTGTAAGTAGACGCCTCAAGAGGCTGAACCCTTACAGGTCCAGAAGAAAAAAGTCAAACTGACGAATTAGAGACACACCCCCGCTCATCCCCTCGATGGCCAAGAGCTCGTAGATGAATCTGCACCGCTCATCGGTAGTACGCAGCGATCCTTAGACAGTAGCAGTTGCACTTACTGGAGCATAACAATTTTCCCCGAAATGGACTACGTCATCGATATTCAAGGGTTTTACGACAAAGATGATTACTTCATTGCTAAAGAAGTAGCCGTCGTCACTCTTGATAAAGAGTCTTTCGGACATTGGATCACTTCACCGCCATACGTCTTCACGGATCTCCCAAGAGCCGTGCGCGCGAAGAATAATTGGACGACACGCCATCATCACGGTCTGGAGTGGTTCGAAGGAGACGTAGGACTCCGAACACTACACGCAAATCTTCGACAAATCACACGAGCTGCTGGAACCATTTATACACGCGGACATGAAAAAGCGAAATATTTGCAAAATGTGACAGCTCGGGAGATAAAAAACCTTGAAGAAACGGACTGTCCATCATTCAACGATCTACCCGTGATGCAGACAGACTTCCTCAGCGTAAGTCTGTCTGCATCACGGACTATTAAACCGACCAGAGCTGTCTTGTGCTTTAAACAACGCTGCAAAATTAAAGGAGTGGATCCTCCGGGACGTACCTCCTACAGCTACGCGGGTACCACAGTTTGACTTCGTACCAGAACCTTTGAATCTACAGAAGCCACGCGACTGTTATTCTCCAGTCGTAACAAGTAATGAATACGATCCAGATTGGCCAGGCATTGCAGGGCTTACACTCTAAAGTCTCGCGAAGTGTTCATGCAGCCGATCAGATTCCAACTCTGTTAACGAGGCCGACAGCCCTTGTTGTGAACACTGATGACCACACACGCCCTGGAACCCACTGGGTCGCAATCTACATCGATGGCCGTGGACGTGGATCGTACTTCGACAGCTACGACCTTCCGCCGCTTATTCCAAAACATATCCACCGTCTACGCAACAACTGCACCCTCTATCGATGGAATACCAAGCAGATACAGAGTCTCTCTTCAAATGTGTGTGGCCAGTTTTGTATTATATTCCTTTATCATATGTGCGGCGGGGGATCTCTACTACAATTTCGGAATCTTTTCACCGCCGATCTCAAACAAAACGATCGAATTGCCGCAAGATTTCACAAACGTATAATGAGTAAGCTGTCGAATGCTACGAAAAACATGAATAAACACTCTGGAAACTCGCTAACAGGTCGCGGAGTCTATGTTAAAAAATTTGTTCAACATTGCTGCGCTAGACTTAAGCATGTTTAAATTTGTATACATTAAAAACTGTACACTTAGATTTAAGAACAAACATGCAAACTTTATTGTAAAAATTTTAAACAGCACTATTTTTACTTACCTTTCCTTACCCGCTTCATATATTTTCGACATAAGCTGAAAAAAAAAGAAAGCATTTCAGCTTGCTGAAATCGAACTCGCGCTCTCAAGGAAAACGCTACTTGAGCTCAGCGCCTTAGACCGCTCGATCAAGCTAACTCACGTAAAGCATTGCGCTACCCTCCAGAAACACCCTGTGCGCAAGAGACAGAGCGATGCGGCCGTACCTAGCCCACTCTTGGAAAATCCAAGATGGCGCGAGTCACTTCTTCGCCGTCACCAGCGCTCCCGCATGCTCCAGCCAACTCGTCCCCACCCGGTCGAAACACTCTCCCCCGGCCACCCCCACCCTCAGCGCCCCCGCAAGACACCAGGAGACAGAGCCATCGGGCCCAGCAGAGGCCCGGGGCGAGGGGGGAGGGGAGGGGGAAGCAAGCGGACCCCAGCGGACCAGCGCGTTAGCACCCCCACCCTCGCCGCCGCCATATTGGAAGCCCTAGAGGTACAGACAGTTTTCATCCCCACCACCGGCGACAGAGACCATCTTGCCCCCGGCCCTAGAGGTATTGTAGTCTACTGATATTCCCCATTCTTCCCTACCCCGTTTTGCTCCCACGATTTGACGGGATCCCATGTTGCCCGTGTCTCCATTTTATCCCGCTTTTACTCTATACTATGAGTGAACATCATTTTCGATGATTTCTGGGTGGCCCATTTTGCTTCATGGGCCCAATGGGCAAAATGTACCCATTTTGCCCATTGGGCCCATTTTTTCCACATGGACCTATTTCGCCCTATAGGGACAGCGAGTCCCGATAGCGAGCTAATCGTGATAGCGAGACGTTATTGACAGCAAGCGTTCCGACAGCGTGACAGGCAGATATGTCCCATTCTTCCCTGTCCCATTTTGCCCCCGTCTCGATTTTGCCCCGCTTTACTTTGTGTAATCATTTTCGATGATTTTTGGGTGGTTCATTATACCCCGCGCCGGTCTCATTTTTCATGGGCCCATTTTGCCCCATTCTTCCCTACATATCAAATTATTAGACACAATTTGTCTTATTGTTGATAATTTTAGACGTAAATTGCAAATTTATTATAAAATGTATATAGGAATCGAAATTTTGGACACCATCTTACATAAGTTTGGGACTCAGACAAAGCGTGTCTGAGTCCGACCGATTGTGATTCCTTTACCAAAAAATTCACACGGGGAGAAAAATTAATGACTCTCTTAATTCTCTTCAGAATGACCCAAATAATCCGAAAAAGAATAAGCGATCTTAGAATAATTCCATTGCTAACATTGTGACAAACATTAAGTGAGAACTGAGATCGTACACGTGTTAATCGGATTCCGGAAAAAATACCCCCGGAAAAGATACCCCCCGAAAAAATACCCTCGGAAAAAATACGTCCCGGAAATTAAACAGAAACGAAATTGGAACACACACGCATACACACGCGTACACGCGCATATTTTTTTCGTGGATATTTTTTCCGGGGGTATTTTTTCCGCCTGCCGCTGACCAGAGCGTTTCTAATATTGTGACAAAGCAAACGTTAACAAGTATCGTATTCGGATGAACTATTCGAAACACTGCCGGAAAAAGCGAATAATAAGACGACATCGTCTAATCGTGAAGAATAATCACGAGTATTTTCGACCGAACAAAGGAAAAATTCCCGGCTACACTGTAGCCTGATCGTGTACACGAACATAAAGTCAGCCAATAACACATCAAATCATCAATCTATTTTTCGTGCACGCATTACTCTACGGGATTTCGAATAATGCCTTTTTCGATAGTCGTGATCGCTTCTAAAATTAATGTATGGTAGCAAGCTACTTCTGAAGATAAGTCCTACACGTACTCGCATGACGCATCGACGGTATGTTTACAGCCGCTTCTTCACACTGAACGCGATGGACACTGTGCGGCGTTCGGGGTCAACAAAAGAGAGATAGACTAAAAAGTATATAGGCGAGCTCGCTCACTTTCATGCCGACTGCAGTGATGCTCCCTCCGAAAATTTCCACACGCTCGCCGCGCTCCCCCCACCACCGCGCGCCGGTGGTCGCCAGTGGGCGATGCCTATCGTATATATAAATATAGCGCGTAGGCATAGCCTACGCGTTAGATTTATTAATAGTTAAATAAATAAATAGATGGATGAATGGTTCGGTGGACGGATGGTTAATTTTTTTATTTAATTTTTTTTTTGTTTCGGGTTACAGAAAACCAAAAAAGGCAGCTTGAGACTTACCCAGCCAGCCATCATAAAAAAAATGCATAAATAAAAACTTGGGAAAAAAATGCGAAAAAAAGAACAAGAAAACCCCCAAAAAAAAGAAACCCAACAAAAGAAACTAAAAAAAAGAAACCCAAAAAAAAGAAACCCAAAAAAAGAAACCCAAAAAAAGGAACCCAAAAAAAAAGAAACCCAAAAAAAGAAACCAAAAGGAAGAAAGAGGCGGGGCGGGCAGGGGTGAGGGGGAGAGGGGTTTCAAAGACCTTTTTCGGGTTTGGCTTTTTGGGCTTGGTTTTCTTTGGGTTTCTTTTTTTTGAATTTGGTTTCTTTTGGGTTTCTTTTTTGGTCTGGAAAAAATGCATTAAAAAATCTTGGCGAGAAACACAAAAAAAAACCCAAGGAAAAAGAAACCCGAAAAAACCAAACCCAAAAAAAAGAAACCAAAAGGAAGAAAGAGTCGGGGCGGGGCAGAGGGGAGAGGGACAGAGGTTTCAAAGACCATTTTTTGGGTTTGACTTTTTGGGCTTGGTTTTCTTTGGGTTTCGTTTTTTGGTTATAGAAAAAAATGTATTAAAAAAAAACTTGGCGAAAAACACAAAAAAACCCCAAGAAAAAAGAAACCCAAAAAAAAAAAAACCAAAGAAAACAAGCCCAAATAAAACCGTGCCCCAAAAAGGAGGGTTGAAACCCCTGTCCCCCTCCGTCCTGCCCCGCCAAAAACCAAAAAAAAGTCAGTCTGAGACTTACCCAGCCAACCATCATAGAAAAAATGCGTTAAAAAAACTTGACGAAAAACACAACAAAACCCTTAAAAAAAAAGAAACTCAAAAAAATAAATTAAAAGGAAGGATAAAAGAGGCAGGGCGGCTGGTGGCAGGGGGAGGGGGGCGAGAGGGGTTTCAATGCCCCTTTTCTGAGTTTGGTTTTTTTTGAGTTTCTTTTTTTCTTGGGGTTTTTTTTTTTTTGTGTTTTTCGCCAAGTTTTTGTTAATGCATTTTTTCTATGATGGTTAGGTGGGTAAGTCTTAGACTGACTTTTTTGGTTTTCGGCGGGCGGAACAGGGCAGAAGAGGGGTTTCGAACCCCCTTTTTTGGGTTTGGTTTTTTTGGGCTTGGTTTTCTTTGAGTTTGATTTTTTTGGATTTGATTTTTATTGGGTTTGGTGTTTTTGGGCCTGGTTTTCTTTAGGTTTCTTGTTTTTGGATTTGTTTTTTTTTGAGTTTCGTTTATATATGGGTTTTATATACTGGATGTCATATATACATGCAAATTTCAAATTTAAACTTTTATGAGAATCGATATGAAAATTTTTGAAAGCTACGTCTTGTAAATGTTATATTTTGGCAAAAAAAATGTAACATTCTTCTTCCACTTTTAATTCTATACCAAAGCATCTTTTTTTAAATCTAATTTTTTTTGAAAAAATGCCTTGGTGTAGAATTGAAAGTAGAAAAATAAAGGCGCAAGAATTTTTTTTTACTTCCTTATTTAAATCGTGGGAACTTGGCAAAATATAAAATTTATAAAAATCAGCTAAAAAAAATAAATAAAAGAAATTAAGAAAATGCGGTGTTATACAATCAAAAACGAACAAAAAAGTCCTTACCAATTTTTCTCTTAAACCAATAATTTAGATGTCACAAATTGTCAAAGTTAATTTTTCGAAGATACAGCTAAATTCGAAGCCAGCTGTTAGGCACAGACTGGTACAACACGTATGCGCAGGCACGGCTGGCAAGCAATGGGCGGGGCCTACACGCGGGAATTTTTATTCCCTCGGGCGGCGGAGTGGGGGGTCAAAATTCCCTCCGAGGGAAATTTCCCGCCGATCTTGCATCACTGGCCGACTGTGCGTCGAGCCTCGCCCGACGTTCTCCCCATGGGGTTTCTATGAACCTTAAAGGATGGCTAAACAACGAATGAGTGCCAAAGAGACAGACCCAAAATTTTGAAACAATTTTTCTCTGAAATGATTCTATAAAATGAAAAACGAATTGCGGGGCGCACTGCGCTAATCAAATACTTAATTAGTTTGTTATTGTATAAAACTGTTTCGGAGAAAAAGGTATTAAAAATATTTTGAGGTTATGTGGATCTTTAAGCCCACCTGAAAGGAAGTCTAAACCCCCTCTCGTTCGCTTTTACACGAATCCTATAACGCTTTCTCTGTCGCACTTGTTTAGCCTCGCCTTAAGGTGAAGCTAATCGTAAACCAACAATTAGCGAATGAACATTCAGCCGGGGATTGGCCTGCAGATCGCACACCAACTATTGGTGAGTTAATAGTCGGTCGATCACTGGTTCAACATGAGCAAGCTAATGAATGATAAGTCAATTCGCGGCTGAACATTGGCTCGGCATGGCCAAAGCAACTATTGGCGAATTAATATGCGACCGGAAATTCGCTTACAAAAGGCAAACCAACGATTGGTGAACCAATGCTTGGCTGAACTTCCGCCAAAAATTAGCAGTTGGTGCGTTGAAGCTCGGCCGAAGTTTGGTTTAAAATCAGCAAACCTACGATCGGCTAGTTGAGACTCGGCCGAGAATGGGCTTTAAATCGGTGAACCAACCGTTGGCGTGTTAATACTCGGCTAAACATTCGCCAGAAATCAGCAAATCAATTATCAGTGAGTTAATACTCAGTCGATCATTGGTTCAACGTGGATATACCAACGAATGATAAATCAATTCGCAGTTAAACATTGGCTCAATATGGGCGAACCAACGATTGGCCAATGAATATTTGGCCGGAAATTGGTTTAAAAAAGCAGAGCAATGATTATTTTTCTTTCTAAACATATGCTAGATTAATAACGACACGTTATTACGATTTCAAACAAGTAAAAGGTTGATACTACATAGTATCAACCTGTTCGAGAATCAGCGCGGTTACGTTCGCTGGCTCGAGCGGCCGCTGCTTGGTAGCACCTCCCGACCGAGTCCGGCGAGGCCGACGCGTGCCGCCGACGCACGCGCACGCGCTCTCATCCGAAGCGGCACGGCTTTCGTGCCGTGTGCAACAGGTTTCGCGCTCATCTACGCCTAATGGCTGACACGGGTCACCATGCGGTCGGGTAGATCGTCGTTCTCAAGCGGGTTTCTCAAGGTAAAAACGGTTCAGCTCAGTTTTTGGTACATCTCATCATGGCGACGTATCTTCGCTTTCGGGATATCGTTAGGTTCATCCGGAGCACAACGCAAGTATATTCTCTCGGTTACGCGACTCGCGTATCTGTTACCGGAGAGACTCACGTTCTCAACGGCTACCTCGCGGCGATACAGCGCCGCAGGTGGATTTCCTCAATCGGCGGTTACCTCGCGGCGTTCAGTGCCGCAGATATTTTCTCACCCGGTCGACTCAAGTGATTCTCATATAATCAATTTGGCTCATCGAGATGCTCTCAATACGGACTGCTCGTTAATATTATTATTGTTTTTCGGTACCGCTCATTTCGGGGTTCGCTCACATGCACAGTGTTTTTCGCGCGCAATTTTCCATCGTTATTGCTGCTAAATAAAAGGTTTACTTTCACTGTTAACATCTGCGTTATGAAATTTATTTAACCTCCCGTTCCGCTATAACTCACCCGGCATTTCTCAACACAATCTTTTAACATTCTTTTGATCTTTTATTTTTATTTTTACAAAATAGTTTTATCATTATTTATTTGTTGTAATTATATAATTATTATCATTTTCTTTGTTACCCTGGGAAATTAGTACTTCCTAAAGTATTTTAGTACTTTTCCTTTTTTAAGTATTTTGAAATAATTTTTTATTTTATGTTTCACCGAAATATTTCTACGATTGTTTTTTATTTAAGCGGGTATATGCAAATGGGACTGGTGATGTAATCTTTGACATTTCGCTGGAATGCTTACAAAATATTTTGGGAACATTTCAATGAAAGATTTATAAGTGGACGACGAAATATTTTAAACATGTTTTTAATTACGGTTAAATATTGTCAATATTCCGAAGAAAATATTTTTGAAAGGTTTCCAAAATATTTTCTTCGAAATATTGACAATATTTTGGAAACCTTTCAAAAATATTTCCATGCTAAATGGGTAATTGTGTTATGTTAATGGCACTTTATTTTGTTGCAATTTACAAAGGAAAACTATATTTATCTAGTGTAGCACGATTTTGCAATGACCGAAAGTCGTGTACTATTTTCCCGAGTTTCTCTCCCTTTTTATTTTCCCCGAAGGGATGGGCGCCAGATGCACCGAAATGCACCGGCAGAGAAACCTAAACAGTCCCGGCTAAACTGCTGTCATCTCGAGGGTAGAGTGGCTGGATAAGCAATTAATTGTTCGGGCGGATTTACAAAACACAAACAAAGAAATAAATTAATTGTAACCACTGAAGATACGGGAACCAACGACTCGAACATTTATTAAATCAAAGAAACAATCTAATGAGGGGAAAAACCGGAGAACCCGGAGTAAAACCCTCGCCCCGTAAATTAACCAAATAACAATTCTTTTTACACGAAGATTCTCTGCCCGGTATACGAGATTCGCTCACTTCGACGCTCACACATTCACACACACACACACCCCGACGGGCGCGTCTACCGGACTCTCATATTTATTTCACGCATAACTTTACGACGCTCACTCTCACACACTCACACGGCGTGGCTGACACAGGCCAACGCACTCTCTTTTACTCGGCCCAATTAATGCGGCACTAAATAACATTCATCCGGCCTAATCGATGCGGCAATGGAAAAATAATCACGCACACATAATCAAGCGCTAGAGATGTCCGCAGGCGATGACACGACGAATAAGGCGACACCCTCCCGGAAATTAATAAATCTATGACGCGAATTTACTCGACTAATTTCCCCACAAACCATCGACGGCTTCGAGGAAGGCCGTGTACGGTTTCCCGAGCCGACCACGCGGGGATAAACAAAACACAAAACCCGTACGCAACGTCACACACACACCTGCCGAATCACGGCGGTCCCGATCCCTCCGGCACAGCCGAACAAAGCATGCCATCGGTAACACAAATTAATTTTTCTCCGCGCTCGGGGT
The DNA here is from genome assembly GCA_963575735.1 of Amblyjoppa fuscipennis. Classification (NCBI taxonomy): domain Eukaryota; kingdom Metazoa; phylum Arthropoda; class Insecta; order Hymenoptera; family Ichneumonidae; genus Amblyjoppa; species Amblyjoppa fuscipennis. The sequence continues at coordinate 7,032,427 of OY754494.1, read as the reverse complement.
TACAAAACGCAACACAAAATATTAATTCGCCATAGCCTTACACAAGCAATAAAACCTTGGACGACAGCTCATCGAATCGCGTCGTAACAACGTGAACGGGAAAAACGGTCCAGATATACTGCCGTAAAGAAATCCATCTTTCTTCTATGGATAATTCCCGAAAGTCGATGACACAACCGATTCGCTCGCTCGGCCTCACAACAGAGAGTGCCCCGAATATCGATCCGCGATCTTGCCCGCTACCGTTATCCCTAACCCCCTGCCTAATCGTCGCGACATATTCGCCAAATTTCAAAAATTTGCGCACAGCACGCAGCCCGTCAAACGCTGCGCCTATAGATCCGCTGATCGACTTTTTGCGTGTATCAAATCTTCTTCGAACGATGATAACGCGAAGCTCCCGCAAAGGTACTCAATTCCCCCTGACGGGAGACTCCCGATGAATCTTCTTTGCAGCCCGAGACTCCGGACGACTGCAACTATCGATGCGATGCGTTGAATAGACGAATCGTAGATCTTCTCAGATGACACTTTCTTCTTATCGACGACGCCTCCGACAGCAAAGAGGTAGAACGGCCCAATTCGGTACTTCATTCCGAGCTTCACGTCCGCTGTTCCTCTTAATCGACGCTCTCGTCCCGGCATACATGAAAATTATTCCTGTCGAATTAAAAATAAATGCTATCATACAACCTAGGCCCTGTGAGCCAAGAAAAAATGCTTAAAAATTTGCCGCGCTGCACTAGATTGTATACGATGTAAAAGAAGTTGCCCCGTGAATTAATAAATGGATGTGTACTATTTGTTCTTCATACATATCGATTTTATCGAGCCAAGAGTAGGCCGCCTACTGACCATTCATGGTCGACGCATGGACACGGTGAGTCATAAGTTAAAAATGGTTTCTCAAAGATTTCTGGTGGTTTACGCACTCTGCGAGGGAAATTCGGTACGCATGATCGAAGAAATTTTGAGATTTGTTCTGAATTTAGCGCCAAGAATGGAAAAGAATCTCGAAAATGTTATATTAATCGATTCTGATAGGTCAGTCGTTACGGCCACTCGGAATATTGTTCCTCGAGTTCGTACAATGAACTGCTGGTTCGACTGTTGCCGGGTAAAAGACTCGATATATGAGTTACGAATAAAGAAAATCTACGATTGAAAAACGAGCCTTTTACTGATAATCGGAATACGTTACTTCAAACATTTGTGAAACGAATTTATTTTGATTGGATTTCTCTTAGATGCTGTTCAAGAGATGGCGATTGACCGTAAGCCATTGAGCTCCGCGGGAAATCATGTAGATGATCGCCAGTACATTTCCAGGGAACCACTCTCACTCATGGAATATGAAAATGAAAGTGTGAATGTCGTTCGAGCCACTGTGCAGCTAATGAGCGCCCGATATCCGAAAGTCATGGGAATATTTACATTTTCCCGCGAAGCATGGCTGCCGCTAGCTGACGTAATGGTGGTAGGGGGCACCAATTACATCTGCGAACAGTTTCACAAAATGATTGCGAAAAAGCTGCGAGGCCGTCGTCTCAGCGTTCTCAATTTTATCGGTCCGTATGAATATTATGGCAAAGATTGTGATATTAATATTAATAAATTATTATATGCTGTGACGGGGCTTTTCTGCTCCCGTCACAAGGAGAACTCGATCTAAAGCTCTCGCTCATATGGGCATGGAATGCGGCACCCTTCCTCCCGGGAGGAGACCTTTCCAGGCAACCAGACCGAGTCAAATGCGAGCAAATCGTTCCCACGACTAATTTCGCTATTCTCTTATTTTTTTCCGACAAAACTCTCGAGCGTACGACGGTTGTAACCGTCGTAAGAACACCTCCAGCTCGTTTCCAGAACGCCAACGACCGCCAAATACAGCAGGCTGGAGCCTCGCAATTGATCTGGCCACCGCAGTCAATCATAATCAGCAGGCTGGAGCCCCGCTAAGCCATCCGCCGTTCAGTCGCGCCACTACCGAGGTAGCGACCACGTTACCGACGACGGCACCTCCACCCGACCACGGCGAGTCACCAGTTGCCGAAATCTCGCAGCGTCCGACTCGTCGCTGGACCGCATCAGCCCGAAACGCAACTCGCTGGGCTGCGCTCAAAATGCGAATCTCGTGGGTACCTCCCACCACGAGACATCTCGACACGCGCGTTCGCGTTACCGCGAACGCGAGATATCCGAACGTTTTGCGTAATCCGTAGAATTCGGGAGCTCTCGACAATAAGAGCACGGGGCGTATTTCACACCGATATAGGGTGGTGGAAAAAAGGCCCGCGAGCGCGAGAACGTTATCTGTCTCGCGGACACATTCGTAGGCTCCCGAGAGGGAAAGACGTTGTGACCGTTGCCGATGCGTACCTAACGTCTCGCCAGAATACCGACATCTTGGCATACGCAAAGTGGGACTTCTGATCGAGGACAACTCGAGAAGCTCCCGCAATTGCAACGAAACCGATGAGATCTTCGTACGTGTTCAGTTTGAGGCTAGAGACAGAATAGAGCGAACTTGACGCGTTATCGAGGGGGCGGCATGCTTTCGCGCGCGGAACGCGGAATTTGTTCTAGGAGAAAATCAGTAAATTCACGCTTGTAAATTCTTCGTTCGTTAGTATAACTGCCTGGAAGGTTCGGCATTAGTTGTTTCTTTCACTCCATAGTTTGCGCCTCGTGCGAGTCCATAGGCTAGGCTCGCGAAAAAAATTCAGACGACGGGCGACAAGGTCACGCCGAAGTCATATTCGCATTTCGAGCCGTTCCATCCGAGAGAGCTGCGGTAGTTGGGTATTGGGTATTGTGTGTTACACCAATCCCCTAAGGGTTACGGGCTCCTTCACTTTCTCCCTCCTCCTTCCGTATCCGCTGTCGCCAGTTCGATTCTTGGGCCCGGAGCTTCGTCGCGGCCCGCCAGGTGTCAGTAGTCGCGGACATACGGATATAGTCGTAGTTCGTACGTCCTATCTCGGGAGCTACGTCCTCGTCCGTTTTCCTTTCACCTACGGGACTTCAGTCTCGGGAATCGAACCCGTGGCACTTTTCCCAGTCTTTCGGTTTCCCATACCGAGGCGCTGGTCCTTTCCTCTGGACCTACTATTATAGTGGGTTCTGAACCACTTTTTCGCAGATAAAAACACCACAGAAAATTCTTGGTGCTTGCAGGGAATCGAACCCGGGCCTACTGCGTGTGAAGCGCACGCCGATCCACTCGGTCACGCTCACCCCAGAGAGCTGCGGTAGTTTTACCCCGATTTATCAGCTGGTTTATTTCTCAATTAGTCCGATTCGATTCCGATTTATTAATCTCATTATTTCTTCCGATTTTCTATTCTATATTCTCATTGAGCTAAGTTCATAAAGTTCCGCGTAACCCCGCTGCGATCGGGCGAATGTACCGTAGTTGCAATCCACACATGTCTTATCCCTTCATCCCTTAATGTTTGAAAATCGAACTATAATCGAATATGCGATTTAAAAAATTGAAACTGCTGTAACTTATGAGCGATTGCGTATCCCATGATAAAAAAAAAATACTGAACGTTCGATATTCACTTACAGAATGTGAGAAAATTATTCTTATGACGATATCGAGTGTCCTTCCCGTAAAAAAAAATATTTTCGATGATTTTGCGGTAAAATGTGATCTAAACTTACTCAATTAAATTTGAATACATTTTTTCTTGTGGGTTCCAAAAAATTTGAAACTTCGTGTTTGAAACTCGAATGAATTATCCCGATTTTTAGAAATTTTTTGGGAATTTTTTTTTGGTTGAATTGATATGGAATGCCTCATATGTTACTGTTCTGAGTGTTACCGATTTTACTGTTACCGAAATATTGTACATTAAGCAAAGAGGAAACAAATAGGGAACGAGCATGTGTTATATCCGCAGAAACTCAGGTAGCTAATCTGTGTTTCGCGGGCGAGCCGTTAGCTCGTGAGATTCGGGATTTGTCCAGTTAAGGGTTAAAACCCAAGAGAATTAAACACGCAATGTTTATTAAAACAATTATAAAATGTTTATTTACCAATTATTATACACTTGGTGTAGGATTACGGTTATCCTACTTCGTAGCTTTTTTACCGTTACTATTTATCTAGGGATATGGTATCCCCGTGGCGAGCCCTTACTCGAGAGAAAGGGTACTCGTCGACCGTAACCAACCGTACTGACAGGAGTACTGAGACTGAGGAGTGCCTGCTCTCGATACATTATATATGGTTGAGAGAGCAGGTACGTCAGCTTATTCTCCTCTAAATGTTTGTGGTTTACTTTATTTTAGTAAACAAACTTCTTTCCAAATTCGCGCTTCTTCGAGAACGGAATTTGGAATTTGTTTTGGTTTCGTCACCGTCGCGGTAAGTCGCGAGCAGGTGCTCTAGTTACCGAGTCGCTCGCGCTTGCTTAATTGCTGACTCGACAATTGCTGACTCGACAGTACGGTGAATTTCGGTATCATGTCGCAACGACGCTCGCGCGCGCTCGTCGCGTGCCACTTATACGCTTCGATTATTGCGCAACTCGATTGCGCGAATAATCGAGGCGTCTAGATACCCGGGGTACAACATCCCTCCCCCCTAAAAAGAAAAGAATTAGTTTTTCTTTTCGCTCGTCTCCGGCGAGCTTTATTTTTAAGATTTTAGATGTACCCCCAAAATTATATATATATGTATACGGAAAATAGAAATATTTATAATTCTTCCGGGGAGTCGGGCTAAGGCCCGCGTGTTGCGACACTCGGAAGCGTTAATTTCTTTCCTTGCTGTTTTTTGCTGACGGTCGGGGTCGATGCCTGGTGGCCGAACCCGCGTCTGCAATTTTTCCCTATATTAACAGACCATTAGCCGAGTTTCTCATTAATTGTTTACCGACTGTCTCCGATTCGGAATCGACGATGAGCAACAGACGCAGCCCGAGCCCGCCTGCCAAGGTAAATACAACTTTGCCACTTTAAACTATGTTTTCCAGAAAGAAAATTCTCTCTTTTTTTTTTTTTTTTCTCTTGAAATTATCTAACTAATTTCCCCGTGTTTTTTTTTCTAGCGAATCCGGTTCGAAGGGCCACCCTCGAGCGTCAGCTACAATCTGACCATCCGTCGAGCTGGTGACGACTCCGATGATGTAACGATCCGAAAAATAAAGTGGTCTTTTATCGTTAATTTCTTCTGGTGTCCTGCGATCCGTTATTCTTCCTTTGGTTCGCCCTTTTCCTGTGCTAAGGGTAAGCGTGTACTCGCGGTGCCCTCAGGGCTCCGGAAGATGGTACCTCCGGCGGGGCGGCCCCGCGTCGGAGTCCTTGGTATGCGGCGTATACGATTAGGGCTAGTAGGGCCACGGTGCCCAGCGAATACTGCCCGATCGTGTGGTATAGTTGCGGGCGATTTCCCGTCGTCGGTACATTAACTTCGTCCAGAGCTCTCTTCACGCTGCGTAACCGTACGCCCAGAGCATTGACCTCCTTCGGACTGCTAGCTGCGTGTTCGGGCTGCACAGTCAGGCAGTCGGTAAGTACCCTCGGTACCATTTCTTCCTCCGCCGGTAATAACGTGAGGTTGTAGGCCGGTGCATAGCTTGTTCCTTCCACCTCCTGCGTCCAACGTCGCACGGTTTCAAGCCGGAAGTCCGACGTTGTGGCGGTGCAACGATTGTGGAGGGTCAGTGACCCCGTCCCGCGCAGCACCTCTTGCTGCGTCGGCGATCCTTCGCAATTTATGCTCACCGACTCGTTTCTTGGTGACACATACAGCCAACGTCCCGGCTGTCGTAGGCTCATCACGAGGGTGTGGGTGAGGCTTACGATCCTCTTTGGGCATTGCTGGCCCTGACCTACCGTGCCGTCGGTGTATAATCGCACGCTGCATGGTGCGTCCTCTGTGATGGCCATGACGGGGTATCGGGGCTCGCAATAGTACTTATCCTCGTCCCTTCTGCAGGTTTCCAGGTCGCGATCGGTTGCCCGGATGTACTGCCGATTTTCCCGGTCTACCACCACGAGGTCCTCCGTGGCCTCGATGTAATAGTAGGTATGGTTTTTACCCTCCCTCGGAAGGGGGTATACGTAGTTGATCCCGTACCCGGAGGATCCGATGAGCGGGATCTCGAGGAGGAGGGTTATTATCCTCTCCCTTCGGTATGCCTTGGCGGTCGCCAGGCACAATATGGCCGCCGCGTTGTCCCGCGTGACCGGTCGCGGGAAGCTGTGTCCTCGGGGGAGGTGAGGCAATGCCTCCGTGAGATACCTCGTAAAGATGGCGGGCGTCACTACGGACGCTCCCACTGTCCCAGATGCCACGCTGGAAAATATCTCCGTCATTTTCTCCACTTCCCGCAGGAAGGTTTCCACCGAAGCTTCGATCAGCATAAGACTTTCGTCGAAGTGCTGCCTGTCGTGCAGAGCATCGGTACGATTTCGGAGGTACCCGTTCACGGTGTGTACCATGGTGAATAACTTTTGTAGATTGCGCTGCGCCTCCTGTGAGGTTTGGTTAAACATATGGAGTGCCGATTCCACGACCTGTAGCTGTTTCCCCATGCACTCCTTTAACTTCCCCTGGGCACCCTGGAGGTCGGCAATTTCCTGGTCGAGGCGTTCCCCGTCGGCCGCGTCCATGTTGCCAGTTATGGCCTTTAGCACGGTACCGAGTCCGTTAATTAGACCTCGACGCTTTCGCCTGTGCTCCACCCCGATGAGGTCTTGTACGACTCCTACGTTGTCCTCAATTTTTGTTGAGAGTCGCACAAGGTGCGCCAGCATCTCCGGGCAGTAACCGTCCGGGCTAGCGAACTCTTCGCACTTCTGTCGCACGATGTCCAGCTGAGTTTGGATCCGGTGCTCCATAAACGCCATATTGGCTATATTTATACGGATGGCCAATGTCCAGACGTTGGCATACGTATATAACGTCCCGGTTCCCTCGAAGTAGAGCCCGGGAGCATCCCTGAAGGGTCGTACCTCGTACGTCCGTTCTGGGGTGGCGGTGTCCGCCTGTAGACCCGCCAACACCGTTCTGCAAAGAGTTTTTTCTTCATTTCTATGTTACCGTTAGTAAGCATGTGCATTTTTCAAGCCTTGTCGAATCCAGTGACCGGTCTAAAAGTTCCCTGTCAGGACTTTTACCCCTCTACGTAGTTACGGAGCCGGTCTACGTGCACTTTTACGTCTCGTCGACCCTGTCGCAACGTGTAGTTGCATGGGGGATGTACCCCGAGGATAGGGTAGGGCCCAATCCACTTCGGGGTGAGCTTGGCAGAACGTCCCCGACGTACCGTCGTGTCGTGTAGGAGTACCCGATCTCCCACTCTGAATTTCACATCCTTGGCTTTCCGGTCGTACTGCTCCTTCGCACGCTTTTTTGCGGTTTTCAGGTTTGCACGGGCTGTAGACCAGGCTGCCCGTAGACGCTCCCGCAGTTCCTGTGCGTAGTCGTCATAGTTGTACGTGGGCCTTGGCGCCTTTTGAAGGGCCGTAGGAAGGTCCGCGTCCACTCCGTAGACCAGGCGATGGGGAGTGAAGCCCGTTGCCGTGTGGGGCGTTGTGTTGTAGGTGAACATGGCGTAGGGTAGCCATTCATCCCAGTCCCCCTGATCCTCGTCTACATACCCCTTAAGGTATTCTGCCAACGTCCGGTGGGACCGTTCAAGGGCCCCGTTAGACTCGGGATGGTATGCCGTTGTCTGTATTTTATCGATGCGGAGTAGCTTGCATACCCCCTAAAAGTTGCGCTTAAAAAGTTCGTGCCTTGGTCGGTAAGGACGGTCTCTGGAGTCCCGTACCGGCACACTATTTCCTTAGCGAAGGCTTTCGCTACCTCGTTCGCTTGTTGGTTTTCAAGCGGTATGGCAACACTATATTTCGTGAGTAAATCCTGGAAGGTAAGGATGTACTTGTTTCGCCCTTCCGTCTCTGGCAATGGCCCTACGATGTCCATTGCACACTTCTGGAATGCCCGTGTAGGCGTATCAGTTATTACCAACGGCGCTTTCCCTGCTGGCCGTATCTTATTTCGCTGGCAGAGATCGCAGCGTGCTACGTACTTCTCTATGTCCTGCCGCATGCAGGGCCAGGTGTGCTCCAATTTTATTCTCTGCAGCATCCGCGTTACCCCCTGATGTCCTCCTAAGGGCGCGTCATGATGCTCGTAGAGTATCTGTTGTATTTTTTCCGTACTATAGTCGCCGTGGTCTGACGCGACTCGCGCTTTCTCCTGTCCGTCGGCCGCTCCGGGCTGACCGTACGCGGGGCGAAACCCCTGCGGCTCTTCGCTCGCCGCTGCCGTTGTCGCGCCGGTTGCAGCTTCTTGGCGCGCGCTTGAGTTAGACTTGCCTTTGTCGTCTCCGTTGTTACCGACTCCATGCTTGGCAGGTGTATTTCGTGTGCAGGATCGGGTTACAGCACAAATTCGACTTAATGCGTCGGCGTTGGTATTCTGTTTCCCTGCCTTGTATTGTACATCGAACTCGTGTTCAGACAATTTGATTTTCCATCGCATAAGTCGAGACCCTGGATCCTTTACACCGAACAGCCATGTTAAGGGCTTGTGATCCGTTACAACCGTAAACCGAGTCCCGTATACGTAAGGGCGGAACTGAGTGATCCCCCACACGATTGCAAGAAGTTCCTTTTCCGTCGTGGAATAGTTCTGCTCTGCCTTGTTTAGAGTTCTACTGGCGTAGCAAATCGGTAGATCTTCCCCTATCGTGCCCTGCGACAAGATGGCTCCGATGGCCTTGTCCGACGCATCGGTGGTAACGACGAAGGGTTTTTCGAAGTCCGGATATTGTAGTACTGGGGCCGTCGTCAGCACCCTTTTCAGGTCCTCCATGGCCTGCTCGTGCCTCGCTGTCCACTCGAAGGGCACGCCCTTTTTTGTGAGCTCGGTTAGCGGCTTGGCAATCTTCGAAAAATCCTGGATGAACTTTCGATAGTACCCCGCTAGCCCGAGGAAAGATTGTACTCCCTTAACGTCCCTTGGAGTGGGAAACCCTTTCACAGACTCCACGATCGAAGGGTCAGCCCGCACCCCATCGCTGGAGATGATATGCCCCAGATATCTGGTCTCCAGGCGCAAGAATCGGCACTTTGCCGGTTGAAGGGCCAACTTTGCCTCCCGTAGGCGACTGAATACCTCTCGGAGTCGTCCATTATGCTCCGCTAGGGTAGCTCCAAATATGACGATGTCGTCCAAATACACGTAGCATTTTAGCCCTTCAAGACCCACTAACACCGCGCTCATTAACCGTTGAAACGTCGGCGGGGCATTTTTCAATCCGAAGGGCATTCGGGCGTATTCGAAGTGCCCTTGCGGGGTGGAGAAAGCCGTCTTCTCCTTGTCCTCCTCCGCCATCGGTATTTGATGAAATCCCGAGGCGAGGTCGAGGGTGGTGAAATAATGTGCCCGTCCCAGCTGGTCTAATATTTCCGCAATATGAGGCAGTGGGTACGAGTCACCGATCGTGACCTCGTTTAATTTACGAAAGTCCACGACTACACGCATTTTTACCTTTCCTGTCGCGTCAGGTTTTTTGGCCACGACGAGTAGGGGAGCATTCCATTGGCTCCGGCTCGGTCGGATTATGCCCTCTTCCAGCATCCCTTTCATCTGCTGCTGGACCTCTTTTTTGTGTGCCTCCGGTAAGCGGTAAGGATGTACCTTAATCGGCCGCGCTCCTGGCATGAGAGGAATGCGGTGTTCCGCCATATTGGTGCACGGGAGCGCGTCTCCCTCGAGGTGGAATATATCGGCGTAATCGTCGCATATTTCCAGCAACGATTTATTTTCCTTCTCGTTGAGGTGCGCGACCTCCACCTCCCTGCGCAACCGCTCGAGTCGCGTGCCGCTCGCCTCTGCGCTGGCTGCAAGAATTTCGCAAGCACGCTCGCCGCCCAGCTCTTCTGCTGACGCCAGCGGCTCGAGTGACACGACAGGTCGCTCGACGTGAATGAGCTTGTCTGTGGTGTTTACTAGACTTACCACACAGCTGTTCCCTCGTGGTGCGGCTACGCATGCCCCGAGTATTACTCCGTCGGCGATGCCGCGTTTTTCGACAACTCCCTCGTTGCTACTCGAGGTCGAAACGTAGGCAATATTTTCGCTGCGGGGAGGCAACGCGATCCGTATGTTTCCATCCACGAGGGGCATGCAATACCCGTTGATACGAATTTCCTCCCCCCGGAGTATGTCAGCCTGTTTTTCCTTTATGAAATCCATCCCAAGGATTCCATGGGTTTGCACGTGCAGGTTATGTGAAATTACGTGGAACCAATGTTTCACGGAACCGTTCGGCGTCTCCAGTTCGATGAGGGCGGCGTAACGCGCTTCCAGGCTCCCGCCCCCGAGTCCCTTCAAGGACACATCAGACTCCTCCGCCGGGGTGTCGTCTGACAACGCATCCTCGCGTATAATGCTCACCTGAGCCCCCGTGTCGGCCTTCAGGGTCAGCATACCCGTGTGTCCCGACGGTGACCTTACGTGAAAGTCGCTTGCTGATGCATGTGGACCCGGCGATTTTACTACGTAGACATCGACCTCCCTGAGAGGTCTGGCGGGTTTCGTCCACTTTTTTGCACGGAACGAGGCTACGGTTAGTTGGCCGTCCGTTGATGTACCATTTGTAGCCGCCGCTGCGAAAATATTAGCCTCTCTTGTGGCCTCACCGCTTGCGGTGATGGTATTGATCCGGAAGGACCCCACAGTGCCTCCCTGACCTTGCTGAGCGGAGCCTCCTTTTCCCTGCTCGATGTCCTTCCGCTTCCAATGACCGCTGCTACCGGCACCCTTTTTTTTATTTTTCGGGTTGTCGTCCTGCTGTCGGGCTCGGCGATCCCTCCAGAAGTGCCCGGGTTTTTTGCAATAGTTACACGTGACCGTTACCAGGTGCACGTTCTTCTGGGCAGGTACAGGAAGACTTTGTCGAGCCCCGTGACGGCAGTCCCTTGCCATGTGCCCAGTCTTCCCGCACGTGGAGCACTCCCGGGGTTTTGTGCCCGCTGAGCCCTGCGAATGCCTCGGGTTTCCTCCCCCGAGACTGGGCCGTGCTGCGCCGGGTTGCCCAGACATCATTTTCTCTACCTCGCATGCCCCCACGACCGAGTCGTGCAGGCTCTGATAATTACGAGATCTCACAATAGTTTGAACTTCTTTTTTCAAACCGTTCTCGAAGTTCATTTGCGCGCTTCTTCGAATCGCGTTCCCGATTCCTCTGGCGACTTCTGCATCGGCTCCGATGCTTAATTCCTCTATTACGTCCACGGTGAGCGTTTCGGCCCGCGTGGCATAGGTAGACACGTTTTCCTTCGCATCCTGCTTCAGCGTGCAGAATTGATACTGGAGGGAAGCAAGCGACTCTCTCTTCCCGTAGAGCGCTTCAAGCTCCTCCCGTAAATCACTCAGCGTAATCAGTTGTTTGTGCCTCATTTCCCTTGACGCTCTATCTTCTAACTTGCTGCTTTTGATCAAGGTCAAAAGGTCAGTCCGATCTGCAGGGTGTACCATACCCCAGACCGCTTCGCAGGACATCAAAAAAGCCTCAAGCTTCGCTGGGTCGCTCCCATCGAAGGTTTTAACGTTTCGAAGAGCGGCTGGTATTTCCAGATATTTCCGTACCCGTTGCTCAGGTTCGGGGTTCCGCGTCCGTCGTCGGTGGGGCGACCTGTGCCTCGGCGGGGGTGGGTCCCTCCGCCCCTTCCTTTCGTCCTCCCGGGTGCTGTCCCACAGGCCCGGCTCCATAGTGACGATGCGCTCGTACATGGGATCCCCCTGTTGATCCTCCTGCCGATCTTCCTGTCGATCTCCCTGTCGATCTTCCTGTCGATCTTTTTCCGGTGGGGGTGCCTCTGCTTCAGCCGGCACCACGCTCAGGCGCTGTTCCAAGCGCTGCAGGAGGTTCTCTAGGCGATCAATTCGCTGATTGGCCTCTGCTCCAGGGCTAAGCCCCTCCTGCTCACCGTCGTCCGGTTTGGGGTCTTCGACCGGCTTGCATCCTCCGAACAGAGCCCTCCGGGTCGCTCGAAGAGCGGGTCTAAGGGGAGGTACCTCCTCTGCCTCTTCCAACGTACCCAGCACCCTGTTCTCGACGCTCCAGTTGGGTCCCCCTTGGGTGGTGCTATGCCGGGGGTATGCGTCCCTCATGCGATTTGTCTCCCGTACCGTCAATCTCGTCGTGGTCGGGGGCGGCGTGTCCTGGTGCCGAGGCTCGAACAACTGGACATTCACATCTTCCCAGCCCGTCTGGCGACGGTTCCCCCGGTGAGTCCCTCGCTGGAAATTTACCCCGAACAGGGGGTTCGGCGAACCGCCTTGTCCAGGAGTCCCCTGACCCAGTGCCTGCCGAGCTTCAGTTGTCGTCTCGGCCAGGGCGTTTCCCAAGCCCTCCTCGACGTGCTCCGCCACCTCGGCTGCTTCGGGTGTTCGCCCAGACGGCGTTCCCGATCGTTCGGTGCGCGGTGGCGCCGCAGGAGTTCGAGGGCTACTCATTTTGCGTAACTTTTACCTCCGTTAAATCTTGTGTTACCTTTTCTGGTACCGTCCCACTGGCTTCGACAATGCCTATACGTCAAGCAGCTGACTCCCAGATTTTTATTATGTAATGTGGGGTACTTACAGTGCGTACACCCTCCACATTACGGGATGCCCTCGATGAAACCCTTGCGTTTCTCGGCTCCCTTCCTGAACTGACAGTATCACGTCCCCCTCAATGAGAACGTGCTTCAGGGATCCTGCAGCGATCCGTGAAGACTCCGGTTGGTTTTTCTCTTCCGTTATCCTGTAGATAACGGGATGCGCACGTCGATCCTCTGATCGTCCCGTGGTCCGCCTGAACACTTGTCGACCCTGGTTCGCGGAACTCTTCTCCCTCAATGGAGACTCACTATCTGCCGCTCCTTGCGGAGATCCAAGTGTTTGGTATTTAACAGCGATGTTTATTAATTCACTCTGGCGATCCCACCGCTGCCACCAATGTTATATCCGCAGAAACTCAGGTAGCTAATCTGTGTTTCGCGGGCGAGCCGTTAGCTCGTGAGATTCGGGATTTGTCCAGTTAAGGGTTAGAACCCAAGAGAATTAAACACGCAATGTTTATTAAAACAATTATAAAATGTTTATTTACCAATTATTATACACTTGGTGTAGGATTACGGTTATCCTACTTCGTAGCTTTTTTACCGTTACTATTTATCTAGGGATATGGTATCCCCGTGGCGAGCCCTTACTCGAGAGAAAGGGTACTCGTCGACCGTAACCAACCGTACTGACAGGAGTACTGAGACTGAGGAGTGCCTGCTCTCGATACATTATATATGGTTGAGAGAGCAGGTACGTCAGCTTATTCTCCTCTAAATGTTTGTGGTTTACTTTATTTTAGTAAACAAACTTCTTTCCAAATTCGCGCTTCTTCGAGAACGGAATTTGGAATTTGTTTTGGTTTCGTCACCGTCGCGGTAAGTCGCGAGCAGGTGCTCTAGTTACCGAGTCGCTCGCGCTTGCTTAATTGCTGACTCGACAATTGCTGACTCGACAGTACGGTGAATTTCGGTATCATGTCGCAACGACGCTCGCGCGCGCTCGTCGCGTGCCACTTATACGCTTCGATTATTGCGCAACTCGATTGCGCGAATAATCGAGGCGTCTAGATACCCGGGGTACAACACATGCATGCTAGCCACTTCACGGCCACGCTCCCGATATCTGATAACCAATAAAATATCTTATTAGTTCCCACATTTCGTCTCAAGCTCTGCTTCCTTCTCGCGGAGGTAACTGGACCACTCCCTCTACCAATTTCCCAAGGCTGAGCGACACCTCGTCGCTCTCGTCTCTTGTTCGGTCCTTAGAATAAAATTTTGTCGCGAGAGCCGTTGCTCTCGCGGCTGGCGCCCTTAAGAGCATGTGAAACACGCGACCGGGCACATGAAAAGTTTCGAACAATTTTTTTCCGAGTATACACAATGAAATTTAACGAAATTTCGAAAAAAAATAAAAATACAGATCTATTACCCGCAGATTCCTGTAATGAAAATATTGAGATTATGTCGTTGCACGTTGAAAATTTACAAAACGAAAGGAAACACGGTTTGGACAGCACAAAGTTATATAATGTAGATCCGTTTCTATTCCGAATTGGACTAGGGTATGAGCAAAAAGTTGTTCCAAAACAATCGTTGGTATGCACGAAGAAATTTCAGCTAAACATGGCCATGACTCTCTTCAGGCCGGCCATGCGACTGTCCTGGTAGAGGTCGCCAATGGGTTGGGTCCTCCGGCCGGGCGGACGAAATATTCCTCCGCGAGCGTGAGATCCACTGAGATCCACTGGGGAATCGCGGAATCCGGCAGCAGCACGCTACAGTCGCTCGCGCGCATATTGCCGTTCACATACGAATCGTGCTTTCGCAAAGTGAACATTATTTTCATTATTTTGTGAGTTTCGTGTGTGACAGGCCGGTGGAAAAACATCGTGGGATTCTAATGAACAATTCGGAAGTTCTATGGAGAATTTCGAATTCTTCATCCCTCGTGGACCTCCCAACCGTAACTTATGGTTGCGATTCGGTAGTTCTTCTCACATCCGACCTCAAACTAACCGGTCAATTGGTGCACCAAACCAACCAGTGTTCCAACTTTTCAAAGGTTGGTTTTGGGTAAGTTTTTGTAAACCAACTGAAAACCAACCATTCTTTGGATGCAATGAAAGGTTGGTTCATGGTTGGATATTATAAACCAACCACATTCCCAACTCTTAAGCTACAATATCGATGGTTGATTTGTGGTTGATTGTTCAAATCCGACCATAAACCAACCATTTTTGACAGCCAACTATGCAGCGGTTGGCTTATGGTTAGGTTTGAAAAATCGACTAAAAATCAACCGTTACTATTCTTGGATGAAAGTCGGAATTAGGGTTGTTTTCTAATATCCAACTTTTCATCGTGTCTAAAGAATAGTTGGTTCACAAAAACCAACCGGAAATCAGTCTTCAGAAAGTTGGACTATTGGTTGGTTTTTGGGTTGGTTTCAGGTTGGGCGGAACGTGAGGGATAGAACGTTTATGACTTAAAAAAAGGTCTCGACAGATCTCCGTGTGTCGATGCGGAGATCTGTTTCAGCAAGACGTCGCTGGCCAAATCTTACGTGTTTTTTTTCAGTTGCCGTCGCAGCAAGTGCAGGTGCCCCGCAGCAACATCACCAGTCACCGGAGCAACAACTGCACCACCACTGTAGCAGCAATAGCAGGCGCCGAAACAACAATAGCAGCCGCTGCCACAGCAGCAACAACAATAGTAGCTGCTGCCACAGCAGCAACAACCATAGGAGCCGCTGCCACAGCACCAACAAGAATAGCAGCCGCTGCCACAGCAGCAACAACAATGGCAGCCGCTGCCACAGCAGCAACAACAATGGCAGCCGCTGCCACAGCAGCAACAACATAAGCAGCCGCTGCCACAGCAGCAACAACAATAGTAGCCGCTGCCACAGCATAAGCACCAGCAGTCGCCATGACATCAACAGCAACCCCCGCCACAACAGCAACGATTAACTTCGAACAATAGAGACTAAGATAGCCAAGCACCACGAAATGCAGCAGCTGGCGTAATAATTGCGACATGTGCTGCACATGGTGCCATCATTGCGCCAATATTGCTACTTTTCATGGCTCTTGTCTATCGGGCAAGGTTTTACTTGTTTTGTTAAGTAAAGCTCAACAAAGACGCCCAGCTAGCAGTCTGATACTATTCATGTATTGGGTGTTAACTGTGCGCTTTGAATGTGTAGAGCAATGAAAGTACGATTAATATTTTGGCTCCAAAGTATATTTCATGCGAAGATAAAATGTGACTATTGTATAACAATAATGCGCATGGAATATACGTTGCGTCCGAAAAATTAATCCTACTTTCGTTGCCACTAAACATTCAGAGCGCACAGGTAACTTCCAATAAATAAATTGTATCGGACTGCTAGCTGGAGGGTTTACGTTGAACTTAATTTCGAAAAAGCAAGTAAAACCTAACGATCGTTGAACATTTTCTTTCTTAGATATAAATAAAGAATTCTTAGATATTAATACAATGAAAAAAAAGGTTATTTTTTTCTCCCTAGCGTCAAGATTAGCACTGTACTGTTACAATAGAAAAATAATTTCACTCATCGTCCGCAATGGATGAAATAATTTTTCAATTTTTTACCTATTTTCTTTTTACTTATTTTCCCTTTTTTACAGTGACGTACTAATTTAGAGTACATTATTTAGATTTATATCTAGGAAAGAAAATGTTCAACGATAGCAAGGTTTTACTTGCAATTGTTAAATTGACCTCAACGAAGACTCTCAGCTAGCTGTCTGATATAACAATTTCTTGGAAGTGCGCTGCAAATAGTTAGAGGCAACAAAAGTAGAAATTATCATTTCGATGCAAAGTATGTTCCATGCCAATAAAAAATGTGGCTATTGTAACACAGCAATGCGCATGAAATATACTTTGCGTCCAAAAGATTAATCCTACTTTCTTTGCCTCTAAACATTCAGAGCGCACAGTTAACAGTCAATTAAATATCGTATTGGACCCCCAGCTAGCTGGAAGTCTTTGTTGAAGGCAATTTAGAAAATGCAAGTAAAACCTTGCTATCGTTAAACGTTTTCTTTCATACATATCAATCTAAATAAAATAAAAAAAGAAATGTTATTCCTTTCTCACTTACGTCAAGGTTAGCACGTCACTGTTAAAAAAATGGGGCATAAGTAAAAAGAAAATAGATAATGATAGGAAAATTATTTCAACCATTTCGAACGAGTGTCCGGAATGGTCACACCGAATAATCTTCCTATTTTAACAGTGCAATGCTAACTTTGACGGAAGGGAGAAAATAATTACTCATATTTACATTTTTTTTTCATTTTATTTGAATTTATATCTCGAAAAGGATATGTTCAACAACAGTCGGGTTTTACTTGCATTTTCGAAATTAAGTTCAAGGAAAACCCCCAAATAGCTGTCCGATACGAAAATTTATTGGAAGTTGACTCTGCGTTCCGAAGTGTTAACTTTCAACAACTTCCTTGCATTTGTCGATGCAAGGAAGCATTAATGATCCCACTAATTTCAGCAGTCAACAGCCGATGGGTGGATCCAATCTCGTGAATTGTCGTGAGCTAAAATCGATGGACGTTCTATCGAGAATTTTAAGTTCTCGATAGATCGCCTGTGGATTTATGAAAAAATCGCCGAGCGTGCATTCTCTTGTGCGATGAACCCGCTAACTCGCGATAATCATCCCGCTAACTCGACAGTTACCTGTCGATGCGAGAATGTAAAAATATATATATATATATATATATATATATATACTAGGGGGCGCCCTGGGCTCGCGCGCTTCGCGCGCTCGCAACTCCTGCGCGCAAACCCTTATTATTCTAAATACTCTAAAAACGTATATCCATATAATAATATTGTTATTATAATAATCCTATTATTATAAGGCTTATCGTTTCCACACCACTATGCTATGTATCAACCACAATTACCACAACGCCCCCCTGATTACAAAAGACCCCCTGACCCCATCCCCCCTCCTTTGGAATCCCCCTGGAAACACCTCGACCACTGCTCTCCGACCCCTTAACGATATTGTAGATCCCTTGACCCTATTGTATACCCCCGTAACGCTATTGTAGACCCCCTTAACCCTACTGTAGACCCCCCAATTCTTGACACGGCGGCGACGGCGCAATCTATATATATATATATATATATAGATTGCGCCGTCGCCGCCGTGTCAAGAATTGGGGGGGGGTCTACAGTAGGGTTAAGGGGGTCTGTAATAACGACGATATATATATATATATATATATATATATATATATATATATATATATATTGTGACGTGATTTTTTGGAATCACCGTCACAAAATAAAGAAAAAGGCATCCAATATTTTTTTTTGCGAAAATACCGTTTTCTGGGGTATAGACCTCGTCGCTGCCCCTCTCGCTAATCGCGATATCGTTCGGTCGGTCCTTGGAGTTAAGATTCAATTAAAGTCGGGATTTCGAATCTATTCGGTGGAGGGAATCTCGACGTACTGAGAACCCGAATAGAGGAGAACCCGACGGGATTTCGGCGCGAATACGCCAAAGTCCGGTGCAAACCCGGCACTCTGTTTGGGTGATAATCCAGGGCATTCGAGAACAGGCGGAGGTATGGTTTGATCCAGGCAAGGACGGAACACCTTGTGCTGCGTTTAGTTGAGTAGAGAGCCTTGTTTTCATGCCCTGGATTGAGAGTAGCGATCGCGGAAAATCTCAAGCTACCGCGCTACAGTTTCGGTTCCCGTTCGAAAGGCGCTCCAAAATGGGTTGAGAGGGCAGCAGTTATCGATCAAGGATCTCGCAACAATGATAATAATCCACTACAGGTGTTATCGTAGACAAATCAGTCTACCGCGAGTCGTCCTCGAGGCCGCTCGGACTTCGCTCGCGCTCCCGTGTGTTTACGGTTTTTCGGGTATTGTCTCGCGCTCGCGATGCGGGTCTCGCTCGCGCTGCCGTAGGCTCCGGCTATCGCTCTCGCTTCGGTTCGTGCGTCTCGCTCGCGCTACCTGTCACCGCGCGTTCGCGGTTCGACTCGTGTGCCGTTTTGTGCGAGTCCTTTACTGACTTCCTGTGTTCAGGATGCGTTTCGGTTAACGTTCTTGAGGTGCAGTGAGTGTGGTTAAGTTCCGGGGCATCGCAGGATGCGGATCTCGCCCCATATCATTGGATCTATTCCTGCTGTTCGGTGAGTTTATCGTTTGGGTAGATTTTCGATCGCGTATAGGATTCGTTCTCGCTCTCGTTACGCTCGCTCGATCCTTCGGTCAGCTGAGCTCTCCCGATGCACGTGTGTGCGAGCTCCCGTGGCTTATAGCCGACAAACTTAGTCGTTTTCGTTCCGGAAATATTGAGTTCCCGTTCGCATTGTTTCCGCGTTACTTTATTGGCAAAAGGATCGCGACCCTTCTACCATACCCAACACCCTGAGCGACCGTGCATTTCCGCACCCGTCCGCTCTCGCGGGTGGATCGGCGCTAGCTCGTATTCTTCGTTCGTTTTGTCCCTGCGGAGGTCGGGTCGTTCCACCGACCTCCAGTTCAGTCCGGTTTCCTGGTTTCCGGCGAAACAAAAAATAGGCTGGTGGAGTGAGTCGTTCCGCTCACTCCCAGGTCAGCCCGGTTGTTAACACCGGCGAAACAAAATTAACTGGCGCCCGCCGGGGCGCCGATGCATTCGCGGGGGAGGGCGGCCGAAGGTGACGTTTTTTGGTTCTCGATTTCGCGTTTCGCTCCCGTCTGGTTTGAGCTTCGGTTCTCGATTTTCGGTTTTGTTTTGTTCGGGATTTCCGTTGAGATACCGGAAAATACGTCACAATATATATATATATATATATATACAGGGTGTCTTAATCGGCGCACACACTGTGTGCAGTCAGATGCGGGGTGGTCACCCGAGTAAAATGAGCCCTGGGAAAAGGTCGTACGATGAATAGTTTCCGAGATATAAGGGTTTAAAGTTGACCAATCAGAGCGCAGCTTGGGTAGTCACACGGACAGTACACAAGCATGAGGTAACTTCACAGAACTTCGATACAAGGTGTTAAATAAATAAATTTAGTGATAAATCACATATTTTTGAATAAAAAAATTTCGCGACCGTTCGAATGTACATTTCGAAGACGAATTATCGTCCGCGTGCCGAAATTCACTGTGCCTACATTGACTCCCGGTGCATCCTCTGTAACCGCGAGAACCGACGCGATGTTCAGGTGTCGTTTAACGATTTCTTGTAATCCGGCGAACTTGGCTCCGTAGTTTTTGGCTTCTCGAGCCTTGAGGAAGGTACTGCGGGAGATTACGTCGAACCTCGTCATGGCAAAAAAAAAAATGTTTAATTCTTCGCAGCATGTGAATAATTATAAAACTCATTTCATTGTGAGAATTGATAATTAGGTGAGCGAAAGTAACAGTAATGTCAGAGCAGAGCAAGCACTGAGGATAGGATGCGAACACATCTCAACACATCGATGGAAACGTAAAAAAAAACAACCAATTCATCGAAGGAAGTAATGTCCTTTGCTGAATCCGAATTGTGAGTATTGGCCAAAAATTTAAACGGCCAGATGGAATTTTCCTCGTCGATTGGAGATTTGGTAAGTCTTATTGTAGCATGGCTGTCCCTTGAATGAATGGATGCAGTCAGATGCGGGGTGGTCACCCGAGTAAAATGAGCCCTGGGAAAAGTTCGTACGATGAATAGTTTCCGAGATATAAGGGTTTAAAGTTGACCAATCAGAGCGCAGCTTGGGTAGTCACACGGACAGTACACAAGCATGAGGTAACTTCACAGAACTTCGATACAAGGTGTTAAATAATTAAATTTAGTGATAAATCACATATTTTTGAATAAAAAAATTTCGCGACCGTTCGAATGTACATTTCGAAGACGAATTATCGTCCGCGTGCCGAAATTCACAGTGCCTACATTGACTCCCGGTGCATCCTCTGTAACCGCGAGAACCGACGCGATGTTCAGGTGTCGTTTAACGATTTCTCGTAATCCGGCGAACTTGGCTCCGTAGTTTTCGGCTTCTCGAGCCTTGAGGAAGGTACTGCGGGAGATTACGTCGAACCTCGTCATGGCAAAAAAAAAAAATGTTTAATTCTTCGCAGCATGTGAATAATTATAAAACTCATTTCATTGTGAGAATTGATAATTAGGTGAGCGAAAGTAACAGTAATGTCAGAGCAGAGCAAGCACTGAGGATAGGATGCGAACACATCTCAACACATCGATGGAAACGTAAAACTACCAACCAATTCATCGAAGGAAGTAATGTCCTTTGCTGAATCCGAATTGTGAGTATTGGCCAAAAATTTAAACGGCCAGATGGAATTTTCCTCGTCGATTGGAGATTTGGTAAGTCTTATTGTAGCATGGCTGTCCCTTGAATGAATGGATTCTAATTATTTATTTTCTGTCAGGTTAAAAACCCAATGAAAACGTCGACATAGCTTATTAAATAATGATTAAGAAATGTATGATTCAATCGTACGAATGGTAGAGTGTAACCGAATAACTTTGTTTACTCTCACTGTTTATGCGATCGATGAATATTTTTTTTCTTTTTTTCAAGTTTGATCAAACCAATGCTCGGGCTAAAACATAACGTAGGTGGGCTATTTCTTCATCGTATCAATCAAGTTTGGACATTGGTTTAGTTAAAAGTTACATTCGAACAAAAATATTTAATTGCGATCGAAGAATCGTAGTTGTGCGTGCGTGCACCCGTGAATATTCGGATTCTTGCCAAGTCCCGTTTTAAAAGATATCAGGCACAAATTTGAACTACCGCAGAATATACAGCAGTCAAAATGCAATAATGGTCTTCGATTATTTTTGCATGCTTAACTCTTGAATAAATGTATTGAGTACAATTTTCCATTGCCTCTCAAGTTCAAGATTACCGATCGGCCGAATAAATCTTCACCTTTAATCCTCATAATTCCTGTATGACTGTGGATGTAATGAAATGGACGCTAATCGTCGGGTTCAATTCAAATCCTCAATACGGACATTTTGACACCGTTTACGGATACACCCTGAAGATTTTCAGCTGAAAACATTGATTTCTAACAGTGTCTACAGTGGAAGAGTCAACACAGAGATAATACACACTGATGGAAAAGTGTATTAATCGATCGTATGGTTGGTAGAGTGCAACCTAACAACTTTGCTTATTCTCACTGTCCATGCAACCGAAATTTTTTTTCTCTTTTTGTTCAAGTTTAATCAAACCAATACTTTCGCTACAACACGATGTAGGTGAACTATTTCGTCGTCAGATAAATCAAATTTCGACATCGGTTTAATTGAAAGTTATAGTCGAAGAAAAATAATTAATTGCGATCGAAGAATCGTAAGCGTGCATGTGTGCACCCTCACATGTTCAGATTCTTGTGAAGTAGCCTCTTAAGATATCGAGCGCCATTTCGAACTACCAGGAAATTAATAGCATTTTTAGCTCATTCTTAAATTTTTTCGCTACGTCAATTATTAGGTAACGTGTGGAATTAAATGTTGCATTCATCCGTTGACAACAAAAATCCGTTGTCGTACAAAAATGGCATGATTTATTCTTAACAAATATCTGCGCATTGTCTAAGTGTCATTGATATCTTTTTTCTTTATGAAATTCGTAATTCATAATATGAAATTCGTGTTCCAGACTAAAAATGCATAAATAAAGTAAAAAAGACGTACTCCAAAGATCCCTTTGGGATTTGTCATCGATTTTTTTGTTTGTAATTAACAGGAACTAATAAGAAAACAATTTGATGATTACGATTGCCGCATTTTTTCGACTTGCTTGAACAATTAAGCTACACAGGTATCTCCTGTGTAAACGTAAACGGGCCCGTAGGGCTCGTTTACGTAAACTTCAGTGGGTAAACGAAACCTATTTAACTCGACCGAATGTACTTTCCATTGCACAATTTACCAATTATTTAATGTCAACGACTTGTTAGTGAAACCAGCATCGTGACCTTGTCCAGTCGGAATATCAATGACTCGTTTATGCTCTACTTCAGTGAGAATATTGGTGGCACACGCTAAATATATATATTTTTTTAAATTATGATGGTAAAAATATTTAACGTTAGTTTCTCGTTCATTTTTTTTTTTTTATTATGAAGGTAAAAATGTTTAGCGAGTGCCACCACCATTCTCACTGAAGTAGAGCATAAACGAATTATTGATATTCCGACTTAACAAGGTCTCGATTCTGGTTTCACTATCAAGTGTTTCACTACTATATCGAATACTATTATATGTGTACCCGCCACTTCCCGACTTAATCGAGTTAAAGCAAGTCCGCACCGGTCTTACGGGGTACGTAAGACGACAAGGTTTCGCATGAACCATGTCGCGAGACCGCTTCAATTCGGTAAACAGCCCGACCGGAAGTATGAAAGTTTACGATAGTTTATTTGAATCGGTACGAGCAAGGGGGCGGGAGATTTCTCACCAGGACCCTTAACCGAATTGAAGCAAAGTCTGCACCGGTCTTACGGGATACGTAAGACGATAAGGTTTCACGTGAACCATATCTCAACGCCGCTTCAATTCGGTAAATAGCCCGAACGGAAGTATGAAAGTTTACAATAGTTTATTTGAATCGGTACAAGCAAGGGGGCGGGAGATTTCTCGCCGGGATCCTTAACCGAATTGAAGCAAAGGCTGCACCGGTCTTACGGGATACGTAAGTTGATAAGGTTTCACGTGAACCATGTCTCGAGGCCCCTTCAATTCGACCCGAGCGAAAGAATGGAAATTTGCGTTATTACTTTCAATCGGTACGGGATAAGAGCAGGACGTTTCCCATCAAGGTCCTTAACTGAGTTGAAGCAAAGTCCGAATTGGTCTTACGCGCTGTGCAAGACTAAACTGCTTAAAGTATTGAAGATTTTACACCATTGAGAAGTGGTTTCAATTCCCTCTCATTCGCTCTGACTCCACTCTGTATTTGCTCTGATTTTTCTATGCATACAATCTTCTTAAATGCGTTACGTAATTTCCATATTAACTATTCTGTACTCAACATTTTCTTTGCCTCACGATATGTACCGCTTACCTGTATCGCTTGGTCCTTAGAGGATTCGTTCCAGGACTCAATAAAACATCTATCTATCTATCTATCTACCTATCTATTTCTCTGAAACTTATGCGATATGAACGCTATTCGCAAGGACTACCTTAATGAAATACTGACTCCACACGTATCATATAATACGCGTGCAAGCCTACGGACGGTTCATGTAGTGACTGATAAGACGGATTCAATTGTCCAATGAATCTTGCAAACACGGGAAGAATTGCACCAGCGCATCCTTGACGCTGTGAGGACGATTACGCCGGATATGATCGGCAATTGCAAGCGCAGCTTCTTGCGACGAGTGCGGTGCTGTATTCAACAAGGTGGCGGGCACTTCCAGCACTTGTTGTTTTAAGGCCGATAACGGTCGACGCGGCGCATCACGGTTTTTTTTTATCGACGAAATTTTGGCGGCTCGAGATCGTTGCAAGATCGCCACAGCGAAGCTTATTTATATAAGCTTCGTTACTTACCGATATACCCCAGCATATCCATACTCAGCATACCCAGCTTCGTTGCTTACCCATATACTCAGCTTATATCGTTTTTCTGTGTTCCTGATAGAGAAAAATAAAAAATTCTCTGTGAAAAGATATTTCCAGTTTGAGAATCTCATTTCTTGACCGAGTTTTTTCGGTCGCCGTCGTCCTCGCCGTCGCCTATTGCACCGAT
The DNA here is from genome assembly GCA_963575735.1 of Amblyjoppa fuscipennis. Taxonomy (NCBI): domain Eukaryota; kingdom Metazoa; phylum Arthropoda; class Insecta; order Hymenoptera; family Ichneumonidae; genus Amblyjoppa; species Amblyjoppa fuscipennis. Next base: position 7,008,056 of record OY754494.1, on the reverse strand, counting down.
TTTCTCGCACTAGTGCGAGACTTTTTTACCTAGCTAAATTTTTTAGGTATGTAAAAATATTTACCTAAAGTAAAATAGATAAAAAGAAAGAATGAAGAATACAACCAATAATTACGAGTATTATATGTGTTTATAATAAATATTTTATTTTTTGAAGATATAGTTATTATGAAATTTTGTATTGTATCATAACTGTGATTGTATCGTAAAATTTTTTATTGTTTTTGTCTAACGTTAAAACGGCCACCAGTAATTTTTCACGTCACGTCACGTCACATCTTCCTGAACGTCTTCTTCCGCTCACTCCTTCTTACAGGTTCGACCTGATTGCCGTTTTGCAATTTCTACAATAGAAAAGATATAATATAAATCAGTATCATCGTGTTTCATATTATTTATTGCTTGATAATAACATGTTCCTTATGTTGTTCTTACCTTTTCATACAAAGCTCTTTTTTTCGCGGCGGCGGCCACATCTTCTGGAGTAAAGCCTTTCAGCGATGCCTCTCGTTCCTTCTTTCGTTCCTTCTCTCGCTCCTGCTCTCGTTCCTTCTCTCCTACCTCCTTCTCTCCTACCTCCTTCTCTCCTACCTCCTTCTCCCCTGCCTCCTTCTCGCCTACCTCCTTCTCTCCTCCCTCCTTCTATCCTACCTCCTTCTTTCCTACCTCCTTCTCTCCTACCTCCTTCTATCCTACCTCCTTCTCTCCTACCTCCTTCTCTCCTACCTCCTTCTCTCCTACCTCCTTCTCTCCTACCTCCTTCTCTCCTACCTCCTTCTCTCCTACCTCCTTCTCTCCTACCTCCTTCTCTCCTACCTCCTTCTCTTCTACCTCCTTCTCTCCTACCTCCGTCTCTCCTACCTCCGTCTCTCCTACCTCCGTCTCTCCTACCTCCGTCTCTCCTACCTCCTTCTCTCCTACCTCCTTCTCTCCTACCTCCTTCTCTCCTACCTACTTCTCTTCTACCTCCTTCTCCTCTACCTCCTTCTCCTCTACCTCCTTCTCCTCTACCTCCTTCTCCTCTGCCTCCTTCTCCTCTACCTCCTTCTCCTCCACCTCTTTCTCCTCTACCTCCTTCTCCTCTACCTCCTTCTCCTCTACCTCCTTCTCCTCTACCTCCTTCTCCTCTACCTCCTTCTCCTCTACCTCCTTCTCCTCTACCTCCTTCTCTTCTACCACCTTCTCTTCTACCCCCTTCTCTTCTACCTCCTTCTCTTCTACCTCCTTCTCTTCTACCTCCTTCTCTTCTACCTCCTTCTCTTCTACCTCCTTCTCTTCTACCTCCTTCTCTTCTACCTCCTTCTCTCCTTCCGCCTGTCCTTCCGCCTGGTCGTCATCGGTAAAATCCGGGTCATATCCGCGAGGGCATATTTTACTTTTGGCGAATTTCGCAAGTTTTCGATAGGGGGGCTACAACAAAATGAATTATTAATACATTATGCATATATGATGCAAAGCGCGAAATAACAAAAATTACTTACAATCTTTCGTTGCCCTCGATTTGTCGCTGAAGTTGATAACGTTCAGTAAATGACAGCACCCAACGAAAATTTTGGTATATCCATTTTCTCAAATATTCTTTTCGCGGATCTGGTAACTTTCTTTTGTACACTTCTTTTGTTATTTTTCGGATGATTTCTGCGGAGAAGTTTGGATTTTCTTGAATTTTTTGTCGAAATGGCACCAGCTCGCAAAGCAATTTACCGAAGTGGTTCGGATTATCCGTCACATTTTTTGCGAATTTCGGCATTTCGGTGTCCCTTTCCTTTCACTTTTATGCCTTCCACGATCAGATACTCGGATACGTCTGCCGCGTGTGACAGTTATTTGAAACAACTGACAAACGATACAGACTGTCGATTGAAGGCGCAAGACACTAAGCATGACAAAGTAAACGATAAGGGGTGACGAAATGCCGAAATATAAAAAATATAAACGACGATTCTAAACACTTCGGTAGATTGCTCTGCGAGCTGGTGCCGTTTTGACATACGATCCAAGAAAATTCACGCCTCTTAGCTGACAGTACTAGAACATGATAAGAATATACAAAAGTAAATTACAGAATCCGCGAAAGGGATATGTAAGAAAATGGGTATGCCCAAACTTTCGTTGAGTCCTGTTGTTCACACAACGATTGTCGTTCAAGGTAATCCTTGAACGCAGGCAAATAGTTACTTCGCGTAAGTTTCAGAGAAATGAGAGAGAATTGCAAATACTTCTCTGTGGTCTAAAAATCCGAATGAATGAACTGAAGGCTGTTAAGGGATGTTGAAGGCGAAGATCCCAATACCAACCAAAATTCACTCGATGCTCTCATTAGTCTTTTTCAATGTATTATCATATATTATAAAAGAAAATCGGAGTTGGGAATGCAAGTATTAAGAGATCCGAAGGTGAAATATGCCTTCCGAGCTTTCCGCTTCGGTAATTCGGTTGTACGGATAGGACTGGTTCACGAATGCCTCAGTGAGTCGACGAAATCTTTTCAATTCCACCGGAAGTTGGGTCCCTTTGCATCGCAGAATACACGAATCATTTATTGGTAAATGGTCAATAGAGACACCAGCCCGGGGTCTTGATTGAATCGGTCTATCAGTGACTGGAGTACACCCTGTTTCAATGAGAAGGCTGGTGGGACCCCGAGTAGAATAAAAAAAATGATTGCCGATTATAATGGTATTCGATTTTTGTTAGATTCGAAATTCGCGTTATTACTTTCAATCGGTACGAGTAAGGGGGCGAAATTTCTCATCAACATCCTTAACCGAGTTCAAACAAAGTCCGCATTAGTTTTACGGGATACGTAAGACAATAAGGTTTCACGTGAACCATGTCTCGAGTCCGCTTCAATTCGGTAAACAGCCCGACCGGAAAAATGAAAGTTTATCGTAGTTCATTTCAATTGGTACGAGTAATCGGCGGGTGATTTCTCACCAGGAGCGATAACCGAATTGAAGCAAAGTCCGCACAGGTTTTATGAGTTTCACAAAAAGATAAGGTTTCACGTGCATCATGTCTCGAGGCCGCTTCAATTCGGGAAACATTGTAACCAAAAGAATAACAGTGGTGTTTATTACATTATTTACTTACATTTTCTTATCACGATATCGGCATTACTGGATGCATGATGAGTTTCGCTTCGTGTAATAAGACGTTTATAATGTATTGTAGAAAGATGTAGGAGGCTCAAATTGCGAACGACGAGCGGCAAGAGACATATGGGGTGTTATTACCAACCTCTTTTTGAATCGTTAAGTACTTTATGATGCAAAAGTGGTGAATGCTCTATGGAGGACTTGTTCCGACAAAATCAATTATAGTCCAACATTGGATTGATCAAAAAGAGTTTGGCAATGGCTGTTTTTTTCCTCCGGGATATAAATCGAATGCCATTATAATCGGCAATGATTTTTTATTCTACTCGGGGTGAAACCAGCCTTCTCGTTGAAACAGGGTGTACATCAGTCACTGATAGACCGATTGAATCAAGACCCCGGGCTGGTGTCACTATTGAGCATTTACTAAAAGATGATTTGTTTACTCTCTGATGGACTGGCAAACCACTTCCAGTGGAATTAAAGAGATTTAGACGACTCACTGAGCATAAATAAACCAGTCCCTTCGGTACAATCGAATGTAAGCTAGCTCAGTCTATTATCACGAAAATTTCAACTCAATATTCGAGTGATCAAAAGAAGTTTCTCGGTGGATGTATTTTTCTGCTGGGATATAAGACGAATACTTTTATAATTTGTATTTATTTTTTTTATTCGGCGAGTGCCACCAACATTCTCGCTGCAATAGAGCATAAATGAGTCACCGATATACCGATTGAATAAGGATTCCATGTTGGTTTCACTATCAAGTGCTTGACATTAAAATAATTGGTAAAGTCTGCAATGGTACTTCCGGTCGAGTTGGATAGATTACGTTTACACACTGAAGCTTACGTAAACCACACGTATCGGCACAATCGAATGTAAGCTTTCTGCGTCTCTTACGCGAAAATTTGCAATTGGCGATATCAATTGCATGTCAGTTAATGCCGATAACGTAGTAACAAATCATACGTAAAAATTCTATGTGATTCATTTTTTTAAATGTTCTATTCATCGCTGGATCCGTGGCCGGTATGACTCCGGAACCGCTTTCAGCATCTCATCTAAGCCAAGTACAACGAAAAGAATAAATAGTCCATTGAGATCGCAACAACCATAGCGTTGTCGCGATTACACGTGAACTTCGGTAATCACATTCTTTTATGTGCGTCATACCAAAAACTATAGTGCCCGTAGTACCGAAAACTGTAGTACTCCATGCCGACTCCAATCGATAATATCTATTAATCCGTGTCAAATCGAAGTCGCAACCTGATTTTTTCGATAGTACATGATCCTGTCTACATCTTGTATAAGCGGGAGCTTTGATTTAATCGAAATTCAGTAGGAAAAAAAAATTAAATGTATCGATCCACCTCAAGAGTAGTCAATTCAAATCTATTTCCCTATTCGTTGGAAAAAAACAAGAAGGCATATGAGATATATAATTTATTCAGTGATACATAGCACCGAAATATATTTGAGAATATTTTTTTGTCCGCTCATAAATCTTACATTGAAATGTTTTCGAAAGATTACATCACGGGTCCAATTTGCATATACACACCCGCCTAACCGCGAAAACAATCGTAGAAATATTTTGATGAAACATGAAATCAAGAGACGCGGTAGCGTCTCGACGCTAAGCATTAAAAAAAAAATTAAGCGATAAGCGAAATTTGAGCGATGAGCGATAAAGGCGCTACCAAGTCAAGAGACGCGGTCGCGTCTCGACCCCAAGTTCTAACTGTTGTATTCACATGTATATACCGTAGATTAAACCCCAAAATGAAAACGGCCGAAGCTGTAATGTTATTAATAACGACGATAATTGGATAAATGTTGGAAGAACGACGGTATGAGGAAGCGAATGGATTTTTCTTAAGGTGGGGATAAAGATCAACATAACGTCAAAATAAAACTCTACCGGAACTTAAATAAAACTCTTTATTGTAATTCCGGAAGAGTTTTATTTAAATTCCGGTACAGTTTTATTTTAAGTCCGGGAGAGTTTCATTTCAATTCCGGGAGAGTTTTTATCTTTGGTGATAGAGATTTTGATAGAGTTGTTATCCGGTAGACTTGTTTTCTGGTAGAGATGTTTTGGGAGAGATATTTTCTGGTAGAATTTTTATCTGGTAGAGTTGTGAGTGATAGAGATATAAGTGTGCCCACGCACGCATACACACACACAAACATGCAGGATAAAAATAACAATGACACATACAGTTTCGTTAATCATTTTTTTTTATTTTTAAAGAAAAAAATGTTTAAAAAAACTTAGAAATAAAATAAAAATAAATTATATCCGGTTTGTATCTGTAACCAAAAACTACATTGCATTAGTGTTATTCTTATTATTAATATTCAACCTTAATTCTCCTTTTATGACCCTGAAGATATCTGCATCAGACAAAATTTCATCTTCGACACTTTATAACTACCGTATTTTTCATCGTACAGATTTTTCTCTGGGCTCATTTTGTTTGATATTAAATTCTGTAGGTAAGCATTTTATTTTTAATCTTCTTCAAGGCAGGGCATTAAAAACAAGTTTTTGGCACGCTATCATTGCCGTATTTTTCATCGTGTAGACTTTTCTCTGGGCTCATTTTTTTCGTTATGAAATTCTCTAGGTGAGCATTTCTTTTCTTTTTGTTCACCATCTTCAAGGCAGGTCGTTCAAAACAAATTTTTGGCACGCTATAACTGCCGTATTTTTCATCATGCAGACTTTTCTTTAGGCTTATTTTCTTCGCTCAATTTCATAACGAAGAAAATGAGCTTAGAGAAAAGTCTGCATGATGAAAAATACAGCAGTTATAGCGTGCCAAACATTTGTTTTCAACGACCTGCCTTGAAGATGGTGAAAAACAAGAAAAGAAATGCTCACTTAGAGAATTTCATAACGAAAAAAATGAGCCCAGAGAAAAGTCTACACGATGAAAAATACGGCAGTTATAGGGTGCCAAAAATTTGTTTTTAATGCCCTGCCTTGAAGATTAAAAAAAAAAAAATTCTCACCTAGAGAATTCAATAATAAACAAAATGAGCGAGAGAAAAATCTGTACGATGAAAAACACGGTAGTTATAACGTGCCAACGATGAAATTTTGGCTCAAGCAGATATCTTCAGGGTCATCTCCTTTTACTCACCTTATCATTCTTCACTGAAGATGACGGCCAAATTCCTCTCGACGGGGTCAATGAATTTCTCCTTCACATCAATTGCATCCTTCTCCTTCTCCTTCTCCTTCTCCTTCTCCTTCTCCTTCTCCTTCTCCTTCTCCTTCTCCTTCTCCTTCTCCTTCTCCTTCTCCTTCTCCTTCTCCTTCTCCTTCTCCTTCTCCTTCTCCGTCTCCGTCTCCGTCTCCGTCTCCTTCTCCTTCTCCTTCTCCTTCTCCTTCTCCTTCTCCTTCTCCTTCTCCTTCTCCTTCTCCTTCTCCTTCTCCTTCTCCTTCTCCTTCTCCTTCTCCTTCTCCTTCTCCTTCTCCTTCTCCTTCTCCTTCTCCTTCTCCTTCTCCTTCTCCTTCTCCTTCTCCTTCTCCTTCTCCTTCTCCTTCTCCTTCTCCTTCTCCTTCTCCTTCTCCTTCTCCTTCTCCTTCTCCTTCTCCTTCTCCTTCTCCTTCTCCTTCTCCTTCTCCTTCTCCTTCTCCTTCTCCTTCTCCTTCTCCTTCTCCTTCTCCTTCTCCTTCTCCTTCTCCTTCTCCTTCTCCTTCTCCTTCTCCTTCTCCTTCTCCTTCTCCTTCTCCTTCTCCTTCTCCTTCTCCTTCTCCTTCTCCTTCTCCTTCTCCTTCTCCTGTTCCATCTTCTCGTTGCTCTCTTTCTTCTTCTGCTCCTGTTCCTTATTCTTGTCCTCCTTCTCCTTCTCCTCCGCCTGCTCTTGTTCCTCCTTCAATTGTTCCTCCGTCTTCCGGCCGATTCTAGAAATACATCGAATTATTTATTATAAATACATTATTTATTACATTACATAAATTTATTATTTATAAAAAAAATACAAACCGCAGCCTTTCCATCGCTGTCTTCCATCTCATGAACGCCTTTGACGCCGAGGACCCCAGATTATAATGTGATGAGCTGTAGAGTAGTGAAAAAAATTATTTATTATTTCGCTGTAATTATGTACAGTAATTTTACTGAATTGATGCATCGATTTAATCTATACACTACTGCAAAAATTACACCGATTAATAAATTCAGTAAGATTGGTCCGCGGTGTAAACTACGGAATGCCACGTCGATTACACAGATGAATCTTATTGAATTTATTCATAAGTGTCATTTTTGCAGTAGTGTGTAGATTAAATTGATCCATCAATTCAGAAAAATTACTTCATCTGTGTAATCTACGCAGTAATCCGTAGATTACACTGATGGATAAACTTAGTACAATTGATCCGTCGGTGTAATCTATGCATTATTGTGATTATATCCATCGGTGTCATTTTCGCAGTAGATTAAATCGATCCATCAATTTAGTAAAATTGGTTCATCTGTGTAATCTACGGACTACCGCGAAAATGACACCGATGGATACATTCGCAATAATGCATAGATTACACCGACGGATCAATCTTACTGAATTTATCCATCAGTGTAATCTACGGATTACTGTGTAGACTACACACATGGACCAATTTTACTGAAACGATGGATCAATTTAATCTACGTACTACTGCAAAAATGACACCGATGATTAATTTCAGTGAGATTCGTCCATCTGCATAATTTACGCATTACTGTGAAAATGACACCGATGTATACATTCGCAATAATGCACAGATTACACGGATGGATCAATCTTACTAAATGTATCCATCAGTGTAATCTATGGATTACTGTATACATTACACACATGGACGAATCTCACTGAAATTATTCATCGGTGTTATTTTCGCAGTAGTACGTAGATTAAATTGATCCATCGTTTCTGTACAATTGGTTCATCGGTGTAATCTACGGACTACAGCGAAATTGACAACGATGAATAAATTCAATTAAATTGGTCGATGTGTGTAATTTACACAATAATCTGTAGATTACACTGATTGATAAATTCAGTAAGATTGATCCATCGGTGTAATCTATGCATTATTGCGAATGTGTCCATCGGGGTCATTTTCTCAGTAGTCCGTAGATTACACCGATGAACCAATTTTACTGCATTGATAGATCGGTTTAATCTATTGTAACAACGCTCCTCTATACACCCTCCTTTTTCCCTTTCCATTCGACCACCGCATTACTGCAGCCGCCACCGATTTCTCTCCATCCGCCGCCTTCGCTCGTCGCATCGCCGTGCGTCTCGTCCTTTCTTGGAAGAACCCGAACGCCTACTCTTTATCTACCCCTAAAATACACAATCCTAGGCTCGACCACTGCATTCCTTTTCCGACCGTTGACCACTTTCCCAGAACCCGAAACATCTGCCTTTTCTAGTATTTTTCCGACTCCCAAATTCCTTCCCCACTATCTGGACTTTCCCACAGGATAGATCTATAAATACAACCCTCAGCCTAGCTTAAACAGTCAGTAAGTCACCGAATTTCTACGCGTACACTCTGTACCTCTACAGCTCTTATTTTTCATAATAAACGTCTTAAGCAGTTTGTCACCGTGTATACCGAGTCCTTCCGTCCTACTACCGCGTTCTGTAGCCGAGTTGGCTGCTCGAAAGTTAAAATAATATAAAATTGCCATCCGCGACATCACACTATGCACTACTGCGTAAATGACATCGATGAATAAATTCAGGGAGATTCATCCATCTGTATAATCTACGCAGTACTGAGAAAATGACCCCGATGGATACATTCGCAATAATGCATAGATTACACTGACGGATCAATCTTACTGAATTTATCCATCAGTGTAATCTACGGATTACTGTGTAGACTACACACATGGACCAATTTAATTGAATTTATTCATCGTTGTCATTTTCACTGTAGTCCGTAGATTACACCGATGAACCAATTTTACTGAAACCATGGATCAATTTAATCTACGTGCTACTGCGAAAATGACACCGATGAATAATTTCAGTGAGATTCGTCCATGTGTGTAATGTACACAGTAATCCGTAAATGACACTGATGAACTCATTAGGGGTAATACAATTTTTTGTACTCACAATTTTGATTGATCGGCGAGGCGCGTTGGTATTTAAAATTTTTTAATATACTCCACGTAGAAATCGTAGTTCTCACGGAGGTGGACGCGGATATAATCTTTTCGCCGGTTGGAGGGCCTCGACTCGCACCACACCTTTTGCACGACGTCCGCCAAATCGGCACCCTTTACATTATGCGGCGGCGTCGATAAGATTTTTGTCTTTGACGATATTGCACACAGCAATCGCCCGTATTGTTCATAATTACGCGAGATGTCTTTATAGTACCGCTGTGGCTTCGGCATGGTGACTGACAAAACTTCTTACGCTAATACGTGGTAACAATGCGTCGCTCTACCTTAGACGGTATTCGCAGCGGTCCCACACGAAAAGTCGAATATCGCGACACTGTGTGTCACATTCGAATGACACTGTGGCACAATATTCGATTTTTCGTGTCATAAAAACTGCGAATACCGTCTAAGGTAGAGCGACGCATTGTTACCACATATTAGCATGAGAAGTTTCGTCAGCCACCATGCTGAAGTCACAACGGTATTACACGGATATTACCCGCAATTATGAACAATACGGGCGATTGTTGTATGCGATATCGTTAAAGACGAAAATATTATCAACGTCGCCGCACAATATAAAGGGTGCCGAACTGGCGGACGTAATTAAAAAGGTGTGCTGCGAGTCGGGGCCCTCCAACCGGCGGAGAGATTACATCCGAGTTCACCTCCGGGAGAATTATAATTTCTACGTCGAGTACATAATAGTACATTACGATACAAGTACGAAAAAAAATTTCCTGACGAGTGTGAGTTTGCAGCACGAGCCGAAGGCAAGTGTTGCAATCACACGAGTTAAGAAAACGTTTTTCGCACGAGTATCGTACGAAATTTTATTTTACGAGGTGCGAAAGGGGAGTTTTACGCGCGCGAAGCGTGCGTAAAACTGCACTTTACGCACCGAGTGAAATAAAAAAATATAAGATATGTATATATAAAAACATAAGTTATTACCACTAATGAGTCCATCAGTGTAATCTACGGTCTACTGTGTAGATTACACAAATGGACCAATTTTACTGAACCGATGCATCGATTTAATTTATGCACTACTGCAAAAATTAGATCGTTGAATAAATGTAGTAACATTGGTCCATCTATGTAATCTATACAGTATTCCGTAGATTAAATTGATGGATAAATTCAGTAAGATTGGTCCTACGGTGTAATCTACACACTACTGTATAGATTACATAGATGGACCAACTATTAATGAAATATATTGGACTTACAATTTTTTGTGGTCGGCGAGCTTCGTCAATTTTTTTTTTTTAATATACTCCACATAAAATTGATGATTTTCGCGAAGGTGGACGCGGGGATAATTTCTGCGAATATTTCGAGGTCCCCCGTGCTCCACACTTTCTTGACCACTTCCAAATCGGCACCCTTCAAATTATGGGGTGGTTTCGGCAAAATATGCGTCTTTGACGCGATCGCGCACAACATTTTGCCGTACTGGTCGTGATTTTTTATGATATCTTTAAAATATCGCTGCATTTTCGACATCGTGATCCCTTGTGTACACCGTAGGAAAATGTTCGAATATGTGGTACATCTTCTTCGAATACCGTCTGCGGCCTGGCGTCGCATTATTACCAACATTCGCACACTTTCGTGCAGTTATTCAGGAAATGTGAAACGACCCAGTCGGTAACCAAAATCTGTAATGAATGCGATTCGCAGACCGTAGACTTTTCGGGAAAAAGCGAGGCATTAGTGGAAGCACAATTTAATACCGCGTCCAATGATGCTTTCGTTTTATCCGAAACGTCTACCGATTTTAAAGGGCATTGATTTGAAAAATCGAACAATACAGTCCTGTAAAATTTGAAGCAAACCCGCCGCACAGTAACGACGTACAGTGGAAACTAAGAAATCACCTATTTTGTCCGGTAAAATCGCAAGGTCCAGCAGCCCCTTAAAGCCTTTTGAAATAAGCAAAATAAATAAATGTATCAATTTAAGTCAATAAATAACGTAATTACATTTTATTTATGTCCAAATTATCATCTTTATTTCATTACAGTTTTTTTTAAGGATGTAGGAGGGTCCCAAAAACGGTCGTATGTAGGTCAACGGACTTAAACACGAAAATATAAATAAAAGTCACCGAACTTCCGGTAAATTAATTTTGATTTGGACGGTAAAATCAACCGGACATTCATCGCCAAAAAAAAAATGGTGAAGCTCGCGAAAGTACGGCGTGAAGTAACGAGAGTCGATGCTCATCCCATTTTCGCTCGCTTCGAGGTGCGACATACACTCCTATAAAAATCGTACAATGTAATTAAATATCATTAATAAAAGGTTATCGTACATGTCAAATATCTACGGAATACATCATTTTTTTGTTTTCATGTATACATACATTAAACTCGTCCATGATTTGACGCCACTTTTGACGACAACGTTCCGGTCCGAACATTCCGTAGAGGATTTTGTCCGATACAATCCTGAAAAACAAGTTAAAACGATGGGAATACATTTTATATTGAATTGCTTTCTCATGGAGAAAGCTATGTTATCGAAAAAAATCAAGATTTTAATGTCAGAATCCTTAAAATAGTCTAAAACTTCGAGCAATGCAATTTGTAGCTGTGGTCCGGATGTGCGTGTGCGTGTGCCAGACTTACATCGAAACTATAGGCCTTTAAAACGCCTCCAGTTAAGAAACGGTTTGAGACAGCGAGTTGAAATTTGGTACACTAATAGAGTGGTCATTTTACGTCATTCAGTGCAATTTTCATAAAGAATAAAGCTCGGTTCGAGATTTTAGGCGATTTATAATTTTTTGAAAATTCTCTCTGGTCTCCCTAACTTGTGTAAATAAATGTGGAAGCCATGTGCAAATTACTTAGCAACTTTCTCATTAATTTTCTTTTTATATATAAAAAATACAGTCATGGATTTGACATACTTCCATGCTTCGAGGTCATCCCTTGGGATCCCGTCGACAGCCAAATTTAAGGCTGTATGGAGCAGCCTCCACTCCCAAGTTGAATTCCCTAAAACAAACAGATAATCAAAATGAAAGTACAATTAATCATCTTCATGTATAAACGCCCCACGAATTGATAAATTATAGAATTACTCACATTGAATTCTGATTCCATCCACGACGAATTCCATCGTGTCCATGTTGTGTAGCGTGAACATTCTGAGCTTCATTGAAAACAAAACGCGCGACTATTCCGAGATAAAAAAAAAGACAACACGATGACGGAACGGTGACGCTACCAATGATACGATACCCGCCTCACAGAACATTTTCTCGCAAACTCGAAACTCGTCACGAATAGGAATGACGTATCGGCGGGCGACTACTAACGAGTATGAGGCAAAATGAACCCCCTCTTACGTCATTTTAGTATTGTATTAGTATGGTAGGTTAATCGATAGACGCGATAACGTTTCAACGCCAAGGTAAAAACATGATGCGATAATTGCAGCATGTTTTAACTTATTGCCCCCCTTACATTCCGTTTTTAGTTGGCTGCAATTCACAACATTTTGTGTATTGGTCCACCTATGTGTTAGCCAAATTGAGTCGTAAAGCGATATACGAGCGTCTGACTATCTGCTAGCATCAGTTATTTCTGAAATTTGAAGAAAATCATTACTTCGCTTGAGCTTACTCAAATAGATATTTTCCTCGCTGCTAAACATTAACTCATTGTTACCATTAAATTCGTTCGATTTTGCACGTAGGAGAGATTCTCTTGTTGCTAACAAACGGGTAATGTCGGTGGAAGTCCGGGGGAAAAAAATACAAATTATAAAGGTATCCAACTTATAGCCCGCAAGAAAAGAAATCCGTCAAGAAACTTGTTTTATTCACTCCAATATCGAGTTGCAATTTTCGCAATAATAGACGGAGCTAGCTTTCATTCGATTATACCGATAGAACTGGTTTACGTAAGCTTCAGTGAGCACACGTAATCTATTTAATTCCACCGCTGGTACCTTTGCATCGCAGAATTCACAAATCATTTAATGTCAAGGACGTAATAGCGAAACCAGCATGAGGTGGTGGTTCATTCGGTGTATCAGTGACTTGTCTACGCTCCATTTCCGCGAGCATGTTGGTTGTACTCCGTGAATAAAACAAATTACATATTTTGAAGGAAATTCGACTTATATCCCGGAAGAAAAGAAGTCCATCAAGAAACTTGTTTCAGTCACTCCAATATCGAATTGTAATTTTCGCGGTAATAGATGGACGTAGCTTACATTCGATTATGCCGATGGGGCTGGTTTACGTAAGCTTTAGTGAGCAGACGAAATTTATTTAATTCGACGGAAGTACCTTTGCATTGCAGAATTTATCAATTATTCAATGTTAAGGACGCAATAGCGAAACCAGCATGGAGTGGTGTTCGCTCTATTTCAGCCAGAACGGTGGTAGGAGACCGTGTAAGTCCGGGAAGAAAAAAATAATAATTTTGCATCAAAAAACTTATCGTCGTCGTACCAATGGTGGAACGAGATTAGTCATATACAAGACGCAGTCAGTTTCCTTTCTTTTACACCGCAAGAATTGATTTTAATTCACGAAATCATTCGAATTTCATCGGTAGCCGGTAGTGATGGTAGTAATAATTGAGAAAATAATCTCAGTTAAAAAAAGCTTCCTCTATGAGTATGCAAAATGATGAAGTTTGATTTTCTCGACAGATGATGTAGCTGGTTTACATACCGTTTTACCGTGGATTCATTCGCTTAAGCAAGTCAAAAAAATGTGGTATTCGGAATTGTCAAATTGTTTCCTCTTTATTTCCTGTTGATTACAAACAAAAAAATCAATGAAAAATCACGAAGGGATTTTTGGAGTATGTCTTTTTTACTTTAGTTATACATTTTTAAATGATATCAAATGAAAAAATGACATCAATGAGACAGCTAATATCGGAACAGTTTGGGAATGCGCAAACATTTTTTTAGAATAAACAATGCTATTTTTGCATCGTATTAATGGATGAATACAATATTTAACTCCACACCGTCCCTAATAATAATTGACCTCCGGTAAAAATTTAAGAATGCGTTACAAATGCTGTAAATTTTGCGGTAGTTTCGATTGGTGCCCGATATCTTGAAAGGGGACTTCACAAGTTTTCGAATATTCGCGGGTGCACGCATGCACCTACGATTCTTCAAGCGCAATGATTATTTCTTTTTCTTTTAATGTAATTTTCAACTAAACCAATGTTGAATATTGATTCAACCGACTCAGCAATAGCCTACGTATGTCCTGTTTTAACGGGAGTATTGGTTTGATTGAACTGGAGTAAAAATAAAAAAATATATATCCATCGATTGCATGGACAGTGAGAGTAAGCAAAGTTTATTCAGTTACACTCGACCGTCCATGCAATCGATAGATACATCTTTCAATTCACAATTATTATTTTCTTAAAATTGTTTTCTTCTTTTTTGCATGTTTTTTTATTTAAAATTTGTCCGGCCGCTAAATCACATTTTGTCCCGCTCGTTAAAAATCGGCGACTTTCTACCCCCACTGCAGGCCCTAAATAGGGCCTTTTTTACATTCGGTGTGAAAATGGCAGTTTTCCGGACGCTTTGCATGCGCAAAACATTAGCCCGTACTGCTCAACATTTTTTGTAATGGACGTATAATGTTTCCGCGTTTACGACATTATGGATGCGCGTTAATAACTGCACGAAAATGTGCGAATGTTGGTAACGATGCGACGCTAGAGCCAAGATGGTGTTCAAAGTGTTTACTACATATTCCAATATTTTCGTGCAGTTATTAAAAAGCGATTACGATGCCGAAAACGCAGAGATATTACAGACATATCACAACAAAAAATTATAACTACATCAAGTGGTATAGCAATGAATATTACAAATTCGTCGTGTGCGGTTAAAAAACCACGTAAAAAAAGAATTAATTTTATTACTAGCCACATACTTTCGTGGCAGGCAAATGTTTTCTGTTGCAGATTTAACCACGTTCTTAAAAATGTGTGTAATAAGCAAAATAAATAAATTAATTAAAGATTGATTCAAATAATTGGCAAGGCAAGATAATAGCACGATATAATATTCTATATATTTTATACAATAAATAAAGCGTGTTCAGTGGAACAATCTGGCGACCGATGGTTTATCGATCTACTCCTGTTACCATCGACTTTCCTGTTTCCTCTGATGCTCGCAAATCAGAGCTACCTTATCTGTCTTATCTGTTACAACCTCAACGTTAATTTCTTCAGCTTGAAAGTTCGCTTGTGAATATTCGTAATTTCTTTCTTTATCGAGCTTAATCTTCCCTGATAAACTATTATAGTTGAAAAAATCGCGTTGAGCACGCGATAGCCCGAGGTATTGGCGAGCTTTAATCGTGCCCTAGCGGACCTGTTCGACCGAAAGTTGGTCGAAAATTAACGATCAGTTTGTGCAAAAAATTTGACCTTGATTAGACTGCAGTTAACCCATTTCAGTGGATATGTTCTCGGTCGTTATACGGTTAATGTCGAGATAGTCGAGTAGACGACATAGTGCAATGAACCTTCATGTGACAATGTTTGGTCGATTTCGTGTCTGAACCAACTTGCGTCGAAAAATGAACAACATTCACTGGATTGACGAATAATCAAGTGAATCTAGTTTAGCAATTCAGTCGATTTATGGTCGTTTTTTTTTTATAAGTTCACTGAAATCTGATACAACTCTGCAGGTTTTGTGGGTGGACTTAAAGCGAGTTGACCAAAATTTGACTTGTTTAATCGGAGCAGCGCGAGTCCATTTATAGACGACTTCGGATCGGTCGACTAACATTTGATATGCTGTTTACTTTTTAGTCGTATACGATACATTTGAACCTCTAATTGAGTAAACTTTTTTGTTACTTGCTGTTAAAACCGTTTGATGAGAACAAATTTTATATGGTTACGATAAACAGCTTCCTGTAAGGGTAGTGTTCTATCGCCTCTGAACTTGGATATTATATGATCGCAAGTTGGTCCTTATGTAATAACTAGCCAGATAACGGGCCGCTTGAGAGAAACAACAGAGCCATATTTATCCTCCAAGCCATCTAGCGGCTTAAACATTCACTATTGACCTCTTCAATTGAGACAACAATTGGTCAATTGTATAAAAGTAACTGTACCCTGATCCAAAGGTGCTTTGATTTCAATGGCGGTCGACTAACCCGAAATTGACCTTAACAAACTGAACGGGGTCTCGTCAATTGAGTCGACAATTGGTTAAGTAAAAAAAGTCGACCGAAATCGAAACTGATGATACCTCAAGTTTAATCGTGGTCGATTAACTAGAATTTGACCTTATAGCGACAATAATGTGTGCGCTTGATTGACTCGACATCAGTCAAGTCGAATAAAGTCAACCGTAAACTGACTTCGCGATATTCTGAGTTTAATCTCAACTGACGAACTAGAAGTCTAGAATCTGAAATTGACCCAACAGAGTGTGCACAATTAAGTAGATATTTGGTTAAAATGATAAAATTCGCCCATCAATTGTTTCTAGTTTAATGTTACTTGATTAACAAATAGTCGACCTTTAATTGACCGAACGGAGTTTACCAAATTGATTCGAATATGGTTAAATTGATAAAAGCCTACCATTATTTAACCTTTCATTATTTTGAGTTGAATATTAGTCGACTAATCATAAGTTAGACCATAAACTAATCAAATAGCGCTTGCGGGAATTGGTCAAAAATCGGCCACGTCAATAAAAGTTGACTAAAAATTAGCCGATTGATGATTTTTATGCAATGTTTACTCAAAGTTGAATGATAAGTAACCGGTTTCAGTTGATTGAGCATACATTGACTGTAAAAACAGGTCAAGTCGGTCCGCCAGGGTGTAATAGCTTACAAAGAAATACTTTTTTTGTTACTTAAGAGATCGAGATTTTTTATTTAAATTCGAGGCGTTAACTGTTACGGTGGCCAATCTAATTGTGTGCTTCCCGTCGGACGAGTTTATTCTCGAACTCTATTGATGCAAATTATTACAGTGAACCAATAGTACACATAACCTATTTATCATGACTCTTTATGTCGATTTCATTAGCTTGGAAAGTGTTGTATACGGGCGATCTCAGGGCTGCAGAATTTTTGGACAAAGCGGCTTCTCTGGAAGGCCACATACGGCAGCGACTCGAAATAATCTCCAACAATCCCTCAGAGGATGAATTGGAAATGGTAGAAAATCCGCAAACTATGCACCCCGGTAAATAACATTATTACACTTTATTACATTCGAGGAAGAAATTTAACTAAACGAAAAATGCGTAGGGGAGATCGGGGCAAAATGGGAACATGAAATGTCACATTGACGTGTTAAATTTTTCTTAAAACATGTATTTTACGCCCGATATGAGTTACGCTTGATAACTAATGCGCATGCGCTTCACATGACTTTCAAGTATTGCCACACATTAGTAATCGATGTAAATAACGAAAGAAAACTTCAATTGTATCAAACTAACAAAAGTTGCCGCAAGTCAAATCGAAGGGTACCCCATTTTGCCCCAGATGGTTTTTTTAGTATCCTTACAAAACCGGTGCCAATACAATTTTTATGTGAAAAATAATATATATATGCTTTTAGTATTGTTGCAGCGGGTTTTATTGCCTAGCATCCCCATTTTGCCCCGGTCTCCCATATATACCGTCAGGTATAGCGAGTATTCTGAGGTCATGCTTTTTGCTGAAAGTATTCATAGCTACATTAACATAACGTATTTGATTTATGTCCATTTCTCCTCCTTTATTTTTATTGAAGTCGATGATCCCGAGTACGATCACGCAATTTTCGAGGGACTGCGTTTCGAAGTTATCAAAAATGTGCACAATCCCGCGGACGAACTACAGGCAGTTGATAACGATGGTATATGATACAATATATGTTTTAAGGGGATGCTGGAGCTATTTTTTTTCTTTTTTAACCTGCTTCGCCTCCATTACTGATGGAACTAGACCATTTTTCAGGTCCGACTGAGAATTGTTAATATGCTACGCATATACGTCAAATCATGCGGTATTATGATATTAACATAAACGCTTCGTTATGCAGTCGAATTTTCATTCAAATCTTACAAAGAATTAAGAAAAACGAACATTATAGTTTGGGAAAGTGCATGAACGTAGTGTCACGATTGACGTAGAGATGGCTCTGCATCATACGGTACACTACATTCACGCCGCTGTCTGTCTGACGAAGTGAACGTAGTATACAGAATGCATGAATATCTTTTGTATGAGCAACTTTCCGACGGTTTTGGAATATTCGGAGAACTGCAATGAATTGGCATGCACGGTCTTTTGACGTACACGAGATCTAGAATTTTTTATATCCTATAGAACGGATGCTCTTGACGATGCTTAAGGTAATTTAAAAAACATTAATATAAAGGGGTATAGGCCTAAAGAAAATGATAATACAGATGGTTGTCATCGTTCAATAGTCTTGTATTATCTTAAGCATAACAAAAAAAGTTCATATTTTGATTTAGTCGATCGTTCGATATTATTGCAGCCAGATTGTATTACAACAACAAATGAGGCATAGACTATACAGCAATTATTCCTTTTACAGTATCCAACTCAAATAATTCGTTCGTCGACCGCGGAAATGAAGACGGTAATGCTTAATGATATTACAACGATCATAAATCACTGTGATCATAAATGCAATTCTGCCAATGGCAAAATTTTATTTTTTTATGCAAACTAGGCGACGTCTTGCCAATGGACGCAGTCCACGGTGTCGAGGTGTCGAGGCTGACGAGGGTGTCCGATACCGATAACGAAGATTTGGCTAGCTCGATTGACGACGCCGATCAAATCAATGGCCAGAATTACATGGAAAACTTAGATTACGGTAACAAACGTATCTATATAGACTTGATGTTATTAACCCTAGAGCTCATATATCATCTTTTCTACCTTCTAACTCATGGCTGGGGTACATATGTACCCCACGCGGTTCTTCAACGCGCAACAGTTCTATGAGCAGTAAATGAGTTTTGCCGTATATGCAATCTCTTCGTTTTTCATCAGGAAGAGAATGGTATCAGACAAATTTGATTTTTTTTTTTTTAATTTAGGGGTGGAAATCACTCTTAAAGCCCAAAACGTAACGAAAATTGGCAAAACCGCGCTTTATGTAAAAAAATTGTATTTTTAAATGGTTTTTTTTTCAAAATGGTTCCATTTTCAAATCTCAAATGCCATTTTATAGGGGACTCATCAGGCTATTGGGAAAAAATAGTTCTATTGTATTCCATTCAAAAAGTGTATTTATTTGGACATTTGAAAATAGGGAAAGGTCGAAAACTTGTAACATGGAAAAAGTCAATCAACGCGCAGTCGAAATTGGTTTTGCATAGGTTTTAATATATATGTAGGATTAATATTTGACAACGAATGATAGATCGGAATTAACGGAATCTTTATTATACAATCTCGAATAATCGTAACACGTCTAACGCATCGACTCTCAAAGAACCGACTGACTCTCGATGACTTTTGTTTAAAACGTTCTGACGTTGTTCCGAACCTTCTCGATCTCAACTATTTTCCACATATATTTTTCTTAAAACATTGTAGGTAATTAAAGATAATGATAATGATTATAAAAAAGTATTAAAATAATACAATTATCAAAATTAAAAAAATTATAAAAAAACAAAATGCCGATTATATACGTGCAAATTATATACTAGTAACTCACTTTCGATAGTTTTAACAAAAAAAAGTAACTTGCTTACACAAAACACTAACGGGAACTCCTGACTGGGGTATTCCAGTATCCCAAGCGCGCTACGTTGGCATCCAGTGCGACAGCTAGTGTTGTGATATATCCGGTTATTTATGTTAGTTACTAAAATAGCCGGTAATGTAACCTGTTACGTTGCCGGTTATTTTTTTATTAAAAACGTGCTGCCAACTACTGAATATCAAGAAAAAAATCAAATTTGCATAAGACATTATCAATTGCTTATCAATCGTGCAAATTTTCGTTACAAGGTAATAAGTTTTATGGATAATGAGAAAACGAAAATATTTAGGGAATTACTTGACTTAATAGAAGTGAAATTCTGAAAAGGACATGGAAATAAGCTAAACGTTTTACGACAATTATACTTCATTGCAAGACCATCTAAAACAATCTTGTGCCCGTTTCGTTCAGTTTGATCTAATTTACCGAGAGATTCCGAGCCACGTGATTTTTTTAATCGTTCTTCTTCTTCTTCTTCCTTTTATGTCCGGATTTATGCGGTTGGCCAAGTACCGGACAGTAAATACCGGACAGTTCATTGCGAATGTCGTCCCGAAAAGAAGATTTCAGCGGCCAACGTCTTTTGCGCAAAATTACCGCACGCGATGACGCCAACTGGCGCATAAATAGCATCCGGTAAAATATTTAAAATAACAGCAGTGATTTACCGGTTAAATAGCCGGCTACTTAACCGGTTATTAACTAAACTTACATTGCTAGCGACAGCCACCGAGTAACTTATGCTATTACAGGCCTCCGCACATTGTCACACCATGGAACTAAATTATCGTGAATGTCCCAAGTCGATAATGTCAATTTCTACTTTAGGAGCGCAGTTTCCATATCATCTGGGGTACTTTTGTAATCCATACATGAGTTCTAGGGTTAAAACAAAATACGTAGATAGTGAAATTCTCTCGTCAAAAGCTTTTACTTTTAAATGTAATTACATGCTTTGTCATTGCGTACGATCCTCTCGTACGAAAATACAAAGTTAAAATGAACGAATAAAGTAAACGCCGAAGTTTATGACTTACTGACATGTCTCACAATATTTTCTCATGTTATAGACGTCGTTGCTGAAGCCGCAGCTCGCGAATTTGAGGCGAACGAGCGTGAGTTATTTGGAGACGGAGCGAATACCGTGGAAATTATCGAAGATAATGACGGTGAGCGCCCTATTCCCCTGGATTATTAAGGGGACGCTGGACCTTCCTGCTTTACCCACCAAAATAGACGATTTGTTAGTTTTCACTATTCGTCGTTACTATGCGACGCGTATGCGTCAAATCTTACAGGGCTGCACACGAATTCCGGTCGAAATCTTCCGAAAACTAAAGAAAGTTGAATATTATAAATTATCGCGAAAATCAACATGACCGCTGAAATGTCAACAGCGTCCGTTCTGCAGGATGTAAAAAATGTTAGATGTCGTATACGTCAAAAAAGCGTGCATGCCAGTTCTTTGAAGTTCCCCGAATATTCCAAAACCGTCGGAAAGCTGCTCACACAAACGATAATGACGCATACTATATACTGCGTCCACTTAGTCTATCGACTTACGACGGGTGATCAGAGCCGGTGACAACGGCATGAATGTGGTGTAAGCCACAAGGCAGAGCCACCTGTGCGTCAATCGTGACACTATGTTTATGCACTTCCGCAAGCTATAATATTCGGTTTTCTGAATTCCTTGTAAGTTTTGCATCAAAATTTGACTGCACACCGGAGCGTTTATATCAATATCATAATCCTGCATAATTTGACGCATATGTGTAGCATATTAACAATGCTAAGTAGGAACTGAAAAATTGACTAGTTCCGTCGGTAAAACAGAGACAGCAGGTTACAAAAGGAAAAAAAACACCTCCAGCATCTTCTTAAGGGTCCTTCTTTTTCTTGAGTTTTTTTTTTTTTTTTAATAAAAAGGGTCTTACTCATTTCTCTTTTGATTATTCAACTAAGTATTTGCATAATTTTCTTACATTTTAGACGTCATCGCCGAAGTCGCAGGTCGAGATTTTAGGGCGAACGGGCACGGGTTAATTGCGGATGACGTAAATATGATTGAGATTATCGAAAGTAGACTGCAGTACCTATACGGATTTCAAGATGGCGGCGTCACGGAGTGGAGGGGGGTGATGCCCGGTCGGGCCGCTAGGCCCGGCTGTCCGGCACGAGGGTGGTTGTCCCCCTCCCCCCTCCCCCCGTATCTCCCAGGGTGGTAGAGGGTGGTCAGGATGAGGCGCTGGAGTAGCTGACGCGTCGCCGATGGAGAGAGAGAGAGAGAGGTATAGCGGTAGGGGTGTGAGAGAGAGGGATGTAGTGGAGCGGGGAGAGCTGACTGGAGCGTGCGGGACAGCTGGTGACGGTGTATCGTCGAGTCACGCCATCTTGGATTTTCCGTGCGCTGACGGCTGGGTAGCGTCGAGGCCAGGGGACCCTCTCTCTCTTACGCGTAGAGCGTGTTGAGAAGCGCAGCGCCGAGACAGTGTAGCAACCGAGGGATGAAGTATCAGAAGCGCCGTGGACAGCTGGTGACGGCGTAGCAGTGCGCGCGCCATATTGGATTTTCCAAGAGTTGGCTAGCTACGGGTGCAGCGCTCTCGCTTGCGCGTAGGGTATTTCTCGAGGCTGACTCGATGCCTCGCGTAAGCTAGCGTGGTCGAACGGTCTAAGGCGCTGAACTTATGGGCCGTTTTCCTTCAAAGTACGAGTTCGATTACCGCGTGGCGAAATGCTCTTACTTTTTTTCAGCTTATTTAGAAAATATATGAAAGGGCTGGGTGAAGGTAAGTAAAAATAATGCTGTTTAAAATTTTTACAATAAAGTTTGCATGTTTATTCTTAAATCTAGTTGTACAATTTTAATGTATACAAATTTTTATTCTTAAATTCACGTGTACATTTTTCATTGTTCGCAAATTTTACACCAATGTGAATATTTGGTAATTGTTGTCTAAGGCAGTTCGTTCATACGAGCCACCACTGCACGGAAAATGTATTCATGATGAATACATAATAATTCTTTGGCGATCAACCGTCGTTTGTCGCTCGCCTCGTCGCCCTCTCCGTAGATAACCCGTACATCTCCACGGGTTAAAGTCGCGCGTCCATCCGTGATATATTCGAACGCTATTGATGAGACTTTTTCTCTTGTAGCATTATTCCAGTCCTTTACTGCACCCTCAAAACTGACTTTCTCAACAATAATATCTCTGATCTCTTTCACGAGATCCAGTTCGATTTCAAGTAAACGAATTCTATGAAATATGCATTTACTCAGTCTCACAAGTCCATCGTACGTTGTCTTTTGGAAGAGAATACCAACGGGGTGCGTAGGCTTAGGTCTTTTGTATCCCTGGTGCTGTTTTTCTTCGGCACCAAAGTTTTTCTTCTTGGACTCTTTCATTTCCAATAAAATAGCTTTTTCGTTGTAAGCTGTCGTAAAACTTATTTTCTGTCGACCAAGCGGGTTCATATTCGGAGTTCGATTATTGTTGGAGCCCTTTTCTGCTTTGAACCACGGGGTGATAATTGTCATCCGCTCGCAGAGGTGATGCCACTCGACGGCGTTGAGGGAAATGTCGGCAGCGTGACGGCCGGAGAATTTTATTGCCAGCTCGAAGTCGTGCCCGTTTACTAGCGCAAGCCCCACAGAGACCGTCTTACTACCCGACGCATTCAGGCTGTATGTTGTGGATAATAACATTGCCTTGCTCAATGCTTGCCAGCCCGTTATAGGGTCAAGCGTATTGTCTTCTTGGCGTGATCGCTTCGCCTCGGACGTCGATGTAGTATTTACAATGGACGACGGAAAAAATTCGCCCGGCACCAATAATTTTTTCCTGGCTTCCTTTACAGCGTCGGTAAAATTTTCCATTTTTCACTATGATTTTGGAGGATATTTGAGAGAGATAGAGAGACTGCACTGTCCAAGGCGTTGAGCCGTAATGACTCCAGGGTGAAGGCACACTCGGGGGCTAGAGCCGGAGAAAGTGATGCAATTTTCCAGGGGAAGGGGTAAAGACACGCCTCAAAGATTCTGTTGTCCGAGGCGGGGGTGTGTACGCTCCATTGGGCCTCGGAAGCTGTGTAGACCACCTACGACGAATCGCCCTTTGACTAGCCCTGTCCGAAGTGACATAACTCTTCCCAAGATTGGTGTATTCCAATACAGGCGTGTCAATACACAAACGTTTGTGGAAAAAACTGAAAATTTACAGCTATTCGCGACACTCAATGGTCAAGCGTTGAAAGACGAGGACAAACTTCCTCCGGGCGGAAAATTAAATGAATAGAAAGTAAAGCGTTAAACACAGGGTACAATGAGACGCTCTAGCCTTTACAACGCAAGGGGGTTCCACGCCTGTGAAGCCATCGCGGAGGTGTAATAAAATACTTAAGCATGGATACTCCCTGGACCGCAGCGTTCGAGTACTAGTTTTTATAGTACGTAGTCCGAAGGGTTTTTTTTTACCTAGTGTTTCGGAATGCCCGAAAAAAATTAGAAAAGGATAGTTTTTAACTAGCCAGTGATACTTCTCGGGTCATTGTAGATAAGTGGGGAGGAAAACTATAAGTTTGCGAGTTTTACAGAAATATGCATTATTTCGTGTAAACGCTTGAGCCGAAACATTCTCAGCATTTTTAGTCAGTGGTACTAAGTTTTGTTGGAGTCTTCGTGTGAGTTTTTCAATAAAATTAATAAAAATGGTCGACGCAGCGGTGATCCGTGAAATTGTTCGTGCGGTGCGAATGGTGTTGGAGGAAAACCCCCTCCCGTTCATGACGAGCTTGTTGGCACGCTCTAACGATAGAGCGTTAAAGTGTATGCGCCATGATGCTCTTATCGGACGCCTTAAGTGTCTGATGAATAACGTTCCGGTGAAGAATATTATCAAATTATATAACTCCGGAAAGTTCAGTGTGAGTTATGAAGTGCTGAAGATTGCTTGTGCTGCGATCGAAAAGACGTCCTTCAGCTCATCCAGAGATGCTGTTGCTCTCCGCGCCGAAATCGCCAGTTTCCGTAAGTACTAAAACTGTAACTTTTTTATTCCTCGTAGGGGGAAGCTTTGTTATGGTGAAAAAAAATTTCGAGTTTTTAATGAAAACGGGGTTCAGAATGTTCCAATACATCGAAAAATCACATTTAGAAAAAATGTCCGGATGTGTGTGTGCGTGTGTGTGTGTGTGTGTGTGTGTGTGTGTGTGTGTGTGTGTGTGTGTGTGTGTGTGTGTGATCAATAGTCAACGCTTGGTCAAAATTTCATTTAAAAAATGTGCAGTTGTTTTTGTACGCCATTTTTAATTTCTTCGAAAATGTCTGTGCGTACTATAGCGCTCGCAATTTTTTGCTATCGGGCTAAAAAAACGCGCACACACACACACACACACACACACACACACACACACACACACACACACACACACACACACACACACACACACACACACACACACACACACACACATAGAATATGATCACCCGACGTTCTCATTAAAATCTCACGGAAATCTATGAAACCGTTTAAATTTTACGTCATTTTGGATTTTTTTTTTAATTTCATGCAATTTTTTAAAGCGATATGAAAATTTCAATTTCCAACTTTTAGGAAAAAGCGATATAATAATTTCAATTTTTAAGGAAGAATATAGTAGAACCTTACTTATCCGACGTACACTTTCCCTCAGATATCTTTAATTATTTTCGACGGTGAAAATTAATTTCAGATGCTCGGAAGGAGGCCGAGATGCTGGCACGGCGAGTAGAAAGGGATACGCTACTCGCCGCACAATTAGAACGACTTGCGCGAAGAGAGGAGGAGGTTGCGGTGTTGCGGGAGGTAGAAGAAGCCGGACCCTCTAACGTCGAGACGTTTGAAGATGTGATGTGGAACACTTCCGACTGCGTTGAGGAATTTACGAGAGTCGGTGCTATGCGAAGTGTCTCACCTCCACCTACCGAAGGTACGCATGGGAGTCTGTGCTACATATTAGCAATAATTACAAATAAAAATAAATGTATGTATATATAAATATTTTCTCCAGTTTTTCCAGACTCGTTCATTTTTGAGGACGTCAACGATAACTTCGACCTCCTCAACGCGACACTGAACATGTCAATAGCCGAGGAGGCGATGGATGCAGAACCAGCCATTGTGGTAGAACCAGCGGCTGAGTCGGAGGCTGTCGAACCTGCGAACGACACATTCGACGGCGAGTTCGTGTCACCCTCGCAGCCTCTGGCCTCCTCGACCCAGATCGGACAGGGGCTGAGGGACGAACCGGTAGCTGGACCCTCACGACAGATTTCTGCATCACCACAGCCAGCGGAGCCAGGTCCAGCGGTGGAGGTTTCACCAACATTCTCGGCGTATCTCCGAGATTCAGCAAGTCCACTGTCCGGTGAGTCGAAAATCCTGCACCGTGTAGAAAGCCGCCGACACTTCGCTAGGTTTAAGACAACTGGTAGCTTTATCACAGTTAGGATCCGTGAGCCTCCCGCGAACACGAGTCTTGTAGAGTGGTTAGAGGACGCCATCCGCGAGCTGCACACGCTTATCGTGAGCGGCAGTGAGCCGACGGACATGGTCGGCATAGAATTCAGATCGAACGCGTTCAAACGGGGCCCTTCAGGCATATCCTATCGACCGGTGGCTGATCTTCATTTCGATGATTTATTCGGCGTGATCAGTAGTGTCGCGCAAAGCGCTGCCGGTTTTTGCATCGACGACTCGTTTGTTATAACGAGTAGCATAGTTTCGATGCCCGTAGGGACCGGGAGGCCTAAAAAGGTACAGGGCGAGCAATTTTGGAAAAAGAAATCGGTGATACAATTTCACAATAACGATAGCTTGTGCCTCCCACGGACTATTGTAGCGGGGAAAGTATATGCTGAGCGTGGGCATATTCGGGAAGGGGCTCTCCACAACCGTTGGGACAACGTTCATCGCGACAGATCTGTGCTTCAAAAAACGCTAGCCGAAGAGTTAGTTAGGGCTGCGAATGTCGTGGTCCCTGAAACTGGCTGCGGTATAGCCGAGCTGCAAGCGTTCCAGGAAGTACTTGCCGGTGAAGGTATAGCCTTAATTATGTTTGACATTGACTCTTTCGGTAGCAGCGAGCCCGCAATTTTTAACGGCACCGATACTGTGCTGCGCTCTGTGCCGAAAGTCATACATAATATATATTTACTGCATGATACTCAAGCTCATCACTACGGGTTGATCCTCAATCTACCTGCAGCAGCCGGTGCAGCTTTTTTTTGCGCACCTTGCGGCGTGTCGTACAGTAGGGTAACAGCTCATCGGTGTGGCCAGAAATGTCCATACTGTATGACTAGCCCACCGTGCGATCCAGAGCTACCAAAGATTCGTTGCGAACCGTGCGGGCGCTTCTTTCGCGGGGAAGATTGTTTAGAGCGTCATAGGACGGTCGGGTCGCATGGGGCACAGTCGCGGCTATGCGACATGTTGCAAACGTGCAAAGGCTGTTTAAGACAGGTATATAAGAAAGATGCAGGCAAGCACGAATGCGGATTATTTTTTTGTCGAACATGTAAAGAGAAGCGTCCCGAAAATCACGCGTGCTTTATGCCACCGTTGCGGCCGTCAAAACCTTCGGAGCGGCCCGATATATTTATTTTCTACGATCTCGAGACCCGGCAAGAGCGCGAACTCGAGGGCTCAGAAGATACGCATCTGCACGATGTCAATCTGTGTCTCAGTCAGCAGCGATGCAGTAAATGCATAGGCCTGTCAGACGATGTGTGGACGTGTAGTCTGTGCCAGGAGGATAGCGAAAAAGTTTTTAAAGAAAACCCTGTAACACAATTTGTAGAGTACGCTGTACGAGAACGCTCTAACGTTGGACGCGTTATATGCATCGCACATAACGCGAAAGGATTCGATGCTCAATTCATCCTTCGGTATATTGTCGAGGAAAAGCGCATAACACCGCGATTAATTACTAACGGCACGAGTATAATGGAGATGAGCATCGGGCCAGTCAAGTTCATCGACAGTCTTAATTATTTCCACATGCCTTTTTAACAAGACTGCTAATCAGCAGTACAAAGGCCCGCTACCACCTCTCGCAGACTATTCGCCTGACACTATGTCACCGTCTGACAGAAAGATTTTTCTGGACTGGCACGAGAAAACTCGGCTAGCAGGATACGAGTTCAATTTTGCACGGGAGATCGTAGAATATTGTAGAACGGACGTAGTAATTCTTCGGAAAGCATGCGTTGCCTTCCGCAAGATATTTATCGACAGCGGAGATGTGTGTCCGTTCGTCGAAGCCGTGACTATTGCATCCGCATGCAATAAAGTGTTTCGGCGAAATTTTTTAGCGCGGAACAAAATCTCGGTTCTACCGCGAAACGGGTATCGGAGGGTAGATCGACAATCCGAGATCGCGTTAGAATGGCTGTTATGGTGCGAGCATGATTTGGGTGTGCAAATCGATCATGCGGGTCGCGGGCGCGAACATAAATTAATCGATGGTACGCGCGTAGACGGTTATTACCGAACGGCCGATGGTGTAGAGCATGTTCTACAGTTTCATGGCTGCTACTTTCACGGCTGTGACAAATGTTACAGAGACAAGAATAAGCGCGATGAAGAGTGGTGCGGCATTACGTTCGACGATCGGCTTGTTCGGACATTAACCACCTCCGCGCGTATAAAATCCCTCGGATATACGCTTCACGAGATCTGGGAGTGCGAGTATATTCGCTTGAAAACTAGGGATCCGCAAATTAACGACCTGGTAAGCAGACACCCCATTCTTCGCGATCAACCGCTAAATCCTCGGGACGCGTTTTTCGGAGGCCGAACGGGAAACACTCGTAGCTATTGCGAGACTAGAGGTACTGAGAAAATGCACTATGTTGACGTGTGCTCACTTTACCCCTATATCTGTAAGTACGGCCGCTTCCCTGTCGGTCATCCGACCGTGTATACAGCTGATACGTGCCACGAGATAGTAGGGCAAAACAACGATCTCAGCAACGTCGAAGGACTCGTACGATGCACGGTGTTACCCCCTCAAAATCTCTACCACCCTGTGCTCCCGGTACGTATGCATAATCGACTAATGTTCGCATTATGTCGAAAATGTTGCGAGGAGATGCGGCAGAGTCCGTGTCCTCACGAGAGTGAGGTTGATCGAGCTTTCGAGGGTACTTGGGTATCGTGTGAGCTTCAAAAAGCCGTCGAGAAAGGATATAGAATTCTAGCCGTTCAAGAGATTTGGCAATATAGCGTCGAACAATACGATCGGAATTGCCAAACCGACGGTCTCTTCGGCAGATACATAAACCTCTGGCTGAAAATCAAGCAAGAGGCTAGCGGATGGCCAGCCGAGTGTACGTCCGAGGAGAGTAAAACCGCGTACATAAATCATTTTCGCGAGACAGAAGGCGTAGCGCTAGATCGCGAACGAATCGACGCAAATCCGGGATTGAGATCGGTGGCAAAGCTATGCCTCAATTCGTTTTGGGGTAAATTCGGGCAACGCGGAAATCTGCCAAAGACCGAGGTCGTAACAACGCGACAGCGATTGTTACAGCTGTTAACCGATCGGGGGTGTGAAGTTAGCAAAATTATTCACGTCAACAACGAGGTGATGTACGTGTGCTGGCAAAAAACAACCGAAAGCGCCGACGTAAACCCTCATGTGAACGTCGTCATTGCCGCATATACGACGGCTCAGGCTAGACTCAAATTATATTCGTACCTTGAGAAATTAGACAAACGCGTCCTCTACTATGATACAGACTCGTGCATATATATAAGTAGTGGTATCGTAGGGGAGTACCACCCACCGCTTGGTAACCTTCTAGGCGATATGACGAACGAGCTGAAAGAGTACGGCCCTGACAGCTACATTAAACGTTTCGTCTCCGGAGGGCCTAAATTTTATGGATACGTAGTGCAGAAAGCCGATGGAAGCGAAATTGCAACGTGCAAGGTAAAGGGTATTGGTCTGAATCATAAAAACGGGGCACTGATCAATTTCGATTCGGTCTGCAGGCTCATTCGAGAACCCGGCACAGCGATATCCCTGAAGTTTAGTGCCATCCGGCGAGATGCTTTTCACCAAGTAGTCACGCGTCAAGAGACAAAAACATGCAAGCCAGTCCTCGTTAAGAGACGACGATGGGGTGAGTATGACTCGCTGCCGTATGGCTACTTGGGGTGAATCTCGTTAGAGTATTTGTAAATATTACTAACTTTTCTAATTTTGTAAAATTGTTATTTTTTGTTGTAAATTCGTATTTTTTTTGTATATTTAAAAAATGTACATTTTTGTAAATAAATTTTCGGCTTCATTGCAGGTGGCGGGTATATGTGGGAGCTATACCCGGACTTGTGGTGAGCCGCACACGCCACTATATATATATATTTCGTGTATATGATATATTAGATGTAAAAATAAAAATAAAAATTTCTTGTAAATCGTGAACAATTTATTTTTATTTCTCATCCCTCCTCACTCGGTCTTCCTGCGGAAAATCGTATCAGCCATATGTATAACTACGATTATACACTGTAAAGCATAGCTTATTATTTATAGAAGGAGCTTATTTCGCATGTACTTTCGCGCGCACGATGACAGGCACAATGGGTGGCTATTAGGAATATAATTTATAATCTAATATTTTATTCAGTTTTATTTATTCTAATCTTTTTTGGATTAGTTTCAGAGCTAAATCCTACGATCGCCGCGCTAAACGATAGCGCTGTAGCAGTTTTCTGGGCTGACCTGGAAAAAAATTAAGGATACCGTACCGACTCCTTGTAGAGAAAGCAATTTAAAAAGCTTTGTTTAAATGTGATTTTTGTTAATGGTTTTTATTTTTTATTAACATTTTTTTGCTTGTATATATAAAATAAATGCTGTGTTGTATATTTTCTCTGTATATTTAATACCCCCTCATACTCCTCGCGCCACTCATTGCCCGATATGGACCCGCGCTGGAAGCATCCATGGACCTCCATTATCGCCGGTCCTACCGGGTGCGGTAAAACGTGCTTCGTAAAGAAGTTTTTAAAATATATTTCCGCGATGGCCGACGTCGAGTTTGCACGGATACTTTTTTATTACTCAGAATGGCAGGACGGGTATGCCGATTACGGTAGAAATATCGAATTTTTAGAAGGACTACCTCAAAGTTCTGACATTGCAGGGGATCGTAGACCAAAACTTTTAATTATTGATGATTTAATGCGCGAGTCTTCAAACGGTGAAATTGTAGACTTATTTACAAAGGGGAGTCACCATAAAAATATTAGCGTGATTTTTATAACGCAAAATATTTTTCATCAAGGTCGTGGTCAGCGGGATATTTCCCTTAATACGAATTATATCGTAGCTTTTAAAAATCCTCGTGATCGCGCCCAAATCTCGCATCTGGCACGTCAAATTTATCCCGAAGATCCGAAATTTTTACAAGAAGCTTACCACGATGCGACGTCAAAACCACATGGTTATTTGCTTCTAGATTTGAAACAGTCTACCCCCGATAATTGTCGATTCCGCACCTGTATTTTTCCGGATGATACTCATAATTTTGTGTATGTACCAAAACGAGGATCCGGTTCTCGCTAATTTGTAAAGTATAAATGGACAGAAGCGAATGCACGAACATCATTCGAGTCGCGGCTATGGCTCCATCAACAACTGCTAAAGCTTCGATTGGGAAGAAGAATATAATCTTGCTGCACGCTCTATGCCATCTGGATAAACAGCAGCGTATATCACTATTACGCACAATAGACAGAAGCGGAGTTCGATCTATCTGCGAGTGCGCATTAAATACCTTAAATGGTACAGTCCCCCTGAAAAAGAGTGAGCAAATAAAACTGTCTAAGCATAAAAAAATTTTACGCCATCTCGTAAATAAAGCTGGTGGCTGGAAGAAGAAAAAACGCGTAATTGTGCAGAAGGGGAGCGGATTCTTACTACCACTTCTTCTCCCGATCATAGGGAGTGTGCTGTCTAATATTTTCACACGTAATTGACAAGATGCAGCATGCGAAGAAAATGGTTTTAGTGCCTCACGATGCTGTCATGCCATCGCGCGAGCAGATAGAGCAAACACGCTCCGTCCAAACACCAGGTACGACACTCAGTAGGCTCGATGCTGAAATGGATGATATACTTCGCTCAGTGACTCCTGCGAACCAACGAGAGAAATGGAAACTTTACCAACAGGTTTTACAACGTCACCAGTTTTTTGTCGACGAGGAGAGACGGCCTAAAATTATCACCTCTTCGGCGACTGACAAACCTGCCGAGCAAATACCCGAGGAAGTTGCAGAAGCAATTACTGAAGCTGAGAAAATATCTGATGAAGTTATTGTGGCTAGTGTACCAAAATCATATAGAAGACAAGCAGAGCAGTTATTGAATCATTTGCGCGCCAGCTCCAACACCACTCTAACGTGGGATAAATCGGGAGTGGTCCATATCAATGGTGAACCGATAAAAGAATCGAATATTATAGATCTTGTAAATGATACTATGCGCCATAGAAAAACTGTGCGTGCTATTGCTGGTGAGCAGTTTGGAAATGAGCTCAGGCGTTTAGGGATCCCTCGTGAATTCATCGGTAATACAAGCCTATTGTATGAGAGTCTAAATCTCAACACACCTGTAAACTCTAGACGGAACGTGTCAAATTCAAATCCCAATACACCAGATACAAGTCAGAATAGCTTAAATTTATCAGGCAACAAACGCCGAACTCCTACTAGCGACTCAATACGATCGTGGAAAACATTGAAACTGTAATAAAAATATAATGGATTTATTAGAGAAGTTTTATTATGATCCTACGCATCACGCTGGATACGCCGGCGCTCCAAACCTAATTCATGCAGCTGATAAAGAAAAAATTCCTGGTGAAGACGTTACTCACTGGCTAAGAAAACAGGATGCTTATACACTACACAGACCTATACGACGACGATTTCCCCGACGTCACTATGCCGTGGATAATATCGATGACGTGTGGGAAGCTGATCTCGTTGATCTACGCTCTCTCAAAGATGAGAATGACGGCTCCGTTTATCTTTTAGTGGTTATTGATGTACTCAGTAAATATGCATGGGTTGAGACGCTGCGTGATAAAACTTGTGCAGAAACTACAGAAGGATTCAAGCGAATACTGTCTAGAAGCGGTGGTCGAACGCCTGTGTGGTTACAGACAGATCGCGGCAAAGAATTTGTTGGTCACATTTTGCAGCGATTTTTGAAAAGCCATGGAATAAATTTTCGAGTGGCTCGAAACCCCGATATCAAAGCAGCTATTGTAGAACGTTTCAACAGAACATTAAAGGAGCGGATGTGGCGATATTTTACACATAAAAATACACGACGGTATATCGATGTATTACAATCTATCGTTCATGCTTACAATGATACAAAACACTCTACAATCAAGATGCAACCGGCGGCCGTGACTCTGTACAATGCAGCGATAGCACGCGCAAATATGGTCAAGCGATATAAGCAGTGTCACAAAGTGCCTAAATACAACGTCGGTGAGCTTGTACGCATCAGTAAAGCAAAGTCTGCGTTCGAGAAAGGTTACGAGGCTCGCTGGAGTGAAGAAATATTTAGGATTCACAAGATTATTACAAATAGACAACCGCCCATATATGAACTGGTTGATCTGAACGACGAAGAAATTGACGGTTTTTTCTATGAAGAAGAATTGAGTATTGTGGAGAAGGACATTGAAACGGAAGAATTTTTAGTTGACAAAATTCTCAAGACTAAAGGAAAAGGTCGTAATAAACAATACTTTGTTAGCTGGCGAGGATACCCAGAAAAATTTAATTCCTGGATTCCTGCAGCAAATATAGTGAATAAATAGTAGCAAAAATAATTGAAAATTAAAAATGAGAGATCAGTTTTATGTCGTGTTACCGAGTAACAGTAGTATGAAGTACTACCCCGATAATACGGTGGCC
Source organism: Amblyjoppa fuscipennis (assembly GCA_963575735.1). Classification (NCBI taxonomy): domain Eukaryota; kingdom Metazoa; phylum Arthropoda; class Insecta; order Hymenoptera; family Ichneumonidae; genus Amblyjoppa; species Amblyjoppa fuscipennis. The sequence goes on along the minus strand of OY754494.1, from coordinate 6,973,992 downwards.
CACTATATAACGCAGCTTCCAAAGCAATTGAAGATGCCTGGGGAGTGGGTCGTAGCCTTAACAGAAATTCAATTTCCCCGTACGTTTCTGCATGTAGATGAGATAAATGAACCTAATGCTACACCACCACCAATAACAACTCGTAGTACCCAATATGAGTGGATTAACTTTAACATTAACCGTAACCCAAAAAAGACTATCATATCGCTTGGCCCTTCTATACCTCCGCTAGGCACAGGATCTACTTTAGATTCTATACCGCAATATGCGGTGGAGAAGCTAAACGCCACGCAGACGACAATCTCGCAAGATGGTGTCACCAAGAGCGTTACGCGAAAATATACTAAGCATCTGAAAACTCATGAAGTTATAATTCCGGCGGGGCTCTACGCTAGTGTGAAAGCACTAATCGATACCATTAATGAAACAGATATATTCAAAGACCATATCTACCTTGAATATAATGAGGATGTTGGTGGGATTGTAAGCTTGAAACGAGTACCCGATAACTGCGTTATAGATAAGTGTGTACTTCCACATCTTATATGTCTTGACGATAAACTTTCTAAAGCTTTGGGTTTCGAACCTGGAAAAGTTATGGATATTCATAAACAATCGAAATTCATTGCAAATTATCCTGCTAACTTATCGCTAGCGCTTCCTGATAAATTATTTGTGTATACGGATATATGTGAAAATTATATAACCGGTGATGCTCAGACACCTCTGTTACGCATCGTACCTGTAGATAATACAAATTATATTTATGGATCCACGCAAACTAAATCATTCTCCCCGCCAATTTATATACCCTTATTACGGACCGAATTCGGTACGATCGAGATAGATATAAGGACCGACACTGGTAAACCAGTACCATTCCAGAGTGGGACGTTGACCGCTACATTACATTTTAAGCGTATACGATAAAATATATCGCTATGGATCGATATATTGATCATTACGAGAGTCAGGTTGGTGGCGGAGTTGATCGTGTTTTCATTGGTGCTCCATATCAACGAGGACATGGTCTAGGAAGCTTCCTCAGTGACTTATTTCGACGTGCGTTACCATTGCTCACTCGCGGCGCTCGCGCCGTCGGGAAAGAAGCGCTACATGCAGGGATGAATATATTGGGTGATGTTGCGCACAATACACCCTTCAAAGATTCGTTTAGAGCCCGTATGACCGAGAGTGGGAGAAATTTAAAACGCAAGGCCGACGAAACATTTGAGAGTCTCATGAAGGGTTCAGGATATAAAATACAGGACCGCTCGCCACAGCATCATTCGTTGTTTGGTCACGTCAGCCCTCACATCGGTACTCCTACACATAGAGCTCTAAAATATACAAAAATTCATAAGCCTAAAAAATCTACGAAGAAAAAGAAAAAAGTTTCATCCGCTAGACATAGTAAGAAAAAGGGACGTAAATCAACAAAGTCTAAGAAAAAGGCGACTAGAAAAACTAAGAAGACTAAAATTGTTAAGCGTAAAAAACGAACCGTTGCAGATATATTTGGATAATTAGCGAAACAATATGTCTTTTTTACACGCGCACTCTTGCGAGTGCCTGAAATCAGAACTGGATTTATTCACGCTTCCACCAACGCAGACAAGTATAGAAGGTTCTCAAGGAATTCATTATAAGCCCATTTCTTCACTGACAGATGAGGCTCCCATTGAATTTGTTGTCCCCGGACATGGTGATGAATATATTGATCTAGCCCATACTATGTTAAATTTACGTGTTAAGCTACAGCCGAGGAACGGTGTAGTTGACGCCCATGATAAAGTAGCACCTGTTAACAATCTACTGCATTCATTATTCAATCAACTTGATGTATCATTTAACCAGAAACTTGTATCGCCCTCGAATAATGCTTATGCGTACCGAGCATACATTGAATCACTACTGACTTATAAGGCTTCAACAAAAGCCTGTCAGCTCGGTGCCAGTATGTGGGTAGATGATACACCGCAATGTTTCAACTCTCAACCAGTTTCGACGGCCCCACCAGCTGAGGGTAGACCAGCCTCCGTGCAAGCGAACAAAGGTCTAGCTGCGCGGCAGGCTATGATGGCGAATGGTAAAACGGTAGATCTTACCGGATATCTACATTCTGATATCTTCAATCAGGAAAAGTTTTTACTCAATGGTGTTGAACTACGCATTCGTCTTATACGTTCGAGAGATGCTTTTTGTCTTATGGATGCATCTGGGAAGGATTATACGGTACATATAGTCGATGCCAGCCTCATTGTTCGACGTGTTAAAATTAGTCCGGGTATTTTACTAGCCCATGCTAAGGCTTTGAGTAGAGGAACGGCTAAATATCCGTTTACTCGAGTAGAAGTGAAACCATTTACTATTCATGCAGGCGTTCATGGTGAAACACTCGATAATGTTGTACTGGGTCAGCTTCCGAGACGGATAGTATTGGGCTTGGTCGATAATCGAGCCTTCAATGGAGATAGAACTATGAATCCGTTTAATTTTCATCACTACTCATTAAATTTTTTATCCCTGTACGTAGACGGTGTACAGGTACCTAGTAAGCCTTTGCAACCTGATTATCATGAAAACCTTTATACCGAGTCATACCATACTCTTGTTTCCGGTACGGGAATACTTTGGGATGACGATAGTTGTGGTGTAACAAAAGATGCGTATCCATACGGTAACTGCCTATACTGCTTCGATTTAACGCCTGATCTTTCGGCCGGACGAGCTGGTCACTGGAATCTTGTGAAACACGGTAGTGTGCGTGTAGAAATACGTTTCAAGGGTGCTTTGACGAGTACTGTAAATTGTATTGTGTACTCGGAATTCGATAATGTCGTCGAGATCGACGCATCCCGACAGGTCATGGTAGACTTTTCGGGGTGAGCCTGCGTGCTTAAATACATTCTCTAAGACTAGTAAATATGATTATATTTTAAGGATTGTAAGGTTTTCTAAATAAATAATATGTAAACACAGAATTAAGCGGATTTATGTTTTATTCAATTTTTAATCTCCCGAACGCCTCTACTAACTCCCGCATCTCATCGTCATCATAATTTATTACAATATTAGTTCTTTCCCCCGTCGCTTTCGACTCTTCTTCTTTCTTCTTCTTCTTCAACTCCTCTGCTTCTTCAGGCCTTTTTCGCTTCTCAGCTCCCGCCTGTTCGTTACGCCGTGGATGTTGTTGACGGATGCATTCACAGGGCTGCTGACGCTGCAATAGACGAATGTATATATTTAAAGAATCGGTTTTTATTACTGCGTGCTTTCATTATTAAGCAGCGTGCTATTCACCGCTGCGTGCAATTGTCTCCGCCTTTCACGAGCGAAATATTGACGTCTCCGGATAAACCATATTTTTGGAGGCTGTTTTGGATGCTGCCTCCGTTTGTCCCGGCGCGTTGTAGACTTCGTCCTTGAGTGCTGTACCCAACCATGGTTATCCCGTTCTTCCACACGTGTTCCTCTCTGCTGGGCCTCGTGGTTAGGTCTCGTGAAGACCTCCATAGACTTTGCTCTTCGGTGGACCATTTTAAGTTGTATTCCGTAGGAGAATTATTTTGTAACTGGGCTTCCACGGCGTTACGCTACCCAGCAGGACTCGTACAAGGTGTAGTAAAATAGTGGGGGTGCTAGAAGGGTCTGATTACGTCACTTTCTTCTTCGCTATTTGTAAGTAGACGTCTCAAGGGGCTGAACCCTTAGAGGTCCAGAAGAAAAAAGTCAAACTGACGAATTAGACACACCCCCGCCCATCCCCTCTATTACCAAAACCTTGTAGGTGAATCTGCACCGTTCATCGGTAGTACGCGGCGATCCTTCGACAGTAGCAGTTGTCCGTACTGGACCATAACATTTTTTCCCCCAAAATGGACTACGTCATCGATATTCAAGGGTTTTACGACAAAGATGATTGCTTCATTGCTAAAGAAGTAGCTGTCGTAACTCTTGATAAAGAGTATTTCGGGCATTGGATTACTTCACCCACATACGTCTTCACGGATCTCCCAAGAGCAGTGCGCGCGAAGAATAATTGGACGACTCGCCATCATCACGGCCTGGAGTGGTTCGAAGGAGACGTAGGACTCAGAACACTACATGCAAATCTCCGACAGATCACACGGGCTGCTGGAACCATTTATACTCGAGGACATGAGAAGGCGAAATACCTTCAAAATGTTACAGCACGTGAAATAAAAAACCTTGAAGAAACTGACTGTCCATCATTCAACGATCTGCCTTCCTCGACGCAGGTCTGTTTGCATCACGGACTTTTAAACAGACCGGAGCTGTCTTGTGCTTTAAACAACGCTGCAAAATTAAAGGAATGGATCCTTCGCGACGTACCTCCTACCGCTACACGGGTACCACAGTTTGACTTCTCACCAGGACCTTTGAATCTAACGAAACCACGCGACTGTTACTCTCCAGTCGTAACAAGTGATGAATACGATCCAGATTGGCCAGGCCTTGCAGGGCTTACACTCTAGAGTGTCACGAAGTGTTCATGCAGCCGATCAGATTCCAACTCTGTTAACGAGACCGACAGCGCTTGTTGTGAACACTGATGACCACACGCGCCCTGGAACGCACTGGGTCGCAATCTACATCGATGGCCGAGGACGTGGATCGTACTTCGACAGCTACGGCCTTCCGCCGCTTATACCAAGCCATATCCACCGCCTACGCAAGAACTGCACCCTCTATCGATGGAATACCAAGCAGAATCAGAGCCTCTCTTCAAATGTGTGTGGCCAGTTTTGTATTATGTTCCTTCATCATATGTGCGGCGGGGGATCTCTACTACAATTCCGGAATCTTTTCACCGCCGATCTCAAACAAAACGATCGAATCGCCGCAAGATTTCACAAACGTATAATGAGTAAGCTGCCGACTGCTACGAAAAACATTAATAAACACTCTGGAAACTCGCTAACAGGTCGCGGAGTCTATGTTAAAAAATTTATTCAATATTGCTGCACTAGACTTAAACATTTTTAAATCGGTAAACACAAAAAATGTAAATCTAGATTTAAGAATAAAAACGCAAACTTTATTGTAAAAATTTTAAACAGCATTATTTTTACTTACCTTCCCACCATTCCTTTCATATATATTCTTAATAAGCTGAAAAAAAAAAATAAGAGCATTTGTCCACGGGGTAATCGAACTCGTACTTTGAAGTAAAACGGACCATAAGTTCAGCGCCTTAGACCGTTCGACCACGCTAGCTTACGCGAGGCATCGAGTCAGCCTCGAGAAATACCCTACGCGCAAGCGAGAGCGCTGCATCCGTAGCTAGCAAACTCTTGGAAAATCCAATATGGCGCGCGTCACTGCTACGCCGTCACCAGCTGTCCACGGCGCTTCTGATACTTCATCCCTCAGTTGCTACACTGTCTCGGCGCTGCGCTTCTCAACACGCTCTACGCGTAAGAGAGAGAGGGTCCCCTGGCCTCGACGCTACCTAGCCGTCAGCGCACGGAAAATCCAAGATGGCGTGACTCGACGATACACCGTCACCAGCTGTCCCGCACGCTCCAGTCAGCTCTCCCCGCTCCACTACATCCCTCTCTCTCACACCCCTACCGCTATACCTCTCTCTCTCTCTCTCCATCGGCGACGCGTCAGCTACTCCAGCGCCTCATCCTGACCACCCTCTACCACCCTGGGAGATACGGGGGGAGGGGGGAGGGGGACAACCACCCTCGTGCCGGACAGCCGGGCCTAGCGGAACGACCGGGCATCACCCCCCTCCACTCCGTGACGCCGCCATCTTGAAAATCCGTATAGGTACTGACAGTTTACCCCCCACCACCATAGGCGACCGCCGCCATCTTGAAATCCGTATAGGTACTGCAGTCTACTATCGAAGATAATCACGGTGAGTGACCTATTCCTCTGGGTTATTAACATTCATTATTTTCTTTGATTTTTCGGGATAAAAAAGGTCTTTCTTATCTGCCTTCTTTCTTTTGATTATCTAATTGATCATTTGCGATATTTGCGCATATTATAGATAACATCCAAGAGGTAGCGCGCGGTATCGATGCAGACGAGCGAGGTGTTGTCGCGGATAACGCCATCATAATCGACATATCTGGAGACAGTGACAGCGGTAAGCGACCTATTACCGGCTTATTATTGTACTGTGGTTTTTATCCCGATTTCCTAGAGGTTATAAGCCTCTTCATTTAATATCTTCGTCCTCCTTCCTTATCCGTTTGTCGCCGGTTCGATTCTCGCGTTCTGATCTTCGTTGTGCCCCATTAAGTATCGGGCCTCAGACAGACGGCTGTAGTCGTAGGCTTTACGTCCTGCATCCGGAGCCTACATCCTCGTCCGTTGTATTCACCTACGGGACTTGGGTTTCGGGAATAGAACCCGCTCCAGATCTTAGTCTTTCGTTTGGCATACCAAAGCGCTGGCTGCTTCCTTTTTGGATCTACCATTTTTACAATGGGTTCCGAACAACCTACCTTATAGAAAGCACATAGAAAAATCTATTCGTGCTTGACTGGCGATCGAAACCGGACCCACTGCGTTTGAGCCTGGGCTTGAACCACTCGGTCACTACTTTCTCCTACTGGTTTATTATCGGCTATTATTAATTTAACTGGTGTTGCATTTTCTACTACCTCACCACGCGTAAACTTAGTACATAAAACAGTGTGACCAACACTTTAATAGTTACAAAAAGGAATCGATTCGCATAAAAATTTTCGACATAGAATTCTGAAAAAAGGGCACATATTATTTAAGATGTTAACACAATAAAGTATAGCTGACCCTTGGGCTATGTTTTCAAGGGGTCTGTAGGAACAAATAACTATAGACATGACGTGCTAGCGGTAGCAATTGGGGAACATTTTGGAATAATTCATAGATACTGCTTAAGGTATGTACTATCCAATGCCAAAGAGTTTTTGTTGAATCTGACGGTTTAAGTTAATTTTCAAGGAGTCTTGAGTTTCTAAACGAGTTCGTTCGCTCGTATATAAAGACACCTTTATGCGAGGCTGGCCTGTAGTGATCAGAGAAAATTCTGATAAAATTCATAGATGCTACTTAAGGTATATATTTTGGAAGAGTTTTTTCTGAAGCTGACCCTTTAAGTGCATTTTTAAATGGTCTAAACGAATTCGTTTGCTCGTTTCAAGACTTAAAACCTCTTCAACAAACAGCCAAGGTTCAGCTATAAGAAAAACTCTTTGATAATGTATATTATATACCTTGAGTAGTATCTATGAATTATTTCAGAATTTTCTTTATTTGCTACCGCTGAAGGTCATCTCTATAATTATTTGTTCCTATGGAACCCTCGAAAACATAGCCTAAGGATCAGCTTCACCTTATCGTGTAGTGAACATCTTAAATAATAGTATGTGCGATTTTTCAGAATTTTATGTCGAAAAGGTTTATGCCAATCGATTTTCTTTGTAACTGATAGAGTGCCGCGTGCGGAGTGAAATATTGAGCAAACTTACTTATATCTTACTGATCGTGGGCAATAAATTCGAAAATGCAGATTATTGGGTTAAAATTCAAGACATTTCTTGACTTTTTCTAGTCATGCCGAAATAAAATTTAACTCATTAAGATGAATGAGGATGATGTTAAGATTCGATACCGTCTTTTTTAATCCCTTATAGAAAGATGTCCGAGAAATCAAGAGAGATGACGGGTGAATCGATAACAATCCGAGAGCGGAGTTGAACCCAAACGCTAATAACGGTAAAGAAAATATTTTGTTGCAAAGTAGTGAACTCCTCAAGATTTAAATCGTAAAATTTTCATGTACGATTGGCGAAACAACGTCTGATTTCAATATCTATTTTTTAATGCAGATGGAGCAGTAGCGCTAGCAGCGGCAGTGCCAGCATCGCGTCCAGAAGGTAAAATAATTTGAAAATGTAGTACATAAATGAAATTACTATGTCTTGATTACTGATGTACTGATGCACACTGATGTAATAATATGCAGTGTCGCGGAGTAGAAAAAATATTCTGCGAAAGAAAAGGCGTCGACAGATGAAGTCTTTGGCCGGAGACGCACAAACTCGACCATACGGACACAAGCGCCGGCGCAACAGGGCAAAGAAAGTACAAGGTAACATTAATTTTTGATAATAGATACAAAATTAATTTGCTGAAATTCGTCACGGCATTTGAAGAAATTCCAAATTTCGGTAATATGAGGAAGTGCCTTTAAGTTCGTAAATCTGTTTTTATCTGCATTGTCCCTAGCTTCTCACAGCTACTTATGAATACTTATGAGGGCGCACACCTTATAGCGGGTCGGATCGGTGGATGCGTAATTACTAGTAATTGCTATTAATTACCTATGTCTCATAACTAAAGGCATAGGCAAACTGCAGAAACTCTATCCCAGATTCGCCTCAAGGCACCGGAGCGATGTTGAGTTTCGACGAGAATATAAATATAGACTACAACTATATACTTGTGGTATACAAGCATAAGTTTTTAAGCACGTAAAAATCTCATATAAGACAAATTATTCCATATAGAATTACGATCGGGAATGACAATAATTTGACCTGGTACCGATCTGTATTGGCATAAAATATTTTGAGAATGGTCTCTTAACGCGAAGGGACCACGAGTGAGCAAAAGATATCGAAATTCACGAAACGATAAGATCGTTCCAAATGATTAAGGGTTGCCCTTTTGCATACACTATTTAGATGTAACATTATTTAATGTAAATAACGGCAAATGATATTGTCAGTTATTTTTCGAATGGTACCTTAAGGCTGCCGGGGGGTGCTGTGTGAAATTGAGGGGTGCGTGTAATAGTGTTGTTCATGCGGGCGATCGTGCAGTGCATGATATAAAGTGTTGTATGGGATCGTGTAATGAGTGATATAGATATACAATAATGCATAGAATCATGTAGTGCATAGTATACAGTTTTACATGGTATAAGTGGTGTATGGTATAACCGGTGTGTTGTGTTATAAGACGCGTGTTGTGGTATAAGCGGTGTGTTGTGGTATAAGCGGTGTGTTGTGTTATAAGACGTGTATTGTGGTATAAGCGGTGTGTTGTGATATAAGCGGTGTGTTGTGGTATAAGCGGTGTGTTGTGGCATAAGCGGTGTGTTTTGGCATAAGCGGTGTGTCGTAGTATAAGCGGTGTATCGTGGTATAAGCGGTGTGTCGTGGTATAAGCGGTGTGCCGTTGTATAAGCGGTGTGTCGTGGTATAAGCGGTGTGTCGTGGTATAAGCGGTGTGCCGTTGTATAAGCGGTGTGTCGTGGTATAAGCGGTGTGCCGTGGTATAGGCGGTGTGGCATGGTATAAGCGGTGTGTTGTGGTATAAGCGGTGTGTTGTGGTATAAGCGGTGTGTGGTATAAGCGGTGTGTGGTATAAGTGGTGTGTGGTGTAAGTGGTGTGTGGTATAAGCGTATAGTGCGCTCGTGTAGTGTGTATTAAAAAATGAATCATCGATCGAGAGATTGCATAGTATAAAATGGTGCACGGCATCATGTAGTATGTATTACAGAGTGATTCTTAGTATAGAATAGTGCATGCGATCGTGTAATGTCCTTTGTAAAATGGTGCATGGAATTGTAAAGTACAGCAAATCGTATGTTGTGTGCGGTTATTGTATCTCATTGAAGTTCACGTTAAACAATTTTTCAGTGTATCTCTCTCGCCCCGCCGAGAGCGCCACTGATGCTATCTCTCTCGCACTCCATAGGGTCTCATATGCTCTTAAGATCTAAATAACGTATGCAAAATGACAACACACTATTCGGCCTTTCTCATTCGAGAGAGCGGCCTGTAATTTTCGATTCACGTCAATCTCCGAAACGCAGTCATGAATCATCCGGAGAACAGATTGTCCCATTGACACCCCGTATTTTATCAAAGCATGTTATTACTACTTGCAAATATAAAGTTTAGAATCTTTATAAGCACTCCTTCAATTTATCATTCGATAATTTAATCTTGGCCGTGAGGAATACAGCAAATTAATTATGCATTGTCAATAATGTTACTAGTGTATGTTATAACAATTACTTCAATTTTTAAGTTATTCCTGTAAAATTTCAACACAATCTAGAAATAGGAAGAAAAACCTAGAATAAAGTAAACAATTTTTTTTCAATGCGAATAATTTTATACCGCAGACAGTTATAGGCTGGGAGCCTCTTGAGATGGTGGTTTGCAAAAAAATTGGAGTCCGGACAGTTATTTGGAGAATGTCAGATTATACCCCACAGATTATATAGCACATAGAATAAGCTGAAAAATTTAACCCCAATGAAATAATTGGTGTAAAATTATAAGTATAAATGCGTCAGAAGCATGCAGCAATGCAGCCGAGAGTATACGTTTGCTATATATATAGTATACTATATATACCGCATATGGATATGTATATATAGTATATACATATATAGTGGATTTGTGTGCTTTTGCCCACATTTTTCGGAATGTGGATGCGGATGAACGTATTTACGTTGTGGTTAACAATCAGGGTATAATATGCCACTCTATTGTTGCTGTAATTCTTTACATTACGTCAAGTAATAAGAAAAAAATTGGAGTCCGGACAGCTATTTAGGGTATGTCATAATATACCACATAGAATAAACTAAAAAATTTAACGCCAATGAAATAATTGGTGTCAAATTATAAGTATAAATGCGTCGTAAGCATGCAGCAATGCAGCCGAGAGTATACGTCTGCTATATCTATAGTATATTATATATACCTCATATGGATATGTATATATAGTATATATGTATATAGTGGATTTGTGTGCTTTTGCCCACGTTTTTCGGGATGTGGATGCGGATGAACGTATTTACGTTGTCGTTAACAATCAGGGTATAATATGCACCTCTATTGTTGCTGTAATTCTTTACATTACGTCAAGTAATAAGAACAAAAAAAACTAAATATGTCGTCGAATGTGTCGTCAGCATGCAGCAATGCAGGCGAGAGCACACTTCTGCTATACCTACAGTATAGTATACATATATCTATATGTATATATCGCACGCCTAGATCAATAGTGTAACAATTTGTATAGTAATCCTATAAGAGATGTTACACTGTGATTTTAGGGGTCTGATATAGTATATATGTATACGTATATATAGTGTACATGTAAATAGTGGATTTGTGTCCTTTGCCCGCGCTTTTCAGAGCGTGGATGCGGACGATCGTATCCAGGCAACGATGAACGATTGAAGTAAAATCGGCTTCTCCATTGTTTGTGTACCTGTCTTTAGAGTACGTAAAGTAATAAGTAAATTTAACTGCGAATGTTACCATCAAATTTATATTGAAATAAGAGCAACAGACCAATATACTCATTACAGTAATGTTTCTCCAGTGATATTGTACTTTTTATTATATATTTCTCATCTGTATAATTGGAAAATGACATTCGTTTATGCGCTATTGTTGGCATTACAATTGTAAATCCATATGTCCCTTCAGACCTACTCATGTAAAACATCTATTTCTGGATTATATATGATTCCACGAAATGATGAGATGTGAATTAGGAACTAAAAAGTTATAACATGCACTACCCATATTTTTTTTATTTGTAGTGCCAAGATGTATCGTGTGTCTCATGAATGAGGTGACGCACATTTTCGTGCCGCGCGGTCACAATTGTTGCTGCGGGAGTTGCGCAACACAAATCGGCGGAGGGCGGGTCAAGCGGTGCCCAAAATGCCGCGGAAATGTCGACACGATTATTCGCGTTTTTAATTAAACATAAAAAAACTGTGTCATTTGCGGTAAAAATAATCGATGAAAATAAAATGATATTTAATTTGTAATTGCATTGTACATTTCATAATTGCTGCAAATACTTCTCTCCAGTCACCTAAATATAGCAGTATGAATTCTAAAATATAATAGTCAACTTCCTAAGAAGATACTCGCGTCCAAAGGTAGCCTGTCTGTCAGAAACATTCATTCACTGATAAGTAACTGTTCGTCTTCTGGTAAGTTTGTTTATTCACTAGTATATCAGTGAATGTGTCTGACACATGTAATTTTGAAGATTCCGATTCAATGAAGGTGACAGTATCATGCCATTATCCTTTTTTTTAAATAAAAAATCAATAAAAAAACATTAAAAGCTGTTTTAAAATTTAAAAAAAAACATTAAAAAATATGAAGAAAAAAATCGAGAAAAAAAATTAATATATGGCATTCACACTATCGCCAATAGTTGTTGGCTGCTTTGAGGTTGATTTAGGGAAGTAAGAGTTGATTTAGCTAGTAGAGTTCTAAACGTCTACTAGTGGAGCTGACTCAAGATACGAGAGTCGAACGACGCAAGCGAGCTAAATGTTCAAGTTGGGCTACCCCGCGTTTATAGAGCTATTGGCGGACGCCTCAAGGAGATTGAGCTATTCTGTGTTACGAGAAATAAATCCCGATTTCCTAATGTTGCAAGTTGGGCTATCCCGAGTTAATAAAATAATCGACAGACAATTTCAAAGTGGTCTCTTTCTCAAAAGGCGGCTTTTGCAAAGGCCACAGATGCTTTGGGTTTGCTTCCACAAGCAGTGTAGGTAAGGTTATTGGATAGATAGACTGAGTGTATTCATAGAGTTATCTGCGTCACTGCTCGCACCATGAGTGCTCATGGTGTCCAGTAAAAAGTCTGTACGAGATTCAAGGACGTACAAGGACATTGTTTCCAGGACATTGCCAGAACCTTTCCAGGTTGTATTGGGACATTTATAAAAAATGAAAATATGCATATCACGCATGACGTATGAAATAACATTTAGTCCCATAACCGTTTTCGTTCACGTTGGAATCGCTTCAGATAAAAAATAATTCAAAATCACTATGCACGAATACATGTATCTCAGCGAGCCTGAGATACACATTTTTTTACGATGGTCCGTCGTAATATACATTTTAAAACAAGCTCAAATTTATGGGGAACAAATTCAACGATAGTTCCAGGACTTTTTCAGCGTCCGGCAAAATTCAAAGATAGTTCCAGGACTTCAAAAGTCCTTCAAAAACCGCTGGAGCGTTATGAAAGCCTTGTCAGGCCTCCTCCGGATCCTGTCAGGGCCTGATGTAACACATGAAAATTTCTACTCGGATAAGCATATTTCTTGTGTCGCAAAATCATCATATTCGCTAATGATTATCACTTTTCGTCCCTAGGGAGCAGTGAAACAATGCTGCACATGCTCAGAGATTAATAATGATCATTGGTCAATAATAGGCGAATTTTCCGTCCGTGTTACACGCAACGAATGTGGTTATTTTAGCAAAGATGGGGAAAAAATAGCACAACTGTAAAATTAAATCAGTGGCTAATTATAAGATTTTTGTGCCATGGCAGAAATTTTGGGCTTTCATCTTTCGAGACAACCAAATTTTGAATTTACCACCTTTCAAATGTTTTACCGTTTGGAATTTTTAACCTTTCGAATTTTGTACCGTTCGGGTTTTTTACCTTTCGGATTTTGGCCGTTCGGATTTTTTACCGTACGGATTTTTGCCGTTCGGATTTTTTACCTTTCGGATTTCTGCCTTTCGGATTTTTCACTTTTCGGAACCGCACCATCCGGATTTGTTATTTATCGGTTTCTCAGCTTTCGCAGTTCAAAGTTGTCGTTTTTATTACCGTTAGTAATTCTACATTGTTGATTTTCTAGCTTTTCGAATTTGTCCTCTGTTCGGAATATTAAATTTCCTAACAGTAGCTTCTTCCAGAATCACTTTTCTGTATTGTATCGAGTTCGGAGTTACAAGCTTTCGGATAATTGAGATTCGATTTATGTTATTGTAGCTCCTTTATTGATCGGTATCGTTCCAATCGGGTTAATTGTCTTTCTGGTATTAACTCATTCGCATTTTACTATTTCGGGACATCGACGCTTCTGTTTAAAAAATATCGGCAATCAGTATTTTCGGATTATTTCAAGTCGTGAAAAAAAAAATCGATAATATAGCCGTTCTGAATATTCGCATTCGGGACTTTAACCCCACCCCATTAAAAATTATAATTAATTTTTTTTAAGGTTAAAAAATTAATATTAAATATCACAAACATTATCTTACTAAACTTACTAATTTAACTTTCTCATTTTTTAAATTTATAATATATTAATAATTTATTAATAATTTAAAAATATCGCCGAGTATATACGGACTTGCGCGATAATCATTCCGCTAACTCGACAGTCACCTGCCGATGCAAGGATGTAATATATATATATATATATATATTGTAACAGGACGGCTCACCACGAGCGTCCGTCACAAGACGGGGCGCCTGGAGATAGGTGACCCTCTCAACACACCTGTGGTCCGCAGTTCGGACTGGCTGGTCATCGTTATGATCGACACCTACCTTATCTTCACACCTCTCAAGACGAGGTGATCTCCCACCGGACGGAATGGAAGCCCCTCTCGTTTGGGCAAAGGATCCCACTACAAGGAGAACATTGCGCTCTCTGGGAGAAATTTCCCCTCTCGCGAGCGAAGGCTAGGCACAGCTAACAAAAGTGCGAGCGGAGCGACTCTCGAGATCATTTTCACCGTAGCCTACTTTGAGTCAGCACCTACGAGAGATCCGAGCCTCGCTCGTACTAGTACTTAGTCAGAGTCCTTAACTTTCAGATAGTTAGGGCACTCGTTACGCAATATTCCCCGCACAATTGAGTGTGGATGTTCTATTGCTGAACGAGTCTAGGTATAAATTCGAGACACTCGCTTAATTGTTAACGGTGGAACGTCGCGGGGATAGAAATAGTTTAAACGCGTGAGTTAATATCGATCCTAAGCTCGCAAACGTGATTGCGGTAATCACAACCAAGCACTCATCGACGCCTAGGAGGCGAGGTTCGAGTCACCCGACCACGTTACCAATTTTCCGCGGCGAGGATAAAATTTGAGCAAGTGAACACTTATCGACTCAATGTTCACGAAATTACGCGCCTCGTAGATTCAAGTTCTCATTCATACCTAGCTTCCGTCACTTTCGCTCGATAAACGGACATTAAGATCGGGAAATCTACCCAACTCAGATTCGTAAGACTAAATTAAAATTGAGTGTTAAGCTCCACAGGGCCGCGTCGCGCGGACCCTGTGAATACTTTTTTGTTTAGATTCAAACCAAGCCTTTAGTTAGAGCATCCGCGATCTTTTGGAGCGTCCAAGGAACGGGCGGCATACTAGGCGCTCATTCAATTTATTTTTTTTATTCTTGTGCACCACGATCGGGAAGTTTCATCGCGCGCGGTACAGTCTCGCGAGTGCAAAGCACCAATCTGTGTCGATTCGCGAGCACGCCGCAAGCGAGAGAATCAATCGAACGTTCACCTCACTGACTCCTCAGGTCACTGCGATCTTCATTCGATCCGACGCTACATTTTTATTTGAGTTTCCTCTTATTTTCCGCGGGACAACGAGCCTTCTGCTCGTTGTCTTATCGCCACACCTTCCCGGTCACTTGACCGGTGTGAAGAGAGGCATTAGGCGAAGCCGTAAATTCAACACCTTGCCTCTCCAAGACCCCGAACTCCAAATCTTAATCTAAAAACACCTTTTCTTTACCTCACTCCTTTCGTATTACTATTTCTTATATTCAGCGCTCTCGCTTCTCGAGAGTGTCTTCCTCTATTCGATCCACGAGATTGCCTATGATGAGGGGTCGCAACTCTCATGCGGCGCGAGACGCCTGAGAGAAAATTATCCAACTGAGGTAATCTCGATATAATCCTAGAATAAATTATCTACGGATCAGAAGTAACGTTTTTTTTTCCTTATCTCTCCGTCACAGCCAGTCGGTAGAATCGAGTAGAAACCCCTTGTCTGTCCCCTCACATCCTTCCTCTGAAGGCAAAGGCATTCAAGGAAAAACAACTCGAGTGTTCGAGAAATTCCGGTAGCAGTCAAAACTCTCGCTCGAAGCGACTCGTGAAATTCACAGCAAGCTAGGAATTTATCGAAACGTTACAATATATACAACGTTACAATATATATATATATATATATATATATATATATATATATATATATATTGTGACTATATATGAATATATATATATATATATGTAAATGCATATGCATTGTTATGCATTCGATGATTAATATTCAATACTAATATTATCATCATCGTCGTCACCCACATCGCCACGGTAATGCGCAATTCTTTCTCGCGCGGCTAAGTCCTCGAAGAATGAGGATTCGTATCCTGTGAAATAAATAATTGAATAAATAATGGGTTACATATTTGAAAATCTTACATCAAAAAATTGATTCACTTACCAACATCATCATCATCAGATCCCTCCGACATGCTCGGGAGAACGAGGGTGTCATCGGGGTCATCGTCTCCCTCCATATCGAACATGAATTCCTCCTCCTCCTCCCCCTCCTCCTCCTTTTCCTCTTCCTCTTCCTCTTCCTCATCTTTATCGTCCGGATCGGCGAGGAGTCGGCGGCGTGCAGCTTCATTCGCAAATCGCCCCTCCTCCTCGTCCGTTGTTGTCGTCTCGCTGTCTTCATCTTGCGGTCGTCTCTCCTCAGCATCCTCCTCGCTTGGTGGATTCAACTGGTTGACCGGTTGAATATAAGCCGGGGTGTGCATCCAAGCTGTCGGCTCATCGGCACCAACCCTCAATAGCGGTGTAGGGGAACCGTTTAACATCATAAAGTGATCCACCCTCGGTTGATGCAATGCACCTTGCGCATCAGCGTTGATCCAGCCGCGGGGGGATGCTTCCGACGCCGATGGTCCAGGGATGGAGCCATCGAATTGCTGAAACTCGCCCAGCGCAGCAGCGGTGGCGGCAGCAGCGGTAGCAGGCCCTGGCATGACTATCTCCCATGGGGTCATCCCCCAATTCTCAGGCGGTAAAAACACTAAAAGCACGTAAATGCTTACATAATTAAACGCGTACACTTCCATACTAAGATTTTTTTTTTTCAACTATTGATTCGTGGCGTAGCGCACTCGTGCACTCCTCAAACAGTTATGACATTTTTTTTTGGAGTTTTCTTCTACTTGAAAAAGTAGAGGTGAAACTGCTCAACTCGGCAAAGGGTGGATGGAGTAGGGGGGGCAAGGGAAATTTGTAGAAGCCGTCCGAAACGTCTCAGGTATAGCGGACCACTCACGGACACTTCACATTTTCTTTTTTATTGCATAGCTCCTCGATATATCCGCATTGAAAAACGGCACAATATGCCACGTGCGTACCACCTGGTTTACTTGAAAACTACCGCGCGCCATCCCTCTCTCTGTCTCTCTCTCTCTCTGACCATTGACTCTCGCTCACGCTTTCTCTATCTCTACGCATCCGTCAACACTGCTTATGCACGTTTGGTATTTTAAAAAAATTTTTTACTGCATAGTCCCCGGATGCACCCTTGCAGGTAGACTATGTGCACAAGGCTGGTTTATGTCGAAAACTACTCTCTCTCTCTAAAATGTGGGTCGAAATGTACTCAAAGTCCAGGTATAAATTGCAAACGGTTATTTATTGTATATTATTATTATATGTACAGATATTTTTAAATAATTAAAATTAAAATTAAAAATAATGTTTTTTTTTATTTTGAATGTCAATCCTTTGAAGCCCCTTAAGATAGAATGGCCGGTTGGCCGAGCGGTCTAAGGCGCCGGATTTAAGCTCCGGTTTCCCAATGAGAAATCGTGGGTTCGAATCCCACACCGGTCAAAATAATTTTTAATTGCATGGCTATCGATATCTCGGCGTAAATTATAAATCGGACTCATCTATCCAAGTATTGTGAGAGCCATCAAAGCCCAACCATTTTACATAAAGTTTCTTGGATTTTCTCTTCAATATTTTCTCAACTAAATAAATATCTGGATATTTAACGGCAAGAAGCTCTTGCTCGTAAAAACCACCGGAGATTGGTCGATCCTCATAATCTTTTAGCTTGTACGTCACGGGTATAGTTTTAACATCTCGCGATATTGTAAAAATTTCGGTTGTCCAATTGGGGGTATAACCTTTGGCGAAAACATTTTTATATTTGCTAATTCGAACTTTCTCTCCAACATTAAATTTGGATTTGTTTACATAATTAATTTGCGCTTTGTTGAATATGTGATTTAGTAAAGTCTTTTCATTTTTTGCGCAAACATCTTTTGGTTTCATCTTGATTGTACGGTGCATCGTGTTGTTGTATGAAGAAACTAAGTTATTTAGAATATCTGTCCATTTATAACTTCCGCGAAGACTAAATTGTTTCCACATCTTATTTTTTAATGTGCGATTAAATCGTTCACAAATTGATGCTTTTAAATTGCTAACTGTCGAGTATAAATGAATATTGTATTTCTTCATGAGAGATTGAAAATTTGAATTGTAAAACTCCCTACCATTATCCACACGTAATTTCGATGGAGCGCGACCTTGAATGAGTACCGATTTCATTGCATCAGTTGTATCTTTACCTGTCTTACTCTTCATTGGTACAACCCAAGCAAATTTTGGGAATATATCAATTATGGTAAGCAGATACTTGTAATTATTATTTTTACATGCATTAGCCGACATATCAACAAGATCAGCTTGCCACGTTTCATCGAGACCACGAATATCGACATGGCGACGAGGATAATTACGTCGAGCTGATTTATGTAATTCCTCTACAAGCGCTTTCTTGTGCACGCTCATTTTTTAAAACGTTCAGTCTAGAATCCAAATCGGAAATGGCTTTAGAATTTTGAGTCGCTAAATCTTGTACTGTTTGAACGTTGATATATTTAGAGTTTTAATAATATTCTGTATTGTCACCTCGAGACCTTGAACCAATAGCAGACTACTATCATTCATTTCTTTTCGTAAAAGTTTGATGGTGTTATGTATTGTACGGTGTACGATGTTTAACGTTGCGGCATCACTCTGCTGTTCCGGATTGGCAACGTTGCTGAGTCGTTTGTTCTTCAAATCATAATGGCCGTCCGCAGTTAGCTTAAATCCAATGCCTGGATTGCCGGGTGGCCCACGATTTTTTTACAGCCGCACTCTTATCCAGCTGTCGTCCGAACACATCGACGCTCATCTTGCGAATGATCGAAATCACGATAATCGATGGATTAATATATGATTTGAGCCTCTCGTAATTCCTCAATAATAATGGCCGTCCGCAGTTAGCTTAAATCCAATGCCTGGATTGCCGGGTGGCCCACGATTTTTTTACAGCCGCACTCTTATCCAGCTGTCGTCCGAACACATCGACGCTCATCTTGCGAATGATCGAAATCACGATAATCGATGGATTAATATATGATTTGAGCCTCTCGTAATTCCTCAATAATAGATATAATTTCATTTCTGTGAGATGAGTTGCCGGCTGCTTGAGATGCTAGGAGCAGACGAAGGCGATTTACCAATTCATTGGGATCATCCCAGTAAACATAATCCATCCGAACATCTTTTTTTGCCACCTTGTACTTCAGCATACCTTTTCCAGTGCGCTTGGGGTTGACAAATGATTTTGGAATATAATACTCGAACTTGACACTCTTACTCGCACGGATCGCTTCATTAGCTTTATAAAACTTTTTATGAGCATTTGTTTGAAGTACAATGGTTTTATAATTGTCCAAATCACTGATGCTCATATGAGTATCATCAGGCTCCTTTTTGAACAATAATTCGATGAGTCCGATAGTTTTATCATACCTTGCGCCACCAACATTTATAGAACCCGTTTTAAATTCTATTGGCGTGTCGCCGATCATAAACTTATCGTTAGCAAGCCTTCGCACACCATACGAACAATCTAAAATAGTTTTGTTATCTGATCGTAACAATGCAAGATACTCGTTTATCAAATCATCTTCCTCGACACCTGACTTCACCATAGTTTCATCGAGGATATTATTATCATCCGCATCATCATCTTCATCATCATCATTATCGCTATCATCTTCAACCGCCGTTTTAAAAGAAGAATTCATGTCTTCGCTGTTCTCGCCGTTGACACCATCATCATCGTATTTTTTTTTTCTTTGCTATTACTCGATTCACCATAATCTTCTCGAGTATTTTTTTTCATTTCATCTTTAATTTCATCTTTCATTTTCTCCTTGACTTCGTTCTTCACTGATGTTTTATCATAATTGTTGGCTGTATCCGACGAACGCACTAATTTTTCTAATGGCTCCACTATTGGTTTGAAGGCAACTTGCATTGCCTGTTCAATGGCCTCTCGACCTGACTTTAAGATTTTATGTTTCTTACGAATTGCATCGCTGGCTTCGACGATTTGACGCAAAACGTCTTCTTCTTTAGATATTTTTTCACGCCTCATGTTGTCGGAGCTGAGTCACGAATGCTACTGCTTCTCATTCGCCTAGTTAAGGAATATTTATTACATATTCATGCATGCAAAACAGTCAAACCCTTTCCGATATCGCCCCTCTTCAAGACCTTCTTATCCTTATCAATCCTTATCAATCACAATAAATCCATACTTTTCAAGCCAACAGGCTGAGCACAAGTTTTTGAATTCGGTGTAAGTCATATCGGTATTCACATGATCATTGTATACGTGCTTGAGATTCATATCATCCTGCTTAAATAGTACTAACAGATTGGCATTGTCACGCACGAGATGTTTGTGGATACGTGCATATGTCTGGCAGAGGTAGAATGAATCAACGTGTTCGTGTCTCCCCATTGAAAAATATGCTCGAATATTATTCTGTTTCCCACAGGCTACATCATCGAAAATGAATATCGAGTTTGGTCTAGCTTCGTTTGGTGGCACCACTTGTTCATTCTCATCGAATGGAAAATATTCAACACCGTTTACAGGCTCGAGTAATTTCTCTAGCAATTTATACTTTGGCTGCTTAAGAGATTTAGAGTATATGTAAATGTTTTCAAATCGTAATCCATTGGGATGAGTTATGAGTGTAAGCAGCGCGTTAGTTTTACCACAGTTCGATGGTCCACAGAACACAGCTCGAACTGTATTTGGTAATAAATTGCCATGACGTTTCTCAGTCATTTCCTTGTGCGCAAACTGATCAAAATTTATGACTGGTAAATCCGTGGATTGTGTCTTGAACCTCATCTTGACGAAGACTAAGGAAACATTGTATAAATAGGAGATTTATAGGCAATTTTTCTCAGTAGCGCATGAGTCTTCCTGCGGATATGAGTGTGCAGAGTCGCGCTAAAAAGCGCGGTAAAGGTTTGGTTAATAGCCTCATTAACAATCTCCCCGTTGATTTGCATCTGCCCGGTTATCAGTACTGTGGACCTGGTATGAATCTGACGAAGCGTCTCGCGCGCGGTGATCCCGGTATTAATCCGCTCGACGCAGCCTGTAAGGAGCACGATATTGCTTACTCGAAAAATCGTGAGAACATTTCCGCTCGGAACGCAGGTGACAAAGTTTTAGCTGAGAAAGCCTGGAAGCGTGTATCTGCCGTGGACGCTAAAGTTGGTGAGAAGGCAGCGGCGTTGAGTGTAACAGCCATAATGAAAGCTAAAAGAAAATTCGGTATGGGTGTCAAGCGAGCGAGTACCGCAGGACTCAAAAAGATAATTGGAGCTGCTAAGAAAGCGATGGTTCAGAGTAATGATTCAAGTGTGGCCATAAAGACGGCTCTTAAAGGTGCGCGACAGGCGGTCAAAAAGGTGGGCGGTAGGAGCAAGTTGCGTACACCTCGCATTCTCCCTGTACCGCGCAAGATCGGCGGTTTCCTACCATTTCTTGTGCCTATATTTGCGGGCCTCAGCGCTGCGGGTGCGCTGTCTGGCGGTGCAGCTAGCATAGCTAAAACCGTTACGGCCGCACAGGCAGCTAAGCGTGATTTAGAGGAAAGTAAACGACATAATAAAACGATTGAGGCTATTGCTTTGGGCAAAGATTTGCATCTAAAGCCCTACAAACGCGGTTTCGGACTCCACATCGCATCAAAAAACGGAAAGTAACGCTGCCACATCGAGCCCTAACTGATACTGATTTATTCAAATATGCTAAAATTATGAAAATTCCCCATTTTCGTGGAGTTTTCATGCGAAATGGTTTACCGAAGAGTGCTCCATTCAAGCATGAGTCGGGAATTATCAATCTTGACGATAATGATCGATCCGGTACGCACTGGGTAGCGTACAAGAAATCTAATAATAGCGTCATTTACTTTGATAGTTTCGGTGATCTTCAACCGCCGATAGAATTCATCAGTTATGTGGGTGTTGGTAGCGTGAACTATAACTATAAACAATATCAGATCTATGATACCGTGGAGTGCGGACATTTATGTCTCAAATTTCTTTGTAATGAGCTTCATCGGAAAGAAAAATATTTTCTATATAAACATATGCCATGATGCTATGCGCTCAGTTATGTATACGTCAGCATCATGAGCAATACATTTACATTGACTATATCGGGAACCTCGTCCGTTCTTGAAGCACAATATTTCCCCCCGATCGAACTTTCCCTATATAAAAACTATACTCTCGGACTTGTTGAATTGTTAACCTTCAATTCAATTCCGAACATAGATGTTGATAATAATAAACTTTACATTGGTGAAAAAGTAATAACCATCCCCACTGGTAGTTATGAAATCGAAGACATCGGAAATTACGTGAAGCAAGTTTTAATTGGTAAAAATATTGTTATCGATATCAAACCGAATAATAATACTCTTCGCAGTGAAATTAGGTGTAATCGTGACATAGACTTTAGACCTGAAGATTCTATTGGTCGGCTGCTGGGATTCACTCAGCGTATTTTGCCTGCGAATAAAAGCTACGAGTCTGACCTACCCGTAGCCATTCTCAAAGTAAACGCCTTAAGAGTCGAATGCAATCTTACGACTGGTGCTTATATAAACGAGCGAAAAGTCCACACCATTCACGAATTTTTCCCATTCGTTCCACCTGGGTATAAAATAGTTGAAGTGCCATCACAGGTCATTTATCTACCAATCATTGGTAAGATATTTGACCATATTCAGCTACGAATAGTAGATCAGGACGGAAAATTAGTGAATTTCCGCGGCGAAGTAATAACAATTCGACTGCATATTACATCCCAGTAATAATGGGTATAGTGTTTAACAGAAAAAATATTAATTATAATAAGCCATCATGTGCGAGTCAGATCAGTCGGCGGTCAGCCCCCAAGGTGTTAACACATCAGAACATACTGCTTCTAAAGAGTCTAGGACTGAAGGTCAAGCAAGGCAGAAAAAGATAATAAATCGATATTTACTTCGCGTATTTTGCATCTGCTGCTGCATACGATGGGGGAAGAAATACTCAATATTCAGACACCCATCGTCTTCGATGAATCCATAATACATTGTGAGATCCATGCTCATCAACCTTATGCATCATCAACATTCAACAATAGTGATGAGATACGAATTGCCGTTCAACATCAAGATCTCAGCTTACTACCCAGCAAGAGTTCGATTCACATATGTGGAAGACTCCTAAAGGCAGATGGAGCAGTCGTTACTACAACGAGCTTCGCTAACAATGCTATTTGTCATTTGTTTGAGGAGGCTCGCTACGAGTTGAACGGTGTAGAAATTGATCGGAACAAAAACGTTGGGATTACAAGTCTCATGAAGGGATATGTCTCTCTAAATCCGGGGAAAAGTTCGTTATTGGAAAATGCTGGTTGGCTGGATGTTGAAGAAAATTAGAGCAGACCAGTGCAGGCTACTTCGATGTATGCATACCACTCAGCTCGATTTTTGGATTTGCTGAAGATTATCATAAGATTGTTGTCAATGCTAAACACGAGTTAATTTTATCTCGAGCAAAAAGTGATGACAATGCTATTATACAATCAGCTGCAGAAGCATTTCAAATTCTTATACATAAAGTAGAATGGCTTATACCATATGTGACAATCTCAGACCAACGGAAAATACAACTACTAAAATTTATCGCTAAAGATCCATCGATGCCCATGAGTTTTCGTACTTGGGAATTGTATGAGTATCCGCTACTCCCGACTACGACGAAGCATGTGTGGACTGTCAAAACATCCTCTCAGCTGGAGAAACCTCGATATGTACTTCTAGGCTTTCAAACGAGCAGGAAAAATAAGCCGCTTAAAAATGTCAACCATTTTGATCATTGTGACATTAGTGATGTGAAATTGTACTTGAATTTACAATGTTATCCATATGGAAACTTGAATCTGAATATTGGCCAAAATCAGTATGCTTTGCTGTATGAAATGTATACGAATTTCCAATCTAGCTATTACAGTAAAGATGCCGAACCGCTGCTAAACAAAAGTGATTTTAAAAACTATGCTCCGCTAATCGTAATTGATTGTTCAAAGCCGAATGAATCTCTTAAATCCGGACCCGTTGATATTCGCCTGGAGTTTGAAGCAAAAAATAATTTCCCCGCCGAAACATCCGCATATTGCATAATCATACATGATCGAATAGTTGAATATAATCCAATTAGTGGTGGGGTGAAAAAATTGGTATAAAAGCCGACTCCCGATCATGAATCGAGTTAGTGATATTCAAGATGGATTACATCGTCGACGTTCAAGGCTTTAAGAAACCCATCGATGAGTTTGTGGTGAAAGAATTTTCCGCCCTCGGACTTAAAAGTGACAAAGCGGCACAGCCTCTGACGCTTCTCTTCCAACCACCCTGCGCATGCTCCGCCTTACCCGCAAAGTATAAGAGTATGAATTCGTGGCTTCAACGTAATTACCATAGAATCGACTGGAGCTCTGGAGATATACCCTACGAAGCAGCAGTGATCATAATTCGATCCATTTTGAAGCAAGCAAGAACAATTTTCGTCAAAGGCTTGGAGAAAAAGAGATGGATAGCACGCTTGATGGAGATATCGCTAGAATCCATCGTTGACTTAGAAACAATGGACTGCCCCTCGTTGCGGAAATTACAAACCATACCCCCCATCGTTGGATGTTTACATCACTCGAATACCCCGAAAGATAACTCTGCTGATGCGAACGTCAAGTCCTTGAAGAATTGGCTTAATCTATCTCAGGCTGTAGACGAGAAGGAGGTTTTGTAGAGAAATAAATAAAACAGGTTACATATAAAACTGAAGCTAAATAATATATATATATATATATATAGATATAATAGAAAAATTATATTATCATATATAATTATATTTAAACAGTCCAGCATTGACACACTTTTTTTAAATATCACTAGTCTGAAGATTCCTCTCCCGATGCTGGTAAGGAGATGATTCTTTTTTTCACATCGTCTCATCATCACGCAGGCTTTTGAATTCAACGCTGTTATATCGTCCACCGTAATATCTCATGTACAGTTCTCCAGCCCGTGTAGATTCCACCATTTTTTTAAATTGTTCTTTATCCTCATCGAGAGCTGTTACAAGTCTGGCAGGTAGAAATGTTGCGAATTCGTTGCCCACGTCGAGGATGATCCTCTTGCCGTATTTCGTTTCGACGAATTTGATGTGAGTGATTGGATAATCCTTCTGGACTTCCCAGTCTTTCAGCTTCCTCGTTGGAAGGAACTCGGCGATCTTGCCCACAGCGTTGATTGCAGAAAAATCCATTTTCCGTTGATACGTGGTCCCTTGATGATGATATACGAAGCCTCGAAATTTCTTGCGCGAGGAGATGTAGCTCTTCTCTTATATGAATGAGACTTTTAACTTCTTCGATGTGTTCAAAAAGCAGTCGGATACGTTCTTTGAGCTCCACACGTCTGTCCTGCATTACGTTCTGGTTTGATCTCTGGCAAACTTGCAGCAGCATCCGATTTTTAAAGGCTTAACCCCCTCCCAAAATCCTCACAGCTTCATCAATAAGCTCCGCCTTTTTTTCATTAACAAACTTCGTTATTTTTTTTCGTCATCGACACCATGACAGCCCCTTATTATCTGTGCATTCGTCGCAGCTTTCGATGTACACTTCACACATTCTCGACGGCGAGGTGCTGGACCATCGATATGCGTTCGCATATCAGAGGTATTCCAATGCTCCATACAGGGCAAGTACGATGCCAGTTCAACGTCCGCATGGAGATGCACGGGCAGCCGATCCCATAGATGATGAATTTGCCTGCTCCAGTGCCGCAAAAGCTGAGGTTTCGTGATATTTTGCAGCTCAGCCTTTGTTAATTCCCACGGATTTTTAATATTATGAACCGCGAGTACACCATTGATTGAATTCATCTTGCCTTCGAGATTAGAAGTGAGCTCTACATCTCACGACTCGGGGGTCTTATACACTCGATATTATAAACACACACAGACACACAACGATATAAAGCGTTGAATATTCCATGTGACGATGTTTGTTTACTTAAGAGTCCTCCTCCTATAAGAAATTTTGAGAACAAGGCTTGACTCATCGATGACTGTATCGATTTAAGAAACGAGCTCTGCCTCTCACGACTTGAATATTCGATGCAGCGATGTTTCTTTATTATTTATGACCAAAAGTGGGTCAGAGGGAGAAAAGCGATGAGAGATGTAGCCCTCAAGATGTCCCTTGCGCCCCAAACGTCTCTCTCTCTCTCTCTCTCTTATCAGCATCCACGGTGGGCATCCACCGCCGTGCTGAACACATGAATGCACACTCGACTAGCGTTCGATATATACAACGGACCGATACTGTTTAGTTTAACTAGCCTGTGAAAGATTTTCTTCGAGACACAACGTTCGATGGACCACACACCCTCTTGTTTGTATATACAAATACTTATCGGAGTCATATATTTGAAGTTGAGAGGTACTTGAAGGAGTCTGGCCCTTCGCGACTAACATTCGATTTTAACGCCGAAGTGTTTATTTATGAAACACCAAAGGTCGAGCAGAATAGTCCCCCTCGCCAGCGGCCCACCAACCCGCCGACCGACCACCCACCCCACCCACCGCCACCCACCAATCCACCGACCGATCACACATAAAAAATTATAAAAAATAAATTTCAACTACCCGCCCACCTCCCACCTCCCACCACCCACCTCCTCACGAACCAACCACCCACCCCAGCTACCGCCACCCACCAACCCACCGACCGATCACACATAAAAAATTATAGAAAATAAATTTCAACCACCCACCCACCTCCCCCCCCCACCAGCCACCTCCTCGCCTCCCACTGCATATCACTCGCCGATTCATGCAAAATATACAAATGCAATCAACCCACCCTCCCACCAGCCACCCACCCACCCGCCACTCCCACCAACCACCCGCCCACCCACCAAGTGGTTCGAGTCTAAGCTAAGTGGTTCGAGTCCGGGCTAAAAAGTGTCGGTAAATGTCGGGGTAGATCCCTTGAGTCAGAACCCGCTCTGTTTATCTACTAAAGATAAATAAGATTATTGGTTAGAGGCAACGAAAGTAGGATTGATCCTGCTTTCGTTCCATTCGATTTTCATTTCGTTTGAAGAAAATCTTTGGGCAGTGTAAAGTTACAATTTGCTTAGAATATATGTATTGTACAATCAGTAGAATGATTTCAATATTTCATGGTTTCCACATCTCTTCGATACGTTAAGTTCACAGAGCTTAGGATATACTGTCGGGTAGAACAATCAGTTGCAATTTAACTCTGCACGGAAAACGTTGAGCCAATAAGAATACTATACATCTTTGATCTACAAAATATATTCTATTGCATGAAAAAAATTTGGTCAGCTTATCGCAGCAATCTGGTTACAAGATCTGAAAAGTATAATTGGTTGGGCAATTTTGCAATTTCTTTATCTGTCTTTGATGTTGTCTCTTTAAAATCAAGTTCAACGAAGATTCCAACAAGTTGATAGATAAAAATTTTATTGTTAGTTCACTATGCCTACCAAGGGGCTATAGTCGACAAATGTACTTTAAATTATGTACATTCCATTTAAAGAAAATATTTGAACGGTGTAAATCTACTATTATTCTATAGCCTTAAATTCTATTAAATCGCAAGTAATTCTATTATTGAAAAAAAAAAATGAAAAATACCGTACATCCAGAATTGATTTGTTCCTGTGAGGAGTATCGATATCACAATCAGAATTTCCGGATAATCGTGTAAAAATCATTTTAATGTACGTTCGTTTCATTTCTTCTGTGTTACCAATGCGCCAATCTTGGTCGGCTTTGGTCGTATTGAAGTAGTCAAGTCCATTCGCTTAGCTTTACCACTAACAGGACCAACGCTGGAGTATCGATATCGTCATCAATCTACACGGAAAAATAAAAAAACAATCATTGTCATGTTTTTTTATTAGTTTTATTCGTGATACGAATGTCGGATCTCGATCGGCCTTAATCAATATATACGGAAAAATAAATAAAAATCATTGTCGTGTATTTTTGATTAATTTTAATTGTAGTAAATTGCAAGTAATTACATTCGCTTCGCACCATCAGTAACATGACCAATGGTCAGGCACTGTTGAAAATTACCTGGTGAATTTAAATTCTCCGCACGTGTTTTTTGTGATGCCAAAACGGTAATTGACTCACCTGTGTACCTGAAGTTTGCGAAAAATGGGACGATTTATTTGTAACCCCCGCACGTTATTCTATGCCTTCAAATCACGGTAATTAGGTATTTTCTTCGGCTTTAAGGGATTAAGTCGATAGGGTGTACCCAGCCCTACACGCGTAGTTTAACAGGATAAATTCAGCTCTATACCTAGGCTCTCATATGCAAGTAAAAGTGATCTGGCAATCCCGGTACATGTTGAAAAATATCACTTCCGGTTACTTCTCGACCCACTCGTATTCTAACATGCCCAGATAGAAAAATACTATGTGCACACGTACAATATTTATGCAACGCTTCCAGTATTTTTGTAATGCCTTCTTGAAAACTACCACTTTATGTCGCCCCCACATAAAGTAGCACTTTTCATGCATGAGGTACAAAAATAAATGTAAGGAGGAAATTGTATTATAAATTTAAGATGATCAGTTATCACTATATTGTTCATGTTTTGAATCGCATAACGTGTCATTAAAATTAAAATAAGTTCTAATGGGTTTTATTATCATTTATTTTTGGAATACAAAAATATCTTATGGCACGCAATATATTAAGTAGTACTTGCAGTACGTACTAGTACGTACGGTTCCGCTAAACCTGAGTTTGAGAGAAAATTTCGAGCATTTCTTGATGGGATAAAAATCAGAAAAAATAAAGTATATGGGAAGTGCTGTAAAGATTGTTTTTTTTTCATAATAATTCCAATTTCTCATTAACAAATTGAAGATAAAAATCATTATTCAACAAATTACCTGCCAACTTAACTATTTTCCTTAATAAAAATAATTCGATTATTTTTCTTAATACGTATGAATTTTTTCGAAATTTTTGGAATCTGAAAATTGCATTTTTTTACAGCTTGAACATCGAAAAAACGCGATTTTAAAAGATAACAAAAAATTCAGAAAACATGTATATGTATTCAGAAAAATAAACGAATTATTTTTATGAAGGAAAATAGTTAAGTGACCGGGTAATTTCTTGAATAATAATTTAATCTTCAATTTGTTAACGACAAACTGGAATTATTATTTCACAAAAACAATGTTTGCAGCACCTCCCATACGCTTAATTTTTTCAGATTTTCTCTGAAACTCACATTTGGCGGAACTGTACCGCAAGTACTACCGTAAAATAAGAAATGATTTTAACGACTCGTTATAATATGGTATAATAGACGTTTCCCCACTCTTAACGCACTTTATTTTATTTTCCTTCACTTTCTTTTATAATTACGGGCAACACTCTCGGCTTTTGATTTTTTTGAAATATTTGCTGCGTTTTGATTATTTTCCGCTTCACCACATTTCTTCCTTTTACGGGCTTGAGGTTTTTTTTTGTTGCTTTGGTAAACGGACTCAGTACAGATAAATTCATGATGAATTCTTCTTTTTCTTCAATGTTTATTGATTCACCGTCGTGTCTGAAACATCAAAAATTAAATATGAAGTTTAGAATATATTTTTGTTAAATAAATTACGAATTAAAATGGAAGTGAACAATTTCGAAAAATGAAAAAAGTATTCAAGTACCTTCGAACGGATGAAATGCGTTTGTCATGGTCCGTGCCCGTACAATTTTCAGGCCATCCAAGGAACGGTTCGGATGCATCATCTGGATATCGGATTTCTTCTGTTTCTTCCTTTTCTTCCGTTCTTTCCGTTCCTTCCGTTCCCTCCGTTCCCTCCGTTCCCTCCGTTCCCTCCGTTCCCTCCGTTCCCGCCGCCCCCTCCGCTCATTTCGCTTCCTCCGCTTCCTCCGCTCCCTCCGCTTCCTCCGCTTCCTCCGCTTCCTCCGCTTCCTCCGCTTCCTCCGCTTCCTCCGCTTCCTCCGCTTCCTCCGCTTCCTCCGCTTCCTCCGCTTCCTGGGCTTCCTCCGCTTCCTCCGCTTCCTCCGCTTCCTCCGCTTCCCCGCTTCCTCCGCTTCCCCCGCTTCCTCCGCTTCCTCCGCTTCCTCCGCTTCCTCCGCTTCCTCCGCTTCCCCCGCTTCCCCCGCTTCCCCCGCTCCCCCGCTCCCCCCGCTTCCCCCGCTTCCCCCGCTTCCCCCGCTTCCCCCGCTTCCCCCGCTTCCCCCGCTTCCTCCGCTTCCTCCGCTTCCTCCGCTTCTTCCGCTTCTTCCGCTTCTTCCGCTTCTTCGACCGGATGCATTTTAGCCGTTCTGAAATTACCGAAATAAACATTTTATAGTACCTTGCCATCATTCCTCTATCGGTAAGCTACCGATAACTCCATCCAATTTTTATAAAAGTAATTGTTAAGGTAATCCTTGCGAATAGTGTTAACTTCGCATAAGTTTTCAAGAATAGATGGTATAAAAATATGACAAAAATCAAGCATATTAAAGGTGCTAAAAAGATTAATTCCGCATAATAATAATTAAAAAATGTTATTAATAAATTGACGAAAAATAAAATTTTTCAAAAAATCTCTCGGAAACCAAACTTTTTTTTCTGATGAAAGTGATTCATTTTTCTGAATACGTATGAATATTTTCAGATTTTTAAATTCACTTTGATTTTTTTTTATATGGCAAAACGTGTAGAAAGTCAAAAAAATTCAAAGTGAATTTAAAAATAAGAAAAAATTCATACGTATTCAGAAAAATGAATGAATACTTTTCGTTAAAAAAAAAGTTATGTTTTCGGGAGATTTGTTGAACAAATTTTATTTCTTATCAATTTGTTAACAACATTTTGAAATTATTATTATGCACAATCAATCTTTTCAACATCTTTACTACATTTGATTTTTTTCAGATTTTCATAGTGTCAAGAAGTGTTTACAATTTCCTCTCATTTCTCTGAAACTTATGCGAAGTGAACACTATTTGCAAGGACTATCGTAACGTTATTTCAGCAAGCTTGATTCAGCATGACGGGGCAAATAAATGTAAAAAGTGATACATTCTATCGAAACATCTATTATCCGAATCAATTGGGACCCGAGCTCAAAATGTAAGGACACGAGAACTTAGCGCAATAGTTCAGATAGTAGAAACTATTCATACTGGCAATGGTTCAGATAACAGAGG
Organism: Amblyjoppa fuscipennis; assembly: GCA_963575735.1. Classification (NCBI taxonomy): domain Eukaryota; kingdom Metazoa; phylum Arthropoda; class Insecta; order Hymenoptera; family Ichneumonidae; genus Amblyjoppa; species Amblyjoppa fuscipennis. The sequence goes on along the minus strand of OY754494.1, from coordinate 6,942,441 downwards.
GTTCCGATAATGTGTATTCGCAAATCAAGGTTCTATTATAATTGTAATGTTACCTTGCGATACTAGTGTGTACAGGTGGACTTTTGATAAAAGTTGGGAAGTGGCTGCACGTGCCGGATCAAGCATTACAACGGTACAAAGCAAAGCCAAGTGCTGTTGTAGCACGAGAGAAGGCAAATGTGGCCAAATGGCTATTGTTGCTCCTGGCCAATAAAATAACCTGGCACCTTCCATGCGTTCGTTACAAAAAGTAGTATGTGCTCCTTGTACATAAAAGCGGACTCTCGACAGTGCTTGTGAAATCACAATCACAAGCACTATCAAGAATCCGCTTTTATATACAAGTAGCTCATACTACTTTTTGTAACAAACGCATGGAAGGTGCCAGGTTATTTTGTTGCCCAGGCGCAACAATAAAGGAAAACGGACAGATGTGTGAATGCGCACAGTATTGATGATACGTTTATGTTCCATAGTCGGAGCTTGTCGTAACTCATTATGACACGCTTTGAGTATTTATGCCATGTTTCTAGTATTTATGTAACCTTTTTGTATGTATGCCTTTTTGAAAAACACTATCTAATGTTGCACCTGGCCCCAAATAGAAGAGCACTTTTCGTGCATGAATTACAAAAAAAAATTATTCTCAAATCTTACTCTCGACTGCTCGACTCTGTAGATATAATTTCTGTTGCCTGTCCCTCTTTTGCTTTTCTTTGAACAATTATGGTTTCCCATGATGCTATCCGATGACGATGAGAATGTCGAAACGTCGACAGGAGGCCGTCTACTGATTTCATCAAAAATTCTTCGATATCGATCTCTTGCAGCTGATGAATCGAGGTCCTCCAGTAATGGAAATTTGTTTATTTTTTCCAGGTACTGAGAGAATGCAATTAACACGCTCTTTCTCCTTGATTCGGGGTGAGGTTAAAGTCCCGAATGCCGAATGTTCAGAACGGCTATAGTATCGACTTTTTTTTCACGATTTGAAATAATCCGAAAATTCTGATTGCCGACATTTTCAAAACAGAAGCGTCGATGTCCCGAAATAGTAAAGGGCGAATTAATTAATATCAGAAAGACAACTAACCAGATGAGACCGATACCAATGAAAGAAGTAGCTGCAGTAACAAGAATCAAATTTAAATTATCGGAAAGCTTAGAACTCCGAACTTGATATAATACAGTAAAAAATTATTCTAGAATAAGCAAATGTTCGAAAATTTAATACTCCGATAGTAAAGTCATGAAAGCTGGATATATCGAAAAAAAATTGTCCGAAAGATAACAAATGCGAAAAGTTAGAAAATCAACAACTTGAAATCACGAGAGTTTAGGAAGTCGACAATTCAGTATTCCTAAAGGTAATAAAAACCACAACTCGGAACTACGAACGGTGAGAAACCGAAAAATAAAAACTCCGAATAGTAGAAATCCAAAAGTTAAAAAATCCGAATGGTAAAGATCCGAAAGGTAAAAAATCCGAATGGTAAAGATCCGAGGGCTAAAAAGTCCGAATGGCAAAGATCCGAAAGGTAAAAAATCCGAAAAAGGATCGTCGCGGCAGATTAAAGCGCCGATATTTCTGACATGGCACAGAACTCATATAATTGGCCACTGATTTAATTCTGCAGTTGTGTTATTTTTCTTTCTCATCTATCCAATATTTCTTTACATTTATATTCAGGCTTGTTATTATGAGTATATGAAGGGTACAAACCAATATCGAACTCATAACGTTGAATCTAGCGGGCCTGTACGCGCCAGCGCTTTCACCGTTGAACATAGCGGCGGCAGCGAGACCAGCACACATTATAGCGTTCTGTCAAACAATATGCTACTATGTTGAACAGGACCGATTTCATCGTGTTATTAGCAAAGGGCCGTCACCGGAATAAAACCTAGACGACCGTTCGATTTGTAGAAGGTTACAGAACATTCATGTAAATTTGGAAGTCCGTGACATCGGTCCTATACGAGTGAATAGTATATTATGCCATAAGGGAGGAAAGTGTGTTTTCATCACACGGTGCAGAAATGGCCACTTTTCCGCCCGCTTCGCGTGCGGAAAACCGCCATTTTCGCACCTTGTGATGAAAAATTTCGTACATCCCTCGTGCGAAACACTTTCGTACATCCCTCGTGCGAAACCCTTTCGTACATCCCTCGTGCGCCACACTCGCCTTCGGCTCGTGCTGCAAACTCACACTCGTTAGAAAAACGTTTTTCGCCCTCGTGGAGTAATGTACTATTTTTCATCGAGTGTGAAGTTTGATGCAAAAATTCACACAATGTAAAAAGGCATTTCCTCCCGTGTGGCATTCGCTATTTTTTTCCTGACTGCGAAAAAGTGGCCATATTTCTATGCCTGCAACGAGGATGGAAATTGGCCGAGTCTTGACCAGCCCCCTAACACTCGACTACATTTCCTTAACGATCCGCTGTCCCCGTTACTGTCGCCGTTGAAACGAATCCACTATGCGGCGCTAGTAGTCACCCGCTCGGTAAATCGACTACCAGCGATCTTTCTAACCTAAGCACCATTGAATCCGACGTTTCGGTGTTTCGACGTTTCGACATCGGCTTTTTAAATTAATAGTTGTTTATTTATTGTACGTGTCTTTTTTGATAGAAGAAGTAAAAGTCCCAGCTTGATGCCCTCGAGACGTGAACATTTCATGGTCTCTTACAGTGCAACTATGCATACATGTGTGGTACTTGGCTGTACGTCGGGCTATCAGTCAAATAAAGAACAAACCCTTTTTTTCACTGTTCCGCGTAATCCAGATGCCCTGGGATTGTGGAAAATAGCTATCCGGCGTACAGACATCACGATAAAACCCGGACAGTCAGTATGCGAAAAACATTTCCGACCAAAAGACATACTGTGGAAACGTGAATTTCAAAGTCCTGCTGGTGCTGTAGTTGGTGTAGTAAGTATAACATTGATAATGAATTACTCATTGATATGTTTATTGATATATAAAGGAATGATAATTATTATTTATTGATATGAAACATTAACTACAACTATATCCTTACAGTCGCCGTACAGAATACCTCGTCTGGTAAAAGGTTCAACACCATCGATATTTCCCTGGACGGAATGTACGGAGTTGGACTGTAGAAAAACTGAAGGCACAAATGCACAAAATGATTTTGCAGAAGCCATGAACTGCAGTGGAGATCGATTGCTCGACACGGTCCCTAAGGTACATAAAAAAGATGAGCACCAAAACGAAGACAAAACAGTAATTGTTAGTTCAGGGGATTCTTCTGACGATCTACCAAGAAAGATCGATACAGGAAGTTGTGAATGAATAGCATCGATAACGTTTACGGAACTCATCAAATCAACTCTGTTGCTGCCACCTGGATGGGCTAAACACACTTTAACCTCTAATGATATGAGTGCCATATTGTTTTGTAAATTCGATTGTATTCGCGTCGGCCAAATACTTAAAACGTTTCCACTCAAGGAAGTCGTAGTTAAAAGTGACATGTCAGTACAAGGAAGTGTTTTGAGTCAACAATTAAATACACTGGACCTCAAGATCGATGTCACTCCTATGCGGACCGCTGAACAATTGCAAAACCTTTTGCTTGCACTGGATACTCTCCACGTGTGTACGGGTTCCCAGGTGCAACAAGAGCTTGATGAAATCGACTGTAGTGTCGTGAAGAAAGATCTGAGTGGGACTTGGCGACATGTCAAATGTTGTTTATTGCTCTCCAACAAAACAGCCTGTACATTTTGTCGAAGACTAAAGAAAACTGCAGCAAGAAAGATACGCCGAACAAAAATACGCCAGGAACCGAAGCGAATTCAACTAAGACTATCTCCCAATAAGAAAAAAAAATTATTGAAACTGCAAAAAAAATTTAATGCGGTGCAAAAAGCAAAAAGGCGAGCAAGATGTGCACTTTCACGATTGAAAGCCAATCTTGACGAATGCCGAGAAAAATTGAATTCGCACAGTGATAAATCTTTGGAGAATCTTTTTAAATCTTCGAAATTAGAAGAAAATCAACAACATGCTCTAAAGGAAATTCTTGCTGCGGCAAAAGCAAAGGATTCGAAAGGTCGACGATATTCAGAAGAATGGGTGTTATTGTGCATGTTGTTGCACATGCGCTCTGCCGCTGGGTACAACTTCTTACGTACCAACAATATACTTCCGCTTCCATGTCCTCGAACGGTCCGAAGGTATGTTACACATGATTATTATAAAATTGATTATGTACACATTACAAGGGGTAGTAATGTATTCATTTCTGTGTGCAATTAGCAATTCTTTGCAATTTATCTTTTGTAGATACCTTTCTAAAATCAACACCTCGTGCGGCTTCGATCCACAATTCTTCGATGTTTTGAAATTGGCTCTCTCGAAGAAACAGGATATCCAGAAACACGGAATTCTCTTGCTTGACGAAATCGGAACTCGAGAAAGTGTCAATGTCGACACAAAATCATTGACGTATAAAGGATTAGTCGATTTCGGGATAGATGGTGAAACATCTTCCGATTTTGGCGACAAAGCGAATCATGGATTGGTGATCATGTTTCAGTCGTTGATTGATAACTTTTCTCAACCAATAGCAGTTTTCGCTTCACGGGGATCAGTCAAGGGACTCGTTTTAGCGCAACTTATTGTTAAAGCAATCGTGTTACTTGAAAACGTCGGAGCACGAATTCACGGAGTTGTGACTGATGGTGCAAGCACCAATCGAAAATTTTGGTCAGAAATAGGTGTCAGCAGTGACAGGAAACATTTTAAGAACTACTTTGAACATCCGAGTATCGCAGGCAGACGAATTTTCGTTTTCTCTGATACAGCACATCTGATGAAGACGATTCGCAATAGACTTTTCAACGAAAAAATTCGACAGGTTTGTAACACTGATTCTACTTGATACTTTATTTAATGAGGACGTGCTAACAATTGCCAACCTTCGATTGTTTGATGGGCAGATGGACCCATCGCTACCGTTTATTCGATGGAAACATTTCGAAATCCTACATGAGAAAGATAAGGAACTGGCGGGGTCCAGCCAGATTCTCGTGTGCCCGAAATTGACGATCCATCACCTGGTGCTGAGTAACGCGCAAAAAATGCGAGTGAAACTGGCAGTACAAGTAAGATATTAGTTGCTATTAAGTAAACTGGAATATTTCTTTTACTACTATGATTATTTAACATCTTAATAATTTGGAAATAATAATCATTTTTAGGTATTCAGTAACTCGGTTGCCTCTGGACTCCGATTTTTCCAGAAGCATGATAAAGGCTTGAACGATTGCGAAAAAACTGCCTCTTTTTGCGATTGGATGAATAAGATGTTCGACGCGCTCAATCGTAAACAACCTGTCGACGGAGTTGAACCTGGTAATCTTGATTTCAAGGTAACTCCTGCATTTTTTTTTGTTTTTAATTTATAAAAATAATTGTTGTGGTAGCTATTATGCTATACTGTTCTGTCATTATATACACTTGACTGTAATTGTATCCCAACAAAAACAAAGACAATATTTTATATTCGATTTGTCGTGCAGATTATCCAAGAATCGATAGAGAAGCTGGATGCATGGCAACAGAACGTCGAAGCGGGCCTATTATCGGAAAAATTATTTTTAACTACACAAACCGCGGAAGGCTTACGAGTAACCCTTCAGTCTACATTGGATGTCGTGATGTATTTAACACAGCATTGCAGTTTTACGAGTGTCTTAACTGGTCAAATAAATCAAGATCCGATCGAGGTTCGGTCGTTTTTAAGCCATTTGATATTGTCTACAGAATAATTAATAACCAAAAAGCTTTCCTTGTGCTTAGCATGATTTTCTACTTTTTCTGCCGCTGCTCATAAAATATATCCACAAAATTTGCACATTTCGGCATGCTTAAAGGGGATTTTCTTAGATTCTGCATGGTCAAAGATCGATTTAAAAGATATGTCAAAAAACGATTGCTTTGCTTATGTTGTCTTACGTTGGTAATAATGCACATTTATCATAAAAACATTGCTTTTTAGATTTTCGTTCTGTAACGACTTTCATTCATGTATTATTTGTGGGATCGCATAATATTGTTTTTTGTTTTCTGCCCAATCTAGATCTTTTTTGGTACTGTACGTCAAGCAGGGGGTTGTAACGACCACCCTTCCATGCCCACTTTCTTCCAGATTTATAAGATACTCTCCACATATAGCGTTCTCAAACCGCCGAAAACCGGCAATTGCTCCATTTCTAATCACAAACCGTCCGCACCGCTAGTAACACTCGCTGATATCAAATCGATCTATAAAAATCCTCATCAACCAGATTTATCTCGTTGCATTAAAGAAAAACTAGCGACGGCTATTCAGCATGAAGAATGGTCTGCTAGCGATGTTATCGAACTCGAGCATAATTATAGTCCACCAGAAGTAACGAGTTGTGTTATGTATTACGAAACTTCTGTTCTGGCAAAACGAATTATGAACACAGTAAAGTGCATCACTTGTAAAGAAGCTCTGCTCACTTCGGAAACTAACTCCAGTCTTCCAAAAGCATGTCTCACTGATTTTCTTTCGACCGGTCCATGGATGCATTCGAACACGCACTTATACAAGTTTGTTATTTTTTTGGAAGAACGCTTTCTGGTACACCGTGATTCGACCCGCATTTTTGAATCGATACTAGATGATGTATATGAATATGATAAACTCTTTTTTCCATGTAATGAACACGCCGATGATGTTTTGTTGCAAATAATTCAATGTTATGTAACCATGCGTATGCAGCAATATTGTGCAAGCATAAATGCTGAACAAAAAAGAATCAATCAGCAAAAGAAAAAAACGGCAAAGTTTTGCAAGACGTAAGATCGACGAAACGATTTTAATATAAGTCGATCTATTGTCATATTTTTATATTGAAAATATATATTTGTAATATATAAATCTTATGAATTTCCATATTGCCCATTCCCCTTTCTCATATTTTATGTGTTGAAACAAATTTATTCAAACGCGCTGTACGTGGATGGTGTGCGCGCCACTCCGATCCCTGCGATGTAATCGTGCCGAGCGGGTGACTACTAGCGCCACATGTAGTAAGCGACATTAACGAGGACATGGTTATTCAGCACTGCCAGGGGGCTGGTCTTGACGAGCGGGAGGAAACGTATTTTAGCGGGAGGAAAAGTGAACTTTTCCTCCCGCTCGTCAAGAATTGGTCACTCCCCCCGTTACAGGCATGAAATACGGCTTTGTTAGTGTAGTCGGGAAAATAGTATATTACGAAAAGAGGGAGTAAAATGCGTTTTGTGAAGTTCGATGCCTGAGCGAAGCGAGGGTAGAAATTGACACGAGGTAAAAAGGCACTTCCTCCCTTGTCACATACGATATTTTTTTCCGACTTCGTTAAAATAACCACTATTATTTCGTTGCAAAATCATCATATTCGCCAATGACCATTATTCACCTGGGAGTAATGAAACTGTACAGCGTATGCGCTGAGGTTAATAATGATCATCGGTCAATAATAGGCTATTTTCCGCCCGTATTGCACGCAAGGAATACGGTTATTTTTGCGTAGTCGGGAAAAATAGTATATTATGCCACAAGGGAGGAAAGTGCGTTTTTTCACCGAGTGTGAAGTTTGATGCTCAAGCGAAGCGAGGGCAGAAATTCACACGAGGTGAAAAAGCACTTCCTCCCTTGTGGTATACGATATTTTTGTCCGACTCCGTTAAAATAACTACGTTTCTTGCGTCGCAAAATTATTATATTCGCCAATGACCATTACTGACCTGGGAGTAATAGAGCTGCGAGAAGGAGTAATGAGCCCTATTACTCCATTGAGTAATGGAATTGTACTGCGCATGCGCACATGTTAATGATGATCATCGGTCAATAATAGGCTATTTTCCGGCCGTATTGCACGCAACGAATGTGGTTATTTTAGCGCAGTCGGGAAAAATATATTTTCGACGGCGCTCACGAGAATTACAAAATCTACAATGCAATTATCAATTTTGTATAATTTTATTTTTATCTTTTATTTAAATTTCATCGTACACCCATTTATAGCCGGTAAAGCAGCAGGTCTGGATTTTTTTTTATTGCTCCATAAAAATACGGATGAATCGCAATATTCACAGTTCACTTTACTTATTACTTTACGTACGTTAAAGTCAGTTACACAAACAATGGAAACAGGGATTTTACTCAAATCATTCATCGTAGCCTGAATACAATCGTCCGCATCCACGCTTCGAAAAGCGCGGGCAAAAGCACACAAATCCACTATAATACGGATGAATCGCAATATTCACAGTTCACTTTACTTATTACTTTACGTACGTTAAAGTCAGTTACACAAACAATGGAAACAGGGATTTTACTCAAATCATTCATCGTAGCCTGAATACAATCGTCCGCATCCACGCTTCGAAAAGCGCGGGCAAAAGCACACAAATCCACTATACTACAGGCATAGCAGACGCGTGCTCTTGGCTGCATTACTGCATGCATACGACGCATCCAAACTCGAAAGACCAAGTGAAAAACGCATCCAAACTCGAAAGACGAAGTTTAACTTATCCTCTTACTGCAATTTGGCATTTGAAAATCATCACGGAGTTTCATTTAATGTAATGCTGTAGCCACTCTGAAGACAGTTATGTATTATATATATATATATACACAAAAGAAGCGCAGATTATTCTCTGTTCGCTAACCGTACGTCGAATATGATCGTCCGCATCCACGCTCCGAAAAGGGCGGGCAAAAGCACACAAATCCACTATACTACTGGCATAGCAGACGCGTGCTCTCGGCTGCATTACTGCATGCATACGACACATGCGTTCTCGATTAACTTATCAAAACAAAAAAAATACTTCAACTTTTATTCCTATTGCAGTGCGTCATTTGAGGTCCATATTGATTATTCATTTTTCTTATTATCCTACATACACTGAAGACAGTGTATACAATGGAGGCGGGTATTGTAATGTAATCGTCGACTAGAGTTTGAGCATGATCGTCCGCATCCACGCTCCGAAAAGCACGGGCAAAAGCACACAAATCCATTATACTGAAAGCATAGCAGATGTGTGCTCTCGGCTGCATTATTGCATGCATCCGACACATGTTAACTCATATAATAATGTTTCATTAATGGATGATATTTACAGGTTATTTTTATAGTTACTTGACGTACTTTAAAGAATTACAGAAATGATACGGGCGCATATTATACCCCGATTGTTAACCGCAACGTAAATACGTTCGTCCGCATTCGAATTTTGAAAAAACGCAGGCAAAAGCACAGAAATCGATGTAAAGCAACGCCAGTAAGAGTATTCAGCCTATAACTGTGTTAGGTACAAAATTCTTCGCATCGACAAAAATTGTTGACTTAATATCAAGAAATGGGAGTCATGATTATAACATACACTACTGATAACATTACTGATAATGCAGAGATAATCGCTGTATTCCTCACGGCCAGAATAAAATTATTAAATGATACATTAAAAAAAATGCATTTAGCTAAAAAAGTCAAGCTTGAACTATTTAGCAAAATACGGGGATTATCAATGGATAATCTATTTTCCAGATAATTTCTGATGCGTTTTGGATATTCGTATATGTCTATCATTTCGGACTGTTCTCTCGAATGAAAAACACCGAATAGAGTGTTACCGTTTTGAATACGTTATTTATATCTTAATATGAATTTCAATGAGTTACAAGTATCTCGCGTACCACACAATTTGCCGCATTTCACTATTATATGAGCCCACTCGGTATACCATATTACATTACACGATTCCGTGCACCACTATAAGCCACGGACCACTCTATAACATGCATTACACCATGCCGGGCGACGATCTATAGCCTCATGATCTCACGCATCACTCTGTAACACGCACTATACCATCCTGTCCATCATTCTATAACACGCAACTACATGATTTCGTGCATCAATATATCGCTGATTACACGATCCTATATATCACTTTATACCATACACGGCTCTATAACAAACATTACACTATCCTGTGCACCATTCTATAGCACGCATACTAATTAAGGCACATATTCTATAGCACGCATACACGTGTAGTTTCAATAAAAATACCAGTTTAGTGATGGACTCAGTGCACACTCTTTATTTGTCACTCCTCGTCTTTCGCCATCTTAGGATGCGAGTCCCGGTTTTACTCTCGGGAGGGCGCGCGCGTATCTCCGTACACTACATCCATCTTTTTCTTTTTTAGGATGAACAATCTTATCTCTAGGTAATACAAAAATATAGAATACATAATACACAATAATAGACTCGGTTACATAAGGAAATCGTCGAATTTCCTCGGAGCTTTTCGATCGCGTCGCGGTCTTTCCGCTGGGGGCCGATCGCTCAATATCGAACTATCGCCACTTATAGTCGAATTAGGATCAAGACCACAAAGTGGTTCGTCGCTCGCTTCTTTCGCCCTCGGCTTCTTCGGTGTATCGTTACACTTTTTAACAAACGACGTGTTTCGCGTGTACGTCACGTCGTCTGTCGACTGAACAGTTATAGTATTATTCGTACGACTTGTTACCGTGTATTCAGTCGGCTCAAAGTTGGTCGATAGCTTATTCTCTTTGGCAGCTTTGACTAGCACCGAATCCCCAGGAAGGATACCCGACGGTTTAGCGCGATATCTATTGTCGAAGTACTCTTTTCCGCGGTTCTTTATCCACGCATCGCGATCACGGACTTCCTCGTCTAAATTCTTATCCGCGTCAATTTCGGGTAACTTCGATTTCAACTTACGATCAAACAGCAACTCGGCTGGCGATACGCCCGTCGTCGAATGCGGAGTCGATCGATACATTAGCAAATAGTTGTAGAGCTCGGCTCGCCAATTCTTATTTTCTGAATGCGCTATTTTCGGTCGTTTAAGAATGCTACGATTCTGACGTTCGACCTCGCCATTAGCTCTTGGCCAAAACGGTGCTGAATGCGCGATTTTAAACCCGTTAACATCCGCCCACTCGTTTAAAATCGCATTCGCGAACTGCGGTCCATTGTCGCAGACAATGACCTTCGGGAACCCGTGTCTAGCGAATATTTCGCGCAATCTATCGATTATTACCTCTGTCGTCGTGCTTCGCAATATCTCTAATTCATAATATCTACTGTAGTAGTCTACTATGACAAACAGACTATCTCCGGATGGGAGAGGACCCAGCAAGTCCATAGCGAGAGATTCCCACGGCTTATCAGGCAAAGGATTCCGAGTCAACGGCTCCGGATCAGCGGTTTTCTGAACTAGCTGACACCCTTTGCACGTTCGAACAATATTCTCAGCCGCTTTGTCAATACCGTCCCACCAGACTTTACTCCTCAACCGATTCTTTATAGCAACAATTCCCGGATGACCCTCGTGGGCTATTTCCAACGTACGCTCCTGTAAACTCTTTGGCATTACCAGTCTCGTTCCACGCAGCACCATATGACCCACTATACATAATTCGTCTTTAATTATTCGACTTTTCGAACTCGATAGAGTTTCCCAGTTACCGGTTCGCAACGCTTTTCGGATTTCCGTTAACAGAGGATCCCTTGCCGACTCGGCGTCGATCTCTGCCACTGACATAGCTCGCGGTATTGTTTCAGCAGCAACCCAATTTACGTACAATTCGTCCTCGCTTTCGCTGATGTCTCGATTCTTTCCGCGATCCTGATTTAGCACAAGGCGAGACAAGGGGTCTGCAATGTTCGATTTTCCTTTTTCGTATACGACTTTATAATTATACGATTGAAGCCTCAAGACCCATCGTTCTATTCGGGCGCACGGTTTCGATTTGGGCGCGAAAATACATTCCAGCGCCTTATGGTCCGTGACCAAAGTAAACTCTGTACCGTACAGCCAATTATGAAATCGTTCACACGACCACACTAACGCTAGCGCTTCTTTTTCGGTTTGCGAGTACCTGCGCTCGCAATCTGTCAAACTACGACTACCATAGCTAACCACTCTCCATTCTCCTTTTTGTTTTTGAGTAATGACGCAGCCAACCGCTATCGGGCTTGCGTCTGCTACCACACGAGTTTCGGACTCAGGATCGAAAATTGCCAACGTTTCAGCGCTCGCGAGTTGGTTTTTTATGTCCGTAAATGCTCTGTCTTGTTCTTTGTCCCAACAAAATTTTACACCCTTTCGCGTCAATCTCCTCAAAGGCTCGCTAATCGTAGCCAGGTTTGGAATAAACGCTGCGCAAAAATTTACGAGACCCAAAAAACTGCGAATTTCTTCGGGGGTAGCAGGTGCTCTGAAGTTCTTTACTGCCTCTACTTTGGACTCTAATGGCCTGCAACCAGCTCCCGAAATCCAGAAACCCAGAAATGAAACTTCTTTTTGGCCAAATCGACATTTGGTTTTGTTTAGCGTTAACCCTTTTTCTTTCAGTCTTTCAAAAACTTTTTTCAGTCTCGCGTCGTGTTCTTCTTCCGTTCTTCCTGTTACTAGGATATCGTCAAAGAAATTTACCGTTCCCTCACAACCGCTTAATACGCTTTTTAAAATTCTTTGGAACATTTCCGGCGCGCAGCTGATACCAAACATGAGTCTTTTGTATCGAAATAAACCATCTTCGGTAGCGAACGTCGGAATCTCGCGCGATGTCGTGTCGAGTTCAATTTGGTGATATGCGTCTTTTATATCTAGTGTACTGAACCATTTCGCGTCTCTAACTTCGTTCAATACGTCCTCTAGAACCGGAAGTGGATACCGTTCTCGAATAACAGCTCGATTAGCCCGGCGCATATCGACACACATTCGAACTTCTCCCGATTTCTTAATTATCGGTACGACCGGTGACACCCACGGTGTCGGACCCTCGACTGTTTCGATTATATCTAACTTTACAAGCTCTTGAATCTGTTCTCTTACCCGGTCGCGGAGCTTGAACGGAAGTCTTCTGACTGGCTGAGCTACCGGGACGACTTGCTCATCAATCGGAATCGTTAATTGAAACCCCTTAAGTTTACCGATGCCCGCGAACAATTTATCGTCGATTTCTCTCTCTTCAACATTATCGACTTGAAGTTCCGTTCCAACCTTTATAATTTGTGACTCGCGTGCCGTCTTAAAACTCATCAACGATTTTCCCGCTCCCCGTACTACAAGAAACTCGGCTTCCACTTGTCTTTTTCCCACTTTTAGCAAACAACGAAACTCTCCCTCGAGATCGAGCTTTTCGCTTTGCGCGTACGCGTATACTACTCTATCTGACCCTTTTTTCGATACGCATTTGATACCTTGTTTTTTACACCATTGCCATGTCTCGTAGCTTATAATATTACACGATGAAGCTGAATCGACGACGATGTCCAACGTTACTCCACCCACGTCGGCGGATACGGTCTTCTCGGTTACTCTGTTGATCTCATCTCGAGTTGTGAACCCGAAAGCATAACCATTGTCGCTGGTACTCTCGTTCTGCACAATCTTGACTTGTCCCTTGTCCGTCTTCTTCGATTTTCTTTTCCGTTCTTCCTGCTCTCCAGCAGCTTTCTTCGTCTTACAGACTGAAGCGAAGTGCCCTTTCTTTTTCCACTTGTTACACTCCTTATCTTTGGCAGGACACGATGCGTCTTTAGCCATGTGCCCTGAGAAGCTACATCGAAAACATTTGCCGCTTTTCGTCTGTGTCCCGGTGCCCTCTGCTGGCTTGGTAGAGATCTTCGATACCGATTCCCCCTCCATCGATCTTGCTTGCATCGCCGATGCCTCTAAAGCTTGCGCGATGTCGAGCACGTCCGCCAAGGTCACCTCTCCTTTCTCCAAAGATCGCTTTCGTAGGTCCGACATTCGACACCCATGAATGATTTGGCCTCGAACTTCTTCACTTTCGTTATGGAACTGACAGTATTTCGCTTGCTGACGCAATCTCGTCGCATATTGTGCCGTCAGTTCATTGTCTTTTTGAGACATTCCCCGAAACACATGTCTTTCGAACGTCGTACTTATCTTCGGTCGAAACACTGCTGTTAACGCGTATTTTGTTTTTTTATACGCATCCCCGTCCGCAGCTACGGTGTCGGCGTTAGGGATTGCGTAGAAGACGTCCTGTAGCTCTGGTCCGCCATAATGAAGAAGCATCGCTTTTTTCCTTTTCTTGTCTGTGATTTGTTTACTGTCTACGAAGAGTTCGAAACTTCGAAGCCATCTTTCCCACCGAGGAAACACCGGGCTCGGATGTTCGTTCGGATTAAACTGCGTAATACTTGGGTCGCCGTTCATGGCGTATTCGTTGCAGATTGGAAAGACAAAAAACTAATCTCTCGTCTTTTCGACTCGTCGACGGGCACTGATTTTTTCCTCTCGGGATTCACAACACGCTTTTTCCCGTTTTCTTCCTCGTCGCCAATGTAGTTTCAATAAAAATACCAGTTTAGTGATGGACTCAGTGCACACTCTTTATTTGTCACTCCTCGTCTTTCGCCATCTTAGGATGCGAGTCCCGGTTTTACTCTCGGGAGGGCGCGCGCGTATCTCCGTACACTACAACACGGTTGTATAACAAGCATTAAATTAACCCATGCACTACACGATCCCGTGCACCACTATATGCACGCACCACTCTGTACCGCACATTACACTATCCCCTGCATCACTCTATACCACGAATTACACTATCCCGTGCATCGCTCTATATCACGAATTACACTGTTCCATGCATCACTTTATACCATAGACAAGTCTATAACACACATTTCACTATTCCATGCACCACTATACGCCATACACCGTTGTATAACACGCATTACATGAACCCATATACTACACTATACTGCACACCACTCCGTTAACACCCGTTATACGATTCCGTGCACTATTCTGTACCGGACGCGTTGGCTCGCACGCACAATTCCACGCAACACCCCCGATAACCTTAACGCACCATTCGAAAATAAACTGCATCTAAATAATGTATGCAAAAAGGGCAACCCTTAATAATTTGGAACAATCTCACAATTCCGTATATTTATATATTATGTTCCTCGAAATTCGATATTGAATAATTATATTTGTAATATGCGAGTATTATACAAATGTAAAGGCATGTTCTCCTATTATTGCAATTTAAATTTCTTCAAATACCGTGACCAATTTGCGCGATTGATTCTGTATACATTATAAAAATGTAATGTTACCTTTTGCTGTTTTTGCCCTCTTGCGCCGTCGCTTATGCCCGTACGGTCGTGGCTGCGGTTCTTCGTTTGAAGCCCTCATTTGCCGGCGTCTTTTCTTTCGGAGATTCTTTTTTGTGCTCCGAGATGCTGCAAATTATTTGTGCCTCAATAATGAACAGCACTCAGTAACCTCATCCATGTACGACATAACGTTAATTATTTTACCTCCTGCACACGATTCCGGTGCTGTCGCTGCTGCTGCTACTGCCCTGTCATCTCTCTCGATTTCTCGGACTTCATCTAGTGGGATTAAAAAAGACGGCATTGAATCTTAACGTCATAATTCGTTTCACTAAGGTGGTATTGTAAAGGACAAGCTTCTGACTGCAAAATTGCATTATTACACGATCTAAATAAATGCCAATCTAGAAAATGTCAAATTTCATTGAATAATCTCCATTTAAAAATTATTGCCCCAGGGTCTGTGACATAAGTTAGCGTGCTAAATATTTCGAAATAGTTTGAAGAGATTGAAATTTGTTCAGAATTTGTGAGATTTGGATTCCCTCATACGCACAGTAAATTACAGTACAGATTCTAAAGTGAATGTTAGTGAACGATAACGAAAGACGCTGCATTAGTAATAAATATTATGGGAACATTTTGCGTTCATTAAAGCTAACTCCGCCGAGTTGACATAGATTATACATCTACTGGGGACATCATGCACGCGAGTGGAAGTTTATTAGCACTGTAGTGCTCATTTCATTTGGTGGGCCATCTGCCGTTTCGCCAGATATCTGGCCGGCTATCGGGCCATTTCGCCAGATACCTTGTGATATCTCGCTGATAATTGAAAAGACTTAACAGCAGGAAAATTAATAATCGTCGATAATAAACCGGTAATAAGTCACTTACCACTGTCACTGTCGGTTACGTTGACCACGATCGCGTTGTCTACGACAGGACCTGGCGCGCCGATCTCGATATCACGAGCTACTTCTTGGATATCGTCTATGGTATAAGAGAATGTGTATGATTTTGTATCATCTGTGACGTATTTTCCGGTATCTCAACGCAAATCTCGAACAAAAGAACAAAACCGAAAATCGAGAACCAAAGCTCAAACCAGACGGGAGCGAAACGCGAAATCGAGAACCAAAAAACGTCACCTTCGGCCGTCCACCCTCGCGAATGCATTGGAGTCCCGGTGGGCGCCAGTTAATTTTTGTTTCACCGGTATTAACAACCGGACTAACCTGGAGGTCGATGGAACCGGCCTCCGCAGGGCTGATTTTTGTTTCGCCGGAATCGCCGAACCGGACTAAACTGGAGGTCGATGGAACCGACCTCCGCAGGGCGGATTTTTGTTTCGCCGGAATCGCCAAACCGGACCAAACTGGAGGTCGATGGAACCGACCTCCGCAAGGACAAAACACAAAACGATAAAAGCGGGAACGGAACGGTAACGAGCTAACACCAATACACTCGCGAGAGCAACGGTTGCGGAAATGCACGGTTTGCTCAGGGTGTAGGTTGTGGTAGAAGGGTCGCGATCCTTCGCCAATAAAGTAACGCGAAATCTTTGCTAACGAGAGCTCAAAATTTCCAAAACGAAAATAATTAATTTGGTTGGCTGTAAGCCACGGGAGCTCGCACACACGTGCATCGGGAGAGCTCAGCTGACCGAAGGATCGAGCGAGCGTAATGAGAGCGAGAACGAATCCTATACGCGACCGAAAATTTACACAAACGATAAACTCACCGAACAGCAGGAATAAATCCAATAATAGGGGGCGAGAACCGCACCTTACGATGCTCCGAGAACTTCAGCACAATCACTGCACCTCAAGAGCGTTCCGAACGCATCTCGATCACAGAAAATCGGCAACAAAACTCGCACGAGAAACGGAACACGAGTCGACCCGCGAATACCCGCGGTGACAGGTAGCGCGAGCGAGACGCACGAACCGAAGCGAGAGCGATAGCCGGAGTCTACGACAGCGCGAGCGAGACCCGCATCGCGAGCGCGAGACAATACCCGAAAAACCGTAAACACACAGGAGCGCGAGCGAAGTCCGAGCGGCCTCGAGGACGACTCTCGGTAGACTGATTTGTCTACGATAACACCTGTAACGGACCATTATCATTATTTCGGGAACTCTGACCGATAGCTACTGCCCTCTCAAACTATTTCGAAACGGGATTTCAACGGGAGCCTGTAACCGAACTGTACGAAGCGGTAAATTTCGAGGATCGTTACGATCGCTTCTCCTCGTGCAATGCGTGAAAACAAGGCTCTTCCCTATCTCGAAAACACGGCACAAGGGTTCCATCCTTGTCCGGACTAAACCGTAACTCCGCCTGTTCTCCAACGCATTGCACTTCACCGTATCACACACTAGAGCGCCGGGTTTGCACCGGACTTTGGCGTATTCGTAACGAAGCCTCGTCGAGTCTCTCCTCCAGTTGGGCTTGTAATAACTTATGGATCCGCATCACCAACTGGATTCGAAAACCCCGACTAACTGCATCTTTACTGTAACCGTAACCGTACAAAAAAATAAACGTTAGCGGAACTGTATTCCCGTAAGCTAAATCGTACCGCGATTAGCGAGAGAGGCAGCAAAACGAGATCTATACCATAAAATTCGGTATTTTCGCAAGAAAAGGTACTAGATGCTTTTTTCCTTATTTTGTGACGGTGATTCCAAAAAATCACGTCACACATCATACAAAAGGATTGCAATAACAATGCATGTAATAAGTTTTACACGTAATGGAAATAAAGTTGTTAGCAACGAATACTTTTCGAAGATTTGTCAGATTCAAATTAAAATTAACCGTAAACTTATATATATATTATTATAAATATCTATGATTCTACCCGACAATCAATAAAGCCCTAGGAAAAAATTCGCGACTATTCCCGGAGAGTCTTGCTGGCCATTAGCAGCTTAATTAGGCTCAGATGATCTCGTTCTGGGATCTCAGGAAAAAATAATAAAAATTCGGAGCTTCATATTTTTACGACTAGAGTGTTCTGGAGGTCCCAAAAATATTACATAAACTAGCGCCCGACGTAAAGTTCAGATAGGTTTATTTTGGTTATTTATCGACTTCGAAGTCGAAGTCGAAAAGTTACACTTCACGTCGATATGATTTGTTTATTTTTGTTTAGAATTGTATGTATCTATTATAGGATTAATTGCTGGTTTTTTAATAACGGAATAGTTATTTGTATGGCAACGGCGTAGAAAGGAAGTCCTTGACGAGTGTGAAAATGCCGCACGAAGGCGCGTGCGGCATTCACACGAGTCAGAACTCCCTTTTATACATCCATGCCATTCACATAATTGTTCTTAACAAATTGACAAAAATCACGCTTTCCGTTCCCGTGAAGTGTGCGTAGAAAGGCACTTTTCTGCACTAGTGCCAGAAAAATACCATATTGGGTTTGTACGCATGCGTGGTATTTATCCCGCACGCGATGAGCAAAAGTGCATTTCTGCGCACACTTCATAGGAACGGAAAGCGGGATTTTACGTGCATGCGTTAGGAAAATTTATTGATTTGAACAGCTATCCCCAAATCGTTTCAGCGTAATGCAGTTGAAAAAAGTTTAATCTGAATAGATATTTTGTTTCCGCTTGTCGAGACAATTTGTAACAAGAATAATGAAAAGTATTCCTATTGTGGAAGTGATATTACCGCAGTTGTGTATGTCAGGTGATGTTAAATATTTATAGAACTAAGGTCGACCAGATGGGCTATGTGATTATAATTCATTCATGATCAATCTTTTAATTTTATACTAAATTCTCGGCATGAGGTGATGATATGGCATATCTACATCCTTCAGACGATATGGATCTAACTCGCTCGGGAATATCGTACTTCCGATTTGATAGCCAGTTATCGGTCTGCCTCATTCGGAAGGATCGTACTTCCCGTTCGAGAGCTAGATATCGATCTGACCCGCTCGAGATCATCGTACTTCCGGTTCGAGAGCGAAATATCGATCTGACTCACTCGGAAGGATGTTACTTCCGGTTCGAAAGCCAGTTATCGATCCGGCTCACTCGACAACATCGTACTTCCGGTTTTATAGCCAGTTATCGATCTGACTCACTCGGAAGGATCGTACTTCTGATTCGAGAGTCAGATTCGATCTGACTCGCTGGAAGCATCGTACTTCCGGTTCGAGAGCCAGATATTGATGTGACTCGCTAGGAAGCATCGTACTTCCGGTTCGAGAGCCAGATATTGATGTGACTCGCTAGGAAGCATCGTACTTCCGGGTCGAGAGCCAGATATCGATCTAACTCGCTTGGGAGCATTGCACTTCCGGTTCCAGAAATAAATACCGATCTGGCTCTATTGGAAGTTACGACAGTCTTCTTTCTTCTCTTTTCACTTTCTGCCCTCTTCGCTTCTTCTCTCCTCGATCATACTTCTGGTTCGACAATTAAAGTTGTCATATCGCCTCTCCAAAATATTCCTTTATTCACAAAGCTTCCTCCATAAGGACGCCAAAAATATAGATAATTCTTTCTCATCGAAGAAGCATTACAAATAGAGGGATATTATGAAGAAGAGATATGACAATTCCAATTTTCAACGTTACTAGAAAGCGATGCAAATTTTCAACTTTTTTTTTCTCCTAAGGCCCAACCTGGAGATCCGAGCCTAATTAAGGCACAAATCGCCAACAAGTGCCTGAGAATACTGGCACATTTTTCAAACGTCTGGTATTGCTTATGGAACAAAAGCATAAATACGGATAGGTTTGAAGTTAATTTTAATTTGAATTTGACGGTTGCAGAGTTTGACAGAGTAGTGCACGTAAATATTTCGAAGAGTATTCGTTACTTTTAACGTTGCGAAACTGTGATTCCATTAAAAGCTTTTGACGAGAAAATTCCATTATCTAGGTATTTAAAAAATAATATCAAGATTACAGATACGTTACTTACCGTTTTCTAAATGATTCCCATAATTCGGACCATTCATTTGATCAGCGTCATCTAGCAAGTCAATTGGAAGTACTTCGTCTCTGTCGAGCGCTTCATCGCCAGCCTCAACACCGCGGACTACTTCAATTGGCGAGACGTCGCCTAGTATGTACAAGAAATCGAATTTTGCCAATGATTTGAATTGCATTTATGATCACAGTGTATCATCATAGTAATATCACAAAGCATTACCATCTGCATGTTCCCGTTCGACGGGCCCGTAATCTGAGTTTGACTCTGTGAAAGAAGTAATGTCGATATAGTCTATGCCAGATTCTTTGATTTCATACAAATTGGCTTTAGTAATATCGAACTTTCAACTGTCACAAGATTTGTGACTTTTGTTATGCTTAATGGGATACAGAATTATTGAATAATAACGATATCAACATTCTTTACAAGGGGCATCGACATACGAAAGTGCTGTAAACCCAAAAGATTATCTATATTTCTAAAGACTTGGGACTTCAAAACAAAAAAATAATTTATTGAGAAATATCCAGGAACTTCGGAGGTACAGCATTTTTTCAACTATATTTATACCATTGCTGTACACGATATCTCAATATTATATTTTTCTTTACGACTACACCCCCTCAAAGAAATGGATTTAAATTTACCTTGAACATCAGAACTGACGGACATATGATCAGAAACAGCAGGATCATCAGGGTCTGATTCTAAAAGAAATGATTTCTGTACTTCTTCTAAGTAAGATGGAATAAGCTACAGTAAATAATTTTGAAATACAATTGTCTCGCTAATAGGTCAATTCAAAATCCAATATAGTTCTGTGTACGATACCTTACCCCTGCTCAACGAGCGATCAAGGCAGTTTGAACAATTTATCGAGCATTCGTAGACAGTACTGCTCAAATATATAACATAAAATGTGGGTTATGTAGTATTTTTGGTAGCTCCGGAATACTCTGCTAGACGTCAAAATATGAGGTCGTGATTTTTTCTGTGGCCCCACGGAGAGATCTGAGCCTAACTACAGTGCCAATCATCAACAAGACTCTGAGAATGCTCGCGAATTTTTGCAAATGGCTTGTCTTGCTCGTTGAACACAATTATAAAAATGAATAAGTTTGAAATTCATTTTCATTTGAAGCTGACGATTTCAGAGTCTGATACTTTAACGGACGGAAATACTTAAAATTGTATTCGTTTCTTACAACGTTGAGAACTTTGGTTCGATTAGAAGTGAAAGCTTTCACGAGGAAATTGCATTTTCTATGTATTTACAAAAATTATATTAACACTAGAGATACGTTTGTTACCGTTTTCTGAGTGATACCCATATTTCGGGTCATTGAACTGTTCAGCTTCGTTTATCGGATCTATCAAGTGTCTCTCGGGCACTTGACGGTTAGCCCCAACATCGCGGACAGCGTCCATTGGCGGGACGTCGTCTAGTTTGTATACGAAAAACAATTTTGCCAACCATTAGAATTGCATTTATGATGACAATGGGTATGAAAATGGCGGCTGATCTAGCGGCCGGCGTACGTGCACCGCTAGTCGGTTACGTGTTACCGTGCATGCGGCAATCTAACATTAGCTACAAACAAAATCGGCCTAAAATTCTTTGAAATAAAATACTAAAAACATGTCATGTATTGTTTAAAATATTTACTACCCAATACGTTGAAGATGATCGTTGATTATGTGGTAAAGAGGTTCGTAGGATCCAATAACTATAGAGACGACCGCTCAGCTGTAGCGAACGAAATAGTTTCGAGACTCAAGCCTTCTAAAAAATTTATTGGAAGGGTCTGCTTTAGAAAAAACTCTTCGGCAATGTATACATACCTTAAGTAGTATGTATGAATTATTTCGAAATTGTCTCTGACCTCTATAGTTATTGGATCCTCCGAAACCCTTAACCGCATAGCCAAAAATCAGCTCCACCGTATTGAGTGGTAAATAACTGAAATAATACAAGCTATTTTTCAGAATTTAATTTCAAACAATTTGATGCAGGCCGATTTTTTTTCCATAGCTAGTATTAACTCGTGGCCCGCTAGCAGTGTGCGTACGCCGGCCGCTAGGTCGGCGGCCAGTTTCAGCCTCATTATGATCAAAGTATATCATCTTTGCAATAACACAAAGCATTACCGTCTTCATTTTCCAGCTCGATGGACGCATCATCCGGGTTTGACTCTGTGAAATGAAAGGAATAGACTATAATTTCGATATAGTCTATGCCTGATTTGTTGCTTGCATACAATTTCGCTTTAGTTATATCGAACTTTAGATTGTCACAAGACTTGTGTTTTTTATGCTTAAGGGGATACAGAGCTATTCAATGATGACGTTATCGACATTCTTTACGAAGAATATTGATGTAGTAATAGTACTTTGCGATACTAATACGAAAAAATGGTCTTTCGACGAAAGTTGTGAAGTTGGCTGCATGAGTTGTAGACGAGTGTTGCTCGGAGTGTTGCCTACTTTCCAACCGCCGGAGGGAGACCGCTTTTTCGTACAAGTATCGCATACTACTTTTTGTAACAAGTGCACGAAAATAGCCGCTTTTCGTGCCGGTAAAGTGTGTGCAGCAACATAGCTACACTGCCAGATAAGTGTGCCGAAAAGTAGCTACAATGTCAGATGACTGCGCGAAATTAGCTATAGGCGAGGTAACTGTGCGTAAAATTATCTACATCGAAATAAGTATGCGCAAAAGTATCTACACTGAGATAAGTGTGCGCGAAAACATCTACCGAATTTTTCACGCATCCTCTGCTAAAAAGCGCCACTTTCCTCACGCTTTAGGAAAGCACGCAAAGCGGGATTTTTCGTGCACGTGTTACAAAAAGTGATTGAAACCAAAACACGATCTATATTTGTAAAGACTTAGAACTTCAAAGGGAAAATAATGTATTGAAATGTATCCAGAAAGTTCGAAGATACAGCATTTTTTGCAACTACATTTATTATACTCAGTGCGAAAATAGCAGTTTTACGCACGCTTTGCGTGCGCAAAACTCCCATTTTCACACCTTGTGAAGTAAAACTTTGTACGATATTCGTACGAAAACCTTTTTCTGAACTCGTATGATTGCAACACTACCTTTGCCTCGTACTGCAAACTCACAATCGTCAAAAAAAGTTTTCTCGCACTCGTATCGTAATGTACTATTATACCACTGGTGTACACGATATCTGAATATCATCATTGTTTACGACTATACCCCCCAAAACAATGTATCTAAATTTACCTTGACCATCAGATCTATCGGACATACGATCCGAAACAGAATCTTCAGAGTCTGATTCTAAAACAAATAATTGAAATATACCTTTCATAGTAATTAAATGATCTACAGATGTAAAACAAGATTTTTAAAAATACTTGTACATGAGTTGTATAATATACCGTCATTAGCGGCTGCGACTGGTTCGTCCACAAAAGGCACTCCTTCGAAAATATCCCGATCGAAATCAAGATCCTCATCTTCAATAATAAAATAAAAGACAAGAAATTAACATAAATTAAATGGTTGAATCATATTTCATTTACTCCTCGAATGAGATCAATTGTAATAATTTTATTTACTGGCGCTCATAGTTTGCGGACTTTCCGTCATCTCGAATTCATCCTCTGGGGGATTGTTGGCGATGATTTCGAGTCGTTTTCGCATGTGGCCTTTCAGAGAAGCCGCCTTGTCCAAAAATTCGGCCGTCAGATCGCCCGCATGCAACTCTGTCCAAGCTAATGAAATCGATATAGTGTCTTGATAAATAGATTTTGTGAGTATTTACTATACTTCGTGTCAATATCGATCATTAATGGCTTCAACTTAACTTAAGAAGCCCAATCTCTTAAGTAACAAAAAGTGTATTCCTTTCTAAGTAATCACACAATTAAATAATACGATTCAATGCTATGACGAACCTTGAAGAAGCTCACGTTGTGTAAGGTCTGCTGAAGTATTATTTTTTTGAATTAAATATTGCCGCGTGTTGTCGTCGAAATAAGCGGAAGTAGAGGGCTCTCCGATGTGACGTCACTACCGTGAGGATTGAGGAGCGCGCAATCGGCACGAGAATGAGTAGTTCTCGCCGAGTTGGGAGAGCGAGCAGATCGGCGACGCAAATCGGTCTTTTGTACCCACATTGTAACGGAAATAATAAACGATTGGTTTCAGTTTTTTTCTATTAAAAACCCTCGGCCTAATTTCATTCTGGATCCTTACAATCTCAGAAGTGGGATCGACGCTAAACCGTAACCGAAATCAGGCATCAAACGATACGGTGTCGCGAACTTTCCGTGTAGTTCGGTGTGGTGGGAAAAAGAACGCGTGCCGAAATATCGAGAGAGGTAGTGGATAGCTGTTGCTGCGAGTACTAGCTGCGTGCGAAGAGTACGATCGTGAAGATACGAACAGATCCAAAAAGGCTACCTGCTCTGTGTGCCGGCCTTATTTCAGTCGCATTAACCAATTGTCCTCACGCGGGCGACATTTTGGAGTACACGTACACGACCCGCTGTGTGCACGTGTCGTGTAGGTACAGAGTCCTATCGCGAGTGAGTATATCGGTAACGCTGAAAGACAGGCACTGAACAATTTTGCTGCGTGCATTAATTAATTTAAAAAAAAAAAAAAAAAGGAATTTTGCTGCGTGCAATAAAATTTCCGCTTCGTGCAAGGGGCAATATTAACCGATGTGCGTGATGGAAGATCGGTGTGATGCCGTCGTCATTGTTCGCGAAAACCCGGTGTTTCGCTAGGACAAAACGAGTATCGTCGCGCGTAACGAATTTCGAGATAACAAGTGTTGCCAAATATTAGAGTCCACCATGAGTTCCGAGAAAGCGTGTGGCCAACGTTGAACGACGAACGTATTAGTTCGACGGAGTATTTGTTTACATACAACACGCTCACACAGAATGCCGAATATCGATGGATTTACGGTTGCGGATCTGAGAGAACTGCTCAAAGCGAGAGGACTCTCACCGACCGGAACTAAAGTGGAATTGTATGGTCGATTGATGGAGCATGATCCTTCAGGCTCTTGGATGGTAGAAGCATTATCGACAAAAAAAGAGGATGATAAACAAGCCGAAGACGAAAATAACGATAGCGACGTTACTATGGTTGGAGATTCGCCGAAGAAGAATTTGAACATTGATGTTGGCGATAAAGAGACGCATAAGGAGTTAAAGATTGGTGGCAAACCACCCCCGTTATCGAGTGTCTTTAAAAATGCGAATGCGGATGTCGCGATGCTTCGAGAAATGGACTTTATACGTCGAGAGAATGCATTGCTTCAGCGTGAATTAGAATTAACAAAACTTTCGCACCGTCTACAAGGGGATACAACTCGATCTCGCGCGAGTGTGTCGCATGAACGAGCAAACATAAACATCAAAGCAGTGAGTGATTTGTTAAGCGACTTTAACGGTATCAATCGAGACTTTTCTGAGTGGGAAAAACAAATCACATTACTGTGTACGACGTACGACCTTGATGATAATCTCGCACGAATTTTGCTAAGCTCGAAGCTGAAAGGTAAAGCCGCTAGCTGGTTTCACTCGGATCCAGAGCACATAACCATGACCATGCCGACTTTACTTGCTAAGATGCAGAAGATGTTTGACAACCGCCCCAGTAAATTAGAGCGATGAAAGACCTTCGAAGTAAGAGTGTGGCAAGGTAACGAGTGTTTCAGTGATTATTATCATGATAAATTGATTCTCGCAAACAGAGTACCTATACATGAAGAAGAGTTGATCGATTACCTTATCGACGGTATATCAGATACAACTCTATGCAATCAGGCGCGAATGATGTCTTTTAAATCGACGATTGAGCTTCTTGATGCTTTTAAGAAGATAAGACTTCGACCGGAGATCAAACCTCGTTCGAAACAAACGTCGACCGAAAAGACGAATTCACCCAAAACGGACCAGCAGCAGAATCCGGGAGAAGTGTCCCGCAGAGTGATTAAATGATACAATTGCAATGTTTCTGGGCACACATCGAAGGACTGTACGCAACCGAAGAGATCGAAAGGAGTTTGCTACACCTGTAACGAACCGGGTCACATATCAAAGAATTGCCCGACGAAATTGAAGCCAGAAGTCAGCCTGTGTACAACAGTCAACGAAGAGGACGACGAATATCGACATGACGTTGTGTACGAAATAGATCATAAAGGGTCGAGTAAGGTATTTCGGGTCACCACACTACTGGACACCGGTAGTCCGATCAGCTTTGTAAGAGAACAATACATCGATAGCGAAGATCTAGAAGCTCTATGCGAATCAGACGGTCCATTTTTCGGAGTAAATCAATCTCCGTTGAACGTTGTCGGTAAAGTAAAGGCTAAAGTTACGTTAGACGGAGCTGTAAGAGATGGCATCCAACTGTTTGTAGTCGGTAATAATACGATGACTGTTCCGGTAGTACTAGGTCGACAAGGTTTGAAAAAGTTCGGGATAAAGTTGTCGAAGCCTGCACAATTTCATGTGGCAATTCAAGAAATACTTTGTATTTCTGTCTACGAGGGAGAAAATAATCTAGTCGATTTATTAGATGTAAATCCGGCGACTCCTTATGAGGCCCAAGATCGAGTCCGTAAGCTTTTCGAAACGGAGTATTTGAAACCGAAACGACCTGAAAATCCGAAAGTAAAAACCGAATTAAAACTTACATTGCACGATCCGCGATCGTTTCACTGTACGCCGCGAAGGTTGTCGTACAGTGAGAAAGATGAGTTACAAGTTATTTTGGATCGTCTAGTCGAAAGAAAAGTAATCCGTCCTAGCGACTCGGAATTCGCATCACCGATCGTTTTGGTTAACAAGAAAAATGGCGAGTTGAGAATGTGCGTTGATTTTAGAGTCCTCAACAAAACGACTGCGCGTGACAATTACCCTCTGCCTTTAATAGAGGATCACCTGGAGGTTCTGGGTAACAAAAGGTATTTCAGTCTAATAGATTTAAAGGACGGTTTTCATCACGTAACAGTTGCGGAAGAGTCAATAAAGTATACGTCATTTGTAACACCGTTAGGACAGTTTGAATGGCTGAAAATGCCCTTCGGCCTTAAGACAGCGCCGTCAACATTTCAGCGGTTTATTAACGAGATTATGTCCGAATTGATTAGGTCAGGTGACGTCCTGGTGTACATGGATGATATATTGGTAGCATCCGAGGGATTGGAGCACCATTTGGAAATCCTGAAACGCGTGTTTAAGCTCATGGTTGATAACAAATTAGAGATGAGACTAGATAAATGCAAATTCCTTGAAACGGAAATCGAGTACCTCGGGTATCTTGTGTCGGAGCACGGTATCCGCCCTACGAAAAGCGGAATCGAGGCAGTCGCAAAGTTTCCCATTCCAAGGTGTGCCAAAGATTTGCATAGCTTCCTCGGCTTGTGCTCTTATTTCCGAAAGTTTATAGAGCAGTATTCTGTCATTGCCAAGCCACTGTACGATTTGATAAAAGAAAACGCTACTTTCAAATTCGGTGAGGCGGAGCTCGACGTGTGTGAACGACTAAAAGCTTTGCTTGTCGCAGCACCGATACTAAGTATTTATAGCCCGAAAGACGAAACAGAATTGCACTGCGATGCCAGTTCGATTGGGTATGGTGCAGTATTGATGCAAAAAAAATCAGATCACAAGTTTTATCCAGTGTTTTACTTTTCTAAACGCACAACTGACGGTGAATCTAAGTATCACAGTTTCGAGTTGGAATCTTTGGCGATCATCTACGCCCTGGAACGTTTCAGGATATATCTTCAGGGTATTAAGTTTAAAATTGTAACGGACTGTAATGCACTGACTATGACGTTGAATAAGAAAGAAATTAACCCTAGAATCGCGAGGTGGGCATTGGCTTTGCTGAGCTACGACTACGAGTTGGAGCATCGCGCCGGTACGAAAATGAAGCACGTGGATGTGTTAAGAGGAACGATCGGGGTAATCGAAGATAATCCGTTCGAATGGAATGTAACGATTAGTCAGAGTCAAGATCCTAAAATCGTGGAAATTCGCGAAAAACTCGAGCGTGAACAAGATCGGTTCTTCGAAATGAATAACGGGTTGATCTATTGCAAACATGATAAGGGTTTACTATTTTACGTCCCTGAGCAAATGGAAAAAAACGTGATTTTCAAGTACCACGACGAGATGGGACATCTCGGTACTCAAAAAACAAGCGAAGCGATAATGCAAAATTATTGGTTCCCAAAGTTGAGAGAAAAGGTTCACGTACATATAAAGAATTGTTTAAAGTGTATATCGTACTCACCGACTTCCGGAAAAATCGAGGGCTATCTACACTTGGTACCTAAGGGCAACGTTCCTTTTTCGACGGTGCATATTGACCACCTAGGCCCAATAGATAGTAGGCATTTGGTAAAGAAACACGTTTTGGTTGCAGTGGACGGCTTCACCAAATATGTTAAGCTGTATGCGACAAAAACAACGGCGAGCAAAGAAGCGATAGACAGTCTAAGACAATACTTCGAGAATTATAGTCGGCCGAACGCTATAATCTCGGATCGAGGAAGTTGCTTCACTTCAAGAGAATTCGACGATTTCATGATCGAAAATCACATTAAGCACATAAAAGTAGCGACAG
Source organism: Amblyjoppa fuscipennis (assembly GCA_963575735.1). Classification (NCBI taxonomy): domain Eukaryota; kingdom Metazoa; phylum Arthropoda; class Insecta; order Hymenoptera; family Ichneumonidae; genus Amblyjoppa; species Amblyjoppa fuscipennis. The sequence goes on along the minus strand of OY754494.1, from coordinate 6,913,633 downwards.
CGTCCCCTCAGGCCAATGGCCAAGTTGAACGTGTAAATCGAGTCCTTGTGCCAATGCTAGGTAAAATTTCGGACGATACGGTCGGAAAACACTGGTACAAAGTACTCAATGACATAAAGTTCGCTCTGAATAATACAGTGAGTAAGTCAACCGGGCAGACTCCAAGTATGCTATTATTCGGTGTTAGTCAGCGTGGAAAACCTTTCGACGATCTCAAGGAATACCTAGATAGCGAAAGCGAGAAAGGCCGAGTAGATCTAGATGAACTTCGTGAAAGTGCCGCGCAGAAGATCGAACAATGCCAAGCGTATAATAAGACGTATTATGATAAGAAACGAAAAGTAGCGAGCGATTACGAGGAGGGTGACTTTGTAATGTTGCGCAACTTCGACACCACATCTGGCATTTCGACAAAAACCCTTCCTACTTTCAAAGGGCCATATGTTATCGTTCGGAAACTGAGAAATAACAGGTATCTTGTCGGTGACGTGACGGGTTTCCAAAACACGCAAAAACCCTATCACGGCGTCTGGGAAAGCAAAAATATGAGACATTGGACTGATAACCCAACCTTAAGCGACGACAAGCTGCTATAAGAAACATTATGTACGTGTATCTATTTTATTATTGAAAAATAATACGACAATAATAAATTTTGTTAAATCCGAAACGGATTCCTGTCAGGTTGGCCGAGTGTAAGGTCTGCTGAAGTATTATTTTTTTGAATTAAATATTGCCGCGTGTTGTCGTCGAAATAAGCGAAAGTAGAGGGCTCTCCGATGTGACGTCACTACCGTGAGGATTGAGGAGCGCGCAATCGGCACGAGAATGAGTAGTTCTCGCCGAGTTGGGAGAGCGAGCAGATCGGCGACGCAAATCGGTCTTTTGTACCCACATTGTAACGGAAATAATAAACGATTGGTTTCAGTTTTTTTCTATTAAAAACCCTCGGCCTAATTTCATTCTGGATGCTTACAGTTGCTTGTAAACGGTCGAATATCTCGGATGCCGTTTGATTTTCTTGTTGCGTCTCAGACTTTCAACGTCGTTTCGGGCTTTCGACGCCAACTTGAGGAGTTTAACTGTCCGAGGGAAAAAAGGAATGTGGCAACAAATAGGAAAGATATCGGTGGGAAAAGGAACAGATATTGTGAAGGTAACAAACCTAAAAACATCCAGGCACTGGGATGTGTCCCGAGTTCGTCAGCAAGTATGCTGTTGTATGATTTTACCACGTTGTTGGTACGCTTTGACAGACCGAACACACAGAAACCTGCAGGCTTGACTATACGCAACCACTGTCGCTCATAGTATGCGAGGAAGCCTCGAAACGTCGTTGCCACTTCGGCTGGTAAATCGTTTTTCAGCGTCTCGTATTCCGGTAGAATTAACGCTTCGGGTAAAAATGCCAAAGCCATAAGTTTCCTTAGAAACTTCTTGGCGACATCGTTTCCGTTCACGAAACCGTTCAACTTCAACTTGTTGATTTTTTTCAACAAAGCCTTGTTAAACCATATTGATAATTAAAAGCCGAAATTATAATTAATATCTATATACGATCAGGGCTTGAAACGATTCCGTGAACACATGGCGGTTCGCATCCTTTACAGTGTTCATAACTTTTTATTCAAATTTTTATGTAAACAACTCTCGATGAACAATTAAACGCTAATAAACGTTCGCATAACTCTCTCCGTTGGAGTGAATTATTCTACCAATGTCGGCTTCATCATAGAAGAAGCTACGTTTTGGCAAATAAATTTTCATCAGTAGAAATCTACAGATTAACTTTGATGAAATCGAGTCAGGAACTGGCCACTGGGAGCTATCAATCACTTCTCCCCACTGTCGATGTAACCACTGCGAGGGATCACGCAGCTCTGCCGTTCACTTGAGATTCGTTGTTGTATGAAATCGCTTATCGCATTGGATAAAAAAAATATAATATTAATCGCGCATTCTGTTAGCAGTTTGCAATGAATTATGAACTCTCGTGTCTCGCATCTAACATGCGACTTTGGTAAGATAATGAGGTTATAGAATGGGATTTAATTTTTTTGCTAATTGTTATATCCGCAGTGACTCAGTTAGCTACTCTGAGTACTGCGGGAGCTGTTAGCCCCAAGGTTCAGGGATTTATCCAGTAAAGGGTTGAAACCCAAGTGAATTATATATGCACGATTTATTATATCAAGATTTAATTACAATATTTTAGACAAGTTTTAATTACCAATTGTTGTGAAGTACACTTCGTACGCTTATCTTCCTTCCGAAGAGTGTATATATCTTACGGTATTACTAACTAACCGTAACGATGATTGAATACAATATTGACTGCCGAGTGCCTGTTTGTGGTCTCCTTATATAGGGATAAGAACAGGCACGTCGGCTTAATTTTAGTGGTGTCAGCTATTTGGTAGATCGATTGTTTAAACAATTACCTCTTCCGGGTTGCTTGACCGGCTCTCTGTTTCCGATATTTCCCAATAGCTGACTCGACTAATCAGTTGCTAATGTCTTAAATGCTATTTCGTGGGTGTCGTTACTTCCGTGTTTCGCAATGATGCGCGCTCGTTCGATGATGCGTCGTGCGCGCATTCCGGTTGGGCAATGACCTGGGGTACAACAACATCCCTCCCCCCTAGGGGGAAAAGAAATTTACGATTTCTTTTTGGCTCGTCTCCGGCGAGATGTACTTGTGATGTACCCCGTGCCTCGATTTTTTACGCCTTAAGTTTTTAGCGTTATTGAGTTTTAAGCGATACTTTTTCGGTCGTCCGTTCGCGAGGTCGATGCAGTGTAAAAGCGAACTTCGCCGCCGAAGTCGCTGACGATCGCGGATTGATGTCCGGTGTAGTGCTTAGCACGACGTTTCGTGCCTATATTAGCTGGTCGTTTCGCAATTTTTCGTACATTGTGACATCGACTGCTATCGCCTGCGACTCGTTCTGTCGTTATGGATCCACCAGCGTATAAGGTAAGTCTCTTAAGAATTTTCTTATGATACCGAGACATTGGATGATTTATGCATTGGATGATTTAAAAATCATCCAATGCATAATGCATTGCATTATGCATAATGTATGCATTGGATGATTTAAAAATCGCCGTTTGTGATTTTGTTTTTTCCAGAGGAGGCGCGTGGCGTTTTGCTGCTGGGAGGCGTCCTACAGTCCGGAGGAGAGCCCGGAGGCTGCGCCCGGTCGTTCCCCGAGCCCGGACGGTCAAATCGTCGAGGTCGTGGAGGACGTTGGTACCGGGTCGGCAGTATCCGCTGAGCCGGAGGTCATTGACCTGGTTTCCGATGAGGAATCTTCCGCCGATGGAGGTTCCTTCAGGGCATCCCCTGTTTCCTCGGCCAAGGATTCGTTGTCCGATCTCTTCGACGAGGATTGGTTTTCGGATCTCCTTGACGAGGATTTGTTCTTGGAGACCGATTCGTCCTTCAACGAGGACTCGCCTCCGCCCACCACTGGGGATTTTGGGCTGCAGTCGGGCACGCTGATCCCCTGGGTCTGCAGCTTGCCATTCGGAGTCGACCTTGGTGTCGTTACTCCTTCCCAACCGGTATCCGATGCGTGGCCGATCCAGGGTCCCGGGTCTGGCAATCGGCCGGCGGGTGCCTCGGACTCGGAGTCGGAGGCCGTGGACGACGAGGATCCGATGTCTCGGATCTGGCGTGCCGATCGGGCCGAGATGGATTGGCGTCGGGCTGAGTGGTATTGACCGCCGAGGCCCAATCCCCTCGTCGGATGTTTTATTTATATAAAACTTATTATATTTATTTATGATTATTGTTTGTAATATTTTTACAAATGTGTTTTTTTTCAATAAATGTTTGTTAACACTTTCCGTGCTTTCCCTTCGACTTCCTCTTCGTTGCGGGTTTAGGTTAAGCGGCACGGGGCGTGCGTATGGCCTCTGATTTCGCCCTTCGACACAGGGCAATATAGCCGGCGAATGCGAAGAGGGCGATAGCACCGAGGGAGTATTGTCCTACCAGGTGGTATAACGACGAGGGATTCCTCGTTTCATGCGGGGTAGTTTGGTCCAAGTTTTCTTGGATTTGTCGTATCTGGATGCCGACTTCGTTTAGTTCCCACGGATTGGTTACTGCGTGCTCGAGCGTTGTCTTACGGCTTTCGCTTATCGTCCTCGGAATTTCTTCCTCCTCGGCGGAGAGTAGTGTGAGATTGTAGTTCGGCACATAGCAGGTGTCGTTTATCCGTTGCTTCCACCGTCGCACCGTCTCGAGTTTGAAGGCCGCGGCGGGGACCGTGCATCGTTCCCGGAGGGTCACTAGCCCCGCGCCCTGTATTATTTCCTGCTGTGTCGGCTTTCCTTGACAGTCGACACTCGCCGTCTCGTCGCTCGGTGCTATGTACAGCCATTGCCCTGGCTGTCGCATACCCATCACGAGAGTATGTGTGAGGTGTATGATTTTCTTCGGACACTGTTGTCCGTGACCTATCGCACCCTCGATGTATAATCGTATGCTGCATGGCGCGTCTTCGTTGATTGCTATGACTGGGTGTCGGGGTTTGCAGTAATATTTGTCGTCGGCGTTTCCAGACACGTACACGTAATTTAGGTTGTATTCGGACGATCCGATAAGCGGAATTTCCAGGATGAGAGTTGCCACTCTATCTTTCCAGTAAGCTCGCGCCGTTGCCAGGCGGAGTATGGCTGATGCGTTATGCCGAGCGATGGGGCGTGGGAAGCTGTGTCCTCTTGGTAGATGGGGCAACGCTTCTGTCAGATATTTCGTGAGTGTGGCTGGGGTCACGGTTGAAGCACTCACGGTGCTGGTAGCCACCTCGGAGAATAATTCCGTCATTTTATCTACCTCTCGCAGGTATGCTTCCACAGAGGCTTCAATTGGCGTCAAACTTTCGTCGAAGTGTTGTCTGTCGCGTAACGCGTCGGTTCGGTTTTGAAAATAACCGTCTACGGTGTGCACCATCGAGAACAATTTTTGTAGATTTCTTTGTGATGCTTGCGAGGTTTCATTGAACATTTCGATCGTGGTCTCTACGACCTGCAGCTGTTTTTTTATGCCTTCTTTTAGCATATCCTGTGTATCTTGGATGGCCGCGATTTCTGCTTCGAGCCGTTCCCCGTCGTCGGCGTCCATATTGCCGGTTATGGCTTTTAGCACCGTCCCGAGTCCTTTAATTAATCCTCGGCGTTTGCGGCTCGGTCTTACTCCGATGAGATCCTGCACGACTCCCACGTTTTCCTCTATTTTTGCCGAGAGTCGCACGAGGTGTTCCAGCATCTCGGTGCAATGCCCGTCGGGGCTCCCAAATTTTCCACATTTTTCCTGTACGCAGCGGAGATGGGTTTTTATCCGGTGCTCCATGTTTGCCATATTTTGCAGATTCATGCGTATCGCCAGTGTCCAGACATCGGTGTAGGGGTATAGCGTACCGATCTTTTCGAAATATAGCCCTGGGGCGTGTTCGAATTTTTGTATCGTGTATGGCTGGTCCGAGGGACGGGCAGTGGCTTTTACGCCCACCAGCAGCATTCTGGAATTTTATTTATTTATTTATTTATTTATTTATTTATTTATTTATTTATTTATTTATTTATTTATTTATTTATTTATTTATTTATTTATTTATTTATTTATTTATTTATACGTATTTTTCGCTTTATTTTCTTTTTCCTATGGCGAAGCCTTGTCGGAGCCGGTGACGGTCTAGTGTTGCACGATAGCATTTTTTTTTTTTTTTTCTACTCGTCTACGTGATTTCTTAGACGGTCTACGTGCACTTTTACCGTCCGTCGTCCTTGGCGGAGGGTGTAATTGCACGGCGGGTGTACCTCCTCGATGGGGTACGGTCCGATCCACTTCGGGGTTAATTTCGCTGAACGTCCCCGCCGTACTGTTCCGTCACGGAGTAATACTCGATCTCCGACTTTAAATGAGGTTTCCTTAGCCTTCCGGTCGTACTGTTCCTTGGCTTTTTCCTTGGCTATTTTTAGGTTGTCGTGCGCTGTAGACCAGGCCGCGCGTAGCCGTTCCCTCAGTTCTTGGACGTAGTCGTCATATGCGTATGTGGGCCTGGGCTCCCTTTTAAGGGCTGTTGGTAGTTTTGCGTTGTCGCCGTAGATCAGGCAGTGCGGCGTAAATCCAGTCGCCGTATGGGGCGTCGTGCTATATGTAAACATGGCGTAAGGTAGCCATTCGTCCCAATTGCCTTGATCTTCGTCTATATACCCCTTAAGGTATTCGGCGAGCGTCCTGTGCGAGCGTTCGAGCGCCCCATTCGACTCGGGATGGTATGCCGTGGTTTGTATTTTTTCTATGCGTAGTAACTTGCATACCCCCTTAAAAATTGCGCTCAGAAAATTCGTGCCTTGGTCGGTAAGGATGGTTTCTGGCGTCCCGTATCGACATATTATTTCTTTTGCGAACGCTTTCGCAACTTCGTTTGCTTGCTGGTTTTCCAGCGGTATGACGACGCTGTATTTCGTAAGCAAATCCCGGAACGTGAGAATATATTTGTTTCTCGCTTCCGTTTCCGGTAGTGGGCCCACGATGTCCATGGCACACTTTTGAAAGGCTCGGGTAGGGGTGTCGGTAATGACCAACGGCGCCTTTGTTGCCGGCCAAATTTTATTGCGCTAGCACTTGTCACAACGGCACACGTATTCCTCTACGTATTTTCGCATCCCGGGCCAGTTGTACCTCAATTTTATTCGTGCGAGCATCCTTGTGATTCTCTGATGTCCCCCGAGGGGTGCGTCGTGATGCTCATGGAGTATTTTAATTTTTTCCTCCTCGCTCGGGCAGTCGCCGTCTGACCCGTTTCCCTCGTACTCCTTTTCGCATAGCGCGTCGGGCTGACCTGCCGCGGACTCGCACTCCTGGCTGGCCGCTGCTGCGTGCGGCCGAGTCTCAGCGTCGCTGTCCGGGCTGCTAAGTACTTGCCCGGTTTCCTTGTGTGCGTGCGACCGGGTTACCACACATATGCGGCTGAGTGCATCCGCGTTGGTATTTTGCTTACCGGCCTTGTATTGAAGGTCGAACTCATGCTCCGATAATTTTATTTTCCAGCGCATGAGCCTCGATCCAGGGTCTTTGACACTGAACCGCCACGTTAGTGGTTTATGATCGGTTACTACGGTGAATCGGGTGCCGTATACGTACGGGCGGAATTGCGCGATTCCCCATACGATTGCCAAAAGTTCTTTTTCCGTTGTCGTGTAATTTTGCTCGGCTTTATTTAGCGTTCGGCTGGCGTAGCAGATTGGTAAGTCCTCGCCTATTGGTCCTTGCAATAGTATGGCCCCGATGGCCTTGTCCGATGCGTCAGTAGTAACCACGAAGGGCCTCTCGAAGTCCGGGTATTGGAGCACAGGGGCGGTAGTTAGTGCACGTTACAGGTCCTCCATGGCCTGTTCGTGCTTCGCCGTCCATTCGAATTTAGTATCTTTTTTTTGTTAACGCGGTTAAGGGCTTGGCGACCTTCGAGAAGTCCCGTATAAATTTGCGGTAGTACCCTGCTAGCCCCAGGAAGGATTGCACTCCCTTGGCGTCTCGGGGTGTCGGAAAATTCCGTACAGACGTCACTAACGCGGGATCCGCGCGTACTCCCTCGCTGGAGATTATGTGCCCGAGATAGCGAGTTTCTAGTCGTAGAAATCGGCACTATGCCGGTTGAAGGGCCAATTTCGCTTCCCTTAAGACGAGGCTAAACCCGTGCGGCGAGCGGCCGAGTGCGAGAGAGACAGCGCCATAGGGTTCCAGTGAGAGCGATACAGAGAAGGTTTAGCCTCCCCTTAAGCGTCTAAATACCTCGCGGAGTCGTTCGTTGTGTTCCGCCAGGTTGGCGCCAAATATTACTATGTCATCTAGGTACACATAGCATTTGAGCCCTTCAAGCCCTGCAAGCACGGTGCTCATTAAGCGTTGAAAGGTCGGCGGTGCATTTTTCAATCCGACGGGCATACGTGTATATTCGAAATGCCTTTGGGGCGTGGAGAAGGCCGTTTTCTCTCTGTCCTCTTCCGCCATTGGAATTCGGTGGAAACCTGATGCGAGGTCGAGCGTCGTGAAATAATGTGCTCGGCCCAGCTGGTCTAATATTTCCGCGATATGCGGCAATGGATACGAGTCGCCGACGGTGACTTCGTTTAGCTTGCGAAAATCCACGACTACGCGAATTTTTATTTTTCCTGCCGCGTCTGGTTTTTTCGCAACGACCAACAACGGCGCGTTCCATTGACTTCGACTTGGTTGTATGATGCCGTCTTTTAACATCCCTTTCATCTGTCCTTGTACTTCCCGTTTATGGGCTTCCGGTAGGCGGTAAGGGTGTACCTTTATGGGTCGCGCGCCGGGCTCGAGGGGGATGCTGTGTTCCACCATATTGGTACAGGGCAGCTGGTCTCCCTCGAGGTGGAATATATCCGCGAACTCGTCGCATATTTCGGTTAACGAGCTCGCTTCCTCCTGGTTAAGGTGTGAGGTGTCTATCTCCTTTCGCAGTTTCTCGAGTCGTGTGCCGCCTGCTCCCGTGCTGACGGTGCAAATTCCGTGGGTCGCGACGGCGAGCTCGCCGGGCAGCTCTCCTGCTGACGCCAGCGGCTCGAGTATGACCACGGGTCGTTCGACCCGGATGCATTCCGGTGTTGTGTTTACTAGGCTTACTACACAGCTGTGGCCTTGAGGCGAGGTTACGCAAGCCCCGAGTATGACACCTTCGGAAACGTTGCGACGCTCGACGATTCCGTCGTCGGTGCTATGCGTTGAGACGTACGCGATGCTTTCGCTTCGTGGCGGCAAGGTTATGCTTAAACTTCCGTCCACGAGGGGCATGCAGTGCCCTTTGATCCTTATGGTCTCGCCTCGGAGGATATCGGCCTGCTTTTCCTTGATAAAGTCCATCCCGACGAGACCGTGCGTCTGTAGGTGAAGATTTTGAGGTATTACGTGAAACCAGTGTTTCACGGCCCCGTTCGGGGTATCTAGTTCCACGAGGGCGGCGTAGTGCGCGTTTAACGAGCCACCCCCGAGTCCCTTCAGCGAGACCGCCGTTTTTTCGGCCAGCGTGGTATCCCGTAACGCATCCTCGTGTATCAGGCTTACTTGAGCCCCGGTTTCGGCCTTCAGGGTCAGCATACCTCCGACGCTCGACGGAGATTTAATGTGGACGTCGCTGGCCGATGCATGGGGCCCTGGCGACCCTATCACATAGACATCGACCCTCCTAAGGGGTTCGCTCGGTTCCGGATGGGCTTTCCCCCGGAACGCCGCGACTGTCAGCTGCCCTGTTGTCGACGCCTGACTCAACGTCGATGATGTTACCCCCACCGTGTAAATATTGGTCCCCCTTGAGGGTCGGTTTGTGGCGGTAACTGCGTCGACGCGGAATGCCCCTACGGTCCCTTCTGGCGTTTGTCCGCTGGCTTGATCTTTCTTCGACTCAGTCGATTTTTTGTTGTTATTATTTTTATTTTTCTTACTGTCTGCTTGCTTACGTGACCGGCAATCTTTCCATAAGTGTCCGGGTTTTTTACAGTAGTTGCACGTGAGGCTTGCTACGTTTACTTCCATTTGTGTGGGTGCCGGGAGGCTCTGCCTTCCGGATCGGCAGTTCTTCGCGAGGTGTCCGGGTTTCCCGCACGTGTAGCAGGCACCCTTTTTCTCTCCTGTCCCGCCTTGCGAATGCCGGGGGTTGCCTCCCCCGTTTCCTCCCCCATTCGGGCGTACCACACCGGGCCGCCCTAAGGTCATTTTTTCGACCTCGATGGCCCCCACAACGGCTTCGTATAGCCCTCGATAATTACGGGAACGGACGATAGTCTGAATCTCCTTTTTTAACCCGTTTTCGAAATTCATCTGTGCACTTTTTCGGATTGCTTCCCCGATGGCGATTGCTCCCCGTGTGTCAGCTCCCTCGCACAATTTTTCAATTACCTCTACCGTGAGGGTTTCGACTCTGGTTGCATACGCGGAGACGTTTTCTTTCGCGTCTTGACGTAGCGTGCAAAATTGGTATTGTAGCGAGGCGAGTGACTCGCGTTTACCATATAGCGCCTCGAGCTCGGTGCGCAAATCGTCCAATGTGACGATCGTTTTGTGACGCATTTCTCGCGTCGCTCGGTCCTCTAACTTGCTACTCTTTATAAGTGAAAGGAGAGTAGACCGTTGCCTAGGCCGTATCATGTCGTACACGGCCTCGCAGGATATCATGAAACCGTCGAGTTTGGTCGGATCGTTCCCATCGAAAGTTTTAATGTTTCGTAGGGCCGATCCTAGGTCTAGGTAATCAGCTCCGTCCCCGTCGGAGGTTGCCACTTCGGCTTGGTGACGATGGGGAGACTGCCTCGGGGGGGAGGCGTCCTTTCGTCCTCCACCCGGGCCCTTCAGGACGTAGTCCGTCATCTTTTCTTCTACCGCGAGCAGCTGATCCACTACGGAATCATCCGATAGAGTTTTTTCCGCAGGAGGAGGCCCCGTTGGCTGTTTCTTGGCCATCGACGTGCGCAACTCTTGATTTTGCTGTTCCAGCTGCTTCACCCGTTGCGCCATTTCGTGCCCCGATTCGGGCGGCGCGGGCGCTTGCTTGTGGCTGTCATCCTTTTGGGTCCGGTTCGCGGGCTGGGTCTCGGGAAACAGCGTTCGCTTCGCCTTTTGCGAAGCTGTTTGGGCAAAGTTCGGTATGTCTGCGGCCATTTCCTCCGCTGTGCCCAGTACGCTATTTTCGGTATCCCAGTCAGGAGTTCTCCGTCCTGGGTTCGTTTTCTTGTAGGTTTGATGTAACCGGCTAATTTCGTTTGTTATCATGGCCGGGGTAACCGTCTTTTTCGGTTCAAACATGACCACGTTGACGTCCTCCCAGCCTGTCCTTTTACCGAACGAGGACCCTCTCTGGATATTTACTCCGCAGGGCGTGCCCCCCAGACCCTGTTCGGTTTGATCCGCAATCTCCCCCAGGACCTTGGTGAGGCCGTCCGCGGTCTCCAGTGCCTCGTCCCCCGTATCCGGGGTACCTCGGGGTGACTTACCCTTATGCCCTTGTGGCGTGCCGTGTTTGCTCATTTTTCGTTGGGATACGTGCGGGGTAATTTACTGGATTTTTTCCAGTGCTTGGTAGCGAGTGACACCGGTTTCGGCAAGGCTATGCGTTTCTTTTTCACTCACAGTGCGCTCAACCTCCATATTACGGGATGCTCTTCTGTTGTTGACGTGTAACCCGTGGGGTTCTAGGCTCCCTTATTTCCACGTCCCAGTTCCTGGCGACGCTCTCCGTGGATCCTGCAGCGATCCGCGAAGACTCTCTTCCGTTATCTCGCCTGAATAACGGGATGCCCACGTTGGCCCTGGTTGCCCTCGTGGTCCGCCCGAACTCTTGTCGACGATCCTCGACCTTGGTTCGCGGAACTCTCTCTTACGTGGAGAGTCTCAATTTTACCGCACTATGCGGAGATTTCACAACTTGGTATTAGCGATTTTTGTTTTAAATCGTGGGTTTAATTGAGTTTTTATTTTATTAATTCACTCTGGACATCCCACCGCTGCCACCAATATTATATCCGCAGAGACTCAGTTAGTTACTCTGAGTACTGCGGGAGCTGTTAGCTCCAAGGTTCAGGGGTTTATCCAGTAAAGGGTTGAAACCCAAGTGAATTATATATGCACGATTTATTATATCAAGATTTAATTACAATATTTTAGACAAGTTTTAATGACCAATTGTTGTGAAATACACTTCGTACGCTTATCTTCCTGCCGAAGAGTGTATACAGGGTGTCCCAGAATCCCCGCACCGCCTGTAAGTGGAAGGTAGCTGGTGGGCGCCGGAGTCCCCTCGCGGAAGCGGATCGCTCAATTCGCAGTAGTTTCGAAGTTATGAGCGATTGAAGTTGACCAATCAGAGCGCTCCGATTCCGCGAGACCGAAGCCGAAGCGGGCGTTCGAACTTGGGTGCAAGTGGCGGTACTCTTTTGTTTCCGCGAGACTCACCGCGCGGGTCTCGGATGTAGCATGCAATGCGGCGATTGACGAACGATCAGTCGGATAATATCATTTTAGGCCAAAATAATTAAAGGGTTATTACTGATCCGAAATTAATTATGTTATTTATTATTAATTAATTGACAGTAATAAAGAATAAATTACACAATTTTTACAAAATCTGATCAGGGATGCATTATGAATTACTGATTGGTAATAATATTATTAACAATAATTATTTGTTAATAACAAATTCTTAACAATTACAACAACTTGAGCTGGATAGTTAAATTACATAGTACATTTTTGTTTAAGTTGAAAAGTAAAATTTTCATATCGCTTTCTCACAATGTTTCTTTATCCGCAAAGCTTCTTCCATGAGAAAGCTTTTCCTGTATTTTCGGCTTCCTCATAGAGGGGGCTTTGCGATTGCAACACAAAATTTCACTGGCATACGCTGACGCGTACGTTACCGCACACGCGCGCGCGCGCGCAAACACACCCATGCATATCCGACTGGATGTTTTTTTCGAAATATGATTGTTGCACTTTTGGAATGTTCTGAACATGTTTACATGAAAATCTGGGGAAAAAATGTTCATGAAAACAAAATTTCCTTTATGAGGAAGCAAACAATTAGCTCAAGAGATCTAAATTCATTTTATTTCGAGTAAAAGTGGTGAATATAGCCTACTCTTGATAGTTTGGGCTATATTCGCAACTTTTGCTCTAATTTTTTTTTACTCGAACAAAGATACGAACACACCAAATCCATTAATCAATATTTTAATTAACATATGAAACCTGGTCTATCATCTAGAGCGTTTGTTTAGAAACTCAAGGAGTTCGAGTTCGATTCTTGTCGACGGTATATTTTTTTTTTTTTTTTTTTTTTTTCTTTGACAACTTCAATCTTGGCCTAAGTCAAGAATTTGCACTCGTTTGTGCGGCTTTGTTTCCGGATTAAATTTGCGTTATTACTTACAAACGGTACGGGATAAGGGCGGGAGATTTTTCACCCGGACCCTTAACCGAGTTGAAGCAAGGCTCGTACCGGTCTTACGAGTTGCGTAAGAGCATGAGGTTTCACGTCAACCATGTCTCGAGGCTGCTTCAATTCGGTAAACAGTCCGACCGAAAGTATGAACGTTTTAATTATGATTCTTAATCGGTACGGGTAAGGGCGGGAGATTATTCACCCGGACCCTTAACCGAGTTGAAGCATGGCTCGTACCGGTCTTACGAGTTGCGTAAGAGCATAAGGTTTCACGTCAACCAAGTCTCGAGGCTGCTTCAATTCGGTAAACAGCCCGACCGAAAGTATGAACGTTTTAATTATTCTCAATCGGTACGGGTAACTTAACCGAGTTGAAGCAAGGCTCGTACCGGTCTTACGAGTTGCGTAAGAGCATGAGGTTTCACGTCAACCATGTCTCGAGGCTGCTTCAATTCGATAAACAGCCCGACCGAAAGTATGAACGTTTTAATTATTATTATTAATCGGTACGGGTAAGGGCGGGAGATTATTCACCCGGACCCTTAACCGAGTTGAAGCATGGCTCGTACCGGTCTTACGAGTTGCGTAAGAGCATAAGGTTTCACGTCAACCAAGTCTTGAGGCTGCTTCAATTCGGTAAACAGCCCGACCGAAAGTATGAACGTTTTAATTATTCTCAATCGGTACGGGTAACTTAACCGAGTTGAAGCATGGCTCGTACCGGTCTTACGAGTTGCGTAAGAGCATAAGGTTTCACGTCAACCAAGTCTCGAGGCTGCTTCAATTCGGTAAACAGCCCGACCGAAAGTATGAACGTTTTAATTATTATTATTAATCGGTACGGGTAAGGGCGGAAGATTATTCACCCGGACCCTTAACCGAGTTGAAGCATGGCTCGTACCGGTCTTACGAGTTGCGTAAGAGCATAAGGTTTCACGTCAACCATGTCTCGAGGCTGCTTCAATTCGGTAAATAACCAAGGGTGTTACTATTATGCTAAATTAATATTTTCAGCACCTTTAGTGTGCTTGAATTTTTTCAGATTTTTATACCATCGAGAAGTGTTTTCAATTCCCTCTCATTTCTCTGAAACTTGTGCAAAGTCGCAAGGACTACCTTAACGAAACTCTGACTCCACACGTATCATATAATACGTGTGCAAGCCCATGGACGGTTCATGTAGTGACCGATAAGACGGATTCGATTATCCAATGAATCTCGCAAGTTCCAGTAATAACGAAAAAAATATAATTTTTTTATCAACACCAAAGATTATCGGAGTGGTTAGTGTAACATTCTCATTCGTCAGGTCACTACGTAAGCCTGTTGAACTGACAAAAAATCTCATTCATTTTCTCGTTTTATATGAAAATATGATGTAACTATGTGTATGAGCTGGTAATCCTGTGTACATTTAAACTCCGTACATTTAAAAGTATCTCAGCTCGTACAGTCCGCAACGAGACTTGGTTTGCACAGCTCGTATCGATCTCTGTTTTTTTCGAATTCCAAATTAAAAATCGTTAGTGGTTAAGAAATGTATAAACAGAAGTTGATGACCACAAATTGATTTTATTTTGGGGATCACCATGTGTTGTTCATACATTTCTTAACCACGAACGATTTTTTATTTGGAATTTTTAAAATACGAAATTCAGTTGACACGGACAGTAGTATTTCCCGAGACGAGCTATGCAGAACAAGTCACGTTGCGGGCCGTATCGGGTTGTACAAGCTGAGAAGTCTTACCAGTTCATCCACATAGTTGTATCATAATTTCAGTTAGAGAATGAGATTTTTTTGTCAATTTAACAGGCTTGCGTTGTGGCCTGACGATTGAGATTGTTACACCGAACACTCCGATAGCCTTTGGAGTCGATAAAAAAAAAAACATTTTTCTCATTATTACTAGAACTTGCAAGGTTCATTAGCAATCGAATCCGTCTTATCAGTCTCTCATGAACCGTCTACGGGCTTGCATGCTTATTATATGATATGCGTAAATTCGGTTTTCTTTAATCCGGGTAAACTTAAAGTAGTTTGAACGTACAGTCTTACCTTATGTGTGATTCAGGAAGACTTGAGAGAAATTGGTAAACGCTTCTTGATGTGGTAAAAATTTGAAAAAATCAATCATATGGAAGATGCTGAAAAGATTGATTTTGCATAATAATAATTGCAAAATGTCATTAAAAAATGTATAAAAAATGGTTCAATACATCACCCATCAACCTAACTTTTTTCTCAAATAAAAATGATTTGTTAATTTTTGGGGAATATATCAATTTTTTCAGAATTTTGTGTTATTTTTGAAAAAGTTCAAATGTTCTCAGAATATTAAAAAATCATTGTGATTTGAAAAAGTTAAATTTATAGGTGATTTGTTGTACATTTTGGTTTTTATTACTTTTTGAATAACATTTTGGAACCATTATTATGCAAAGTCAATGTTTTCAGCACTGTCCATATGCTTGATTTTTTCAGATTCTTATCGAATCGAGAAGTGTTTGCAATTCTACCCCAATTCTTTCTGAATCTTACGTGGAGCAAGACTGTACGCTCGGACTACCTTAATAGCCGGGGAGTGTTCCGGAGGCTTGTCTCCAGATCTAACTCTGACTGTTGCAGTATTTGCTGTTCGTTCCTCAGGGTTCTTGAAAACTGAGGCACACCAGCGCCGGTTATTTGCGATTTGGGAAAAACATACTCCACGGACGAACATGTCTAGCGAAGCGAATTGCAATGTTATTAGCGATTTCTCATTCGATATAAGCGATTCTGGGGTTTATTCTCACATTTCTAGCATTCACTCTGACATTATACTGTAGAAAAACTTCATACGCAATTCCTCTACAAATGAAATATAATTCAAGTATTTGGTAGTATTCGAGGATACCGTAATCATAATGATTTAATCATTCATGACAACAAGGAAATTAAGACGAGGTGATACATTTCAATCGGATCGACATAAAACCTATGACGGTGTAAAGCTCAGTCTCATTGCGGCTATTTTGGTGGAGAGTGCAGGTGGCTTTGTGTTAGATTGCAGGTGGCATTCTTAATATTTATCAAGAAAACCTACATTCATGCAAAATCCGCGAAAAAGCTTTTTTAGTCTTTCGCTCGTCGAAATAACAAAAAGCGATCCAACACACGGCCGCCTGCGCTTTCCACCAATAACGGAAAGTCGCGTTGTGATGACACTTTTCACCGTCACTTATTTTATTCCAATCGGATAGCAATTCATCACCTCGTCTCAATTCCTTCGCAATCATGGGTGATTACGGTGTACTCGAGTATTATCGAATGCTCGAACTGTATTTCGCGTGCAGAGGAAATGCGAACGAAGTTGCTCGACGATATAATGTCCAAGTGGACGCCAGGAATGCGAGATTGCATCGTCGAAACGCTCGTCGAGAACGTCGAATTGACAAGAACGTAGTTCTTCGATTAATAAATCGGGTTCGCACGTGGGGTGTCTTGTTGCCGAAACGAAAAGGAGTCGGAGCTGGTGCTCCACGGACTGCGAGGACTCTAGGGAACGAGCAACGAGTGCTGCGAGAAGTGGACCGAGATCCGGAGACCAGCATCCGGAAGATTGCCCGGATTTTACATCTGTCACGTATGAGTGTGCAACGAACCTTGAAAGAGCACCGAATGCACGCGTATCATATCATACGCGTGCAGGCTCTTAGACCACAGGATTATCCTGCTCGCCTCGATTTTTGTCGAACGATTTTGCGAATGCGCGAAGATAATGAAGATTTTTTCGACAACATCATTTTCACCGATGAATCAGCTTACGGGAGAAACACGACGTGGAATACGCATAATTACCACCAGTATGCTCCACTCGGTGAAAATCCTCTCGCTATCGCCGAAGTACGGACGTTCCAGACACGATTCACGATCAACCTGTGGGCTGGAATAAAGGGAAATCGACTGGTGAGTATTTAAAATTTTTATTGTTCCGCCCACGGTATTAGAGCCTGTGCCGTATTCCGTAGATTCATGGTGTGCAAATTTTATTCGAAGATCACGAATCTGCCTCGTTTCCACTCCAAATACATTTGAGACATTTCATGCTCGTTTTTTTACCCGATTTCCTCTATTCTGTAGTCACGCCATTCAATCTTTGAAAAAATGACATTTTCAAACCGGTAATAATAGCACAGAGAAAAATTTGAAAATGCTCTCCGATTCAAAACAGAGATTTTTACATCGGAAGTGACGTTTTCCTGTATGACATTACTTCCGCTTGAAAACTGCGATTTTGAAACTAGTAAGGGACAGCTAATAAAAAAAAAAAATTATGCAATGTATTTTGAATGCAGCCAGTGACAGAAATGTATGAATTAATTCTTTAATTCATACACTTCTGACACTGGCTGCATTCAACATACATTGCAGATTTTTTTTTATTTTCTGGACCCCCACTTCTGGTTTGAAAATCGCAGTTTTCAAGCCGAAGTAACTTTATACAAGAACATGTTACATCCGATTTAAAAAACGCAGTTTTCAACCAGAGAATATTTTCAAATTTTTCTCTGTGCCGTTACTTCCGGTTTGAAAATCTCAGTTTTTTCAAAGATCGAATGACGTAATTAGGGGAGACTGGGGCAAAATGGCACAGCGGGGCAAAACGGGACAGTGAGATCAAAACCCAAACTTACACTACCTCAACCTTACAATAATCTTTGGATGCCCCATTTTGTCCCAACAACACATCTGGATTTTAAAACCCGTTTTGCCCCACTCACTGCCATCGCCACTATCCAAAAGTTATTGGAAATTGCTTTTTGTCTCATTATCCCATTTTGCCCCGCTGTGCCATTTTGCCCCGCTCTCCCCTACAGTCAGATTCTTTTGCAGATTGGACCCTTCGAGCTCCCTGCGAGGCTTACGGGTGCGGATTATCGTCGATTTTTGGTACGCAGCCTGCCGGGTCTTCTTCAGGCTGCTGGAATAGACGCAGAAGCGGACGCAGATGCATGGTTCCAGCACGACGGAGCACCCGCGCATTATGCTGCCTCCGTACGCATCTGGTTGAACCATGCGTATCCCAACCGATGGATGGGCCGGGGCGGATCGATTAATTGGCCTGCAAGATCTCCGGATTTAAATCCCCTAGATTTTTTCTTCTGGGGATACATGAAGGAGATCGTGTATCGGCACGCCGTCGAAACACGAGAGGAGTTGCATCAGCGCATCCTCGGTGCTGTGAGGACGATTACGCCCGAAATGATCAGCAATTGCAAGCGCAGCTTCTTTCGACGAGTGGAGTGCTGCATTCAGGAAGGTGGCGGGCACTTTCAGCAATTGCTGTTTTAAGGCCGATGACAATCGACGGGGCACATCCGAAAAAATTATTCGGCGACAAGTTTTGTGTGGACGGGGTTGCGCGCGGGTCGTGAAAGTTTTTTTTATCGAAGAAATGTTGGCGGTTCGAGATCGAGATCGAGATCGAGAGAGAGAGAGAGAGAGAGAGAGAGAGAGAGAGAGAGAGAATAGGAAGGAAGAAGCAGAATCATCCGTCGAGCTTCGACGTATTTATATTTCCCGCTTCTGCCGTCTCCAAGTTTTTTGCAATTTGTGAATTAGTCGCTCGTGCTGATTACGCATGCTCACTGTTTGCGGGGAAATTAGTTGTTTTGTTTGTTCGTCGATCTATGTCGACTTTTGAAATATCGTGTAACTTTACACGATAAAGATACCCGACAACCCTCTACACAGCCCCCCTAAGAAACCTAAGAAATAGTTTGACTGTCGTGTATAAATAAATATAAATCGCTTATAATCTATAGAGAAACACCTCTAAATGTCATCTACAAAAAGGAATTTTTCTATTCGATCGAGGAGAGAGCTATATACTATACTATAAGCTTATATAGTATATAAGCTATATAAGCGTGTATGTGCTAATATAAATATAAAAAAATACATTTGAAACGTATCATGCACGTTCTTTTAGCATTTTTCTGTGTTCTTAATTGACACGTTTTCGTCATTGGCTTCATTCGAGATACATCCTAGAGAAAAATAAAAAATTCTGTCTGAAAAGTTACTTCCGGTTTGAGAATTTCATTTCTTGACCGAGTCTTTGCGGTCGCCGTCGTCCTCGCCGTCGTCCTCGCCGTCGTCCTCGCCGTCGTCCTCGCCGTCGTCCTCGCCGTCCTCCTCGCCGTCCTCCTCGCCGTCGTCCTCGCCGTCGACGATTTTCTTGCACTAGTGCAAGACTTTTTTTACATAGCTAAATTTTTTAGCTAAGTAAAAACGTTTTTTTCCTAAAGTAAAAAAGCTGAAAATAAATGAATGAAGAGTACAACTAATAATTACGAGTATTATGTGTCTATAATAAATATTTTATTTTTCATGGTTATTATAAAATTTTGTAACTGTACTGTATATAAATATCGGTCACTAGTCGTTTTTCACGTCACGTCACGTCACGTCACGTCACGTCACATCTTTCTCAATCTCTTCTTCCTCTCACTCCTTCTGACTGGTTCGACCTTATTGCCATCTCGCAATTTCTACAACAGAAAAGATATAATACAAATCAGTATCATCATGTTTCATATTATTCATTACGACATAAGCATATTGCTTATGTCGTTTTTACCTCCTCAAAGAATGCTCTTTTTTCGAGGAGGCCGCCACATCTTCCGGAGTGAAGCCTTTGAGTGATGCCTGTCCTTCGTTCTCTCCTTCGTTCTCTCCTTCGTTCTCTCCTTCGTTCTCTCCTTCGTTCTCTCCTTCGTTCTCTCCTTCGTTCTCTCCTTCGTTCTCTCCTTCGTTCTCTCCTTCGTTCTCTCCTTCGTTCTCTCCTGCTTTCTCTCCTTCGTTCTCTGCTTCGTTCTCTCCTTCGTTCTCTCCTTCGTTCTCTCCTTCGTTCTCTCCTGCGTTCTCTCCTTCGTTATCTCCTTCGTTCTCTCCTTCGTTCTCTCCTTCGTTCTCTCCTTCGTTCTCTCCTTCGTTCTCTCCTTCGTTCTCTCCTGCGTTCTCTCCTTCGTTCTCTCCTTCGTTCTCTCCTTCGTTCTCTCCTTCGTTCTCTCCTTCGTTCTCTCCTTCGTTCTCTCCTTCGTTCTCTCCTTCGTTCTCTCCTTCGTTCTCTCCTTCGTTCTCTCCTTCGTTCTCTCCTTCGTTCTCTCCTTCGTTCTCTCCTTCGTTCTCTCCTTCGTTATCTCCTTCGTTATCTCCTTCGTTCTCTCCTTCGTTCTCTCCTTCGTTCTCTCCTTCGTTCTCTCCTTCGTTCTCTCCTTCGTTCTCTCCTGCGTTCTCTCCTGCGTTCTCTCCTTCGTTCTCTCCTTCGTTCTCTCCTGCTTTCTCTCCTTCGTTCTCTGCTTCGTTCTCTGCTCCGTTCTCTGCTTCGTTCTCTCCTTCGTTCTCTGCTTCGTTCTCTGCTTCGTTCTCTCCTTCGTTCTCTCCTTCGTTCTCTCCTTCGTTCTCTCCTTCGTTCTCTCCTTCGTTCTCTCCTTCGTTCTCTCCTTCGTTCTCTCCTTCGTTCTCTCCTTCGTTCTCTCCTTCGTTCTCTCCTTCGTTCTCTCCTTCGTTCTCTCCTTCGTTCTCTCCTTCGTTCTCTCCTTCGTTCTCTCCTTCGTTCTCTCCTTCGTTCTCTCCTTCGTTCTCTCCTTCGTTCTCTCCTTCGTTCTCTCCTTCGTTCTCTCCTTCGTTCTCTCCTTCGTTCTCTCCTTCGTTCTCTCCTTCGTTCTCTCCTTCGTTCTCTCCTTCGTTCTCTCCTTCGTTCTCTCCTTCGTTCTCTCCTTCGTTCTCTCCTTCGTTCTCTCCTTCGTTCTCTCCTTCGTTCTGTCCCTCCTTCTGTCCTTCAGCTTGTCCTACCGCTTGTTCTTCCGCTTGTTCTTCCGCTTGTCCTTCCGCTTGTCCTTCCGCTTGTCCTACCGCTTGTTCTTCCGCTTGTTCTTCCGCTTGTTCTTCCGCTTGTCCTTCCGCTTGTCCTACCGCTTGTTCTTCCGCTTGTTCTTCCGCTTGTCCTTCCGCTTGTCCTTCCGCTTGTCCTTCCGCTGGTCCTTCCGCTTGTCCTTCCGCTTGTCCTTCCGCTTGTCCTTCCGCTTGTCCTTCCGCTTGTCCTTCCGCTTGTCCTTCCGCTTGTCCTTCCGCTTGTCCTTCCGCTTGTCCTTCCTCTTGTCCTTCCGCTTGTCCTTCCGCTTGTCCTTCCGCTTGTCCTTCCGCTTGTCTTTCCGCTTGTCCTTCCGCTTGTCCTTCCGCTTGTCCTTCCGCTTGTCCTTCCGCTTGTCCTTCCGCTTGTCCTTCCGCTTGTCCTTCCGCTTGTCCTTCCGCTTGTCCTTCCGCTTGTCCTTCCGCTTCTTCGTCATCGGTGAAGTCTGGTTCATATCCCCGAGGGCACATCTTGCCCTTCGCAAATTGTCCAAGTTTTTGAAACGTGGGGCTAGAAAAAAATGAATTATTAATATTTGATGATTAAATTATGCGAACGCATGAAATACAAAAAAAATACTTACAATCTTCTGTTGTTTTGAATGGCTTGCCGAATCTGATATCGTTGTGTAAACGATAACACCCAACGAAAATTTTGATACACCCATTTCCTTAAGTATTCTTTTCGCGGATCCTGTAATTTTCTTTTATATACATTTTTCGTTATTCTTCTAATGATGTCACGCGGGAGGTTAGGATTTTCATGAATCGTTCGTCGAAATGGCACCAGCTGGCAGAGAAATTTACCGAAGTGTTCCGGATCGTCCGTAATATTTTTCGGGAATTTCGGCATTTCGTTGTCCCTTTTCTTTTAGTTTTGTTAATGCTTATGTTCTTCCGCGATCAGATATCGTGATAGCTCTGCCACGTTTGACGGTTATTTGAAATAACTGACAAACGATGCAGACTGTCAATTGATCGCAGAAGAATCTAAGCAATGACAAAGTAAATGATAAGGGGTAACGAAAGGCCAAAATATAAAAAATATAACCGGCGATTCTAAACGCTTCGGTAAACTGCTGTGCGAGCTGGTGCCGTTTCGATATACGATCCAATAAAAATGCACGCCTCTCGCCTAACATCATTAGAACAGTAATAATAAGGATATACAAAAGTAAATTGCAGGATCCGCGAAAGGAATATATAAGAAAATTGGTGTACCAAAACTTTCATTAGGTCCCGTCGTTCACACAAAGATAGTCGT
Organism: Amblyjoppa fuscipennis; assembly: GCA_963575735.1. Classification (NCBI taxonomy): domain Eukaryota; kingdom Metazoa; phylum Arthropoda; class Insecta; order Hymenoptera; family Ichneumonidae; genus Amblyjoppa; species Amblyjoppa fuscipennis. The sequence goes on along the minus strand of OY754494.1, from coordinate 6,891,502 downwards.
TTAAGGTATTCCTTTCAAATAGGTTTCACTTCGCACAAGTTTCAGAGAAATGAGAGGGAATTGCAAATACTTCCCGATGTCATAAAAATCTGAAAAAATTCAAGTACACTAAAGGTGCTGAAAATATTAATTTAGAATAATAATAATTCCAAAATGTTATTAACAAATTGATGATAAATAAAATTTTTCAACAAATCTCCCGGAAACCAAACTTTTTTAATTGAAATAATTCTTTCATTTTTCTGAATACGTATGAAATTTTTCAAATTTTTAAATTCACTTCGAATTTTGTGACAACACACTTTTCCCAATATAAAAAAATGCAAAGTGAATTAAAAAATCTGAAAAAATCACACGTCTTCACGGAAGTGAACGGATCATTTTCATTAAAAAAGGTAGCTTTCCGAAAGATTTGTTGGACAATTTTATTTTTCATCAATTTGTTAATAACATTTGGGAATTATTATTATCCAAAATTAATCTTTTCAGCACATTTAATACGCTTGATTTTGTTCAGATTTTTATGCCATCCAGAAATGTTTTCAATTCCGTCTCATTCTTCTGAAATTTATGCGAAGTGAACACTACTCGCAAGAACTACCTTAAAAGTCCGGGACGCATGAAACTACCGAATCGAGTTAGCCCGATGTCGAGGAACCGTTAATTGACACCTGCATATCGAAGGCATCGACGAAGTTCGAAGTAATGCTCGGCAGTACTTTTTACAAGGCTCGAGACGCAAATAAACTGCGGAGCCAAGTTCGTATTTTTAAATTAAAAAAGGCATGGTCGATCACTGAATTAATTTATCAAATACTCTGTATCCAAGTCAAGTGAAGTTATCCCATGCTTGTGTGCCGTCGGTGTGACTACACAAGCTGCACTCTGATTTGCCAATTTAAAACAATATTTATTCGCACGAACCTCTGCCAGTGCCCATTTTACTCAGGTGATCACCCCGCATATGTCTGCACACAGTTTGTGCGCCGATTAAAATACCCCTTGGCTGTTTACCGAATTGAAGCAGCCTCGAGACATGGTTGACGTGAAACCTTATGCTCTTACGCAACTCGTAAGACCGGTACGAGCCTTGCTTCAACTCGGTTAAGGGTCCGGGTGAATAATCTCCCGCCCTTACCCGTACCGATTAAGAATAATAATTAAAATGTTCATACTTTCGGTCGGGCTGTTTATCGAATTGAAGCAGCCTCGAGACATGGTTGACGTGAAACCTTATGCTCTTACGCAACTCGTAAGACCGGTACGAGCCTTGCTTCAACTCGGTTAAGGGTCCGGGTGAAAAATCTCCCGCCCTTATCCCGTACCGTTTGTAAGTAATAACGCAAATTTAATCCGGAAACAAAGCCGCACAAACGAGTGCAAATTCTTGACTTAGGCCAAGATTGAAGTTGTCAAAGAAAAAAAAAAAAAAAAAAAAAAAATATACCGTCGACAAGAATCGAACTCGAACTCCTTGAGTTTCTAAACAAACGCTCTAGATGATAGACCAGGTTTCATATGTTAATTAAAATATTGATTAATGGATTTGGTGTGTTCGTATCTTTGTTCGAGTAAAAAAAAATTAGAGCAAAAGTTGCGAATATAGCCCAAACTATCAAGAGTAGGCTATATTCACCACTTTTACTCGAAATAAAATGAATTTAGATCTCTTGAGCTAATTGTTTGCTTCCTCATAAAGGAAATTTTGTTTTCATGAACATTTTTTCCCCAGATTTTCATGTAAACATGTTCAGAACATTCCAAAAGTGCAACAATCATATTTCGAAAAAAACATCCAGTCGGATATGCATGGGTGTGTTTGCGCGCGCGCGCGCGTGTGCGGTAACGTACGCGTCAGCGTATGCCAGTGAAATTTTGTGTTGCAATCGCAAAGCCCCCTCTATGAGGAAGCCGAAAATACAGGAAAAGCTTTCTCATGGAAGAAGCTTTGCGGATAAAGAAACATTGTGAGAAAGCGATATGAAAATTTTACTTTTCAACTTAAACAAAAATGTACTATGTAATTTAACTATCCAGCTCAAGTTGTTGTAACTGTTAAGAATTTGTTATTAACAAATAATTATTGTTAATAATATTATTACCAATCAGTAATTCATAATGCATCCCTGATCAGATTTTGTAAAAATTGTGTAATTTATTCTTTATTACTGTCAATTAATTAATAATAAATAACATAATTAATTTCGGATCAGTAATAACCCTTTAATTATTTTGGCCTAAAATGATATTATCCGACTGATCGTTCGTCAATCGCCGCATAGCACGCTACATCCGAGACCCGCGCGGTGAGTCTCGCGGAAACAAAAGAGTACCGCCACTTGCACCCAAGTTCGAACGCCCGCTTCGGCTTCGGTCTCGCGGAATCGGAGCGCTCTGATTGGTCAACTTCAATCGCTCATAACTTCGAAACTACTGCGAATTGAGCGATCCGCTTCCGCGAGGGGACTCCGGCGCCCACCAGCTACCTTCCACTTACAGGCGGTGCGGGGATTCTGGGACACCCTGTATAATATTCGATTCTTTTATCGGTTCACCATTGATACGGACCACTCCCGATATATCCCACGTTAGAGTGGTCTTGGAGCTGGCACGCAAATGATTCAATAACTGCTCCGCTTGTCTTCTATGTGATTTTGGTACACTAGCCACAATAACTTCGTCAGATATTGTCTCAGCTTCAGTAGTTGATTGTGCAGCCTCCTCAAGTATTTGCTCGGCAGGTTTGTCAGGTACCGAAGAGGTTGTGATAATTTTAGGTCGTCTCTCCTCGTTGACAAAAAGCTGGTGACGTTGTAAAACTTGCTGGTAAAGTTTCCATTTCTCTTGTTGGTTCGCAGGAGTCACTGAGCGAAGTATATTATCCATTTCGGCATCGAGTCTACTGAGTGTCGTACCTGGTGTTTGAACGGAGCGTGTTTGCTCTATCTGCTCGCGCGATGGCATGATAGCATCGTGAGGCACTAAAACCATTTTCTTCGCATGCTGCATCTTATCAATTACGTGTGAAAATATTAGACAGCACACTACCTATGATTGGGATAAGAAGCAGTAGTAAGAATCCGCTTCCCTTTTGCACAATTACGCGTTTTTTCTTCTTCCAGCCACCAGCTTTACTTACGAGGTGACGTAAAATTTTTTTATGCTTAGACAGTTTTATTCGTTCGCTCTTTTTCAGGGGGACTGTACCATTTAAGGTATTTAATGCGCACTCGCAGATAGATCGAACTCCGCTTCTGTCTATTGTGCGTAATAGCGATGTACGCTGCTGTTTATCCAGATGACATAGAGCGTGCAGCAAGATTATATTCTTCTTCCTAATCGAAGCTTTAGCAGTTGCTGATGGAGCCATACCCGAGACTCGAATGATGTTCGTACATGCGTTGCGGGCTATTTATACTTGATAAATTAACGAGAACCGGATCCTCGTTGTGGAACATACACAAAATTATGAGTATCATCCGGAAAAATACAGGTGCGGAATCGACAATTATCGGGGGTAGACTGTTTCAAATCTAGAAGCAAATAACCATGTGGTTTTGACGTCGCATCGTGGTAAGCTTCTTGTAAAAATTTCGGATCTTCGGGATAAATTTGACGCGCCAGATGCAAGATTTGGGCGCGATCACGAGGATTTTTAAAAGCTACGATATAATTCGTATTAAGGGAAATATCCCGCTGACCACGACCTTGATGAAAAATATTTTGCGTTATAAAAATCACGCTAATATTTTTATGGTGAATCCCCTTTGTAAATAAGTCTACAATTTCACCGTTTGAAGACTCGCGCATTAAATCATCAATAATTAAAAGTTTTGGTCTACGATCCCCTGCAATTTCAGAGCTTTGAGGTAGTCCTTCTAAAAATTCGATATTTCTACCGTAATCGGCATACCCGTCCTGCCATTCTGAGTAATAAGAAAGTATCCGTGCAAACTCGACGTCGGCCATCGCGGAAATATATTTTAAAAACTTCTTTACGAAGCACGTTTTACCGCACCCGGTAGGACCGGCGATAATGGAGGTCCATGGATGCTTCCAGCGCGGGTCCATATCGGGTAATGAGCGGCGCGAGGAGTATGAGGGGGTATTAAATATACGGAGAAATATACAACACAGCATTTATTTGATATATACTACAAAAAAAAATAAAAACCATTAACAAAAATCACATTTAAACAAAGCTTTTTTAAATTGATTTCCCTACAAGGAGTCGGTGTGGTATCCTTAATTTTTTTCCAGGTCGGCCCAGAAAACTGCTACCGCGCTATCGTTTAGCGCGGCGATCGTAGAATTTAGCTCTGAAACTAATACAAAAAGATTAGAATAAATAAAACTGAATAAAATATTAGATTATAAATTATATTCCTAATAGCCACCCATTGTGACTGTCATCGCGCGCGAAGGTACATGCGAAATAAGCTCCTTCTATAAATAATAAGCTACTCTTTACAGTGTGTAATCGCAGTCATACATATGGTTGATATGATTTCTCCGCAGGAAGACCGAGTGAGGAGGGATGAGAAATAAAAATAAATTGTTCACGATTTACAAGATTTTTTTTTTATTTTTACATTTAACATATTATATACAAGAAATATATATATATATATATATATATATATATATATATAGTGACGTGTGCAGCTCACCACAAGTCCGGGTATAGCTCCCACATATACCCGCCACCTGCAATGAAGCCGAACATTTATTTACAAAAATGTACAACATTTTTAAATATACAAAAAAAAATACAAATTTACAACAAAAAATTACAATTTTACAAAACTAGAAAAGTTACTAATATTTACAAATACTCTAACGAGATTCACCCCAAGTAGCCATACGGCAGCGAGTGATACTCACCCCATCGTTGTCTCTTAACGAGGACTGGCTTGCATGTTTTTGTCTCTTGCCGCGTGACTACTTGGTGAAAAGCATCTCGCCGGATAGCACTAAACTTCAGGGATATCGCTGTGCCGGGTTCTCGGATGAGCCTGCAGACCGAATCGAAATTGATCAGTGCCCCGTTTTTATGGTTCAGGCCAATACCCTTTACCTTGCACGTTGCAATTTCATTTCCATCTGCTTTTTGGACTACGTATCCATAAAATTTAGGCCCTTCGGGGACGAAACGTTTAATGTAGCTGTCAGGGCCGTACTCTTTCAGCTCGTTCGTCATATCGCCTAGAAAGTTGCCAAGCGGTGGATGGTACTCCCCTACGATACCACTACTTATATATATGCACGAGTCTGTATCATAGTAAAGGACGCGTTTGTCTAATTTCTCAAGGTACGAATATAATTTGAGTCTAGCCTGAGCCGTCGTATATGCGGCAATGACGACGTTCACATGAAGGTTTACGTCGGCGCTTCCGGTTGTTTTTCGTCAACACACGTACATTACCTCGTTGTTGACGTGAATAATTTTGTTAACTTCGCACCCCCGACCGGTTAACAGCTCTAACAATCGCTGCCGCGTTGTTACAACCTCGGTCTTTGGCAGGTTTTCGCGTTGCCCGAATTTACCGCAAAACGAGTTGAGACATAGCTTTGCCACCGACCTCAGCCCCGAATTTGCATCGATTCGTTCGCGATCTAGTGCTACACCTTCGGCCTCAAGGAAACTAGCAATGTACGCGGTTTTACTCTCCTCAGACGTACACTCGGCTGGCCATCCGCTAGCCTCTTGCTTGATTTTCAGCCAGACGTTGATGTACGCGCCGAAGAGACCGTCAGTTTGATTAGTTTTATCGCACTGTTCAACCGCGTACTGCCAGATCTCTTGTACGGCTAGAATTCTTTAACCCTTCTCGACGGCTTTTTGAAGCTCGCACGATACCCAAGTACCCTCGAAAGCTCGATCAACCGCACTCTCGTGAGAACACGGACTCTGTCGCATCTCCTCGCAACATTTTCGACATAATGCGAACATTAATCGATTATGCATGCGTACCGGGAGCACGGGGTGATAGAGATTTCGAGGTGGTAACACCGTGCATCGTACGAGTCCTTCGACGTTGCTGAGATCGTTGTTTTGCCCTACTATCTCATGGCACGTATCAGCTGTATACACGGTCGGATGACCGACAGGGAAGCGACCGTACTTACAAATATAGGGGTAAAGTGAGCACACGTCAACATAGTGCATTTTCTCAGTACCCCTAGTCTCGCAATAGCTTCGAGTGTTTCCCATTCGGCCTCCGAAAAACGCGTCCCGAGGATTTAGCGGTTCATCGCGAAGAATGGGGTGTCTGCTTACCAGGTCGTTAATTTGCGGATCCCTAGTTTTCAAGCGAATATACTCGCACTCCCAGATCTCGTGAAGCGTATATCCGAGAGATTTTATACGCGCGGAGGTGGTTAATGTCCGAACAAGCCGATCGTCGAACGTAGTGCCGCACCACTCTTCATCGCGCTTGTTCTTGTCTCTGTAACATTTATCACAGCCGTGAAAGTAGCAGCCATGAAACTGTAGAACATGCTCTACACCATCGGCTGTTCGGTAATAACCGTCTACGCGCGTACCATCGATTAATTTATGTTCGCGCCCGCGACCCGCATGATCGATGTGCACATCCAAATCATGCTCGCACCATAGCAGCCATTCTAACGCGATCTCGGATTGTCGATCTACCCTCCGATACCCATTTCGCGGTAAAACCGAGATTTTGTTCCGCGCTAAAAAATTTCGCCGAAACACTTTCTTGCATGCGGATGCAATAGTCATGGCTTCGACGAACGGACACACGTATCCGCTTTCGATAAATATCTTGCGGAAGGCAGCGCATGCTTTCTGAAGAATTACTACGTCCGTTCTACAATATTCTACGATCTCCCGTGCAAAATCGAACTCGTATCCTGCAAGCCGAGTTTTCTCGTGCCACTCCAGAAAAATCTTTCTGTCAGACGGTGATATTGTGTCAGGCGAATAATCTGCGAGAGGTGGTAGCGGGCCTTTGTACTGCTGATTAGCAGTTTTGTTAAAAAGATGCGGGAAAGTCCCTTTGAAAACATTTTCTCCCAAGCCAAAGGCTTTTGGGAGTTTACTCAGCGGCATGTGGAAATAATTAAGACTGTCGATGAATTTGACTGGCCCGATGCTCATCTCCATTATATTCGTGCCGTTAGTAATTAATCGCGGTGTTATGCGCTTTTCCTCGACGATGTAGCGAAGGATGAATTGAGCATCAAATCCTTTTGCGTTATGAGCGATACATATAACGCGCCCAGCGTTAGACTGCTCTCGTAGAGCGTACTCTACAAATTCTGCGACGGGGTTTTCTTTAAATACTTTTTCGCCATCCTCCTCGTACAGACGACACGCCTACAGATCGTCTAACAGGCCTATGCATTTACTACACCGCTGCTGACTAAGACACAGGTTCACCTCGTGCAGGTACATATTATCTACGCCCTCGACTTCGCGCTCTTGGCGGGTCTCGAGATCGTAAAAAATAAATATATCCGGTCGTTCCGAAGGCTTCGCCGGTCGCAGCGGTGGCATAAAGCACGCGTGATTTTCGGGGCGCTTCTCTTTACATATCCGACAAAAAAATAATCCGCATTCGTGCTTGCCTGCATCTTTCTTATATACCTGTCTTAAACAGTCTTTGCACGTTTGCAACATGTCGCATAGACGCGACTGTGCCCCGTGCGACCCGACCGTTCTATGCCGCTGTAAACAATCTTCTCCGCGAAAGAAGCGCCCGCACGGCTCGCAGCGAATCTTCGGTAGCTCTGTATCGCACGGTGGGCTAGTCATACAGTATGGACATTTCTGTCCGCACCGATGAGCTGTTACCCTACTGTACGACACGCCGCATGGTGCGCAGAAAAAAGCTGCACCGGCTGCTGCAGGTAGATTGAGGATCAACCCGTAGTGGTGAGTTTGAGTATCGTGCAGTAAATATATATTATGTACGACTTTCGATACAGAGCGCAGCACAGCATCGGTGCCATTAAAAATTGCGAGCTCGCTGCTACCGAACGAGTCAATGTCGAACATAATTAAGGCTATACCTTCACCAGCAAGCACTTCCTGGAACGCTTGCAGCTCGGCTATACCGCAGCCAGTTTCAGGGACCACGACATTCGCAGCTCTAACTAACTCTTCGGCTAGCGTTTTTTGAAGCACCGATCTGTCGCGATGAACGTTGTCCCAGCGGTTGTGGAGAGCCCCTTCCCGAATATGCCCACGCTCCGCATATACTTTCCCCGTTACAATAGTCCGTGGGAGGCATAAGCTATCGTTATTGCGAAATTGTATCACGGATTTCTTTTTCCAGAATTGTTCGCCCTGTACCTTTTTAGGCCTCCCCGTCCCTACAGGCATCGAGACTATGCTACTCGTTGTGACAAACGAGTCGTCGATGCAAAAACCGGCCGGGCTTTGCGAGACACTATTGATCACGTCGAATAAGTCATCAAAATGAAGATCAGCGACCGGTCGAAAGGATATGCCTGAGGGGCCCCGTGTAAACGCGTTCGATCTGAATTCTATGCCGACCATGTCCGTCGGCTCACTGCCGCACACGATAAGCGTGTGTAGCTCGCGGACGGCGTCGTCTAACCACTCTACAAGACTCGTGTTCGCGGGAGGTTCGCGGATCTTAACTGTCATAACGCTACTAGTTGTCTTAAACCTAGCGAAGTGTCGGCGGCTTTCTACTCGGTGCAGGATTTTCGACTCACCGGACAGTGGAGTTGCTGAATCTCGGAGATACGCCGAGAATGTTGGTGAAACCTCCACCGCTGGACCTGGCTCCGCTGGCTGTGGTGATGCAGTTATCTGCCGTGAGGGTCCAGCTACGGGCTCGTCCTTCAAGCCCCATCCGATTTGGGTCGAGGAGGCCAGAGGCTGCGAGGGTGGCACGAACTCGCCGTCGAATGTGTCGTTCTGAGGGTCGACAGCCTCCGACTCAACCGCTGGTTCTACCACAACGGCTGGTTCTGTATCCATTGCCTCCTCGGCTATTGACATGTTCAGTGTCGCGTTGAGGAGGTCGAAGTCGTCGTTGACGTCTTCGAAAATGAACAAGTCTGGAAAAACTGGAGAAAATATATATATATATATATACATACATTTATTTTTATTTGTAATTATTGCTAATATGTAGTGCAGACTCCCATGCGTACCTTCGGTAGGCGGAGGTGAGACATCTCTCATACTAGCAACCCTGGCGAATTCGGCTGTGCAGTCGGAAGTGTTCCATAACACATCTTCAAACGCCTCGTCGTTAGAGGGTCCAGCTTCCTCTACTTCCTGCAGCACCGCAAGCTCCTCCTCTCTTCGAGCAAGTCGTTCTACTTGTGCGGCGAGTAGCGTCTCCAACTCTATTCGCCGTGCCAGAATCTCGGCCTCCTTCCGAGCATCTGAAATGAATTTTCACCGTCGAAAATAATTAAAGATATGTGAGGGAGAGCGTACGTCGAATAAGTAAGGTTCTACTTATCCGATGGTGAATTGTTCTAATTGCAATCCGACGGTGAATTCTTCTAATCGCATGAAATTAAAAAAAAATCAAAATGACATAAACTTTAAACGGTTTCACCGATTTCCGTGAGATTTTAATGGGAATGTCGGGTGATCATATTCTGTGTGCGTGCGTGCGTGCGTGCGTGCGTGCGTGCGTGCGTGCGTGCGTGCGTGCGTGCGTGCGTGCGTGCGTGCGTGCGTGCGTGCGTGCGTGCGTGCGTGCGTGCGTGCGTGCGTGCGTGCGTGCGTGCGTGCGTGCGTGCGTGCGTGCGTGCGTGCGTGCGTGCGTGCGTGCGTGCGTGCGTGCGTGCGTGCGTGCGTGCGTGCGTGCGTGCGTGCGTGCGTGCGTGCGTGCGTGCGTGCGTGCGTGCGTGCGTGCGTGCGTGCGTGCGTGCGTGCGTGCGTGCGTGCGTGCGTGCGTGCGTGCGTGCGTGCGTGCGTGCGTGCGTGCGTGCGTGCGTGCGTGCGTGCGTGCGTGCGTGCGTGCGTGCGTGCGTGCGTGCGTGCGTGCGTGCGTGCGTGCGTGCGTGCGTGCGTGCGTGCGTGCGTGCGTGCGTGCGTGCGGGCGGGCGGGCGGGCGGGCGTGCGTGCGTGCGTGCGTGCGTGCGTGCGTGCGTGCGTGCGTGCGTGCGTGCGTGCGTGCGTGCGTGCGTGCGTGCGTGCGTGCGTGCGTGCGTTTTTTTTAGCCCGATAGGAAAAAATTGCGAGCGCTATAGTGCGCACAGACATTTTCGAAGAAATTAAAAATGGCGTACAAAAAACAACTGCAAATTTTTTTATGAAATTTTGACCAAGCGTTGACTATTGATCACACATGATGTGTGCCAAATTTCAGATTGATCGGTCGACACACATACATCCGGACATTTTTTCTAAATGTGATTTTTTGATGTTTTGGAACATTCTGAACCCGATTTCATTAAAATCTCGAAATTTTTTTTTTACCATAACAAAGCTTCCCCTAAGAGGAATAAAAAAAAAGTAACAGTTTTAGTACTTACGGAAGCTAGCGATTTCGTCGCGGAGAGCTACAGCAGCTCTGGATGAGCGGAACGATGTCTTTTCGATTGCAGCACAAGCAATCTTCAGCACTTCATAACTCACACTGAACTTTCCGGAATTATATAATTTAATAATATTCTTCACCGGAACGTAATTCACCAGACACTTAAGGCGTCCGATAAGAGCATCATGACGCATACACTTTAACGCTCTATCGCTAGAGCGTGCCAACAAGCTTGTCATGAACGGGAGGGGGTTTTCCTCCAACACTATCCGCACCTCACGAACAATTCCACGGATCACCGCTGCGTCGACCATTTTTATAAATTTTATTTAAAAAACTCACACGAAGACTCCAACAAAACTGAGTACCACTGACTAAAAATGCTGAGAATGTTTCGGCTCGAGCGTTTACACGAAATAATGCATATTTCTGTAAAACTCGCAAACTTATAGTTTTCCTCCCCACTTATCTACAATGACCCGAGAAGTATCACTGGCTAGTTAAAACTATCCTTTTCTAATTTTTTCTGGCATTCCGAAACACTAGGTAAAAAAAAAACCCCTTCGGATTACGTACTATAAAAACTAGTACTCGAACGCTGTGGGCCCGGGAGTATCCCTGCTTAAGTATTTTATTACACCTACGCGATGCCTTCACAGGCGCGGAACCCTCCTGCGTTGTAAAGGCTGGAGCGTCTCATTGTACCCTGTGTCTAACGCTTTATTTTCTTTTCATTTAATTTTCCGCCCGGAGGAAGTTTGTCCTCGTCTTTCAACGCTTGACCATCGAGTGTCGCGAATAGCTGTAGATTTCCAGTTTTTTCCACAAACGTTTATGTATTGACACGCCTGTATTGGAATGCACCAATCTTGGGAAGAGTTATGTCACTTCGGACAGCGCTAGTCAAAGGGCGATTCGTCGTCGGTGGTCTACACAGCCTCCTAGGCCCAATGGAGCGTTCACACCCCCGCCTCAGACAACAGAATCTTTGAGGCGTGCCTTTACCCCCTCTCCCCGGAAAATTGCATCACTTTCTCCGGCTCTAGCCCCCGAGTGTGCCTTCACCCTGGAGTCATTACGGCTCAACGCCTTAGACAGTGCAGTCTCTCTATTTCTCTCAAATATCCTCCAAAATCATAGTGAAAAAATGGAAAATTTTACCGACGCTGTAAAGGAAGCCAGGAAAAAATTATTGGTGACGGGCGAATTTTGTCCGTCGCCCATCGTAAATACTGGATCGACGTCCGAGGCGAAGCGAGCACGCCAAGATGACAATACGCTTGACCCTATAACGGGCTAGCAAGCATTGAGCAAGGTAATGTTATTATCCACACATACAGCCTGAATGCGTCGGGTAGTAAGACGGTCTCTGTGGGACTTGAGCTAGTAAACGGACACGACTTCGAGGTGGCAATAAAATTCTCCGGCCGTCATGCGGCCGACATTTCCCTCAACGCCGTCGAGTGACATCACCTCTGCGAGCTGATGACAATTATCACCCCGTGGTTCAAAGCAGAAAAGGGCTCCGACAATAATCGAACTCCGAATATGAACCCGCTTGGTCGACAGAAAATAAGTTTTACGACAGCTTACAACGAAAAAGCTATTTTATTGGAAATGAAAGAGTCCAAGAAGAAAAACTTTGGTGTCGAAGAAAAACAGCATCAGGGAAACAAAAGGCCTAAGCCTACGCACCTCGTTGGTATTCTCTTCCAAAAGACAACGTACGATGGACTTGTGAGACTGAGTAAATGCATATTTCATAGAATTCGTTTACTTGAAATCGAACTGGATCTCGTGAAAGAGATCAGAGATATTATGTTTCAGAAAGTCAGTTTTAAGGGTGCAGTAAAGGACTGGAATAATGCTACAAGAGAAAAAGTCTCGTCAATAGCGTTCGAATATATCATGGATGGACGCGCGACTTTAGCCCGTAAAGATGTACGGGTTATCTATGGAGAGGGCGAAGAGGCGAGCGACAAACGGCGGTTGATCGCCAACGAATTATTATGTGTTCATCATGAATACATTTTCCGTGCAGTGGTGGCTCGTATGAACGAACTGCCTTAGACAATAATTACCACATATTCACATTAGTGTAAAATTTGCGAACAATGAAAAATGTACGCGTAAATTTAAGAATAAAAATTTGTATACATTTAAATTGTACAACTAGATTTAAGAATAAACATGCAAACTTTATTGTAAAAATTTTAAACAGCATTATTTTTACTTACCTTCACCCAGCCCTTTCATATATTTTCTAAATAAGCTGAAAAAAAGTAAGAGCATTTCGCCACGCGGTAATCGAACTCGTACTTTGAAGGAAAACGGACCATGAGTTCAGCGCCTTAGACCGTTCGACCAAGCTAGCTTACGCGAGGCATCGGGCCAGCCTCGAGAAATACCCTACGTGCAAACGAGAGCGCTGCAGCCATTGCTAGCCAACACTTGGAAAATCCAAGATGGCGCGAGTCACTGCTACGCCGTCAGCAGCTGTCCACAGCGCTTCGGATACTTCATCCCTCAGTTGCTACACTGTCTCGGCGCTGCGCTTCTCAACACGCTCTACGCGTAAGAGAGAGAGGGTCCGCTGGCCTCGACGCTAGCTAGCAGTCAGCGCACAGGAAAATCCAAGATGGCGCGACTCGACGATACACCGTCACCAGCTGGCCCGCACGCTCTAGTCAGCTCCCCCCCTCTCCACTACATACCTCTCTCTCTCACTCCCCTACCTCCCTCTCCCTCTCCCTCTCCCTCTCCCTCTCCCTCTCCCTCTCCCTCTCCCTCTCCCTCTCCCTCTCCCTCTCCCTCTCCCTCTCCCTCTCCCTCTCCCTCTCCCTCTCCCTCTCCCTCTCCCTCTCCCTCTCCCTCTCCCTATCCCTCTCCCTCTCCCCCTCCCTCCCTCCCAGGGCTCCTCCCTCCCTCCCTCCCTCCAGGGCAACCACCCTTGCGCCGGGCAGCCGGGCCTGGCGGCCCGACTGGGCATCACTCCCCTCCACTCCGAGACGTCCGAGACTTGGCGCCATCTTGAAAATCCGTATAGGTACTGACAGTTTACCCCCCACCACCACAGGCGACCGCCGCCATCTTGAAATCCGTATAGGTACTGCAGTCTACTATCGACTGCCGAAATCGCCCGCTTTTATACCCCGCTTTTGGACTCCCACTCCGTCGGTTTGGCAGATTTCTGGCGGGCTCGCGTCTGCGTGCGGTCGCCTAATTATTAAATTTGCGATTAGTTGATGGCATCTTCGTCTTCTAGCTTTCCGACGGAATTAAGCTTTCCGCTTAATTCCGTCGGATGGCACTGCCGTGCTTCCGAATCCTTGCTGTTCTTCGCGTTTGCGCATGCGCGCCGCTCGGTATCGATCGAGCTGCCGCTCGATCCCGTCGGATGGCGCCACTTGTGCCTCCGCGGGCTTGTCGGTCTGCTCTGCTCGCGCTGTTAGTATCTCTCGGGCGCTCGCGGTGTGACGTCACCAGGGCCACACGGGAGACTTTTAATTAGTGAATTATGTAGGGGAGTTACATTCTCCCCACATTATTATTTCAACTCGCCCCGGGTTGTAATAGTCATGTTTCTTTTTTTTTTCATCGTTTTATTTATTCATTTATTTTTTTTTTATAAGCAAATAATGATAATGACCAATTTCAATTTAAATGTATGTTTTCGTGCTCTTTACCTTACATGTCGTTTTTCTTTGGGTTTGCACATGTTGGGTGTTATGATTAGAATTTACTTCTTTATTATTATTGTTGTCGTTATCTTCTCCCTTTTTTTTTAATATTCCATGTCTTCTTATTCACCTTCGCTGTTTTCTACTCCGTTGTCCTCCTCTGTTATTGTGCTCTTATATTCGTCATCTCCGGTGTCGTCTTCGTCGTCCCATTCTTCTATCTCCTCACGGCCCTCTCGTCGTTATCCCCTTCCTGTTCTTCTCCTGCGTCGTCTTGGGCCTCTTCTTGGCGTCGCCATCGTCCGGTGTACAGACCGCCATCTCTTCCCCACGGGAACCTCCGGGGGTTGGTTCCCCAGCGCCCTCGTCCTGTGGCTAGAAGCCGGTCTCGGAGGCCTTCTCTAGCGTTTCCCGGCGCCTCCATGGTGACCCAGGCTGCATGGGTGCCGGTGTCGACGTCCATGATTTGTAGGTCCCATATTCGGTCTTCGAGGAACTTCCGTGTATATATTCGGGTTTCTGGGCTCCAAACCTCGCCTTCTCCCGATCTTGTAGCGTGTAACCCGCACGCCACCGCTTGAAAGGCCGCCTCCAAGTGTTCCCGCGGTACCGAGTATAGTTCCTGTTGGAATGCGTGCAAACGAAGCCCCCAGTCACCGAGCCACACAGGGATCGCCCCGTCGTTGTCCGTAGGACCTATGATGATTCCTCGGTAGAACCGGCCCGTGTGTCTTACATAGACAGGAGCCCCGAGATACATTTCTCCCTGCCTAACTCAATGTACCTCTGGATACTGTGGACTGGTGTTCGCGTACAGATTTAGCAACCGGGTTCGCACTCCGGAGGCGTCTGCCAAGTGCACGTGAAAGTGACTTGGACTGTAGACGGTGATGATGGGGACTCCTGGGTATTCTTCCTCGAGATTCTGGGCAGGATAGTCTCTAAAGGTTTCCATCTCCGTGGCTCACTTAGTTTTGTCTATCTTGATGTCACGTTCATTTCTAGGTTTTCCGCCTGTGTCCGTCTCCCTAGCTTATCACTACTATCCTATCGAAACTGTTAATTTTATTTGCTCGATAGGTAGCGAAAATTAGATTTTATTGCCATCCCCTCCCTATTTTCATGATCGCCGGGATTCGCTATACTTCGGGACGAGTCCCGTTGTCCGGAGTCATAGCCGATCGTTCTTGCTAGAATTTCCCTTATATCCATTGGATTTCGGCTGCTTTTGTTCTTCGGCGCGAGCTTCTCGATTCTCGGAATCGGCCCTTTCATTGGCAATTCTCGGAATCCGCGTTCGCTCGAGTCTGCTGTCTCCGCGATCGCGATCGGTGGGGATAGCGCGCGGCTGTTTGAGCGCTTGATTGCCGCCGCGTCGTCTCGCCAGCTACCGTGGGCTTGCGCGCTCTCTTCTTTACCGATTATCGGAGTCGGTAACGACAGTTGATTGTTCTCTCAAGATTTTATTCGTCCTCGTCCACATTTTCGATGTCATTCAAGATCCCTTTTTCATGATATCTTTTCAAGAGATTTGAATGAAATCTTCCTCCGATTTTTTTAGTCTTTGGATCCTCGATGATGTATGTGGCGAGTTCGACAAATTGCCCGATCCGATACGGTCCCTCGTAGAGCGGCATTGTTACGGGCCGATCCGACTGGATGGCTGGTAACTTTTATATTCCGGACTCCGAATGTTGATTCGTTGCTGCCTAGCGAATTGAAATCTGACTCTCAGCGCGGGAGATTTATTAAAGGTTTAAGCATATGTTAGATTGATAAAGACACGTTATTACGATTTCGAACGTAGCAATTTAATGATTTATCCGTCGAATAAACAAAACACAATATCACGACTATCAGTTCACAAAATGATCAACTAAAATATAGTTTAACACAACTTGTATTATTTTACAAGGTAGTATCGCAACTACAACGATTTATTACCTCTGAAAACTGGACAAGTTCTTAGCAAGCGAAGTGACCGTGCGAGAATTTCCAAGAGATTCTAGAAGAACGTTCCGACTCAAAGATTCCAGATCAACTGCTCTCTTCCAAAAATCAAGAGTTTTCGTGAGACGATAGTTGGGGGTTGAAACTTTAGAACTTGACTATTCATTGGCTGAATTAGGTACCGCCCGCGCGATAGCTGAGTTTTTCTATACAGGCGAAGTCCACCGAATAGCTCGGCAAGTCGAGGGCTATTTCTGTGTACCCGTAGAAAACTCTCGGCTTTGTCCCCGGGTACGTCTGTTTTCCGAAGAGGTCGTACAATATTTGGCGACCGGCTGACCTCTACCACCCAAGCCCGCGCGAGAAAAACAAGACTGTCTGTTAATTTTCACTTGAAGTGTCTCTCAAGGGTTTCGAGTTCTGAATGCGAGTTTTTGAACAAAAGGTATATGATGGTTTTTTCCTCTAAGAAAAATATAAAAGACTAATCTCTTCTTTCGCTACGGAGTCACGTTCGTTGTTATGGCCTTCACTTAAAACATTTCGAAAGTTTACAGATATTTTCTACGTAGAGATAAAGAGAGAGAGAGGGCTGTTGGAAGGTAAAATATGCGTACATCTATGAACTAGCTTATTTAAAATTGGTACAATTTATATTCAAATAAACGCGCCATATGTGGGATGCGTGCGAACACCCGCTCGTCACACCTCCCTTCTTAAAGAAAAGTCTCTTCTTCAGAGAAAGACTTTTCATCTCGAAAATTGTACAACATCCCTCCCCCTAAAAAGAAAAGAATTAGTTTTTCTTTTCGCTCGTCTCCGGCGAGCTTTATTTTTAAGATTTTAGATGTACCCCCAAATATATATATATATGTATACGGAAGAGATAAATAGAAATATTTATAATTCTTCCGGGAAGTCGGGCTAAGGCCCGCGTGTTGCGACACTCGGAAGCGTTAACTTCTTCCCTTGCTGTTTTTGCCGACGGTCGGGGTCGACGCCCGATGGCCAAACCCACGTCTGCAATTTTTTCCTATATTAACAGACCGTTACCCGAGTTTCTCATTAATTGTTTACCGACCGTCTACGATGAGCAACAGACGCAGCCCGAGGCCGCCTGCCAAAGTAAATACAACTTTGTCATTTTTAACTATGTTCTCCAGAAAGAAAATTCTTTTTAAAAATTATAATTATTTTTTTATTTTTATTTTTTTGTTTTATTTTTTTTTTCTAGCGGATCCGGTTCGAGGGGCCACCCTCGAGCATCCGTCCAGGCCACCTGACCATCCGTCCAGGCGGTGACGACTCCATCCCCGTGGTGGACCTCGTCTCTGATCCGGTGCGACGACCTCCTAGCCCGGAATTGGAGGTGATCGGCTCCTGGGTGCGGGTGCGACCCACACCGTCGGCCCCGAACCCGCCGATTCGCGTCCTGACGCCCGCTGAAATAAGTTTTCGGGCCGTTTACGGCTGTCTCCCACGGAGAAGAGAGGCTAGGCATCCCCGAAGTCGCCTTGCCCTCTTGCCCAGGGGGGCTCGTAGGGCGAACATCCGCCCGGCGGGATCCTCGGATACCGACAGCGACGAGGAAGAAGATCCGACATCCCGTGAGCGGCGCGCAGCCCACGGCATCACGGACTGGCGTCGTGCTGAATTTTATTAAGGCACCGAGGATGTAGTTATCCGCGAAATGAAATGGTTTTTTATCTTTAATTTCTTCTCGTGTCCTGGGATCTGTTATTTTTCCTTTGCTTCTCCCTTTCCTGCATTAAGGGTAAGCGCGTACCCGCGGTACCCCCCGGGCTTCGATGGAGGTTTCTTCCGGCGACTACGCCCTACGGCGGAGTCCTTGATAAACTGCGTAGCTGACTAGGGCCAGTAGGGTTACTGTGCCCAGCGAATACTGGCCGATCACGTCGTATTGCTGCGTGCGATTTCCTGTCGTGGATACGTCGACGTCGGCCAGTGCTTTCCTTGCGTTGCGTAATTGTACGCTCAAGGCATTGACCGCCTGGGGACTGCTCACCGCTTGCTCGAGCGTTGTCGACAAGCAGTCGGTAAGTATTCATGGCAACATCTCTTTCTCTGCCGGTGACAGCGTAAGTAGCGTACGTAGACCGGTACGTAGCTCGTACCTTCCGTATGCTGTGTCCACGGCCGGATAGCTTCGAGCTTGAAATCTGTTGCTGTGGCGGTGCATCGGTTGCTGAGGGTCAGCAACCCCGTCCCACGCAGTACCTCTTGCCGCGTAAGCGATTCCCCGCAACGCACGCTCACCGGCTCGTCCCTCGGTGATACGTAGGGCCATCTGCCTAGTTGTCGTAACCCCATTACGGGTGTGTGCGTGATCCTTACCAGCTTCTTTGGACACTTCTGCCCCTGACCTACCGTTCCCTCGGTGTACCGCCGCATGCTGCATGGCGCGTCCTCGTTAACGGCCATGGCCGGGTGCCGGGGGTCGCAATAGTATGTATATTTATCCCTCTTGCATGCTTCCAGGTCGTGTTCGGACATCCGGATGTAGTGGCGGCTTATAGTATCGTTGTTCCCCTTCCTCGGGAGCGGGTAGACGTAATTTATCCCGTACTCGGACGTTCCGATAAGCGGGATTTCTAGGAGGAGGGTTATCATCCTCTCCTTCCGGAATGCTCTAGCCGTAGCTAGGCGTAGTATGGCCGCCGCGTTGGCCCGGGTAACCGGTTGTGGGAAACTTTGCCCTTGAGGTAAATGCGGTAAAGCCTCCGTGAGGTACCGGGTGAGGGTGGCGGGCGTCACCACCGACGCTCCCACTGTTCCGGATGCTACCTGTGCAAAAATTCCAGCCACTTTTTCGACATCCCGGAGGAAGGCTTCGACTTAGGCCTCGATCAGCACCAGGCTTTCATCGAAATGTTGCCTGTCGCGCAGTGCGTCGGCACGGTTTTGGAAATAACCGTTCACGGTGTGTATCATTGTGGAGAGTTTTTGTAAATTCCGTTGTGCCTCCTGCGATGTTTGGTTGAACACCTGGATCGTTGACTCCACAGCTTGCAGCTATTTTTCCATGCTAACCTTCAGGTTCGCCTGCGTGCTCTGTATGTCGGAGATCTCTGCGTCTAGCCGCTCCCCATCGGTAGCGTCCATGTTGCCCGTTATCGCCTTAAGCACGGTGCCTAGTGCGTTGATTAGCACTCGTCGTTTCCGGTTTGGCTCTACCCTGATGAGGTCCTGTACGACTCCTACGTTATCCTCGATTTTTTTCCGAGAGTCGTACGAGTCGTACGAGTCGTACGAGATCGTACGAGAGAGTCGTACGTGCTCCAGCATCTCGGTGCAGTGCCCGCCCGGGCTTCCGTATTTTTCGCACTGTTGCCGCACGATGTCGAGCTGGGTTTGAATCCGGTGTTCCATAAACGCCATGTTGGCTATGTTGATCCGAATAGCCAATGTCCAGACGTTGGTGTACGTATGCAATGTCCTGGCTTTCTCAAAATAGAGCCCAGGGGCATCCTTGAAGGGCCGTACCTCGTACGCCTGTTCCGGAGAGGCGGCGTCCGCCTGTAGACCCGCCATCACCATGCTGTAATTTTTCCTCTATCATTATTACTGATGGTGCGTAACCATTTTTTCAGCCGTGTCGAAGCCAGTGATCGGTCTACAAGTTTTTTGCCAGAACTTTTACTCCTCTACGTAATAGCGTAATCGGTCTACATGCACTTTTACCTCCCGTCGACCCTGTCGCAACGTATAGTTTCAAGGGGGGTGCACCCCGAGGATGGGGTAGGGCCCGATCCACTTCGGGGTGAGCTTGGCGGAACGTCCCCGTCGCACCGTCGGGTCGTGTAGGAGTACCCGATCCCCCACCTTAAATTTCACATCCTTGGCCTTCCGATCGTACTGCTCCTTCGTACTGGGGTGCGAAGGTAAATGGGGGGTAATGAGGATCACGCGTTGTGGACGAGCGCTCGAGCCGTGAAAAGCGTAGACAGTGCGTTACCTCAACGTGCCAATAAAACCTCTCTTTACCTTAATGGGATAGTGTAAGCGAAACTTATAGCCTCTTCACGCCAAGTCTGGGATCTGGCCTTCAGGGGGCACGCGCTGTACACCTCAATCGAGGGCAAACCGGGATCTCAGGCGACTCAACGAACCCAGATAGAGCTCGTATTAGGCTGCTCTGGGGGAGTTGTTACAAAAATCCAATAAGCCTCTCATGCCACACCATGAGAGATTGTTGGTTCGAATGTCGGTACGACTCGTCGGGCGCTAATGCTTTGTCGCATGGCGTTCGGTGATTTGTCTTGAACGGAATTGAAATCCAGCAGACCCTAGGTGTGCTGGGCGAGTGGTTGGTCAAGGATGGCCGGGGATGAACGGCTGATCGATTGTCACCCCAGTGCCCAAATTGGGTATCCTTCCCAAAGGGTATCAAACAATGGTTCTCGGTGGACCGACTTCTACGGGAGGAGGCCAACGAGCTGGTTGAGTTGGTGCACGTTGCGCTCAAGACCATACGTGTGACATGAGACAGTCTGGACTGAACCGTCGAGGGCGTATCGGAGCCTCGCTTGAGTCTACATACCACCGGGTGGCAACCATCACTCCTTAGGAATGAGTTCGATTGTGAACTCA
This sequence comes from Amblyjoppa fuscipennis, assembly GCA_963575735.1. Classification (NCBI taxonomy): domain Eukaryota; kingdom Metazoa; phylum Arthropoda; class Insecta; order Hymenoptera; family Ichneumonidae; genus Amblyjoppa; species Amblyjoppa fuscipennis. The sequence continues at coordinate 6,870,759 of OY754494.1, read as the reverse complement.
GCCAGTCAAGGTAGCCTGGGGGAGGTGTGACATCCCCCGTTGGGTGCTTCACACCCAATCCACACTTCATTTCGAGGAGGCCTCTGGGGGGCACGCGACAACGCTACGAACGTAGAATAGGACGTTTCGTTGCGTTTGCTCTTAATGGGCGCGAGATCCCTTCGGGGTTCGAGCATGGAACGACAGTTTAGTGCTGTAGTTCCTATACACTATCTGCTCCTTCGTACTGGATCCGTAACTTCGGAATAAGGATTGGCTCTGAGGAGCGGGGTGCGTCGGGCTTGTTAGGGAAGCGGGTTTGGCTAACGTGCCGGGCCTGGGCGAGGTGAATGATGTTTCGGGGTGAAGAAAATTGGGCTTCGGTTCGGTTTTTTTCTTCTCGTGCGTCGCAGATCCGAGCTCGGTCCCGTGCCTTGGCCTCCCGCGGATCCTCCTTGCTGCGAGGCTTCCTCGGCGGTTCGCGCCGTCTTGGTCGTTCTCTTCGGCCGCCATTCAACGCTCAGCTCAAAACTGGCACGGACTAGGGTAATCCGACTGTCTAATTAAAACAAAGCATTGCGATGGCCCTCGCGGGTGTTGACGCAATGTGATTTCTGCTTAGTGCTCTGAATGTCAACGTGAAGAAATTCAAGCAAACGCGGGTAAACGGCGGGAGTAACTATGACTCTCTTAAGGCACAGGCCTCCGGCAGCCTTTAGTAGACTGCAGTACCTATACGGATTTCAAGATGGCGGCGGTCGCCTATGGTGGTGGGGGGTAAACTGTCAGTACCTATACGGATTTTCAAGATGGCGGCGTCACGGAGTGGAGGGGGGTGATGCCCGGTCGGGCCGCTAGGCCCGGCTGTCCGGCACGAGGGTGGTTGTCCCCCTCCCCCCTCCCCCCGTATCTCCCAGGGTGGTAGAGGGTGGTCAGGATGAGGCGCTGGAGTAGCTGACGCGTCGCCGATGGAGAGAGAGAGAGAGAGGTATAGCGGTAGGGATGTGAGAGAGAGGGATGTAGTGGAGCGGGGAGAGCTGACTGGAGCGTGCGGGACAGCTGGTGACGGTGTATCGTCGAGTCACGCCATCTTGGATTTTCCGTGCGCTGACGGCTGGGTAGCGTCGAGGCCAGGGGACCCTCTCTCTCTTACGCGTAGAGCGTGTTGAGAAGCGCAGCGTCGAGACAGTGTAGCAACCGAGGGATGAAGTATCAGAAGCGCCGTGGACAGCTGGTGACGGCGTAGCAGTGACGCGCGCCATATTGGATTTTCCAAGAGTTGGCTAGCTACGGGTGCAGCGCTCTCGCTTGCGCGTAGGGTATTTCTCGAGGCTGACTCGATGCCTCGCGTAAGCTAGCGTGGTCGAACGGTCTAAGGCGCTGAACTTATGGGCCGTTTTACTTCAAAGTACGAGTTCGATTACCCCGTGGAGAAATGCTCTTATTTTTTTTTTTCAGCTTATTTAGAAAATATATGAAAGGGCTGGGTGAAGGTAAGTAAAAATAATGCTGTTTAAAATTTTTACAATAAAGTTTGCATGTTTATTCTTAAATCTAGTTGTACAATTTTAATGTATACAAATTTTTATTCTTAAATTCACGTGTACATTTTTCATTGTTCGCAAATTTTACACCAATGTGAATATTTGGTAATTGTTGTCTAAGGCAGTTCGTTCATACGAGCCACCACTGCACGGAAAATGTATTCATGATGAATACATAATAATTCTTTGGCGATCAACCGTCGTTTGTCGCTCGCCTCGTCGCCCTCTCCGTAGATAACCCGTACATCTCCACGGGTTAAAGTCGCGCGTCCATCCGTGATATATTCGAACGCTATTGATGAGACTTTTTCTCTTGTAGCATTATTCCAGTCCTTTACTGCACCCTCAAAACTGACTTTCTCAACAATAATATCTCTGATCTCTTTCACGAGATCCAGTTCGATTTCAAGTAAACGAATTCTATGAAATATGCATTTACTCAGTCTCACAAGTCCATCGTACGTTGTCTTTTGGAAGAGAATACCAACGGGGTGCGTAGGCTTAGGTCTTTTGTTTCCCTGGTGCTGTTTTTCTTCGGCACCAAAGTTTTTCTTCTTGGACTCTTTCATTTCCAATAAAATAGCTTTTTCGTTGTAAGCTGTCGTAAAACTTATTTTCTGTCGACCAAGCGGGTTCATATTCGGAGTTCAATTATTGTTGGAGCCCTTTTCTGCTTTGAACCACGGGGTGATAATTGTCATCCGCTCGCAGAGGTGATGCCACTCGACGGCGTTGAGGGAAATGTCGGCAGCGTGACGGCCGGAGAATTTTATTGCCAGCTCGAAGTCGTGCCCGTTTACTAGCGCAAGCCCCACAGAGACCGTCTTACTACCCGACGCATTCAGGCTGTATGTTGTGGATAATAACATTGCCTTGCTCAATGCTTGCCAGCCCGTTATAGGGTCAAGCGTATTGTCTTCTTGGCGTGATCGCTTCGCCTCGGACGTCGATGTAGTATTTACAATGGACGACGGAAAAAATTCGCCCGGCACCAATAATTTTTTCCTGGCTTCCTTTACAGCGTCGGTAAAATTTTCCATTTTTCACTATGATTTTGGAGGATATTTGAGAGAGATAGAGAGACTGCACTGTCCAAGGCGTTGAGCCGTAATGACTCCAGGGTGAAGGCACACTCGGGGGCTAGAGCCGGAGAAAGTGATGCAATTTTCCAGGGGAAGGGGTAAAGACACGCCTCAAAGATTCTGTTGTCCGAGGCGGGGGTGTGTACGCTCCATTGGGCCTCGGAAGCTGTGTAGACCACCTACGACGAATCGCCCTTTGACTAGCCCTGTCCGAAGTGACATAACTCTTCCCAAGATTGGTGTATTCCAATACAGGCGTGTCAATACACAAACGTTTGTGGAAAAAACTGAAAATTTACAGCTATTCGCGACACTCAATGGTCAAGCGTTGAAAGACGAGGACAAACTTCCTCCGGGCGGAAAATTAAATGAATAGAAAGTAAAGCGTTAAACACAGGGTACAATGAGACGCTCTAGCCTTTACAACGCAAGGGGGTTCCACGCCTGTGAAGCCATCGCGGAGGTGTAATAAAATACTTAAGCATGGATACTCCCTGGACCGCAGCGTTCGAGTACTAGTTTTTATAGTACGTAGTCCGAAGGGTTTTTTTTTACCTAGTGTTTCGGAATGCCCGAAAAAAATTAGAAAAGGATAGTTTTTAACTAGCCAGTGATACTTCTCGGGTCATTGTAGATAAGTGGGGAGGAAAACTATAAGTTTGCGAGTTTTACAGAAATATGCATTATTTCGTGTAAACGCTTGAGCCGAAACATTCTCAGCATTTTTAGTCAGTGGTACTAAGTTTTGTTGGAGTCTTCGTGTGAGTTTTTCAATAAAATTAATAAAAATGGTCGACGCAGCGGTGATCCGTGAAATTGTTCGTGCGGTGCGAATGGTGTTGGAGGAAAACCCCCTCCCGTTCATGACGAGCTTGTTGGCACGCTCTAACGATAGAGCGTTAAAGTGTATGCGCCATGATGCTCTTATCGGACGCCTTAAGTGTCTGATGAATAACGTTCCGGTGAAGAATATTATCAAATTATATAACTCCGGAAAGTTCAGTGTGAGTTATGAAGTGCTGAAGATTGCTTGTGCTGCGATCGAAAAGACGTCCTTCAGCTCATCCAGAGATGCTGTTGCTCTCCGCGCCGAAATCGCCAGTTTCCGTAAGTACTAAAACTGTAACTTTTTTATTCCTCGTAGGGGGAAGCTTTGTTATGGTGAAAAAAAATTTCGAGTTTTTAATGAAAACGGGGTTCAGAATGTTCCAATACATCGAAAAATCACATTTAGAAAAAATGTCCGGATGTGTGTGTGCGTGTGTGTGTGTGTGTGTGTGTGTGTGTGTGTGTGTGTGTGTGTGTGATCAATAGTCAACGCTTGGTCAAAATTTCATTTAAAAAATGTGCAGTTGTTTTTGTACGCCATTTTTAATTTCTTCGAAAATGTCTGTGCGTACTATAGCGCTCGCAATTTTTTGCTATCGGGCTAAAAAAACGCGCACACACACACACACACACACACACACACACACACACACACACACACACACACACACACACACACACACACACATAGAATATGATCACCCGACGTTCTCATTAAAATCTCACGGAAATCTATGAAACCGTTTAAATTTTACGTCATTTTGGATTTTTTTTTTAATTTCATGCAATTTTTTAAAGCGATATGAAAATTTCAATTTCCAACTTTTAGGAAAAAGCGATATAATAATTTCAATTTTTAAGGAAGAATATAGTAGAACCTTACTTATCCGACGTACACTTTCCCTCAGATATCTTTAATTATTTTCGACGGTGAAAATTAATTTCAGATGCTCGGAAGGAGGCCGAGATGCTGGCACGGCGAGTAGAAAGGGATACGCTACTCGCCGCACAATTAGAACGACTTGCGCGAAGAGAGGAGGAGGTTGCGGTGTTGCGGGAGGTAGAAGAAGCCGGACCCTCTAACGTCGAGACGTTTGAAGATGTGATGTGGAACACTTCCAACTGCGTTGAGGAATTTACGAGAGTCGGTGCTATGCGAAGTGTCTCACCTCCACCTACCGAAGGTACGCATGGGAGTCTGTGCTACATATTAGCAATAATTACAAATAAAAATAAATGTATGTATATATAAATATTTTCTCCAGTTTTTCCAGACTCGTTCATTTTTGAGGACGTCAACGATAACTTCGACCTCCTCAACGCGACACTGAACATGTCAATAGCCGAGGAGGCGATGGATGCAGAACCAGCCATTGTGGTAGAACCAGCGGCTGAGTCGGAGGCTGTCGAACCTGCGAACGACACATTCGACGGCGAGTTCGTGTCACCCTCGCAGCCTCTGGCCTCCTCGACCCAGATCGGACGGGGGCTGAGGGACGAACCGGTAGCTGGACCCTCACGACAGATTTCTGCATCACCACAGCCAGCGGAGCCAGGTCCAGCGGTGGAGGTTTCACCAACATTCTCGGCGTATCTCCGAGATTCAGCAAGTCCACTGTCCGGTGAGTCGAAAATCCTGCACCGTGTAGAAAGCCGCCGACACTTCGCTAGGTTTAAGACAACTGGTAGCTTTATCACAGTTAGGATCCGTGAGCCTCCCGCGAACACGAGTCTTGTAGAGTGGTTAGAGGACGCCATCCGCGAGCTGCACACGCTTATCGTGAGCGGCAGTGAGCCGACGGACATGGTCGGCATAGAATTCAGTTCGAACGCGTTCAAACGGGGCCCTTCAGGCATATCCTATCGACCGGTGGCTGATCTTCATTTCGATGATTTATTCGGCGTGATCAGTAGTGTCGCGCAAAGCGCTGCCGGTTTTTGCATCGACGACTCGTTTGTTATAACGAGTAGCATAGTTTCGATGCCCGTAGGGACCGGGAGGCCTAAAAAGGTACAGGGCGAGCAATTTTGGAAAAAGAAATCGGTGATACAATTTCACAATAACGATAGCTTGTGCCTCCCACGGACTATTGTAGCGGGGAAAGTATATGCTGAGCGTGGGCATATTCGGGAAGGGGCTCTCCACAACCGTTGGGACAACGTTCATCGCGACAGATCTGTGCTTCAAAAAACGCTAGCCGAAGAGTTAGTTAGGGCTGCGAATGTCGTGGTCCCTGAAACTGGCTGCGGTATAGCCGAGCTGCAAGCGTTCCAGGAAGTACTTGCCGGTGAAGGTATAGCCTTAATTATGTTTGACATTGACTCTTTCGGTAGCAGCGAGCCCGCAATTTTTAACGGCACCGATACTGTGCTGCGCTCTGTGCCGAAAGTCATACATAATATATATTTACTGCATGATACTCAAGCTCATCACTACGGGTTGATCCTCAATCTACCTGCAGCAGCCGGTGCAGCTTTTTTTTGCGCACCTTGCGGCGTGTCGTACAGTAGGGTAACAGCTCATCGGTGTGGCCAGAAATGTCCATACTGTATGACTAGCCCACCGTGCGATCCAGAGCTACCAAAGATTCGTTGCGAACCGTGCGGGCGCTTCTTTCGCGGGGAAGATTGTTTAGAGCGTCATAGGACGGTCGGGTCGCATGGGGCACAGTCGCGGCTATGCGACATGTTGCAAACGTGCAAAGGCTGTTTAAGACAGGTATATAAGAAAGATGCAGGCAAGCACGAATGCGGATTATTTTTTTGTCGAACATGTAAAGAGAAGCGTCCCGAAAATCACGCGTGCTTTATGCCACCGTTGCGGCCGTCAAAACCTTCGGAGCGGCCCGATATATTTATTTTCTACGATCTCGAGACCCGGCAAGAGCGCGAACTCGAGGGCTCAGAAGATACGCATCTGCACGATGTCAATCTGTGTCTCAGTCAGCAGCGATGCAGTAAATGCATAGGCCTGTCAGACGATGTGTGGACGTGTAGTCTGTGCCAGGAGGATAGCGAAAAAGTTTTTAAAGAAAACCCTGTAACACAATTTGTAGAGTACGCTGTACGAGAACGCTCTAACGTTGGACGCGTTATATGCATCGCACATAACGCGAAAGGATTCGATGCTCAATTCATCCTTCGGTATATTGTCGAGGAAAAGCGCATAACACCGCGATTAATTACTAACGGCACGAGTATAATGGAGATGAGCATCGGGCCAGTCAAGTTCATCGACAGTCTTAATTATTTCCACATGCCTTTTTAACAAGACTGCTAATCAGCAGTACAAAGGCCCGCTACCACCTCTCGCAGACTATTCGCCTGACACTATGTCACCGTCTGACAGAAAGATTTTTCTGGACTGGCACGAGAAAACTCGGCTAGCAGGATACGAGTTCAATTTTGCACGGGAGATCGTAGAATATTGTAGAACGGACGTAGTAATTCTTCGGAAAGCATGCGTTGCCTTCCGCAAGATATTTATCGACAGCGGAGATGTGTGTCCGTTCGTCGAAGCCGTGACTATTGCATCCGCATGCAATAAAGTGTTTCGGCGAAATTTTTTAGCGCGGAACAAAATCTCGGTTCTACCGCGAAACGGGTATCGGAGGGTAGATCGACAATCCGAGATCGCGTTAGAATGGCTGTTATGGTGCGAGCATGATTTGGGTGTGCAAATCGATCATGCGGGTCGCGGGCGCGAACATAAATTAATCGATGGTACGCGCGTAGACGGTTATTACCGAACGGCCGATGGTGTAGAGCATGTTCTACAGTTTCATGGCTGCTACTTTCACGGCTGTGACAAATGTTACAGAGACAAGAATAAGCGCGATGAAGAGTGGTGCGGCATTACGTTCGACGATCGGCTTGTTCGGACATTAACCACCTCCGCGCGTATAAAATCCCTCGGATATACGCTTCACGAGATCTGGGAGTGCGAGTATATTCGCTTGAAAACTAGGGATCCGCAAATTAACGACCTGGTAAGCAGACACCCCATTCTTCGCGATCAACCGCTAAATCCTCGGGACGCGTTTTTCGGAGGCCGAACGGGAAACACTCGTAGCTATTGCGAGACTAGAGGTACTGAGAAAATGCACTATGTTGACGTGTGCTCACTTTACCCCTATATCTGTAAGTACGGCCGCTTCCCTGTCGGTCATCCGACCGTGTATACAGCTGATACGTGCCATGAGATAGTAGGGCAAAACAACGATCTCAGCAACGTCGAAGGACTCGTACGATGCACGGTGTTACCCCCTCAAAATCTCTACCACCCTGTGCTCCCGGTACGTATGCATAATCGACTAATGTTCGCATTATGTCGAAAATGTTGCGAGGAGATGCGGCAGAGTCCGTGTCCTCACGAGAGTGAGGTTGATCGAGCTTTCGAGGGTACTTGGGTATCGTGTGAGCTTCAAAAAGCCGTCGAGAAAGGATATAGAATTCTAGCCGTTCAAGAGATTTGGCAATATAGCGTCGAACAATACGATCGGAATTGCCAAACCGACGGTCTCTTCGGCAGATACATAAACCTCTGGCTGAAAATCAAGCAAGAGGCTAGCGGATGGCCAGCCGAGTGTACGTCCGAGGAGAGTAAAACCGCGTACATAAATCATTTTCGCGAGACAGAAGGCGTAGCGCTAGATCGCGAACGAATCGACGCAAATCCGGGATTGAGATCGGTGGCAAAGCTATGCCTCAATTCGTTTTGGGGTAAATTCGGGCAACGCGGAAATCTGCCAAAGACCGAGGTCGTAACAACGCGACAGCGATTGTTACAGCTGTTAACCGATCGGGGGTGTGAAGTTAGCAAAATTATTCACGTCAACAACGAGGTGATGTACGTGTGCTGGCAAAAAACAACCGAAAGCGCCGACGTAAACCCTCATGTGAACGTCGTCATTGCCGCATATACGACGGCTCAGGCTAGACTCAAATTATATTCGTACCTTGAGAAATTAGACAAACGCGTCCTCTACTATGATACAGACTCGTGCATATATATAAGTAGTGGTATCGTAGGGGAGTACCACCCACCGCTTGGTAACCTTCTAGGCGATATGACGAACGAGCTGAAAGAGTACGGCCCTGACAGCTACATTAAACGTTTCGTCTCCGGAGGGCCTAAATTTTATGGATACGTAGTGCAGAAAGCCGATGGAAGCGAAATTGCAACGTGCAAGGTAAAGGGTATTGGTCTGAATCATAAAAACGGGGCACTGATCAATTTCGATTCGGTCTGCAGGCTCATTCGAGAACCCGGCACAGCGATATCCCTGAAGTTTAGTGCCATCCGGCGAGATGCTTTTCACCAAGTAGTCACGCGTCAAGAGACAAAAACATGCAAGCCAGTCCTCGTTAAGAGACGACGATGGGGTGAGTATGACTCGCTGCCGTATGGCTACTTGGGGTGAATCTCGTTAGAGTATTTGTAAATATTACTAACTTTTCTAATTTTGTAAAATTGTTATTTTTTGTTGTAAATTCGTATTTTTTTTGTATATTTAAAAAATGTACATTTTTGTAAATAAATTTTCGGCTTCATTGCAGGTGGCGGGTATATGTGGGAGCTATACCCGGACTTGTGGTGAGCCGCACACGCCACTATATATATATATTTCGTGTATATGATATATTAGATGTAAAAATAAAAATAAAAATTTCTTGTAAATCGTGAACAATTTATTTTTATTTCTCATCCCTCCTCACTCGGTCTTCCTGCGGAAAATCGTATCAGCCATATGTATAACTACGATTATACACTGTAAAGCATAGCTTATTATTTATAGAAGGAGCTTATTTCGCATGTACTTTCGCGCGCACGATGACAGGCACAATGGGTGGCTATTAGGAATATAATTTATAATCTAATATTTTATTCAGTTTTATTTATTCTAATCTTTTTTGGATTAGTTTCAGAGCTAAATCCTACGATCGCCGCGCTAAACGATAGCGCTGTAGCAGTTTTCTGGGCTGACCTGGAAAAAAATTAAGGATACCGTACCGACTCCTTGTAGAGAAAGCAATTTAAAAAGCTTTGTTTAAATGTGATTTTTGTTAATGGTTTTTATTTTTTATTAACATTTTTTTGCTTGTATATATAAAATAAATGCTGTGTTGTATATTTTCTCTGTATATTTAATACCCCCTCATACTCCTCGCGCCACTCATTGCCCGATATGGACCCGCGCTGGAAGCATCCATGGACCTCCATTATCGCCGGTCCTACCGGGTGCGGTAAAACGTGCTTCGTAAAGAAGTTTTTAAAATATATTTCCGCGATGGCCGACGTCGAGTTTGCACGGATACTTTTTTATTACTCAGAATGGCAGGACGGGTATGCCGATTACGGTAGAAATATCGAATTTTTAGAAGGACTACCTCAAAGTTCTGACATTGCAGGGGATCGTAGACCAAAACTTTTAATTATTGATGATTTAATGCGCGAGTCTTCAAACGGTGAAATTGTAGACTTATTTACAAAGGGGAGTCACCATAAAAATATTAGCGTGATTTTTATAACGCAAAATATTTTTCATCAAGGTCGTGGTCAGCGGGATATTTCCCTTAATACGAATTATATCGTAGCTTTTAAAAATCCTCGTGATCGCGCCCAAATCTCGCATCTGGCACGTCAAATTTATCCCGAAGATCCGAAATTTTTACAAGAAGCTTACCACGATGCGACGTCAAAACCACATGGTTATTTGCTTCTAGATTTGAAACAGTCTACCCCCGATAATTGTCGATTCCGCACCTGTATTTTTCCGGATGATACTCATAATTTTGTGTATGTACCAAAACGAGGATCCGGTTCTCGCTAATTTGTAAAGTATAAATGGACAGAAGCGAATGCACGAACATCATTCGAGTCGCGGCTATGGCTCCATCAACAACTGCTAAAGCTTCGATTGGGAAGAAGAATATAATCTTGCTGCACGCTCTATGCCATCTGGATAAACAGCAGCGTACATCACTATTACGCACAATAGACAGAAGCGGAGTTCGATCTATCTGCGAGTGCGCATTAAATACCTTAAATGGTACAGTCCCCCTGAAAAAGAGTGAGCAAATAAAACTGTCTAAGCATAAAAAAATTTTACGCCATCTCGTAAATAAAGCTGGTGGCTGGAAGAAGAAAAAACGCGTAATTGTGCAGAAGGGGAGCGGATTCTTACTACCACTTCTTCTCCCGATCATAGGGAGTGTGCTGTCTAATATTTTCACACGTAATTGACAAGATGCAGCATGCGAAGAAAATGGTTTTAGTGCCTCACGATGCTGTCATGCCATCGCGCGAGCAGATAGAGCAAACACGCTCCGTCCAAACACCAGGTACGACACTCAGTAGGCTCGATGCTGAAATGGATGATATACTTCGCTCAGTGACTCCTGCGAACCAACGAGAGAAATGGAAACTTTACCAACAGGTTTTACAACGTCACCAGTTTTTTGTCGACGAGGAGAGACGGCCTAAAATTATCACCTCTTCGGCGACTGACAAACCTGCCGAGCAAATACCCGAGGAAGTTGCAGAAGCAATTACTGAAGCTGAGAAAATATCTGATGAAGTTATTGTGGCTAGTGTACCAAAATCATATAGAAGACAAGCAGAGCAGTTATTGAATCATTTGCGCGCCAGCTCCAACACCACTCTAACGTGGGATAAATCGGGAGTGGTCCATATCAATGGTGAACCGATAAAAGAATCGAATATTATAGATCTTGTAAATGATACTATGCGCCATAGAAAAACTGTGCGTGCTATTGCTGGTGAGCAGTTTGGAAATGAGCTCAGGCGTTTAGGGATCCCTCGTGAATTCATCGGTAATACAAGCCTATTGTATGAGAGTCTAAATCTCAACACACCTGTAAACTCTAGACGGAACGTGTCAAATTCAAATCCCAATACACCAGATACAAGTCAGAATAGCTTAAATTTATCAGGCAACAAACGCCGAACTCCTACTAGCGACTCAATACGATCGTGGAAAACATTGAAACTGTAATAAAAATATAATGGATTTATTAGAGAAGTTTTATTATGATCCTACGCATCACGCTGGATACGCCGGCGCTCCAAACCTAATTCATGCAGCTGATAAAGAAAAAATTCCTGGTGAAGACGTTACTCACTGGCTAAGAAAACAGGATGCTTATACACTACACAGACCTATACGACGACGATTTCCCCGACGTCACTATGCCGTGGATAATATCGATGACGTGTGGGAAGCTGATCTCGTTGATCTACGCTCTCTCAAAGATGAGAATGACGGCTCCGTTTATCTTTTAGTGGTTATTGATGTACTCAGTAAATATGCATGGGTTGAGACGCTGCGTGATAAAACTTGTGCAGAAACTACAGAAGGATTCAAGCGAATACTGTCTAGAAGCGGTGGTCGAACGCCTGTGTGGTTACAGACAGATCGCGGCAAAGAATTTGTTGGTCACATTTTGCAGCGATTTTTGAAAAGCCATGGAATAAATTTTCGAGTGGCTCGAAACCCCGATATCAAAGCAGCTATTGTAGAACGTTTCAACAGAACATTAAAGGAGCGGATGTGGCGATATTTTACACATAAAAATACACGACGGTATATCGATGTATTACAATCTATCGTTCATGCTTACAATGATACAAAACACTCTACAATCAAGATGCAACCGGCGGCCGTGACTCTGTACAATGCAGCGATAGCACGCGCAAATATGGTCAAGCGATATAAGCAGTGTCACAAAGTGCCTAAATACAACGTCGGTGAGCTTGTACGCATCAGTAAAGCAAAGTCTGCGTTCGAGAAAGGTTACGAGGCTCGCTGGAGTGAAGAAATATTTAGGATTCACAAGATTATTACAAATAGACAACCGCCCATATATGAACTGGTTGATCTGAACGACGAAGAAATTGACGGTTTTTTCTATGAAGAAGAATTGAGTATTGTGGAGAAGGACATTGAAACGGAAGAATTTTTAGTTGACAAAATTCTCAAGACTAAAGGAAAAGGTCGTAATAAACAATACTTTGTTAGCTGGCGAGGATACCCAGAAAAATTTAATTCCTGGATTCCTGCAGCAAATATAGTGAATAAATAGTAGCAAAAATAATTGAAAATTAAAAATGAGAGATCAGTTTTATGTCGTGTTACCGAGTAACAGTAGTATGAAGTACTACCCCGATAATACGGTGGCCCACTATATAACGCAGCTTCCAAAGCAATTGAAGATGCCTGGGGAGTGGGTCGTAGCCTTAACAGAAATTCAATTTCCCCGTACGTTTCTGCATGTAGATGAGATAAATGAACCTAATGCTACACCACCACCAATAACAACTCGTAGTACCCAATATGAGTGGATTAACTTTAACATTAACCGTAACCCAAAAAAGACTATCATATCGCTTGGCCCTTCTATACCTCCGCTAGGCACAGGATCTACTTTAGATTCTATACCGCAATATGCGGTGGAGAAGCTAAACGCCACGCAGACGACAATCTCGCAAGATGGTGTCACCAAGAGCGTTACGCGAAAATATACTAAGCATCTGAAAACTCATGAAGTTATAATTCCGGCGGGGCTCTACGCTAGTGTGAAAGCACTAATCGATACCATTAATGAAACAGATATATTCAAAGACCATATCTACCTTGAATATAATGAGGATGTTGGTGGGATTGTAAGCTTGAAACGAGTACCCGATAACTGCGTTATAGATAAGTGTGTACTTCCACATCTTATATGTCTTGACGATAAACTTTCTAAAGCTTTGGGTTTCGAACCTGGAAAAGTTATGGATATTCATAAACAATCGAAATTCATTGCAAATTATCCTGCTAACTTATCGCTAGCGCTTCCTGATAAATTATTTGTGTATACGGATATATGTGAAAATTATATAACCGGTGATGCTCAGACACCTCTGTTACGCATCGTACCTGTAGATAATACAAATTATATTTATGGATCCACGCAAACTAAATCATTCTCCCCGCCAATTTATATACCCTTATTACGGACCGAATTCGGTACGATCGAGATAGATATAAGGACCGACACTGGTAAACCAGTACCATTCCAGAGTGGGACGTTGACCGCTACATTACATTTTAAGCGTATACGATAAAATATATCGCTATGGATCGATATATTGATCATTACGAGAGTCAGGTTGGTGGCGGAGTTGATCGTGTTTTCATTGGTGCTCCATATCAACGAGGACATGGTCTAGGAAGCTTCCTCAGTGACTTATTTCGACGTGCGTTACCATTGCTCACTCGCGGCGCTCGCGCCGTCGGGAAAGAAGCGCTACATGCAGGGATGAATATATTGGGTGATGTTGCGCACAATACACCCTTCAAAGATTCGTTTAGAGCCCGTATGACCGAGAGTGGGAGAAATTTAAAACGCAAGGCCGACGAAACATTTGAGAGTCTCATGAAGGGTTCAGGATATAAAATACAGGACCGCTCGCCACAGCATCATTCGTTGTTTGGTCACGCCAGCCCTCACATCGGTACTCCTACACATAGAGCTCTAAAATATACAAAAATTCATAAGCCTAAAAAATCTACGAAGAAAAAGAAAAAAGTTTCATCCGCTAGACATAGTAAGAAAAAGGGACGTAAATCAACAAAGTCTAAGAAAAAGGCGACTAGAAAAACTAAGAAGACTAAAATTGTTAAGCGTAAAAAACGAACCGTTGCAGATATATTTGGATAATTAGCGAAACAATATGTCTTTTTTACACGCGCACTCTTGCGAGTGCCTGAAATCAGAACTGGATTTATTCACGCTTCCACCAACGCAGACAAGTATAGAAGGTTCTCAAGGAATTCATTATAAGCCCATTTCTTCACTGACAGATGAGGCTCCCATTGAATTTGTTGTCCCCGGACATGGTGATGAATATATTGATCTAGCCCATACTATGTTAAATTTACGTGTTAAGCTACAGCCGAGGAACGGTGTAGTTGACGCCCATGATAAAGTAGCACCTGTTAACAATCTACTGCATTCATTATTCAATCAACTTGATGTATCATTTAACCAGAAACTTGTATCGCCCTCGAATAATGCTTATGCGTACCGAGCATACATTGAATCACTACTGACTTATAAGGCTTCAACAAAAGCCTGTCAGCTCGGTGCCAGTATGTGGGTAGATGATACACCGCAATGTTTCAACTCTCAACCAGTTTCGACGGCCCCACCAGCTGAGGGTAGACCAGCCTCCGTGCAAGCGAACAAAGGTCTAGCTGCGCGGCAGGCTATGATGGCGAATGGTAAAACGGTAGATCTTACCGGATATCTACATTCTGATATCTTCAATCAGGAAAAGTTTTTACTCAATGGTGTTGAACTACGCATTCGTCTTATACGTTCGAGAGATGCTTTTTGTCTTATGGATGCATCTGGGAAGGATTATACGGTACATATAGTCGATGCCAGCCTCATTGTTCGACGTGTTAAAATTAGTCCGGGTATTTTACTAGCCCATGCTAAGGCTTTGAGTAGAGGAACGGCTAAATATCCGTTTACTCGAGTAGAAGTGAAACCATTTACTATTCATGCAGGCGTTCATGGTGAAACACTCGATAATGTTGTACTGGGTCAGCTTCCGAGACGGATAGTATTGGGCTTGGTCGATAATCGAGCCTTCAATGGAGATAGAACTATGAATCCGTTTAATTTTCATCACTACTCATTAAATTTTTTATCCCTGTACGTAGACGGTGTACAGGTACCTAGTAAGCCTTTGCAACCTGATTATCATGAAAACCTTTATACCGAGTCATACCATACTCTTGTTTCCGGTACGGGAATACTTTGGGATGACGATAGTTGTGGTGTAACAAAAGATGCGTATCCATACGGTAACTGCCTATACTGCTTCGATTTAACGCCTGATCTTTCGGCCGGACGAGCTGGTCACTGGAATCTTGTGAAACACGGTAGTGTGCGTGTAGAAATACGTTTCAAGGGTGCTTTGACGAGTACTGTAAATTGTATTGTGTACTCGGAATTCGATAATGTCGTCGAGATCGACGCATCCCGACAGGTCATGGTAGACTTTTCGGGGTGAGCCTGCGTGCTTAAATACATTCTCTAAGACTAGTAAATATGATTATATTTTAAGGATTGTAAGGTTTTCTAAATAAATAATATGTAAACACAGAATTAAGCGGATTTATGTTTTATTCAATTTTTAATCTCCCGAACGCCTCTACTAACTCCCGCATCTCATCGTCATCATAATTTATTACAATATTAGTTCTTTCCCCCGTCGCTTTCGACTCTTCTTCTTTCTTCTTCTTCTTCAACTCCTCTGCTTCTTCAGGCCTTTTTCGCTTCTCAGCTCCCGCCTGTTCGTTACGCCGTGGATGTTGTTGACGGATGCATTCACAGGGCTGCTGACGCTGCAATAGACGAATGTATATATTTAAAGAATCGGTTTTTATTACTGCGTGCTTTCATTATTAAGCAGCGTGCTACTCACCGCTGCGTGCAATTGTCTCCGCCTTTCACGAGCGAAATATTGACGTCTCCGGATAAACCATATTTTTGGAGGCTGTTTTGGATGCTGCCTCCGTTTGTCCCGGCGCGTTGTAGACTTCGTCCTTGAGTGCTGTACCCAACCATGGTTATCCCGTTCTTCCACACGTGTTCCTCTCTGCTGGGCCTCGTGGTTAGGTCTCGTGAAGACCTCCATAGACTTTGCTCTTCGGTGGACCATTTTAAGTTGTATTCCGTAGGAGAATTATTTTGTAACTGGGCTTCCACGGCGTTACGCTACCCAGCAGGACTCGTACAAGGTGTAGTAAAATAGTGGGGGTGCTAGAAGGGTCTGATTACGTCACTTTCTTCTTCGCTATTTGTAAGTAGACGTCTCAAGGGGCTGAACCCTTAGAGGTCCAGAAGAAAAAAGTCAAACTGACGAATTAGACACACCCCCGCCCATCCCCTCTATTACCAAAACCTTGTAGATGAATCTGCACCGTTCATCGGTAGTACGCGGCGATCCTTCGACAGTAGCAGTTGTCCGTACTGGACCATAACATTTTTTCCCCCAAAATGGACTACGTCATCGATATTCAAGGGTTTTACGACAAAGATGATTGCTTCATTGCTAAAGAAGTAGCTGTCGTAACTCTTGATAAAGAGTATTTCGGGCATTGGATTACTTCACCCACATACGTCTTCACGGATCTCCCAAGAGCAGTGCGCGCGAAGAATAATTGGACGACTCGCCATCATCACGGCCTGGAGTGGTTCGAAGGAGACGTAGGACTCAGAACACTACATGCAAATCTCCGACAGATCACACGGGCTGCTGGAACCATTTATACTCGAGGACATGAGAAGGCGAAATACCTTCAAAATGTTACAGCACGTGAAATAAAAAACCTTGAAGAAACTGACTGTCCATCATTCAACGATCTGCCTTCCTCGACGCAGGTCTGTTTGCATCACGGACTTTTAAACAGACCGGAGCTGTCTTGTGCTTTAAACAACGCTGCAAAATTAAAGGAATGGATCCTTCGCGACGTACCTCCTACCGCTACACGGGTACCACAGTTTGACTTCTCACCAGGACCTTTGAATCTAACGAAACCACGCGACTGTTACTCTCCAGTCGTAACAAGTGATGAATACGATCCAGATTGGCCAGGCCTTGCAGGGCTTACACTCTAGAGTGTCACGAAGTGTTCATGCAGCCGATCAGATTCCAACTCTGTTAACGAGACCGACAGCGCTTGTTGTGAACACTGATGACCACACGCGCCCTGGAACGCACTGGGTCGCAATCTACATCGATGGCCGAGGACGTGGATCGTACTTCGACAGCTACGGCCTTCCGCCGCTTATACCAAGCCATATCCACCGCCTACGCAAGAACTGCACCCTCTATCGATGGAATACCAAGCAGAATCAGAGCCTCTCTTCAAATGTGTGTGGCCAGTTTTGTATTATGTTCCTTCATCATATGTGCGGCGGGGGATCTCTACTACAATTCCGGAATCTTTTCACCGCCGATCTCAAACAAAACGATCGAATCGCCGCAAGATTTCACAAACGTATAATGAGTAAGCTGCCGACTGCTACGAAAAACATTAATAAACACTCTGGAAACTCGCTAACAGGTCGCGGAGTATATGTTAAAAAATTTATTCAATATTGCTGCGCTAGACTTAAACATTTTTAAATCGGTAAACACAAAAAATGTAAATCTAGATTTAAGAATAAAAACGCAAACTTTATTGTAAAAATTTTAAACAGCATTATTTTTACTTACCTTCCCACCATTCCTTTCATATATATTCTTAATAAGCTGAAAAAAAAAAATAAGAGCATTTGTCCACGGGGTAATCGAACTCGTACTTTGAAGTAAAACGGACCATAAGTTCAGCGCCTTAGACCGTTCGACCACGCTAGCTTACGCGAGGCATCGAGTCAGCCTCGAGAAATACCCTACGCGCAAGCGAGAGCGCTGCATCCGTAGCTAGCAAACTCTTGGAAAATCCAATATGGCGCGCGTCACTGCTACGCCGTCACCAGCTGTCCACGGCGCTTCTGATACTTCATCCCTCAGTTGCTACACTGTCTCGGCGCTGCGCTTCTCAACACGCTCTACGCGTAAGAGAGAGAGGGTCCCCTGGCCTCGACGCTACCCAGCCGTCAGCGCACGGAAAATCCAAGATGGCGTGACTCGACGATACACCGTCACCAGCTGTCCCGCACGCTCCAGTCAGCTCTCCCCGCTCCACTACATCCCTCTCTCTCACACCCCTACCGCTATACCTCTCTCTCTCTCTCTCCATCGGCGACGCGTCAGCTACTCCAGCGCCTCATCCTGACCACCCTCTACCACCCTGGGAGATACGGGGGGAGGGGGGAGGGGGACAACCACCCTCGTGCCGGACAGCCGGGCCTAGCGGCCCGACCGGGCATCACCCCCCTCCACTACGTGACGCCGCCATCTTGAAAATCCGTATAGGTACTGACAGTTTAGCCCCCACCACCATAGGCGACCGCCGCCATCTTGAAATCCGTATAGGTACTGCAGTCTACTGCTTTTACTGTCGGGGGACGGGTCTGACGGACCCGCCTCACCTGAGTTGGTCCACCGTGAGGTCGCCGGGCTTGCCTCGTGGCCATGCGCCTGCCTCCCTGCCTTAGGGCGGCGGTGGACCGGTGTCGGGGTGAGTATGGAGTCGAACGAGGCGTGGCTCCCTCTGCTCGTCCCGGTATCTGGGAGGAGGCTAGAGCTTTGCTCCTCGGGGGTG
Organism: Amblyjoppa fuscipennis; assembly: GCA_963575735.1. Classification (NCBI taxonomy): domain Eukaryota; kingdom Metazoa; phylum Arthropoda; class Insecta; order Hymenoptera; family Ichneumonidae; genus Amblyjoppa; species Amblyjoppa fuscipennis. Next base: position 6,852,033 of record OY754494.1, on the reverse strand, counting down.
GGGGGTTGCCAGCCCTTCACCCTGACAAGCTGTGGGCCCTGATCGACAAAACGTAATTGATTTCCGGCGTACTCGGAGCGCCGGTCCTGTAGCGCTGGCCGCAACCGCTTTGACGTCGCGCGATCCCGCGCCACCCCGTGAACCGCCACGCGACCACGGTACCCGACATCGCCCCCGTCGGAATCCGCCGAACCCACCGAGCCGTGTGCCTGATCCGGTTCCGCCGGACCGGGCCCGGGGGTTTCAATGTCCACAATGCGATCGCCGTTTCACCACGAAGACGGGTCTCGGCGTACAGCGACGCCGCCGTCACCTCGAGGTGGTCAACGCGGAGATTCGCCTGCCGGAGGTTAAGAGGCGGTGGAACCCAGAGGAGCTTCGGCTCCTTGCGAGGGAGGAGGCCTTGGCCATGCCCCGTGGGGTTCGCTTTGTGAATCAACACCTTCATGAAGCCTTCCGCGGGTGCCGGACCCTTGAGCCCATCAAGGGAGTCAGGAGGGGGGCGGAGTATAAGGCTCTTGTAGCCGCCGCCACCCTTGATCTTGTCTCGGTTCCCAAGAGGGTGGACTTTGATCCGCCTCTTCGTCGGGACAGCGACACTGACTCCGAGGCCTCCTTGCCCGAGCAGCGACTGGCAGGGGGAGAGCCCGGTTAGGGCGATCCCCGTCACTCGCCGGTCGTGGGCGACATTGCACCGTTGTCGCCGGCTCGGGCTTCCCCTTGCGCCCGAACATCGGGCCGCTGGAGTGCTGTGTACGGCGACCACGATGATGCGATACTCCGGCTTATTCCGGTAGTGGAGCAGATTCGTGGCTTCGGTGCGGATCGTCTCGTTGAGATGGCCGTTGGCTGCCTCGACGGGCGGGACGTTACCGAAGACTGCTGTACCTGGCTCCAGCGGGTGTGTCCACCGCCCAGCACACCAGCGAGTGGCGATATCTGGGTGTCGATTTCAGGCCTGTAGGACCGAAGCGAGCCGGCGGTGTACTTTCCACTGAGCTAGACAGGTTGACGAGGGCCGCTCTGAAGCCGCAGGAACGGGTTAAGATCCTTCGTTGCTTGCGCATTCCTCGATATTATCACGCACTTGTTCTTGCGGGAACTTCTCTCGGGAAATTGAGAGCTCTCGATAGACAGGTGCGTGATAACCTCCGGAGATGGCTCCGCTTCCCGCACGACGTACCGACTGGATACTTCCACGCTTCCTGCCGGGATCGAGGGCTTGGCATTCCATCCTTCGCCACCACGGTTCCCGGACTGATGAGGGATCGCTTGCGAGACCTCGGGAACTCCTCCTCGCACTCCGTGGGGGCCGTCGCGACGTCCGACTGGGTCGAGAAACGACTCGGCTGGGCTGAGCGTGCGCTCTCGCGGGACGGGGTGCTGCTGAACGGCTCGGCGAGGAGAGAGGCGTGATGGGCCAAGCACCTCCACTCCTCGGTGGATGGCCGCGAACTGCGGGAGTGTGGAGGCTCCAGTCTTTCCAGCTGGTGGGTCGATGCGGGGAGTTTCGGAATTCCCTGGCGTTACTACGTGGATTACCACCACGTCCGGGTTAACTGCCTGCCCACGCGCGTCCGTACGACGCGCGGTGTTCGTAGACAGCGAAAAGAGGTGCAGTGCCGTGCCGGCTGGCGGGTAACCGAAACAGCGGCACACGTCATTCAGGCCTGCCACCGAACGCACGGCGGTCATGTCCTTCGACACGGCGCCGTGTGTAAGGTATTAGCCTCTGCTCTACGTGACAAAGGGTGGACAGTTTTCGAGGAGCCGCGATTTCGGACAGCCGTGGGTCTGCGCAAGCCGGATCTGGTTGTCGTGAGAGACGGGAAAGTTCGTGTTGTAGACGCGCAGATAGTCAGTGGAGCGACATCTTTGGACGCCGCTCATAGGAGGAAAACGGAGTACTACGTCGAAAACGCCGACTTGGTGAGGGGGCTCATGGAGTCCCACCGGGTCGCTGCGGAGGCGGTCTCGTTTTCCTCCTGCACCATCATAGTCAGCGGATCTGGACGACCACACCTCTCTCCAAGAGGAGAGAAGTGTGGTCTCTCTCCAAGAGGAGGAGTGGGGGTTGTGGGGCATCGGGGTCGTGGGGTAGGGTGGCGGCGGAGGGGTTGTTAGGCCTTGTTTCGGAGAACCCGCCTCCTACCATCCAATAACGGGAAATGTGTGTGTTTTGTGCCGTATGTCTGTGCCGGGTCTTGGCTACCCGGTCACACGACGTCAAAAAAAAAATCATAGTTACTCCCGAAGGCGTCATGGCCGACAAGAGGCAAGAGGCAGTTAAAATGCGAGACGAAGAACGCTCTGCGCTCAAGGACGTGGTCGACAAGGGAGTCAAATCCGCGGTAAGCGGAGCCCTCAAATCGCAGCCAACCCCAACAGCCCAACCGTCGTACGCAGCGGTCGCGAGTAACAACTGGCAGCAGCAGCGCAGCAGGCGCGGCAGGATACGTGTTCCGGAGACTCCTGCCCTTGAGATCGAGGAAGCTACCGCTTTTCTGATTAAGCCTACCGACAGCTGTAGGGGCAAGTTCAGGTCGGCCGAAGATACAAAAGCAGTCGCCATGAAGGCAATTAACCCTATTGACTTTAACTTACGGGTCGAGAGAGTGCTGCCGCAACGCGACTGTGGTGTGAAGATCATTGCCAAGAATGTAGACCTGCGGAAGCGTAAGCGGTCAGCAGCGCTGGCTGCCGCCGGACTTACAATCAAGGAGAGCGTGAAGAAGAATCCCCGCATAGCCATTCACGACATTCCCACAGAGGTGAAAGGCGACGAATTGGCCGAAATGGTGGCGAGAGATAATCATCTACAGGACGCTGAGCAAGTCAGGAGCGTATACAGGTTTAACCCGAAGAATCGGCGCACCACCAGCTGGGTCGTCGAAGTGTCTTCGAGGGATCGCTTGAAACTATTGATCCAAGACCGAGTCTATGTTTCGTGGTATTCGTGCCGTTTCAACGATCACTTCTTCATTATACAGTGCTTTAAATGTCTTGGATTTGGCCATATGGCGCGTGAGTGCGGGAATAATATAGAACTCTGTGGGCACTGCGCGGGTGAGCACTCCAAGAGAAAGTGCCTGCGCCTAGAGGAGCCTCCGAGATGTCACAATTATATGACAGGCGGATATGAGGACATCGATCACTCGGCCGAGGACGGTGAGGTCTGTCCGGTGCTAATTAGACAATTGCAGAGCCGAGTGCGAGCAACAAATTTCGATGGCTAGTGGAGACTCTGGCGTGCGTCTAGACGGAGTAGGGGATCATAATGGTAGGAATTCGCAGGCAAGGAGTGGTATCCTGCCGGAGCCAGAAATGGTGCCTCCGAGTGATTCCGTACATCCGGCCGCGGATTACGCGATATTAAAAGAAATAACCGAAACCGGGGCACTTGTGCTCCACAGCTCACCGGAAACTCGGTAAACCCGTGTAGAAGGAGAAGGGAGGATACCACAGTATCCCCCTCCGGTGAGGAACTAGGATTATTACTACCCCCCCCCCCCCCGACAACCCCTACGCTTGAGAGGAGGAGCAGACGGCCAAGACGCGTTCCCATGTTCGTACTGAAGATCAGCACATCCGGTCGGACACAACGCTCGGATCAATACGGATAGACAAAAGTGGAGATGGTCGGACGAGGAAGTTCGGTTTCTCGCATCGGAGGAGGCGATGATGCCGGCCGAAGCGGCAAACGTGGTCGATTATCTCACCGAGCGGTTCAATGGGACGAGATCCAAAGAAGGGATTAAGAAAACGGCGAGATCTCGGGAAGCCCTAGCGACCGCTAAAGAATGATCCAGGCCCAGAGGGAGGACATGCCAGAGGGTCGTAGACCCCGCAAACGAGCGCGACGTGACGACACGCCCGTGACACAAGAAGCAACGATTGACCGAGGCGGCGACAGGCCTGGCGGAACACCCATCGGTAGCCCCGAGGAACCACAACATCAGCAACGTACGACGCAACGCGTCAGCGACGACGAACAACGAGGGAGTCCGGCACCACAAGAGCGTTACGGCACCGAGGGAGAGACGGCCAACCTGCGGGAGGTACTGCGCGAGTGGCTCAGCGCGGCAAAGGCGAACGTACGAGGTAACCCGGAAGAAGCACTCGAGGAGTGGTTCTCCGTGATACGGCGTCGTCAACGCCCACCTAGGAGACAAGCCGAGCAGAGTAGTAGGTCGGATAACCCGTCGCGAAGAGTAAGACGCCGTGCTGAGTATAGTGCCCTGCAGGCGCTATGGATGAAGAACCAGTCCAAAGCAGCGAGTAAGGTCCTCGACGGAGACAGTGGCGATGGGCCTCAGTTACCAATGGACATCCAGGAGACATATTGGAGAGGTATATTCGAGGAGCAACCAACACCCTTGAAGACTCCCTCACGCATACAACCAGCGACGTATGTGGGAAAGTATGGGCTCCGATTACAACCGAGGAACTCACGAACTGTTACCCACCATCGCGATCGTCGGCGGGTCCGGACGGACTAACGGTAAGCGAATGGCGTAGTGGAGCCTCTCCACTGATACAGGCAATCGTCTCTAAGATCTTGCTACTGACGGGTTGCGTGCCTGAGTATTGGCGCGACTCAAGAACAGTCCTAATACCGAAGAAAGTAGGTGCACAAGACCCTGCACTTTATAGACCGATATCTATCTCCTCTGTCGTGCTGAGACACCTGCACAAGATCCTTGCAAGAAGAGTAGCGTCCCTCAACCTACTTGACCGAAGACAAAGGGCATTCATCAAAGCGGATGGGGTGGCAGAGAACGTGTACATACTTGCAGCGGCGATACACCAGGCGCAGAACAACTTGACCGAAGTGCACGTGGCCACGCTCGATGTGCGGAAGACCTTCGACACCGTCAACCACAAGGAAATTAGCCACGTCCTACGGAAAAATGGACTGCCTGAGGAGATGGTCGAGTACATGGAAAATCTTTATTCGAACTCGTGAACGATACTACAGGTCGACGGACAGACGTCGAGCCCGATTCGCGCTGCACGCGGAGTAAGACAAGGGGACCCGCTGTCACCGCTGGTGTTCAACATGGTCATCGATGAGGTACTCGACAACTACTCCCCGTTGTTGGGGTTAAGCTTGGGAACAAGACCGTAAATGCACTGGCTTTTGCTGACGATCTGGTGTTAATCGCAAGCACGAGGGAAGGACTCCAGCGCTCTCTAAGCTCAGTAGCAGCGACGCTTACATCCTACAGTCTTAGTCTAATGGCGGCGAAGTGCTCTGCGCTATCGCTGGTGCCGTCCGGAAGGGACAAGAAGATAAAGGTTGCCACTGGCAACCTCTTCAACGTTAGTGGACAACCAATCAAGCAGTTACAGGTGTTAGACCAGTGGAAGTACCTGGGCATACTTTTCGATCGCAAGGGTCTGGTGACGTCAGCAGTCGATTTCAACGACATGCTCAACAGGGTCAAAGTGAGTCCGCTCAAGCCACAGCAGAGACTGAGAATCTTAGTGACCTATCTTCTTCCGTGAGCCACGCATACTTTAGTTCTGGGTAAAACAACTTTCGGTGACCTCCGAAGACTTGACAAGTAAGTGCGGAGGGCAGTAAGAACGTGGTTACGACTACCCAACGACATCCCTATAGCCTTCTTCCACGCGCCTGTCAAGGAGGGCGGGCTGGGCATACCAGCACTTGAAGCTACGATACCCGAAGCGAAAGCGAAAAGACTGAAAAACCTTGCAACCTCATCACTACCGGCAGCCAGAGCGGTAGCGGAGAGCTCTTATGTGAATGCCACGCTGGAATGGTGCAGGCAGTCCTCAGCCCACGCGAGAGACTGGGCCAGGAAGCTACACGGATCGGTCGATGGATGGGAACTCCGTGAGTCCAAGAATTCAGTATTCTCGACGAAGTGGATGATCGACGATTACCTACGCATCCCAGCGCGCGAATGGATCGAAAACCTCAGAACACGCATAAACGCCCTACCGTCGAGGATGAGAACAACACGAGGCATGCGCAGGCGCGATAGAGACACCATGTGTCGGGTGGGCTGTGGCAGACCCGAAACAACGGCCCACATTATTCGGGAGTGCCACCGCACCCACGGAGGCCGCATTCTAAGGCATGATGCCATTGTTAGAATACTGGCAACGGCTCTGGAGCGCAAGGACTTCCAGGTCACTTTAAAGAAGATCTACAATACACTTGACGGCCGGCGGAAGCCGGATCTCATCGCGTGGAACCAGGAACGGGCTCTGGTCATCGACTGCCAAATCGTCTCCGGCGGCAGGCCACTGAGTGAGACGAATGCCGCAAAGCGGCAGTATTATGCCGGTAATGCGTCTTTGATGGCGCAAATTGCCAGCGATACTGGTACTACTATTGGAAACATCGGAGCTGAAGCGGTAACGGTCTCATGGAGAGGCGTCTGGGCCAGGAAAACCGACGGATGTCTGCGATCGCTGGGTCTCTCGCAGGCCACACGGTATCATGACACGGGTGCTCCAAGGGTCGCATCTCAACTTTGCACGATTCAATCAGATGACTACCATGGCCGAACATCGCCGTGGTGAAAGAAGAGAAATAGGTTAAAATCAATAGGGGGCTACGGTGTCCCTCACTGCCGGGCCCTGCAACGGTCCCTCCAAGCTCCCGAACACCCCCTGACCACGTGAACGAGCCATCTCTTACGTCGTACGACACAATCCCCAGGAACCCCGAGTAGCGGTGCCCCGCTCTGCCGCACTCGCAACAAAGCCGAACGTCCCTCTCGACTCGGCCAACGGAATGAACAAAGTGTGCGGCACAGTCGAACGGCTAGTGCAAAAGGCACTGTGCAAGTGATGTGGCTTGAATGTGACGTATGTCTGTAATATGTATATTGTAAGTGAATGAGCGCCTTCCGTTGTAAACTAGTGAACATAGGGTGCGGTACAGTGCAAGTGATAGTGGAAAAGTCATTTGGGCAGTGCCCCCGAGTGGGTACGCGAGTGGTGTGGCTCGAGTGTGGCTTGCGAACAATGTATTAAGAGCGAATGAGCGTCTTCTTTTGCTGTAAACGGGCTCTACCCGATGTCTAGGTGTAAGCAGCGAATGTGTGCGAGTATGTATGGACGATGGTCAGTACGAGTGTTTTAATGGAAGCGTGAAACTCCTCTCTGCGTAAATAAGGGTGGTGGTGTGCCCGGCGAGCGTATTGTCCCTGAAATAAATAAACCTACGTGGAATGGGCGATGCGACTCGTCGAAGCATGCTACCACACCAATACTACCCCATAACCCCTTAATTCTCTTTTGCATAATATTTTTCTATGTACTTATGTAACCGTATCCACGCGGCATTCATGGAGAATAAATTAGGACTAGCCAAATGCCTCGTCATCTAATTAGTGACGCGCATGAATGGATTAACGAGATTCCCACTGTCCCTATCTACTCACCGCACGGTGTGGTAGGGACGCGTGGCCGGGCTGGGGCGGTCCGCCGCTCATGTGTTCGGTCACTGCTCCTACCATCGGGGAGTAGCGACCCCGCGGTATCGAGCTCGGGTGTCCAGGGCACTCAGTAGGGGGTCCGGGTCCTTTGTTCCGGCGAATGTTCCTGGCCAACCATACTCCTGAATTGACATTTTATTTTTGCTTTTACTAATCCGCATGCAATGCGCGTGAGAGAAATGATTAACGATGCATGTGCGAGTTCACTGCACGGGAGTGCGGGACCCGGTCTCTTTGGCAATTAGCCGGCGACCGTGGTTGCCCCTTCGGCTCGTCCAGCCGCTGCACCGTAATACCCGGGTAGCGGACGAGCTTTTTATTTCTATTTTTAAAAATATTTTCATGCAATGCGCGTGGGATTTGCTCGTAAGCGAGTAAGCGAAAGATGGTAGTAGTAGCCTGCCTCCAAGGACTTGTCCTTGGGGGCGGGCACGTCACGTTAATGGCGTTTGCTGATTTTGATTTTGTTAAAGCTGGAAGCAATGCGCGTGGGAGATGGTTGTAAGCGTCTATAGCTTGGGAAGATAGTGTAGAAGGCATGGTGGCCCGCCTTCCAGGACTTGTCCTCGGAAGGCGGGCTCTCGCTCTCGCTCTCGCTCTCGCTCTCGCTCTCGCTCTCGCTCTCGCTCTCGCTCTCGCTCTCGCTTTCGCTTTCGCTTTCGCTTTTGCTTTTGCTTTTGCTTTTGCATGTATTTTCACAGAGCCCCAGCCGAAGGATGCCCTTCTGGAGCGCTCAAAGCTACTCGGCCCTGCCTGAATCACATGGGTTGGACCGTCCGGCACCGGGTCCACAGGCGTCTCAGCTCGGTATAGTAAGAGCTATACCAGCGAGGTAGAAGGGAAAAGAAGACATCGGAGAGGACAGCAAGATCCTCTCCGATTTTATTTTTATTTTATTTTAATTTCTATCTTTCACCTTTATTTGCATGCCATGATGGAGGAATAACGTATCTTACGTAAGCCCACAGAAAGACTAATCAAAGTTTCATTTCCACAGACGGGCCCACTGACGAGACTCGGTGCCCTCCCCAGACTACGCTGTATTAACGTGGCAATGGTCTCATCGCAGACAGGGGGTAAAAATGGTCTGTGTCAAGCGTGACGGTTAGGGAAGAGGCAAAGCCCAACACGATATGTATTGCCCGGGTGCAGCAAGGCGGCTCTGCGGCACTGGGTGAAATATATTTCCGACCATACTCGTGGGAACAAAAATGAATTCTTTGAAACCTTTGTATGAATGTGGAGTGAATGTGGTGAGGAGAAGTGCCAGACTGGCAAGACAACCAGTCGAAGCACTTCCAGTGTGAGTTGCAGACTCTGTCGCAAAGCCGTGCACCCGTGCGGCGGCGAGAATGTTGGCGGCTCCTCAGCCCACGCCCATCCGCATGCCCACGGGTAGCACTGGTAGCATCAGAGCTCAGTGTGAGGTTCTCGGCCTTCGTGCCGTCGAAGTTGGTGTTGCTAGAGGTGAAAGATTTGCTGTCCAGACTGCGGAAACGGAGAGAGAGAGAGTAGTAGTTGCAGGACCCTCCGCAAGCGATAGAATAGCGACAGGCAGCGTAGAAAATAGAGCCGTGATCGCGAACGAGCCCCGAAGCCCACCTAATGTTAAGATCGACCCGAGGCGTACCATCGGCATTCGAATAATGCAGTTGAACGCGAGACGTTCGGAAGTTGTAACAGGAGAGGCAAAAGAACTCATCTGCCGAAAGCGTCTGGACATCCTGCTATTGCAGGAGCCATACGTCAAAAAGACAGACGCAACTCATACCTATTTTGGACTAGGTACCGCGGCACGAGTTGCCGCTGTACGAAGTGAAAGACCTTGGGCAACAGTGGTAGTATGTAACCCAGCCTTTCCAATGCTTTTTGTCTCACAACTCAGCACGGCACACCGTGTCTGTGCGGAGGTGCAGACACCCCGCTTCTCGTTTTATGTCGCCTCGCATTACTTTCAATATCGGGACGACATCGAGTTGCACCTTAGACACCTCGATATGGTGCTGCGTGCTCTAAGGGGGAAGAAAGTGGTAGTGGCGTTAGATTCGAACGCAAAATCGGCACTGTGGGGAGCACAGGAGACCGACGAGCGGGGTGCCCAGCTAGAAGAACTCATTCGAGTGTTTGGCTTGGACATCCTAAATGATCCGGGTCAACCGGCGACTTTTTGGACGACGAGGGGGCAGTCGTACATCGACATCATCTTGGCGTCGCGTTCCATGTCTCGATTTGTCAAAGACTGGAAGGTTCGACCGGAGTGGACGACCAGCGATCATAGGGCGCTGGAGATCAGGTTGCAAGTGCCAAAGGCCGCAACGGGAGATCGGGTGTTCGGCACCAGTCGGTTCGACACTCGTCGAGCAGACTGGGAGCGGTTCACCGAGATCCTAACAGCTCTATCGAGAGATAGGCTGGAGGGACTAGTGATTGAGTCGGCAGACGACGTAGAGACTATGGCTACGACTCTCACGGTCGTCCTAACGGAGGCTTGTGAGGAGTCTATGCCCCGCAAAAAGAGATTCAGAAAGTCCAATCCATGGTGGGCTCAAGGGCTGACGAACAAACGTCGGCTCGTCTTCAGGCAGAAACGAGCGTATCAGAGGGAACGAGTGCAGCCTCTACGCCTCGAAAAATTGCAAGAGTACCGCACGTCTTTGCGAGAGTACAGCAAAGAGGTGAAGAAGGCGAAACGCGACAGCTGGAAAGCCTTCGTCACGTCGTACGGAAACGAGGAGCCCTGGGGCTTCGTATATAAACACCAGGCTGATAAACTCCGACTTGAGAAAGTGCTGAGCACTATCCGGCGTGATGGGGAGACTACAACGGACATGAGAGAAACCGCCAGAGCCCTTCTCGATACGCACGTCCCCGACGACCAGGAAGAGGAGGATAGCCTGTGGCACAGAGTGGTGCGCCAAAGAGCGCGAGAACCGCTCGACACGGAAGACGCCGGAGTATTCACCGAAGGTGAGGTGAAAAAGGCGTGCCGCACATTCAAGAATGGAAAGGCTCCGGGACACGACCTCATCGAGGTAGAAGTCCTTAAGAGAGCATGTAACATTATTCCTGGTCAGCTGCTGCGACTTTTCAACGCGTGTCTGACTTGGGGAACTTTTCCCGCAGTTTGGAAGGAGGGCTCCCTCAGAGTTCTCCTAAAGGGCGAGGACAAAGACGAAAGAGACCCTAAGTCCTATCGTCCGATTTGCCTTTTATCCGTAGTAGGGAAACTACTAGAGAAACTAATAAAGCGAAAATTTCGTGGAGTGATAGAGGAGGGAGTGTCGACTAGGCAATTTGGATTCATGCCGGGTAGATCGACGGAAGACGCGATAGTCGAGCTTCGGGCTATGGTGGAAGAGTCGGAGGCGCAATATACGATCGCGCTGCTTTTCGATATTGCTGGCGCGTTCGATAACGTTTGGTGGCCGATGGTCTTTAGAGAGCTGCGGACGAGAGAGTGCCCGGCTAATATTTACAAGTTGCTTCAGAGCTACTTCGACGAGCGTAGAGTCACGATGGCATGGGGAGAGGAGAGTGTATCCAAGCGTGCCACGAAAGGCTGCCCACAGAGATCAGTCCTGGGTCCGGCATGCTGGAACATAATGTTTGATTCGCTTTTTCGGGAGCTCGAGGACTTGTGCCCTGACTGACTTCTAGTCCTCGTAAGTGGGGAATCGAGAAGAGAGCTCGAAATCGAGAGCCAGCGAATAGTAGATGCTGTAATGAGATGGGCTGGGGATGTGAAGCTCGAACTTTCCGCACGGAAGACGGAGGCGATCCTCCTCAAGACTGTGTGGATTCGTCCACCACCAGTAGGTAGACGCGGTGGGAACCGTCCCGACCGCCAGAGGAGACAAGTGATCAGGCCGAATTTGACGAGAAGATATCCGAGGATACGGATAGGAAACGCGACGATCCCCTTTAGAGAATCAGTTAGATACCTGGGCGTCCACTTTGATAGAGAGATGGGAGTCAAGACTCACTGTCGATATTTGAAAGACAAGGTTGGCTGGCTCTTGACTAAACTTGGCAAGCTGGCGGGATCCGGATGGGGTCTGCGCTACAAAGCGCTGAAGACGGTGTACAGTAGGGTCTTCCTCCCGGTAGTAGCTTACGCTGCTGTGGGTTGGGCTGACTTGTTCAATGTACAGTACACTAGAGCTCTTCGTTCGGCACAACTTATCGCACTAAGAGCTACCACGGCGGCGTACAGGACGGCGTCGTGGGATTCGCTGTGCGTTATTGCTGGTGCAATTCCCATTGATATTCTGTTGGTAGAACGTAGAGTCAAGTACAAGATACAGACGGGCGTGGACGCCTGGATGAACGACGCAGAGATAGCGAGCAATTGTCGAGATGCGAGCAAATGCATAAAGGAGCAGGCGTTGAGGATGTGGCAGACACACTGGGATTCATCACCCAAGGGTCGGACCACACACGCCTTCTTCGGTAGAGTCGAAGATCGTCTGGAGGCACGATGGCTCCAAACGAACCACTATAGCATGCAGGTTCTCACCGGACATGGGAATTTCAAGGCGCATCTCGCGTCTTTTAATCTCGTGGACGAGGAGAACTGCCAATGCGGCTTGGCGGAGACATCGGAGCATTTTCTCCTTGAATGTCCGCGTTTCGAGGCGCAGAGAGTCGCGCTGCGAGAGATAATTGGCGATAGAGTTTGGCCAGAAGCGACGCGCCAATAGGTATCGTCCGAAGAGGCATTTTTGGCTTTTTCCGAGTTTTGCAAAAAGTGTCTGTGGTTGAAGACACAGGAAGAGCTCGCTGACCGAGAGCGAGAAGAGCAAGAGCAAGTGGCGTGAGGTGGCGTGAAGTGGCGTGATAATGAAGAAAAGAAAAGAGCGAAAAGCGGAACGGGAAAAGAAGACGAAGAGGAGGAGAAGAAGAAGAGAGAAGTTAGATTCTGGTGCCACTCAACCGAGACGTGTCGGAACTCCCGGTAATGGGTGAATAGGCCGCAACCTTCGCGGATCACCCATTCATTCGAGTGACATAGGCAGGGTTACTAATAATAAATGAATCTTATCTTCCAGAGTTTTGCAAAAGCTGCACTTGAACTGCGCAGGAGTCGAGAAAGACTTGTTCAAGGCAGCAACGTGGGGTTCCATTCCCCAGACAAGTACCTGAATATTTTTCGGGTATCCTGTAAGTGGACAGAGCAATGCGCTCTCGACTCCGCCTCCCCGTATGGCCCCCGCTGGAAATGACTTCGAGGGATTTGACTTAGGTCGGATCGCTGGAAGCCCAATAAAGTGAGTCGCTACCTAAGAGGAACGGTAGGTCCATCTGTTCAATGATCCTTAACTGGTGAGCGCAGGGTTTTTCCAAGCCCATCTCCCTCGTCAGTGTTTTACAAAGGAGAGTAGAAGGAAGATTGTTGGGTTTGCTCTTAATGAGCGAGAGACCTTTGCGGGTCGACCATGGAAGGATGGTTTCGTGCCAAACTTCTTATACACTAACTGCTCCTTCGCACGCTTCTTTGCGGTTTTCAGGTTTGCGCGGGCTGTAGACCAGGCTGCACGTAGACGCTCTCGCAGCTCCTGTGCGTAATCGTCGTAGTTGTACGTGGGCCGCGGCGCCCTTTGGAGGGCTGTATCAAGGTCTGCGTTCTCTCCGTAGACTAGGCAATGGGGGGTGAAACCCGTCGCCGCGTGGGACGTGGTGTTGTATGTAAACATAGCATAGGGAAGCTATTTATCCCAATCCCCCTGATCCTCGTCTACGTACCCCTTAAGGTATTCCGCTAGCGTCCTGTGGGACCGCTCAAGCGCCCCGTTAGACTCGGGGTGGTATGCTGTTGTCTGCATCTTTTCAATGCGAAGTAGCTTGCATACCCCCGTAAACGTTGCACTTAGAAAGTTCGTGCCTTGGTCGGTAAGGACGGTCTCCGGAGTCCCGTACCGACACACTATTTCCTTAGCGAAGGCTTTCGCTACCTCGTTTGCCTGTTGGTTTTCGAGCGGTATGGCGACGCTGTACTTCGTGAGTATATCCTGGAAGGTAAGGATGTACTTGTTCCGCCTTTCCGTCTCCGGAAATGGCCCTACAATGTCCATTGCACACTTCTGGAAAGCCCGTGTAGGCGTATCCGTTTTACCAACGGCGCTTTTCCCGCTGGCCGTACCTTATTCCTCTGGCAGAGGTCACAGCGTGCTACGTACTTCTCTATGTCCTGCCGCATGCAGGGCCATGTGTGCTCCAATTTTATTCTCTGCAGGATCCATGTCACCCCCTGGTGCCCTCCTAAGGGTGCGTCGTGATGCTCGTAGAGTATCTGTTGTATTTTCTCCGTACTATAGTCGGCGTGGTCTGACTGGACTCGCGCTTTCTCCTGCCCGTCGGCCGCTCCGAGCTGACGGTACTCGGGGTCAAACCCCTGCGGCTCTTCCCTCGCCGTTGCCGTTGTCGCGCCGGTTGCAGCTCCCTGGCGCGCGCTCGAGTTTTACTTGCTTCCGTCGTCTCCGTTGTTACCGACTCCATGCTTGGCAGGTGTATTTCGTGTGCAGGATCGGGTTACCGCACATATTCGGCTTAATGCGCCGGCGTTGGTGTTCTGCTTACCTGCCTTATACTGCACGTCGAACTCGTGTTCGGACAATTTGATTTTCCATCGCATAAGTCGAGACCCTGGATCCTTTACACCGAACAGCCATGTTAAGGGCTTGTGATCCGTTACAACCGTAAACCGAGTCCCGTATACATAAGGGCGGAACTGCGTGATCCCCACACGATTGCAAGAAGTTCCTTTTCCGTCGTGGAATAGTTCTGCTCTGCCTTGTTTAGAGTTCTACTGGCGTAGCAAATCGGCAGATCTTCCCCTATCATGCCCTGCGACAAGATGGCTCCGATGGCCTTGTCCGACGATGAAGGGTATTTCGAAGTCCGGATATTGTAGTACCGGTGCCGTCGTCAGCACCCTTTTCAGGTCCTCCATGGCCTGCTCGTGCTTCGCTGTCCACTCGAAGGGCACGCCCTTTTTTGTGAGCTCGGTTAGCGGCTTGGCGATCTTCGAAAAATCCTGCATGAACTTTTGATAGTATCCTGCTAGCCCAAGGAAGGATTGCACTCCCTTAACGTCCCTTGGAGTGCGAAACCCTTTCACGGACTCCACGATTGAAGGGTTGGCCTGCACTCCTTCGCCGGAGATGATATGCCCCAGATATCTTGTCTCCAGGCGCAAGAATCGACATTTTGCCGGTTGGAGAGCCAACTTTGCCTCCCGTAGGCGACTGAATACCTCTCGGAGTCGTCCATTATGCTCCGACAGGGTTGCTCCGAATATGAGGATGTCGTCCAGATAGACGTAGCATTTAAGCCCTTCCAGACCCACTGATAACGTGCTCATTAATCGCTAAAACGTCGGGGGGGGGGGGCATTTTTCAATCCGAAGGGCATTCAAGCGTACTCGAAATGCCCCTGCGGGGTGGAGAAAGCGGTCTTCTCCTTGTCCTCCTCTGCCATCGGTATTTGATGAAATCCCGAGGCCAGGTCGAGAGTGGTGAAATAGTGCGCTCGTCCCAGCTGGTCTAATATTTCCGCAATATGGGGCAGTGGGTACAAGTCACCGATCATGACCTCGTTTAATTTACGAAAGTCCACGACTACACGCATTTTCATCTTTCCTGTCGCGTCAGGTTTTTTGGCCACGACGAGTAGGGGAGCGTTCCATTGGCTCCGGCTCGGTCGAATAATGCCCTCTTCCAGCATCCCTTTCATCTGCTGCAGGACATCTTTTTTGTGTGCCTCCGGTAGGCGGTAAGGATGTACCTTAATCGGTCGCGCCCCCGGCGTGAGGGGAATGCGGTATTCCACCATATTAGTGCAGGGAAGCGCGTCTCCCTCGAGGTGGAATATATCGGCGTAATCTTCACATATTTCCAGCAACGATTTCTTTTCCTCCTCGTTGAGGTGCGCGACGTCTACCTCCTTACGCAACCGCTCGAGTCGCGTGCCGCTTGCCTCTACGCCGGCTGCATGAATTTCGCAAACGCGCTCGTCACCCAGCTCTTCTGCTGACGCCAACGGCTCGAGTGACACGACGGGTCGCTCGAGGTGAATGAACTTGTCTGTGGTGTTTACTAAACTTACGACACAGCTGTTCCCTTGTGGTGCGGTTATGCACGCCCCGAGTATTACTCCGTCGGCAATGCCGCGTTTTTCGACTATTCTCTCGTTGCTACTCGAGGTCGAAACGTAGGCAATATTTTCGCTGCGAGGAGGCAACGCGATCCGGATGTTTCCATCCACGAGGGGCATGCAATACCCGTTGATACGAATTTCCTCCCCCCGGAGTATGTCAGCCTGTTTTTCCTTTATGAAATCCATCCCAAGGATTCCATGGGTTCGCACGTAGAAGTTATGCGAAATTACGAGGAGCCAACGTTTCACGGAACCGTTCGGCGTCTCTAGTTCGACGAGTGCAGCGTAACGCGCTTCTAGGCTCCCACCTCCGAGTCCCTTCAAGGACACATCAGACTCTTCCGCCGGGGTGTCGTCTGACAACGCATCCTCGCGTATAATGCTCACCTGAGCCCCCGTGTCGGCCTTCAGGGTAAGCATTCCCGTGTGACCCGACGGTGACCTTACATGAAAGTCACTTGCTGACGCGTGTGGACCCGGCGATTTTACTACGTAGACATCGACCTCTCGGAGAGGTCCGGCGGGTTTCGTCCATCTTTTTGCACGGAACGAGGCTACGGTCAGTTGGCCGTCCGTTGACGTACCGTTTGTAGCCGCCGCTGCGAAAGTATTAGCCTCCCTTGAGGCCTCACCGCTTGCGGTGATAGTATTGATCCGGAAGGACCCCACAGTGCTCCCCTGACCTTGCTGAGCGAAGTTTCCCTTTCCCTGCTCGGTGTCCTTCTGCTTCCAATGACCGCTGCTACCGTCACCTTTTTTTCTATTTTTCTGGTTGCCGTCCTGCTGTCGAGCTCGGCAATCCCTCCAGAAGTGCCCGGGTTTTTTGCAATAACTACACGTGACCGTTGCCAGATGCACGTTCTTCTGGGTAGGTACAGGGAGACTTCGTCGAGCTCCCTGACGTCAGTACTTTGCAACGTGCCAAGTCCTCCCGCACGTGTAGTACTCACGGGGTTTCGTTCCTGCGGAGCCCTGTGAATGCCTCGGGTTTCCACCCCCGAGGCTGGGCCGTGCGGCTCCAGGTTGCCCAGACATGATCTTTTCTACCTCGCATGCCCCTACGACCGAGTCGTGCAGGCTCTGATAATTTCGCGATCTCACAATAGTTTGAATTTCCTATTTCAACCCGTTCTCGAATCTCATTTGCGCGCTTCTTCGAATCGCGTTCCCGATTCCTCTGGCGACTTCTGCGTCGGCTCCGATGCTTAATTCCTCTATTACCTCCACGGTGAGCGTTTCGGCCAGCGTGGCATATGTAGATACATTTACTTTCGCATCCTGCTTCAGCGTGCAGAATTGATACTGGAGGGAAGCAAGCGACTCTCTCTTCCCGTAGAGCGCTTCAAGCTCCTCCCGTAAATCACTCAGCGTGATCAGTTGTTTGTGCCGCATTTCCTTCGATGCTCTGTCCTCTAACTTGCTGCTTTTGATCAAGGTCAAAAGGTCAGTTCGATCCGTAGGGTACACCATACCCCAGACCGCTTCGCAAGACATCAAAAAAGCCTCAAGCTTCGCCGGGTCGCGCCCGTCGAAGGTTTTGACGTTTCGAAGGGCGGCTGGTATTTCCAGATATTTACGAACGCTTTCCTCGGGTTCGGGGTTCCGCGTCCGCCGTCGGTGGGGCGACCTATGCCTCGGCGGGGGAAGGTCCCTCCGCCCCTTCCTTTCGTCCTCCCGCGTGCTGTCCCACAGGCCCGGCTCCAGAGTGACGATGCGCTCGTACATGGGATCTTCCTGTGGAACTTCCTGCTGAACTTTTTCCTGTGGGGGTGCTGCCGCTTCAGCCGGCATCACACTCAGGCGCTGCTTTAACCACTGCAGAAGGCTCTCAAGGCGATCAATTCGCTGCTTGGCCTCTGTACCAGGGCTAGGCCCATCCTGCTCCCCGTCGTCCGGTTCGGGGTGCTCCGCTGGCTTGCGTCCCCCAAACAGAGCCCTCCGGGTCGCCCGCAGAACTGGTCTAAGGGGAGGTACCACCTCCTCTTCTTCCAATGTACCCAGTACACTGTTCTCGACGTTCCAGTCGGGTTCCCTTCGGGTGGTGTTATGCTGAGGGTATGCATCCCTCATGCGATTTGCTTCCCGTTCCGTCAACCTTGACGCGGCCGGGCGCGGCGTGTCCTGGTGCCGGGGCTCGAATAGCTGGACGTTCACATCTTCCCAGCTAGTCGGGCGACGGTTCCCGCGATGAGTCCCTCGCTGGAAATTCACCCCGAACAGGGGGTTCGGCGAACCGCCTTGCCCTGGAGCACCCTGACCCAGTGCGTGTCGAGCTTCCTTTGTGATCTCGGCCAGGGCGTTTCCCAAGCCCGCCTCGACGTGCTCTGCCACCTCGGGTGCGTCGGGTGCTCGCCCAGACGGCGTCCTCGGCCGTTTGGTGCGTGATGGAGTCGCAGGAGTTCGCGAGCTGCTCATTTTACGTAGCTTTTACTTCCGTTAACTCCTGTTTTACTTTTTCTAGTACCGCTGCACTGGCTTCGACAATGCCTACACGTTAAGTAGTTGAGCTCCAAATTTTTATTACGTAACGTGGGGTACGTACAGTGCGTACACCCTCCACATTACGGGATGCCCTTAACGAAACCCTGTGTTTCTCGGCTCCCTTTCTGAACTGACAGTATCACGTCCCCCTCAATGAGAACGCGCTTCAGGGATCCTGCAGCGATCCGTGAAGACTCCGGTTGGTTTTTTCCGTTATCCTGCAGATAACGGGATGCGCACGTCGATACTCTGATCGTCCCGTTGTCCGCCTGAACACTTGTCGACCCTGGTTCGCGGAACTCTTCTCCCTCAATGGAGACTCACAGTCTGCCGTTTCTTGCGAAGATTCAAGTGCTTGGTATTACCAGCGATGTTTATTAATTCACTCTGGATATCCCACCGCTGCGACCGATGTTATATCCGCAGAAATTCAGGTAGCTAATCTGGGTTTTGCGGGCGAGCCGTTAGCTCGTGACATTCTGGATTTGTCCAGTTAAGGGTTAGAACCCAGGAGAATTAAACACGCAATGTTTAATAAAACAATTATAAAATGTTTATTTACCAATTATTATACACTTGGAGTAGAATTATGGTCATTCCACTTCGTAGCTTTTAACTGTTATTATTAACTATTATTGTTAACTTTTATTCGGGGATATAGAATCCCCGTGACGAGCCCTTACTCGAGAAAAAGGGTACTCGTCGACTGTAACCAACCGTACTGACAGGAGTACTGAGACTGAGGAGTGCCTGCTCTCGATGCATTATATATGGTTGAGAGAGCAGGTACGTCAGCTTATTTTCCTTTAAATGTTTGTGGTTTACTTTATTTTAGTAAACAAAACTCTTTCCAAATCCTCGCTTCTTCGCGAACGGGTTTTGGACTTGTTATGATTTCATCATCACTGACGCGGTAAGTCGCGAGCAGGTGCTCTAGTTACCGAGTCGCTCGCGCTTACTTAATTGCTGACTCGACAGTACGGTGAATTTCGGTATCATGTTGCGACGACGCGCTCGCTGCGCGCTCGTCGCATGCCACTTATCGATTTGATTATTGCGCAACTCGATTGCACGAATAATCGAGGCGTCTAGATACCCGGGGTACAACAATGAAAAGCTATGGACCCGAGTTTGTTTATTTTGAATATTTTGCAGATCGTTTGAATAATTTTACTGATAAAATTGCTGCCTTGATCGGTATGGAGGATCCTGGGGCAACCGAATCGCGTCATAAATTGTTCGGCTAGCGCGCAAGCTATAGCTACTGAGTCGATAGTCTTTAATGGGACAGCATCGCAGTATTTGGAGAAATTGTCCTGGAAGGTTAAAATATATTTGTTTCCCCTTTCAGTCACCGGCAGTGGTCCGACTATATCCATTTGAACCTTTTCGAACGGTTCACTCGGGGTATCGGTGATCTTCAGGGGGAGACGCGTTTTCGTTCTTACCAATTTACATTCCTGGCAACTTTTACAGCCTTTAATAAATGTACGAACATCGTCTCGCATTCCTTCCTAATGAAAATCACCTCGGATTCGCCAGTATGTTTTGGACGCACCTTTATGTCCTCCTACGGCCGACTCATGGTATTCGCGGATTATTTCAACTCGATCTTCTTCGGGTGGGGTTTGTATTTCTCCTGAGAAAATTCTAATACTTCGGCCTGATTCTGCGAAGTTTCGTCTAAACGCCTGTTCTATCGATAGCCACGATAACTGGTCAAGGCTATGTCCGCCTTTCATGACGCTAACGCTTGCAACATCCAGTGCTTGCTTCCATGGCTTGCTTTAGAGCTTGAATAGCAGTTTCAACATGACAAAAATATGGACGCGCATCGAAGATATCCTTTACTACCACGTGGAAGACATAGTGGTTTTTTGATAACATAGCCACGACTTGACCTAATTCAGGTTTGGCTGACTGTAGACCTTCGATGTCAATTAACCCTGCATCCCTCAATTCTCCATTATTCATTGAAGTTAAGACACAATCGGCACAGATAAAATTTACAATATGTCCGATTTTTGTTGTCAACTTCTCTTTACTGTAACTAATGCACGAGTTTTCAACGATATTAATCGATGCTGTTCGCAATACTGATTTTTGATTATGCGATTCTACTAGATCTTTTACCGAATTGATTTCCATGGATGCGTCCTTCATTCCGGGTCTTACTCTTACATGTTGCGACGTCTCGACAATCTTCGAGATATCTTGGGACAGGTCCTTTGATAGTCCTGCTCCCTTCTCGTTCGTCGCCAACAACCCCTCGTTTCCACGCTCCGCAATGCACGGGAAAGCTTGTAGCGATAATGTGGTTGTAAATTCCTCCTCCGGCAGCAGGCATGGAGCCAGGCGCTCGGCACTGCTGGATAACCGGCTAGGAGTTTTACTGCGTTCCGATATTGAGGTTACTTCACCCCCATCGGAACCTACTTCGATATGTCCATCATTTCTTTGCCTACTTACGATGATAACGTTACCAATCAATTCCTCGATCTATTCGTCGAATCCAGAAAAACAACCATCATCCCAATTCTCCCCCTCTTTTTCTGCAGTCGTGTTATCGTGTATTGTCAGACCCGACGAACCGGAAGATTGAACTTCGATGTTCAACACCTGTTTGGCCGTATCTAGTGTTTCAGTCGATTTGTCAGTGTTTTCGTCCGTTAACGAGATCTCGTAAAGATTGGGAGGATTGCGAGACAGTGCATCAGCATTACAATTCGCGACTCCCTTTTTGTATACTATGTCATAGTCGTACTCGCTGAGCTTTATTCGCCATCTAGCAAGCCTGGAGACTGGATCTTTCAAACTGTTCAACCATAAAAGTGGTTGATGATCGGTAACTAGAGTGAAGCGGTACCCGTATAGGTATGGTCGAAAATGTTTCACGGCAAAGACGATTGCGAGTAATTCCTTTTCCGACGTTGTGTAATTTGTCTCGGCTTTATTCAGTGTTCGCGACGCGTAAGCAATTGGTAAGTCTCGACCGATTGTTCTCTGATTCAACACGGCCCCCAATGCGAAATCTGAAGCATCTGTTGTTAGGACAAAAGGCTTATTAAAATCGGGGTATTGGAGCAGCGGCTCCGAGCAGAGTTTATCGAACGCTTTTTGTTGTGTGTTTCGAACCCTTTTTGTTGTGTGTCTGTCCATGCGAACGGCGTATCCTTTTTCAGGAGTATCGTGAGTGATTTTGCGATCTTCGCGAATTCGGGAATGAACCTACGGTAGTAAGCTATCAGCCCTAAGAATTGCTTGACGTATTTCCTTTTTCGCGGTACGGGGAATTTCCTCACAGCTTCTGTTTTACCTGGATCCGGTTTCACTCCTCCCTCGGTAATTATATGTCCTAGGTATGCGATTTCTTTGCGTAAGAATTGACACTTGTCTGGCTGAAGAGCGAATCTAGCGGTTTTTAATCGAGCTAATAGTTTCACTCATTTTTGTGCGTGTTCCTCTAAGGTATTTGCATAAATGACAATGTCGTCCATGTAAACAAATAATTCGATGCCCTGGAGTCGGCTCAACACCTTATCCATGAGCCGCTGAAATGTAGCGGGGGCGTTCTTTAGCCCGAATGGCATTCTGTTAAATTCTAAATGAGCAAAAGGGGTTGAAAAAGCCGTCTTTGCTTGTGAACCCTGGTCCATGGGTATCTGGTGGAAGCCTGTAGCTAAGTCAAGAATGGAAAAATACTTGGCTCCACCCAGATGGTCTAGAATGTCTGTAATGTTTGGGAGTGGATAGGCGTCTCCCACCGTTTTTTTCGTTTAAGGCTCGATAATCAATAACCATTCGCCACCTTTCATTACCCTGTGAATCGGCTTTCTTGGGCACGATCCATAAAGGTGAGTTATAAGGTGACTCCGAGGGTTGAACTATATTCCTTTTACCAGCAAGTCGTCTACCTGACGACGAATTTCCTCTCTTTGAAATGGCGGGTACCAATACTGTTTGGTATTTATTGGGTGTTTGTCCGTGGTTACTATTTTGTGTTCTAACACCTTTGTGGCCCCCAATGGGTCATCTGGCAAATGGAATTGAGGTGAATATTCTCCTAAAATAGGAAGAATACTTTCCCTCTCTTCTTCGCTCAGGTGATCGAGACTCAGATTTTTAAATAACATCGCGATGCGTTTTGTCGTATTTTTCTCGCCTTCGATTAGGGAATGAGGGGTGGATTCTGTTCGAGTGCGCGGTGAGAGCGTGCAATATTCTTCGATGTCTATCGGTACCAAAGTCAATTCGACCGCGTGTGTGTTTGCGTTAATAGCGTAGACGTGGGCATACCCGTCCACCTGTGTGACGAGAGATTCGCCAAGATAAACGCCAGGGCCCGTCGTTACCCTCCGCAAGTATCCCTCACCCACGTGAACGTTGGCAACCGGTATTTTTACCAATTTTTTTATTCGCAGTGGCGCGTGAATTGTGTGGTGTTGCACGAATGGAATCCTCTGTGCGTCGAAATGGAGCTCGTCTATTTCGAAATCTAATTTTGCGCGGTATTTTTTTCAAAGCTGCATGCCAATGGTTCCTTGCGTTTTTATCGGGAAGCTTATTGAAACGATGTGGAACGGGGTTTCTACTCGTTTTATATAAATGATTATTTCGCCGAGAGTCTCGTGGCTTCCTTCCCCAATACCGGTGATGTGATAGATTCTTTTTTTATTGATGTAAACCCGTGGATTTATTGCGCTTTCTTTAATTAAGTTTAAATCTGATCCAGTATCGATCATCAATTGAGCCTCGCCATTGTAGAATGCGATATTCTCTAGTTTTACTATTGCGACGGACAGTCGGTATTCTCTGTTGATGCAGTAGACGTATCGTTTGTGAGAGCCTTGCCAAACGTTTGAATCGTCGACCCGTCCGCTCGGCGGTTCGATTTCGAGTTTAAATGGTTACCCTTTCTTTGTTTTTCTATAGTCGCCTCTCTCTCTCTCTCTTTAATGTGTTTTTTCCGCAAACAGCAATCTTCTTCTAAATGGTTATTGCGAGTACAATAGTCGCAATAAGTCCCACTCGGTTTCTTACGTTTTTCCCCACCATTCGCGTTTTGAGGGCATTCACGCCGCATGTGCCCGATTTCGTTCCATGCAAAGCATCGTATCGATTTAGAAACTCCCAAACGCATGTGTGCTACCCTTTTCTGGGGGATGATTTTAACGATTTCTGCTTTGGGAGGATTATGTGATCCTGATTTCCCTCCATGGATTTCTCTCCAATTGCGTGCGGCAGTATCCGCGAGGGTAGCTTACTCGATCGCATCTTCTAAGCTGGAGGAGTCTTTGTTTTTCAAAAATGAAATGGTCTGCATATCAAGACCACGAAGGAAGTGGCAAATTACAGTTTCGGTCATTTCTGCGAGGAATGCTTTTCCTCGTTCTCCGGGTTCTTTACGCTCTATCAAGACCATGATCTCTAACATCATGCATGAGACTCTCTGCACATAATCTGCGATAGCCTCATCGTCGGCCCGGGCGAGAGAAGTAACCTGTTGCATATACTGGCTGAGAGTCGCTTTTAAAGCTAAACCTTTCTCTAATGTGACTAATAACTCCTCCAAAGTCGCAAATCGTTTTCCCAGCGTGCGTGATATTGCCGTCTTGCTTAATTTAGTTTGAATCGCGATGATTAAAAATTGCTCTTCATGAGGTGCTACAGCAGCAGCGGCTACCCTACATTACTGAGTGAATGTCATCACGTTAAGATTCTCGCCATCAAAATTGGGTATTAGAGTGGCCGCGGTTTTGAAACCAAGCAATTGGTTTGGCAATATTTGTTGTGAGGCAAGTAACAGGATATTTCTGGTGCTCGACCCCGCAGTCGACTGAGTGTCAATTTCGTTTGAATTTGATTGATTTTGATTGTGATTAGCAACGCAAGTGTTAAGCATCTGGTCCTCTATATTATCGCGGACGAGCGGGACTGTTCTCCTTGTCCCTGAACGCAAGCTGGACCCTCCCGGTGAACCAGAATTTGTTCTTCGTGGAGGCGACATTTTTATGCTAAATGTAGGAATGTTTGGCTTACCGATCTGTCTCTGTCTCTCTTAACGTATCTACACCTGGAAGAAAATTTAACGATCGCACTTACAGTCTTTTTAAAACTGTTGATTCTTCTTGAATCTCGTCATCCTGGATGATGGCAGATTCCTGTGGAATCCTGCGTTGTTCCGCGAACTCCTCGCGATCCGATGTCACAATCAATCCCTCGTCGGACTCACACCGTGAGCTGGTTCGCGGGTACCACCTCGCTGAACAGGATCAGTAAGTGAGGGTCTTCGGTTCACTTTTCCATTCCCGCAATGAAACCCCCTGCACGGGTTGATCAGGTTACTCAGTTCACCCAGCCGATAACCGTCAGGCAGATAATCACGCGAAAATGGGGTAGTGAACCACGTGTGCGAACAGTTTTCTTTAATATATATATATTTATATATTTTTTTATTATTATTATTTCGTTGAATATGTGTGTATTATTATTTCTTTTTGCAGTAAAATTTAATTCTGGCACGACAAAAATGTCCGAATAGATTTTTTTTAAATATTTTATTTGAGTTTTTGGTTACTCTTATTATTCCGTTTTCGTCGCACTGTCACTCGTTACAATGCCATTTTATTGTCTTATTTATTTTTATAACAAAAAATTTTATTTCACATATTAATTTCCATCGATTTTGCACATAGTTTGTCGTTTATTTAATTATAAATCTCCCGATTAAGAGGCAGCGGAGTCCTACCGACTGCGCCAATTTTGTTACAGGCCGATCCGGTTGGATGGCTGGTAACTTTTATATGCCGAACTCCGAATGTTGATTCGTTGCTGCCTAGCGAACGACTCTCAGCGCGGGAGATTTATTAAAGGTTTAAGCATATGTTAGATTGATAAAGACACGTTATTACGATTTCGAACGTAGCAATTTAATGATTTATCCGTCGAATAAACAAAACACAATATCACGACTATCAGTTCACAAAATGATCAACTAAAATATAGTTTAACACAACTTGTATTATTTTACAAGGTAGTATTGCAACTACAACGATTTATTACCTCTGAAAACTGGACAAGTTCTTAGCAAGCGAAGTGACCGTGCGAGAATTTCCAAGAGATTCTAGAAGAACGTTCCGACTCAAAGATTCCATATCAACTGCTTTCTTCCAAAAATTAAGAGTTTTCGTGAGACGATAGTTTGGGGTTAAAACTTTAGAACTTGACTATTGATTGGCTGAATTAGGTACCGCCCGCACGATAGCTGAGTTTTTCTATACAGGCGAAGCCCACCGAACAGCTCGGCAAGTCAAGGGCTTTTTCTGTGTACCCCGTAGAAAACTCTCGGCTTTGTCCCCGGGTACGTCTGTTTTCCGAAGAGGTCGTAAAGCATTTGGCGACTGGCTTGCCTCTGCCACCTAAGCCCGGGCGAGAAAAACAAGACTGTCTGTTAATTTTTACTTTAAGTGTCTCTCAAGGGTTTCGAGTTCTGAATGCCAGTTTTTTTAAAAAGAGGTATATGAGGGTTTTTTCCTCTAAGAAAAATATAAAAGGTTAATCTCTTCTTTCGCTACGGAGTCACGTTCGTTGTTATGGCCTTCACTTAAAACATTTCGAAAGTTTACAGCTATTTTCTGCGTAGAGATAAAGAAAGAGAGAGAGAGAGAGGGCTGTGGGAAGGTAAAATATGCGTACATCTATGGACTAGCTTATGTTAAATTGGTACAATTTATATTCAAATAATCGCGCCATATGTGGGATGCGTACGAGCACCCGCTCGTCACAGCGTAAACTTCGTAGCGACGCGATCGTTCTGGTTCGAGATATTTAGCGCTTTTACAAGTACTAAATCTCCTTCTTCATAAGTCGTCATCCTGTGGCATGCGTCAAACTTCTCCGCCCTTCTTCTACCCTTTTGCCGAATACGAAGCTGCGTACGCTCGAGCTTCTTCGCCTACTCTTCTAATTCTTCCGCCTTTTCTCTTAGGGCAGGGATCCAATTTTTCCAAGGTCGATGCGGAAGCTTTTTTGTTTGTAACTCCGTTGGCGTATACTCGGTTGTATCGTGTGGTGAATCATTAATATTATCTTGTATTATCGGCACCCATCTTGCCCACGCCGTTTGTCGGTCCGTGAGTAAGGTACGGAAAAATCGCCCGAACTCTCGATTTACCCGCTCAACAATATTTCCCTGCGGGTGTCGAATCGAGGAAAATACTCCTATGATGTCTTCGTCTCGCAGCCATTTTTTCCACGCCTTTGCCGCAAACTGCGTGCCATGGTCGAATTGGATTCTTTTCGGCTTGCTGTACTTCGGGATGTAAGTAGTAATGGGTGCACTATGGCGACCCCCCACTCCCATCCCCACTCCGATCCCCACTCCTCGGGCGCGGTCAGGTCGCAGCCGGAGGCGTGTTTGATAGAGAGTGTGGGATGTGTGTGTGCGCGGGAGTCTCCATAGTCCACCCAGAATAAAGAAATATTATTTTTGACCTCTTCTAAAATATTTATAGTATGCTTGCCTAGAGCGTACATTCGAGATTTAACGCCAACACTCTCTACATTTTCACGTAATTCCTGATACAGATCAGTGAGCGTGATACCGCGCTCGTCCCAGCGTATACCATGGCTGTACTTAGTTACCCAATTATTTAGTTTTCGTATCCGCGATGGCAATACGCGGACGGGATAAGGCGGAGCGACCATCCACAACATTCGACTTTGTGGACCATCCACTGAAATTTCAAACACTAGATCTGCGCCGGGTATATCAAACAGTCGATGATTGCAAAGTAAAAAACGGTATTACGAGCGATGTTACGCCGGCGGCTACCGTGAGGAGACTCGTGTGCGTGTGCGTTTGCGTTGTATCATATATCTCGAAGCGCATGCCATGTCGATATGTCTGAAGGTCAAGCGGTAAATATGAGCTCCATATTAATTGTGCGATGCGCGCACATTTTTTCTTATTGTGACGAACTTATGAATGTTTTTCGAAACAGTGTGTATATTATGAATGTTTCTCGGCGCGGCGAGCTTACGAGAAACTGAGAAAAGGATTAAGTCTTTAATTTTATTATCTGTCGCATAGACAAATTTATTTCAATCGTACTTCTCGCTTCTTACATTGATTGAAAAGACAATTTTCTCACCGTAGAAAATCGTTGAGTCGATTTTTTGTAGCATCATCTGCATGTACGGAACGATATTTAATTTTATTCTTTGTCGTATAGACAAACTTATTTCGATCGTATTTCGTAACTTTTACATTTTATCGAATGGTAATTTACTCGCCGTAGAAAATGCTTATGAGTTGATTTTTTGTCTCAGCAATCATTTACATGAAGAGTGAAGGAAATTGCAATAAAAAATAAAAACGATTTTGCGCAACACGCACCAGAATAAACGATGTAAATGTCATATCGACGCCCGCAAATCATTATCGAATTGCGCTCGGTCGTGAATTTGAATTGACGCGTGCTAAACAAGAGATTGATATCGACAAAAAGACCAGGCTACGCCACACTGACCTCACCCGCAATAATCGGATGCAATGAAGGAAATTTTGTAATTACTTCAACCATTGTCTCAAGCCGGAATGATCACTCACAACGAACATTCAAGAGAAGCGACAGTACGTCAAGGTTTTGAGTTACAACGACAGAGACTTCGAGGTCGACAAGGTATTCGTCGTCGATGGAGAGAGGGGAGAGAAGGCAGAACGTTACGAGCCGTTTAAAAATCCTGGTATACTGTCGCAAGGTTTGACATTTCCGCTACTCTCTTTTCGAATATGCACAGTAAAAAATTATTTTGTGAAATAAGTGACAAACTTGTTTGGTTACTTATTTGAATATATGAACCTGTCCTTTCATTTCCTGTATTATTGAACAATTTTAGTTTGTACTTTTGTTTGTAAAACTAGAAAATTAACAAATAAAAAATTGTGGAAGTTTGTGGACAACAATTTGTTGTAAAAAGTACACATTTTTTTTACTGTCTGCTTCCGTTTATGCACGACCAGGGTGCCGGAAATGTCAATCTTTGCGAAAGTATACCAGGATTTTAAACGACTCGTAACCTTCTGCCTTATCCTCTCATTTTCTCTCTCGACGGTGAATACCTAGTCGATCTCGAACTCTTTGTCGTTGTAACTAAAGCCCTTAACGAACAGTCGCTTCCGATGAACGCCCGTACTAAGTGATCGGTCTGGTTTGAGAAAATAATCGGAGTAATTAAAAATGTTCCTTCATCGCATCCGATGCATTGAGAAAAATGCTAGTGTGGAGGAGGAGGACGATCTTTTCTGTCGATATCAGTAGCCTCTTCGAAATACGGCGGTTCAAATTTACGAACTTTCGACACGACGAGTGCACGAATTGTTCTTAAAATGAATAACTGCGTTATCTCACTGAACGTGGACGTGGTCGTACCACTCTGCGTTAACCCCGTCAAAGATCTATATTACGCCGCTCTCAGATTCTCATGGTACTATGACGGGTCTCGAAGATGATTTTCTTGTTTTTCTTCTTTTGTCTTCTTCTTCCAGCAGCATAAGTGAGATGTTCTAAATGAAAAAGTCATCGAAGTTTTTTTCCATCAACGAATTATTTATTATCGAAGAAATTGTTCTCATCGATATACCAGAGTTTTTAACATTGAAAAATGGTATTATCGTTTTATCAAAAAAATTTGTATCACCTAAGCTTTTTACGTCGGTAAATTCTTTTTTATCGGAATTTTTTTCTCATCGAATGTCAAAGAATCTGTTCCTATCTTATCCAATGTCAAAGTATTTGTTCTCACCTCATGGAATGTCAAAGAGTTTTTAGTATCGAAGAATGTTGTCATGAAAGATTTTTCCATAAAAAATGTTCATTAACGAAAATTTTTTCATTGCCAATGCCGAAGAATTTTTCTTATCAAACAAATTTTTACCAAAGACTTTTCTCATCCCCGAAATTTTTCTTACCGAATTTCAAAGTTTTTGTATCAAAGAATTTTGTGTCATCGAAGATTTTTTTATCGTCGAATTCTTATTTATAGAAGAATATATTCTCATCGAATGCTAAAGGATTTTCTTATTGAAAACAAAGAAATTTTTATCACAAAATTTTTCCGATTTTGCATCTTCACTGAAATTTTTCTCATCGAACAAACTTTTATTATCAACTGTCAGAGTTTTTAGTATGGAAGAAGTGTGTCATCGAAAATTTTTTCATCCAAAAATCTATATCACCTAAGACTTTTCTTTCATCGGCAAATTTTTATTACCGAAGATTTTTTTAGCGGTAATGTCAAAGAATTGTTTATCAAAGAATCTTTTATCACCAAAAAATGTTTTCAATTTTTTTATCATCGACATTTTTTTCATCGACGAATTTTTTTCATTAACGATTTTTTTTCTCATTAATGCATTTTTCTCATTGAAGATATTCATCTCATAGATAAACTTCGTATCGTCCATTAATTTTTCCATACGCAAATTGTTTTCATCGCATATCAAAGATTTTTTTCATCAAAAACTTTATATCACCTAACATTTTTATGGATGATTTCTTTGTAATCGAATAATTTTTTCTCATCTCTCATTGAATGTCAAAAAGTTTTAGCATCGAAGAATTTTGCGTCATCGAAGATTTTTTCGTCGAACATTTTTATCACCAAAGAATTTTTTCATCGACAATGTGAAAGAATTTTTTACAAAAGAATTTTTTCATCGACAATGTGAAAGAATTTTTTACCAAAGAATTTTTTCTCATCGAAGAAATTTTTCTTATAGAATGTCAAAGTTTTAGCGTTGAGGAATTTAGTGTCATCGATCCAATTTTACCATGACTGTACCATGACCATGAACAATTGAAGAATTTTTCAGGACGAAGAATTGTTATCAATTTCAACGTAGCATTTTTTCATCGAAAAGAATTTTTTCGCATCTGATGTCAAAGAATTTTTCTTATCCCTCATCGAATGTCAATGTTTAGCATCGAATAATTTTATGTCATCAAAGTTTTTTCATCGGCAATGTCAAAGAATTTTTTATCAAAGAATTTATTTTTATCGAATTTTTTTGTTATCGAATGTCGGAGTTTTTAGTATGGAAGAAGTATGTGATCGAAAATTTGTATCACCGAAGATTTTTTCATTGAAGAATTATTTTTATCGAATAATTTTTCTCGTCGAATATCAGAGAGTTTTTTACGACGAAAAATGTTGGATCATCGAAGATTGTTTTCATCGGTGAATTCGTTTATATCCAATAATTTTTTCTCATCTCTCATCGAATGTCAGAGTTTTCTAGCGTGGAAGATTTTTTCATAAAAAAATTCCAAAGAATCCTTTCATCGACAATGTCAAAGAATTTTTTCTTATCGAATGTCAAAGTTTTAGTATCGAAGAAGTTTTCGTCATTAAGATTTTTCGGAAAAAAATTTGTATCACCTAAATTTTTTCATCTGAATTTCTTTTTCGTCTATGAATTTTTTTCGCATTTCTCATCGAATGGCAAAGAGTTTATTAACATCGAAGAATGTTGTGTCATCGAAGATTTTTTCATAAAAAATCTATTACCGAAGATTTCTTTCATTCACAACGTCAAAGAATTGATCACCGAAGGATTTTTTACCATTGCAGAAATTTCTCTTATCGAATGTCAAAGTTTTGACTTACGATTATTCCTGCGACGATAGTGCCTCTGTTGATGGTAATCCTGGTAATGGTGATGGTGACGACGGCTTGATCCTCTGCTGCTGCATAATCACCGTGCGCGTATTTCCTGTTACGTTTAGTATCACTAGCAGGTTATTAGGTGGTGGCGGGAGCGGCTTTTGAACTTCAGATGTTGTCTTTTTGATCACAACCGCAGTACGTTCGCCGGTCGCAATATTCACCACCACTGATACTGATTCGCACCGTGCAACCATTGTAAATTTAGTTTTCGAAGAAGTTTCCGCCAGAAGATGATTTCATCAAAAAATTTGTTAGGATTTTTTCATCGGTGAATAATTTTTTTTATACTATTATTTTCATGTATTTTATTGCCGAAGATTTCGTTCATTGACAATGTCAAAGAATTGGTCACTGAAGACTTTTTTTTACCAAAGAATTTTTCACTAGCGAGTTTTTCTTATCGAATATCAAAGGTTTTAGTTTCGAAGAAGATTCCGTTGCGAAGATGTTTTCATCAAAAAATTTGTGATTTTTACTTAAGATTTACTTAAGATTTTTTATCGGTGAATTCATTTTTATCGGAGAACTCTTTCTCATCTTTCGTCAAATGTCAAAGTTTATAGCGTCGAACAATTTTGTGTCATCGCAGACTTTTTTTATAAAAGAAAAAATGTTTATCACCGAGGATTTCACTTTGGAAGACGGCACTAGCAATAGTGTCACACCTCTCTTGACAACTCTTCGCGTAATGACGGTTGTCTCTCCTCGGGACTCTTCTACATCTCCCCGCCGGTCCCTCCGGACACTTCCCTCATCATATAGCTCTGCAAAGGCTGCAAAAGTGCAGCCTGCACTAAGAAGCGTTACCGCCGATACCTCTTATCCGCCATTTAATCCTCCTCAGCAAGAGAGGCTATCAGTAACACGGATAGTTGCAGAATAGTGTATTGCATATTACATACAAATTTTTCTCTTTGAGTCATCACCATGCTCAAGTTCTCTAAGTCCACGCTTTGCATTTAATGTGTAATATGGTATTCTGTGGCTATCGGTATTACTGATAGCCGCTCTTGCTGAGGAGAATTGAATGACGATAAGAGGTTAGCACGATTGGCGTTAACGGTTCTTCAATACTAACAATTTTGACATTCAATAAGACAAAAATTCTTTGGTAAAAAAAAATTCTTTGACATTGTCGATGAAAGTATTCTTTGGTAATAAAATTTTGTATGAAAAAACTTATACGGTAAAAGTCTGACATTCGATGAGAGCTGAGAATTTTTTTTGACATTTAATGAGAAAAAATTCTTTGATGAAAAAGAATTCACCGATGAAAAAGTCTTCGATGACCTAATATTTTTTTATGTGAAAAACTCGTTGATATTCGATGAGAAAAAATTTTTCGATAAAAATAATTCGCGAATGAAAAAATCTTAGGTGATACAAATATTTTTATGAAAAATCTTGGATGACAGAAAATTCTTGGATACTAATAAATCTGTTATTCGATAAGAAAAGTTTCTTCGATGAGAAAAATTCATTCATGATAACAATTTCGGTGATGATGCCACATTGGGAAAAATTCGATGATAAAAAATAATTCACTGATGAAAACGAACGAACGAACGAACGAACGAACGAACGAACGAACGAACGAACGAACGAACGAACGAACGAACGAACGAACGAACGAACGAACGAACGAACGAACGAACGAACGAACGAACGAACGAACGAACGAACGAACGAACGAACGAACGAACGAACGAACGAACGAACGAACGAACGAACGAACGAACGAACGAACGAACGAACGAACGAACGAACGGACGAACGAACGGACGGACGGACGGACGGACGGACGGACGGACGGACGGACGGACGGACGGACGGACGGACGGACGGACGGACGGACGGACGGACGGACGGACGGACGGACGGACGGACGGACGGACGGACGGACGGACGGACGGACGGACGGACGGACGGACGGACGGACGGACGGACGGACGGACGGACGGACGGACGGACGGACGGACGGACGGACGGACGGACGGACGGACGGACGGACGGACGGACGGACGGACGGACGGACGGACGGACGGACGGACGGACGGACGGACGGACGGACGGACGGACGGACGGACGGACGGACGGACGGACGGACGGACGGACGGACGGACGGACGGACGGACGGACGGACGGACGGACGGACGGACGGACGGACGGACGGACGGACGGACGGACGGACGGACGGACGGACGGACGGACGGACGGACGGACGGACGGACGGACGGACGGACGGACGGACGGACGGACGGACGGACGGACGGACGGACGGACGGACGGACGGACGGACGGACGGACGGACGGACGGACGGACGGACGGACGGACGGACGGACGGACGGACGGACGGACGGACGGACGGACGGACGGACGGACGGACGGACGGACGGACGGACGGACGGACGGACGGACGGACGGACGGACGGACGGACGGACGGACGGACGGACGGACGGACGGACGGACGGACGGACGGACGGACGGACGGACGGACGGACGGACGGACGGACGGACGGACGGACGGACGGACGGACGGACGGACGGACGGACGGACGGACGGACGGACGGACGGACGGACGGACGGACGGACGGACGGACGGACGGACGGACGGACGGACGGACGGACGGACGGACGGACGGACGGACGGACGGACGGACGGACGGACGGACGGACGGACGGACGGACGGACGGACGAACGAACGGACGAACGAACGAACGAACGAACGAACGAACGAACGAACGAACATGAGCGAAAGAACCAGCTAATAAAGAACGAAACTCAGGTACCGACGAGGGATCCGATCGTATTTAAACGAGCTGTTCGATTAAAAAATGTATTCCATCTTCATTATAATTATAATTTTTCGTAAGACAATTACAATTTTTTGAGTACATAAGATTCATAGTGATCCGTAGCTCGTGCTTCTTCTTCCGACGCTGTTCCTTCATATGATTTGAATCCCCACTTGTAATCGTTAAGATACGGTGGGGGGCCTCGCTCTCTTCGAGATCTTCTTTTTTCGATCCGGGAGCCTATTTTTCTTGACACCCTCGACTGTCGTTGACGCAGGTTCAGGGGTTGCGCACGAATAACGCACTCTCCCTCCATCCGCATGTATCGTATTCTGTGTACAAACCACCGTTCGTTACAAACAGCCGTAATTTCCAGAAGTACCGACGGATCCGGAGGTGGCGGCACAAAATCGAACATTCGGAGTCGACACCACTGCGTCTCCGCTTTGTTTGCATACCGTACACCATCTATAACAAATAAATATCCTAAACGGTTCTTGGACATCTGGAGCACTTTTACATGAAAATTTGGAAATAAATGGAGAACAAATTAAAGAAAAACTGCGTACATTATGACACAAAGATTAATTCACATCATTTTGAAATTATTTTACTTACGTAAATTATGGCAACCAGGAGTATGC
Source organism: Amblyjoppa fuscipennis (assembly GCA_963575735.1). Classification (NCBI taxonomy): domain Eukaryota; kingdom Metazoa; phylum Arthropoda; class Insecta; order Hymenoptera; family Ichneumonidae; genus Amblyjoppa; species Amblyjoppa fuscipennis. Next base: position 6,817,751 of record OY754494.1, on the reverse strand, counting down.
GATGCTTCATTTTCCTTTTTTTTCGGCTCTTGCCCCTCTTCTACCATTGTAATCAGCGCATCACTCGTATTTATGTCTTCCCGCTCTTCCTTCACCAGGTTCAAAATGATTTTGTCGTATTCCATTTTTTAAAAATTAATTCACTCAGCTTCTACTTCGCACTTAACTTCGTTAACTGTCAACTTCTCGCTTATTATGTGAAGAAGAATATGTCGAAGAGAGTTACGACCCCCACAGTATCTTAACGATTACGAGAGGGGATGCGTATCGGATTAACGAACAGCGTCGGCGAGAAGAAGAAGAGCACGAGCTATGAATCACCACGTGTGCTTTTGTGGACACGTACAATTTTACTGACACTGAAAATCATGACAGTACCATCTTCGCGATTATACATGTGGGTGTCGTCAGCAAAAAAATTCTTTGATAAAAAAGAATTCACCGATGAAAAAACCCTCGATGACCTAATATTTTTCCGATGTGAAAAACTCTTTGATATTCGATGAGGAAAAATTCTTCGATAAAAATAGTTCGCGAATGAAAAAATCTTAGGTGATACAAATTTTCGATGACATACTTCTTCCATACTAAAAACTCTGACATTCGATAAGAAAAGAATTCTTTGAAAAAATTATTCGCCAATGACAACAAATCTTAGTTGATACGAATATTTTTATGAAAAATCTTCGATGACAGAAAATTCTTGGATACTAATAAATCTGTTATACAGGTTACAAGTCGTTTAAAATCCACGTATACTTTCGCAAAGATTGACATTCTCGGCACCCTGGTCGTGCATAAACGGAAATATACACACTGTTTCGAAAAACATTCATACGTTCGTCACAATAAGAAAAAATGTGCGCGCATCGCACAATTAATATGGAGCTCATACTTACCACTTGACCTTCAGACATATCGACATGGCATGCGCTTCGAGATATATGACACAACGCAAATGCGCACGCACACGAGTCTCCTCGCGTCAGCCGCCGGCGTAACATCGCTCGTAATACAGTTTTTTTACTTTGCAATCATCGAGTGTTTGATATACCCGGCGCAGATCTGGTGTTTGAAGTTTTATATTTAACAGATAAGCATGGTGAATTAGTTCCGAAAGAAGTGGCTGTGGGTTCAGTGGATGATCCACAACGTCGAATGTTGTGAATGGTCGCTCCGCCTTATCCCGTCCGCGTATTGTCATCGCGGATACGAAAACTAAATAATTGGGTGACTAAGTACAGCCATGATAGTTTTTTACTTTGCAATCATATCGCCGCGCCCCCACCCCCATGCATTTATAATGTGTTCGTGCAATATTGCCGACGATTGCTGTTGTGTGAGCACAGCGCAGCTCAGTCTTCTGCCGTCCGTTGAGAGCGTACAACGTGGGGATTTGAACGACAATATGAGCCGTTCACATCGAGTGTTTGATATACCCGGCGCAGATCTGGTGTTTGCAATTTTATTTTTAACAGATAAGCATGGTGAATTAGTTCCGAAAGAGGTGGCTGTGGGTTCAGTGGATGATCCGCAACGTCAAATGTTGTGGATGGTCGCTCCGCCTTATCGCGTCCGCGTATTGCCATCGCGGATACGAAAACTAAATAATTGGGTGACTAAGTACAGCCATGGTATACGCTGGGACGAGCGCGGTATCACGCTCACTGATCTGTATCAGGAATTACGTGAAATTGTAGAGAGTGTTGGCGTTAAATCTCGAATGTACGCTCTAGGCAAGCATACTATAAATATTTTAGAAGAGGTCAAAAATAATATTTCTTTATTCTGGGTGCACTATGGAAACTCCCGCGCACATACACATCCCACACTCTCTATCACACACGCCTCCGGCTGCGACCTGACCGCGCCCGAGGAGTGGGGATTGGATTGGGGATGGGAGTCGGGGGTCGCCATAGTGCAACCATTACTACTGATGTATTCCATACTGATGTTTTTTATGACTGTACTCATGTTCGCTTTACGCATCGGATAGAGGACGACAAATTTAGTAAATGCGTCCAGTGTTACTAAAATGTGTCGCACGCCCCCAGTTGACATTAGTATATGACGTACGGGCGTTGACTACGTCAAAATAACCCCGTCGCGGGAAGCGCGACGAGTTTATATTTTTGTTCGGGATCGTCTCCGGTTCGTCCTATACAGAACGCTTTCCGATTTTTCGCACAGGTCGCCAAATAATTAAGACGGTAATTTTGTATGACTCGAAATTTAATATTGATGAGAAATGTTATTTGGTTGCAATACAAAGGCTTCGAACGAGAATTAGCGGAGATACTAATATTGTGCCGGCAGGTACTCACGCATACAGACGCTCACACACACATACACGGTCCCTCCATTCCACTCTCTCTCTTTACACTCTTCACTCCTTTTCTCTCTCTTTAAACTCTTCACTCCTTTTCTCTCTCTTTACACTCTTCACTCCTTTTCTCTCACTCTCTCTCGTACCGTAATCACACACTTAATCTACACGACAATATTGTTCGTGGCGTGGATAACTACACTTATGAACTAGCACGATCAGGCTCACCACCGCGGGGTGTAACACTCTTCAGGCTGGTTTCGGCCCTCGCGACTTTCACGCGTTCTACTAGACTGGGGTGTTCCCTCGAGATTTACTTCACTATTGTGGGTGCTAATCGAGGAGTTTTACCGAAGAACAAGCTCACGCTTTCAGTATCTAAACGGGACTGCCGTCCCCGGCTCGTTCATCCGCCGATCTCTCGATCGTCGGACGACAAGCCGGGGCGGATTTCTGCAAGATCGCGAAATTGTAGCTCGCTTGAGCGAAGGCGAGAGGAGACATTCATATGTTCCCTCGAGCCCTCGTCTGATTCTCATGAAAAATATCACGCGAACCGCGACGCGTAGAATAATGCCGCATTTGGCGCGATATTAAAAGAACTAACACGGAGAATTAAATACTGGAAAGGCAACGGAATACATCCTGTGTATTCCGATACCTTGACAGTCAATCCCGCGCTGACGAGCCGATCGTGCCATATCGCGAGTCGCAGTCACGATTCGCGCAAGAAAAATTTGAAAGAAAATTAACGCCGCGCGGAACGTGACAGGTAATGGACCGTAAAAATCGATTGAGAGCCTTCGGGTACGATCGTTTGCATATTTACATAGCTATTCTGTATCGCACATTTTGTTCGTTGAGACGAGTCACAGGTCGCGAGTTGGTGTGTGATGTTTTTTGTGAATCGTGGATATGAAAAATTCTCGTTTAGCATCTGGAAGACTTTGCTCGCCTTTATATGGCCATACATCTCGTGGCATTCTTCGACGAGAATATACGCTAACTTACTCGGCAAAACTACTTTCCATCGTCCCGTTTTTGCCGACTTTTGAAGCACGTCGCCATTCAGTCGATAATTCTTCGGAACTTTCTCGCCGGTTTCCTCTTTATCCTCGATCAGAGTTATTATCGCGTTTAAATCTTCTTGTTCTCATTGTAGAGCGCCGATTGTACGCATCTTTTGTGATAATAGTTTCGAGGGTTTTTTCGCGAGTGCTGCGATTATCAACTTTCCGGGTGGTGTTCTATCGGGATCCTACGTGTGGTCACGGAGTCGACTTAGCGTATCGGCGACTTGATTGGATTTTCCCGGCCGATGTTCTATTGTCAAATAATATCCTTGCAACAAGAGCGCTCATCGCAGTAACCTGTCGCTCGTGAATCTGCACGTTTTCAGGAATACTAGCGCCTTATGATCAGTTATGATTGTTATCTTTGCTCCTTTAAGATAACTTTGGAACTTTTGAAGTGCCCACACGATAGCGAGTAGTTCTTTTTCCGACGTTGTGTATCCGACTTCAGCCCCCTTGAGTGTTCGACTGGCAAATGAAATCACTCCGACTTCGCCATTTTCGTCTGCTTGTGACAACGTCGCGCCGAGCGCGTAGTCACTTGCATCTGTCGTCAAACTATACGGCTTCGTCACGTCGGGATGTTCGAGCACCACCGACTCGCAAAACAGCTCTTTCACTTTTTCGAACGCCTTTTCATGCGCCTCTGTCCATTTCCAGCTCGTTCCCTTTCTCAACAGTTCTAATAACGGGACCGTTTCTTCAGCATGTTTGCTTGTAAGCTTCGTATAAAAATTTACCAGCCCGAGAAAACCCCGCAACTGCTTTACGTTTCGGGGACGGGGAAATTCTTTAATCGATTTAACCTTGTCCGGCTGCGGCAATATCCCTTTTGTCGTCACGACGTGTCCGAGAAATTTCACTTCCTTTCTGAAGAAATGCGATTTTTCCATCTTCAGAGTCATTCCATGTTCTCGCATTCTTGAGAATAATTTTCGGAGATGTTGCAAGTGTTGCATATCTGCCGACACTACTAGCAGATCGTCCACGAAATTTACGATATAATCTCCGGTGTTTCGAAGTACGATGTCCAGTCCTCGCACAAGCGCCGCGGTACTCGTTTTTGAACCGAATGGCGTAACTGTAAACTCATAGCATTTATTTTCGTGTCTAAATGCCGTATATTTTCTCGAGTCCGGATGCAGCGGAATTTGCCAGAAACTACTTGTCAAATCGAGCGTCGACATGACCTTTGCTCCTCCACATTTCTGGAAAATTTCTTCAGTTGGTAACGCTGAGTCGTAATCTCCTTCGAGATGCTCATTCAGGAACCGTGCATCGAGACACAATCTGACGTCCACGTTGGTCTTGATAACGGTCACCAAAGGGTTAATGTAGGTACCCGTTGACCTTTGAATAACCCCTTGAGCGAGCATTTGATTAATTTCGTCCGTTACCTTTCCTCTGTACGCCATTGGAACGGGGTACGAGCGAGATGCGAAGGGTTTTCCATCCTTCAGGACAAGCCGATGCTCATATGCTTGCATTCGCCCCGGTCGCTTCCGACACACTCTCGAGTCTCGATACTCGTACAATAGGCTTTTGAAGTGCCTCTGAGTCTCGATGTCGACGTCCACGCATTCTCGAAGCTTCTCGTCGACTTCGGCTTCACAGAGACACTCTGAGGCGGGATCTCGTATTTCTCCGATCATAACGTGTCTCGTGACCGTATCCTCCGGTTCTTTTTCTTCCTCTGTGCCTTCGGCTCGTACGAGCACCACTCAACTCTCCCACATTTTCTTGTCCCTTTCGGTTATACTGCACTGGCTCTCCGCCAGCTGCCAGTATCCTCCTATGAGGCGTCCGACAATTTTGTCTCGTACCTTGATGACTTTCTTGTGCGTGTCGACGTAAACTCCGAGTTTATCCATCCCGTCGATTCCGAGCAGCACGGATCTCTGCAGTTTTGGTACCACCAACAGCGTCACATCTCCCTCCGAGTTGTACACCTTTGCCGTAGTCATCAATTGTTATTTAATCCGCTCCGAGCCTCCTCCGAACGCTCCCACTACATTTATTGACGTTACCGGTGTTATGCCGCAGAAACTCAGGTAGCTAATCTGCGTTCTGTGCGCGAGCCGTTAACTCGTAAGGTTAGGGACATGCTCAGTTAAGGGTTCGAACCCAAGTGAAGTACAAATGTATTACTCAGTATTTAACAATGTTTATTTAAGAATGTATTTAGTATGTTTAACAATATATTTATATTATCAGACATTTACAAAGGTAACATTGTTATATTCATTATATAACAATGCTTACCAAGAACTTTCGATTAAGGTTCCCCTTTTTGTCCGAACAGTGTGCAATCAACGTTCTACTTGACGCTGATTTAAGGTCGGACAAACGAGCAGACAAGCCTGGATTGGTTCTCGATTAATACTTTGCCATCGATGCTTTTTACTGATCTGTTATTAACTTGTTCACTGATGCTTTAATACCGCTATATGGATTTATCCAGTATCGCTTTATCAATTTATTCATTAATGCGCCGTCATTATTAACACATAATTAGTTTTATGTTGCAACCATTAATGCTCGATTTATGCTTACTTCTGTCCTTTTGAATTACCAACCGCCAGTACACTTTGTACGCTTGATACACCTTCTCGCTTAACGACAATCGGACCTTAATCTTTTCCAATGAGAGTTTAATATTTTCACTACCTACTTATCGAGTTACGAGCCCAGCTCGCAACGGGTGTATCCGTAGTCAAACGTAAGAATCAGGAGTTCCGAAGAGACTGGTCAGTGCCTGCTCGTGGTTCCTTATATAGGGGTACGAGCAGGCATGGCAGCATAATTTTGGCAGTGTCAGATATTTCCTCATAATTGTTTAAACAATTATTCCGACATCCGGATTCATGCTTCGATATTTCTCAATATCTGACTCGACTAATTAATTATCGATTAAATGCTATTTCGGCGGTACGTTGACCCGAGATGCAACACTAGCTTCTCCGTCTCCGTCAATCAGAATTTGGAGACGCTACGATAGCGAAATACCTGACTCAGCAATTACGGAGCCGATGCTCGAATTCGAGTCGCTATTGCCTACATGCTGACTCGAATTTAATTCTATTTCGCAACGGCGTGTTTGTCTCATGCTGCTGCTTACTTCGATTATTGGGCAACGACGTTACCGCAATAATCGACGTATCGAGGTACTCAGGGTACAACACCGGTAAGCTTGGACAATTACGAAAGGCCTCCCAATTCTGCGAGTAAAATTCTTCCGAGATGCAGGAAACTTCGCTTCCGCTATCGACTAATGCACTGGCCAATGTTCCTTCGAGACCGATCGGCACCTCGGGGCACATTGGGCGTGTTTCGTCATAGATTACGCCCTCGCTTGCTGTGGCATGTCGAGAAGGTAATCCTGCGAACTTTCGTAAATCGTTTGAACTCTTTTTTCGGTTCTCTTGGGAATTGCTCCTTGTCCGATCCCGATGACCGTTTTGTCCTTCGTCGTTGTTGGCACCGAAACCGATTTGGGCTCGAATTGGGGTTGACCATCCCTCCTCCTTCTCTCCACGGCACTGACCTCCTCCTGATCCAGTCCGACCTTCTTCTCCCCCCTTTTGGGATTGGTCTCTACCCCATCCTTCGGTAACCCTTCTCGTTCTTCCAACAATTTAACATTTCGGGCTGTCATCGTCTCCGATTTCATCGCTTCTTCCCTCGAGTTCCTCGCCGTCACCCTTTCTCTCTCTCTTTTTTCTCCTGTCGTATCCGCCAGCCCTCGTCCTTTCGCTTTTGTCTTTCTTCCGCGTTCCTGTCTTTTTCTTCCGTTATTTTCTTGTCCTTCTGTCCCTTCTCTTCTCTTCTTTCTTCACTTCTTCCTTCTTCCTTTCTTCTTCTTGTTTCTTCTTTTCTTCTCTCTTCTTCTCTTCTTTTCTTCTCTCTTCTTCTCTTCTTTCCTCTTCTCTTCTTCTTTCTTTTTCTTCGTTTCTTCTTCTTTTCTTCTCTTCTCCTGTTTCTTCGTCTCTTCCTCTTTTCGTCTCTCCTCCTGTTTCTTCCTTTTTTCGTCACCGCCGTTGCGTCTCGTGGCTTTTTGTTGTTGTGCCTCACGGACGCAACGTTTACGCGTTTCCCTGGCTCGCACCTCGGTAGTCCGCATTCGGCCCTTGCGTTGACGGCGTCGAGGCCACTGGTGTTTACGGGGGTGTCACAGGGTAAAATGGTGGCGGAACCGTGAAATTCGGTACCGATACTACTCCGGGTGGCCCTTGCCACGGATTATATCCTTGGGATTGCCTTGGGCCTTGGCCGTAAGGGACGTTTGGCCACTGCCCTTGTGGTGATCCTGAGCTCTGCCAAGGGCGTTGTCCTCCCCCATTTCCTCAACCATTTCCTCTTTGTGGCCCGTATCCGCCGGCGTTCGGTCGGTTGTTATTGTGATCCGCGTTCACCGTGCCTCCCAGTTCGTTGCTTCGAACGATGATTGCTGTTCTAATATTCTCGTTAAAATGTTCCGCAAGGCGGCGGATCGTCTCTTTGTCACTGATATGCTCACTCAGATCTCGCACATTCCCGATCACTCGTGTCGCGTATTCGGCCTTCGTGAGGGTCTGCCCTCCGATAAAGTATGTTTCGTGTTCGAGGTGGTGTTTGACTTTATCCTGCATCTCACGGCCCCAATATCTCGCTCTGAAAACCTCCGCGAAATCGGATATGTTCGGCACCTCCGGCGCCACCAAATGCCACCAGTCCCATGCAGTACCGACCATTGCTTCTCCCATCATGCACCGAAATTCCGCGCCCTCGGGCTCTATGGCACTGAAATGGTCCTTGAGCGTTTTTAAATACTGCATCGGACGTTCCACGCCATCGCCTTTGAACGTTGGGATGCTGTTCTTTGTCACATTAAGAGACGCGGTATTGTCTCGACGCCAAGTACTTACAAAAAAAGTTTTTTAAGCGAGTTGTGCGAGACGCTACCAAGTGTATCTACTTCAAATTGCCGGAAGTGGATTCTTGCTTCTCAATTTTCTCGAAAACGAAGCATCGGATTGAAATTAGAACGAGACTTTTACAGTATAATTCGAACACAAGCTTTCCAACGCGCCGAGTTACAACCATAACTGTTCGGTAGATGCTGAGGTACGGGCATCATGTCCCTAACGGGGTCCGAAAATATTATACAGTGTCCTGTAGTGTGATGTGAGTCCTCGTATCTACTGTGCATGCGTTCACCGTGCCAGCTGGCTCGTCTTTCCATGGTGGAAATCATGGTGACTGTCTCTCTCAGCCACTCATATTAGCGCAGCAGTCTCTCTCTGTTCGTTTTTCCCGGAGTGTATTTTTGATGTTTGATATTACACCAAAGTGATTAAGTTAAAAGCAGTGTAAGTGAAAGACAGAAAGAAAAGTTATAATCGCGATTAAATAACACAGAAAATGTGATTAAAATAATATGGTAAAATAATATGTGATTTGTGAGAGCACAAAGAAAAGCAATTTGTATAAAATCGTAAAAGGTGGGTTTTTATGCCAAAATTGTGAAAGAACTGATCAAAAACTTGTAAATATCGTATATTTAATAAAAATATCTGTAGTAAAGTTTTAATTCATTTGTTTTGATGTATAAAGTAATCGTGCATTTTTGTTGTAAAGTGTGCTGAATGGGTTAAAGTTATCCAGGCGAATTTTGTAAATAACCTATTTTTACGTAATTCGTAAAAAAATCAACGCAATCCATGCACACATCAAGAGACGCGTAGTTTTTACAAAAAGTGGAATAAAAAAATATTAAAAACAGTTTAACAATAATGATGTGTCCCATCAGCATAAAGGAACGACTATTAATTAATATTTCTAGCTTGATAATTGTTTCGTCGATACCTCGTCAATATATCGAGGCATCGTGTATTTCTCAATTGCATATGTAAAAAAAAATTATAAAGGGGAAGTCTTATTTAAGGATAATAAGTTTATACAAGAATTTGCATGGATGCATGGGAAAAAAGCCGTGAGGCAAAAACCCAGAATTTATTCGAAATTATACTATGTCAAAGGTGTGAGCCATATCTATATGTATATGTATTCGTGTGACGTTGGCACGAACAGTTGACGACCAAGGATCGAACTGTATATATATACTGTATATATAACTGTATATATATATTTGTGTGTGTGCGTTGTAGCACGATTCCTCAACGGCGGAATCGCCCACACCCAGTCCCGGATTTCTCTCCCTTTTATTTCTCCCCGAAGGGATGGGCGCCAGATGCACCGAGATGCACCGGGAGAGAAATCACTCAGTCCCGACCTAGCCGCAGTCTTCTCTAGGGTAGAGCGGCTGGATAAGCGATAGCCCGCTCGGGTTTCACCAATCAATTAAGCACGGAAAACTAAATTAGCAACAGAAAAATACGGGAACCAAACTCGAATATTTATTTAGACCAACAAAAAAACAAACCAAGGAGGGGAAAAACCGAAGGCCTCGGAGTAAAACCCTCGTCCCGTAAATGAAACAGATCACAGTTTTCTTACATCAAAATGCTCTGCCCGGTACGCGGGACTCGCTCACTCCGACGCACACGCATTCATACATCCACCCACAGACGGTCGCGCCTTTCCCGGATTCCTATTTATTCCACGCGTGATCCGTGTACTCAAAATTCCCATTCGCACCTCACACACCCTGCCCGATTAATCGCAGCAATATAAGCCATTCACCCGGCCCCTTCACGGCGGCAATTAACAAACTCATACACTCCCTCGATCACGCGCTTGGAAGTCCCGAAAACGACGACCTGCCAAACAAAACGCACTCCCCGTGGAAGATTCCCAAGGCAACCCTCTCCCGGAAAATACTAATTTCAATGACTCGACTCGCTAAATTCTTCCCCAAGACTCACGACGGCTTCGAGTAAGGCCGTATACGCTTTCCCGGCCCGACCACGCGGCGATAAACCACAAGAACAAACCCGTACGCGACGTCACACACACACCTGCCGAAACACGGCGGTTCCGATCCCTCCGGCACGGTCGAACGAAGCACGCCGTCGGTACAATAAATTTATAACTTTCCCTCGCCCGGGATCACAAAAGCAGTTCGATAAATTAATTCGCCGTTTTACACTTTTCCTTTTATACAAAATAAGTCCCTTGGACGAAGAGCTCACCGTATCGATCGCCGGACGTAACCACACGGACAGGATAAACTCGCCGTTGAGATTCTCGCTTCCTTCCTTCTCTTTCTCGAGTGATTCCCGGTCTTACGCCAATGGACTATCGATCCACTCACTCAGGCTCCCAACGGAGAAGTGCCTCGAGTATCGACACTCGATCACTCTCCTAACGCGCCTACCTACCCCCCTGCCTAATCGCTATGACGACTCGGACGCTTCCGGGCCTTACTCGGCCCCTTCCGGCACCGCCGAAACGCTGCTCATCGACCCGACGATGGATTTTCCTCGCGACGAATAATTTCTCGCGCGCCGGTAAAACAGAGCCCTGCAGAGGTACTCAATTTCCCCTAACCGGAGACTCCCGACGAATCTTCGTTCGTGCACAGCCCGAAACTCCAGGCAGCTGTGCAACCCTCTCTCAGGATTCCGATGACAGATGCGATGAGATCCGCGATGCTTCGTCGCGATCGTCCCGATGCAGCGAACAGTCCCGTCGCTCACGACTCCGACGGCAGGGAGGTAGGCCTCTCGAGCACGCCACTCCGCTCGAAGCTTCCCCGGCGACCTTCCATGACCTTGATGTCCGACGCTCTTCCCGATAACGGCGCTCCCGTCCCGGCGTACATCTAAAGTCGATTTAAAATAAATTACTAAATATCCTACTATAACAGCTAGGCCCTGCGGTGTCGCCTCGTGTGAGCCTGCGTGAGCCGGAAGGTGTAACGCCAAGTTTTGCCGCGCTACAGCGTGTAATCGTCGTCGACACCGCTGTGCCGACCCGACGCGCAATTACCGCATTCACGAAAAATGCTTCTTGACTCGACTATCCAACGTATCGAACGACATATCGGCGCGACTAGTCAAAACCCACTGGTGTCCGTACCGTAAGCCACGAGCCTCTTTTCGTTCTCCCCTCTCTTCCTCCCCAGCCAGAGCCCCACCTCTCGTTGGCTCTGGCGTAGGTCAAAACAAAAGACTTACACTTTTCGTGAACTCGATAATGGCCGAATCCCCTTGCGCTTGTCCAACTGAACAATAATTCACACGCTGCGTAAGAATCACTACTTGCATGTGTTCTTTGACAAGACTGAACAGGCTACCAAGTTACAAATGGCATCGCAGAGTAGCTACCAATGGTATCGATGACATGGATAAGTTATAAACTTACTGTACATTGACAGATTTAATGCGGTAGTAATTAAATTTTTTTTCCAGGTCATCAATTCGCAGCTACCAATGGCATTTAGACGAAGCTAACGATGATAGGTAATTATTCAATCAAATATATCCTCTGGTAGCCATCGATGAGCAGCTACCAATATCATCAAAACACAGCTATCGATGGCATTTAGGTGCAGCTAACGATGACACCAATAAGATGTAATTGTACATGTGTGACCCGATCCCTTGACTGTAGGTGACTGAGATCTTTGGCACGAAGAGATTGGCATTGTCACATCATACCGACTGCGGAGACAATAAGCTGAAGAAAAATGACTGGACCGATGTATTCATGGGAACTGTAGAAACGCTTCAAGGACAGGAGAAAGATGGGTAAGAGAGATGAATGACAGCGCATTGATATATTTAATGTGGTAGTAATGGAAAATATTGCAGGTTTATATAAGAAAATTTGATGGACATCATGAAACGATTGGCATCGGAGGGATCACCGTGACTCTGTATTCATAGAAGAATATAACAGAGATGAGGATGTCACCCAGAGGACTCGAAATCACTAACCGTTTACACTGATGGAATCGGAAATTGGAATTAACTTTTTTAACAGTGCACATTTTTTGGGAATGAAGGTTAAATTTTGCTGGATGCACACAGTTTTGGTCTTCCCAAAAGAATAGCATCATTTCTCAAAAGTTTATTGAAAAATTGCAGCTATCTACCGCAACGTTTAGAATCCTGCAAGCAGCAGTAAAATATACGTAATTATTATGTTATTTTATTCGTCTAATTTTATTATGCATCGAAAAACATTCGTTTCAGACACGTCCGGCAGCTAATTACTAGTTTCATTGTTAATATATTCTGGAGAAATAAAAAAAAAATGCTAAAATATATTTATTTATTTCGATTCGAAGATTGGGAAACTAATTTGATTGGAAAAAAAATTGTTTTTTTTTATAGTAAAGTACCATTTATTGTTTTATGATAAATCAAGCTGTGTAATTCTCGTCTTTGTACTTTTTCTCCATCTACACAAGGTCGTCCAGTGGTGCAACCGAGTTGGAGAACGTCGTTCATATCCTCTGTCATCATGCATCTGATATTTTAATGATGAACTAGTTCCACGATGCCGTAGTTGATGAATGTATCAGTACTTGAGTAGGTATCTCGCTTCTTTCTAGACAAACCGCGGTAGCACTGGTCGAGAGAAATTATGAGACAAAGCTCACCCAATCGCTCGATGTAGTTCTTGATCGGGGCTACGCAGTAATTTATTTTTAAAATTTAAACAATAATATTGAATTTGCTTTCAGAAATTAAGGCGATGTGAAACCTCCCAATCAAGTCAGTAACAGTAGCTCATTCTCTCACAATAACTGTAATGCATTTTAGTTGAGGGTGATGGCCAAGATTTTTGATGAGGGTGATGACCAAGAAGAACGCCGTAAAAGTTCATATTTTTTTGTGACAAAAGGATTTCTTTAAGTTCCCGGGAATGTAATTTGCCTGTGCTTCTAACAGCACCAAAAAAAAACAATCATAAAAATTGGTGCCCGCAAGGTTGAATTAAAGATGACAGCTTTAATTCAATTTTTAGTAGCAGCAAATTTGTTAGTTCCCAATTACCTTTTTTCTGTCGTTAAGAACAAACATATTTCATTTTGGTAAACTGCAAACATACCTCTCGTCACCAAAACGTATAAATGTTTCCTGTCTCGGACAATTATTAATTTTTTACTCACCGGCCAGTGAAATAATCATTAATATTTGTCCACGCCAGAGGAAAAATCTATATCTTTTGGTGATGATAGGTATGTTCGAAGCTCACTGAAATGGAACTCGATTGTGAATAACAACAGAAAAAAATGATCGGGATGTTATTATAAATTGCTGCAACTGAAAGCTCTGATCTTGAATTGAACCTTGCGTTCAGTAATTTCTATAACAGTCATATTTTGTTTTGGCTCATTAGAAAAATAGGCAAATTACATTACCGAGAGCTTAAAGGAATCCTTTCGTCATCAAGAAATATGAATTTATTGATGTCTCATTATTAAAGAAAAATACATTTTATCTTATGCTAATAGAGCATAAGATATATTTTATAGCTGCGACAGAACTAAATTTGATAACCGCTAGCTGCTAATAAAATAAAACTTTAGTATGCAAGCAATAGATTTTATCACTCGTAACAGGTTCAACGAGTAGCAAAAAATGTATTGTGGGGTTCTAAAGCTTCATTCGTAGCTCGATTCGCATTCGTACAGTATATATATGCGAAAGCATATAAATCAGAAACATGAAAATCAGAACAAATCTTCTGGGACGAAACTTCATTGCTGCAGGAACTTAGTTTTTTTTATATCTGAATCAAAACTTTTTGATACTCATACTCACTTCTTTCTGCCTGTTCTGCCTGTGGCATCGGTTGAGCGGGTGCAGGTGGCAGTGGCACAGCAGCTTCTTGCCCGACAATGACACCGTCCTGCGGAGGTACCGGCGGTTCTATAACCGGCTGAACCTCCCCGTTTGCATTTTCGTTGTTCTCTCCCATGTTCTGGGAAATGTAAGTAACTTTATTAGTGTTGTTATCATTATTATCTCATTATTATTATCAACTCATTATTATTATTATCTTATTATTATTACTATTATCTCACTATTATGTTCAACGATTAAATTATTTATTTTGAAGGCTACTTACATGTTGATACAAGTACTGTCGACGCGGGAGTGAAATAATAATAACTTTTTATTCTTTAAATGCCGATCTTTTTCACGCGAGTCGCTGCGCCATCATCGGTCACAAAAGTCAGCATTATTTAGGCTACAGCGTATTGACGCGCTGCCATCTATTGGGCGGTAAAATAACCAAAATTCCCATCTGGTAGGCAATGCACAGCGGCAGAAAATGCCAAAATCTCGAATGGACCAGCCTCGGCTGTTTGTGTACACGTGTGACAAAATGTTGACACAAGTAGTGTCGATGCGCGAATAAAATAATAACTTTTTATATTACTTTGAATACGGATTCTTTTTCACGCACATCGCTACGCCATCATCAGTCGGCAACAGCTCGGCATCACTTCGTCTGTAACGTAGTTATGCGCTGCCATCTGTTGGACGGTAAGTACTATATGTTCAGCACCGGTTAGTTCGTTTCGGACGTGGTTTCTCTGATTTTGACTTTTCGTTTATTTGCTTCTCGTAGTGATCTGTTTGTGTATTTTGATTTGTTTGATTGTGATATAGAATTCTTCGTTTGATGTTGGAGTGTAGTGATTCTGCAGTTTGTAGTGAATTGATAGTAATCCCGACCACTTCCAGTGTGACATTACTTCGAAAGATTGGTTTCGTTTATCATCGTTATAAATAGGTGTTCAAAGCAGTGCAGAATTTCTGTAAGTACTATTTTCAGTCTAATTTGACCAGATAATCCTTGAGCAAACATCCCAGACAATCCTTGAGCGTGATATTATTCACCAAATACCATTGAGATTCGCCGTGCGGACATTTTTCCGAGGCGTGAAGAAAGACTCGTACAACCGACATTTTAAACTCTGTAGCATTTTTCTGCGTACTGTTTGCTATCGCAATTTGACTCAATAACTGTCTATAAGTATAGTCAATATTATTTATCATGTGTTAATTTACGGTGTAGACAACTTTTTACCTGTAAAAAAAAGGATCCGAGAAGTCAGCTGACTTTCAAAGTCTTGTAGAATGAAGAAAGTCCTTGTTGAATGTTTATGTACACCATTTCCTAGGCTTCTTAGAGTGGATATTTATTTCTATGTCCATGTGAAATTATGGATGGAAAAAAATTATTCGTAGCTCTCAAATCATAGGATCATTGCTGTCGTTATCATTGAGAGGAGTTGGATCATACAGGCTCCGAAAAAAAAGAAAAAAATTCTTTTTCCTAAATTAAATCTGAGGAAAAAATATTTGGCTGACAGAGTTAGTATTCTGTCTGTGATATTTCTCCTGTCTAAACGGAAACGACAAGAAGCAATTTTATAGTTGAGGTTACCGATAAGACAAGTTGTCTTCGCACGTTCATTTCTTAAGCCGAAGAAAAAAATATGTTGCTCACGGAGTTAGTATTCTGTCTGAGATGTTTCTCTCGTCTAGATGGAAACGACCCAAAGCAATTTTGTAATTGAGGTCACCGATAAGACAGGTTTTCCAATTATTTTCATTAGTCAAACCGGAGAAAAAAATATTCCGCTGATGGATGTGGGATTCTGTCTGATATTTCCCCCTCAACGGGAATAATAGAAAGCAATTCTATAATAGAAGGGCATCGATAAAAGATTTTCTTCTCATTTCATCGATCAAACAGGAGGAAAAAATATTTTGCTGACAAAGCTGGATTTTGTCTGAGATATTGTTCCGCTCTCAATGGAAATGACACAAAGCAACTTTACAATTGAGGTCTCCGAGCAAGCATAAAATGTATCCTGTGCCTACGAAAGCTTTATTCTTTATTTTCAATTGTGGAATGTATTGGTTTTTCTCACCAGAAGGATGGACATCTATCAAAGACATTTCTATCAAATGTCTGATATAATCCATGCAATGTCAGTAAAAGATAAAATCCTTTCTCATCGATACAGAGCAAAAAAAATCTTTTGGGGACAGAGATTAGATTCTAAATGAGATATTCCTCTTTTCAATGACAATGAAACAAAGCAATTGTATAATTGAGAGCTTCGATTACAGAGCTTCGAAGACATTTCATTCTCATCTATATGTGAAGAAAATGTATCGTGTGCCTATGAGAGCTTGATTCATAGCCCTCAGTTAACGTACAAATTGAACAAGTACTTGAAATTATGTCTGCTCAATATGTTGCCGTATATGCTACACAGGTCGTTCATAATGAATCATTTATTTTCTAAATACAAAGTTAAAGAAAAATTTCTTTTCTGAAAAAATGGTTGAAGCAAAAATATAATAAAATAGTTCAATAAACCCTACAATAAAACTTTGAACATACATAGGTACGTATGTGATCTGTATGTTATGACGCCATGTGTTAAAAATTTGATTTAAATGTTGTTTCCTAATGGGTTTTCGGAAAAACCCAAGTACGCATTTTTTTTTGTTTTACAGAAAAAATATTGTTACGTCTCAGCGGTTCATTAAAAACGAGACACGTGCTCGTCGAGTCCAGAGCGTGCGAATAACTTGTCCGCAGCGATAAGAGGTGCCTTTAATCTTTATCGCTCGCGACTCAGAGGTCGAGGAAACGGAAGGACTTGTACGCAACTAGATACTGACGGGTCCGTTCTCCGTACGGAATAATTATTCTGTTCCGTCAATATGTTTTAAAATTGCAGGTTTATTAAAGGACATTGCGGTTTAACAAAATGGTGACTTGAATTACCGTGCCAAAACAATTATTAGTTATTGAATGTTTTAATCGAGCTTGTCTCGATGATAAAACATTTGTCGATTTAATATAAATTCACAACGATCTTTTAGTACAAATTATTTAACTGTCGGTTGAGTGCCGATCAGTTCCGAAGTTTATTCCACGATTCAATTTGTTTGATTTAATAAAACGGAGACTGGTTGAAGACTGACTGTTCGGTACGATGTTTAGGTGAAAACTTGTTAATATTGGACAGCCGATAGAAGACCGGCCAGTCCAAGAGTTCGGAAGAGACTGATTAATTTCTGTAAGACTAATTGCCGTGAAGCGGCCAAAAATGCTGAGCTCGCACGCCACGCGCGAGCACAAAAAAGACTTGAAAAGAGTAAAATTAAAAAAAGCGAACGCTCGCGTCTGGCGCGAGCGGATATGGATTGCAGAAATTTGATATTAGCGTCCGGTCAAGAGAGAGAAAATCGAAAGACCGAACGACAAAATTGAATGTGCATAATTTGAGCGTGAGAAAGGAAGTTGAAATGAAATATTTAAATTCTAATTTTAACGGAGACGAGATTCGTGAGAAAATATTAATTTATGAAAATGAAATGATTTCTAATTGATAAAATAGTGTTATCCGAGAGGCAGGACGTACCACCTCCCCTTCTGATAATTAGTCGAGGCTACACAATGCCTCGACTATTAAGAAGAACTACGGCGAAGCTAGTCCTGCTGATGTTAAAAAAATATCGGAAAATATATGTATATATATAAAAGAAATGTTAACATGAGTCGTAGCCGCGATTAGATATTTGTGCGAATTTATGTGATTCCATCTTCTTGGACGGTGGTTGGAGTCGTGCGGTTAGGGTGTGATGCTGATGATGTTTCCGTAGAAATTCCCCTGGTGTAGACCTCTGTGGTGAGGAGGCACGTTCTGGCAGATGCGTCAGGGTAGCTGATATAACCGCGTATTTTCCTTGACACAGGAATGGATCTATAACTTTCGAAAATTGGTTGTAATGCGAAACGAGGAGAAATGATGTTCTTGGATCTTTTCTTACCTTCTGTCGGGGGAAATAAGCGCTGTACCCTGTTTTTTTTTGTTTACCTATTTAGTTCGTTCTCTTTTCGGTTATTTTATTAACATCTTGAAATCTGCTGTCAATTTGCTAGTAACTTCCTGAAACTGATCTAGATTTTGATTAGATAGCTGATCCTAGGATCAGCGGTCATTTCCAGGCTATGCCCGAGCTGCGAAATACGGATATATATTCATCGTGCTTTTCTAAATAAAAATTCGAATAACATGGTTTAAACATGGGATGATGGAAATTTTGGTATAGCGTGGGGAAAAGGACTCCTCTAAAAATGCATTGATTTTTTATTCGAACATTGCATTTTCCAAAAATGTTGAGAGTTTGTTTTTATCAGACAATTGGATTTTCTGAAAATGTTGAGACTTTATTTTTATCGGATCATTGAATTTTCTGAAATTTTTAAGAATTTATTTTTCCGAGGCGAGCATTCGCCTCCCCAGTTCCTGCCGGGTTTATGAAAATTTCGAAAATTTGTAATCTGGGAATTTGAGAATTTTTCCTTTTTTTCCTTCTTAATTTATTGGAGTTCGTAACTGTTGTAATGTTGGTACGGAGTAACGAAAGGACACCACTCCCAAGTTCCAAAAACAGATATATTTCTTGAGAATCAATTAAAAGTTGGAATAAAGTGCGTTTACTATGGAATGACGGGTTTATTCGCCCGTTTTGACCTTCCTAATGCATTTTGTCGTGTAATGTATAGGAATTGAATAGTTGCCAAAATATGTATAGCGGTTGGACTAATTTGATTCAAAAGGCGTTATCCGCCTCCCCAGTTCCGGGCTAGCAATTATTTTCGTGAAATGTATCGAATTTGTTGATTTTTTTTTTCATTTATTTGTTGGATTTTGTAGACAATATAATTTGGTACGGGGTAACGAGAAGGACTCCGCCTCCCCCCTTTCTTTTATGCACCTAGTACATGTACAAGGGCACAGGGGAAAGGTTGTCATATCTCGTTACGAGTCAAATTTATTTTTTAATGTTTATTAAATTTTCCTTTTTCCAATATTTTACGGTGTAGGTTACTTCG
Organism: Amblyjoppa fuscipennis; assembly: GCA_963575735.1. NCBI lineage: Eukaryota > Metazoa > Arthropoda > Insecta > Hymenoptera > Ichneumonidae > Amblyjoppa > Amblyjoppa fuscipennis. The sequence continues at coordinate 6,798,524 of OY754494.1, read as the reverse complement.
GGTTAGAATAGTCTCTAGGAGCGACACAACAAGATGGTGTATTCGGTTTTAACATGTGTAGTATATGACGTTGCGAATGATCTTTGTTTGATTTTAACTGTTGGATAGTCATTTGACCGGGAATTGAAAACTGATTAGGGGAAGGTGAAAACATAGCAAACATATTACTCAAAGATTCTGTGGTGAAAGATCCTTGCGACAATACCTAATATTAGTACTTATTACTAATTATACTCTATACTGCAGATTTTGCATTTTTAGGCGATAGACTTGTAGAGTCGATCGCCTCCCCAGTTGTTGCATAGGGGTGGACCGAAATATATTCGATATATATATATTTCTTATTTATTTATTTATTTTATTTATTTTACTTATTTTATTTATTTTATTTATTTTATTTATTAACTTAAGAATTATATGAGGATAAAATTATTTTTATAATAGTAACCATGAAAATTATAATAGTTTTGAATTTACTTTTCGAATTTAGTTTGACGAGATACGAAAAGTTTTGAGAGGTTTTGAAATGTCGAATAGCCTAAATAAGGATTTCTAATCCAACCAAAATTTAGGGTAATTAAATTGATCACTTACTTAATAATTTTGTTAGCATTATAGCTTTATCTACCCTATTAAAAAAAAATATTACTGTTATTTTTTAAAAATTATTTTCCCTTTTTTATTAATTTCATTATCTTTTTTTTTATGTCGAGACCTCTTAGTCTATTTTGATCTAGCCTATCCCTTTTCGGATCGCGCAAGTTCCTAATATAGGTCGCTTGCGTTGAGAGTTCAATGATAATTTCGTGAATTTGATTGCGTACAAAGTTTTCGTTGCGGGATCAGACAACTCGAGATCGTGCAAGAATGTAGCTAGTCGTGGTTGATATCGACTTATTGCTGCGATAGGCCATTGGCCGACCGCCTCCCCAGTTGCTGCATAGGGGTTGATATGCACGTTCGCAACGTTGATCGTTAGTTCGTAGGTCGGTATAACTTCTTCGAAGATCGACAAATCGTTGTCCGCATTCTTCGGATGTTTACGTGGTTCGTTTACAATCAGGCGTATACCGTACACGTATGCCAGAGAGTCGTGGTGTTCGTTGACGGAAGACCGGGAAGCATCAGCTGGCGGCTCGCCCTGATTAGCGTCGAGATCAGATGACGCGGCTTCCTCGTCGTGAGCTCCGTGTGTCAATGACTCGAACACTTTCATTCGAGTAGGCCGTTTGAGATGGTCGATCGTGTCTGTGAAACAGTGTTGACGGCACGAATTTTCGACAATCAGCATGTTTTTGTTATTTATATTTTCGGGAGATTGCGAAATATTTGACGACGTCGATTGAAATGATGCTTTTTCAAGTTCGTCTTCTGCGAGGGTTTCGTGTATTTTCTCCACGATGTTCTCGGTTTTTAACATAGAGATGGACGGACTTGACGATAGCTCTCGATTATGAGTGGCAGAGATCATAATCGCCTCTCTGGTAGGAGCACGCAATTGTCCGTGCGCATCCGCTGACATTGTAGGGGACCTCAGATTCGTTGGTTTATCTTCCAAAAGTAGATACGAGTGATCCAAGATGGAGTTTCCTAACTTGCTAAGTTGAAGGTCAGTGTCAGGGTCGACTCGTACCGGCGAGAATACTGTGATCAGCGGTGTATGCTGTTGTATAGCGTAAACAGATTCTTGCAACTGACGGTCTAGCTCGTGTGTCTGCAAGGTAGTTGCCTCCGCGCACAATTTTTTTGCGTTGAGTGATCGAGATAATTACCCGTGTCGTTGTACGAATGCGTACGTTTCCGACGTTGGTGTAGCATTTTGATGTTATCGTTGTTGAAAATATCGTATGCGGAACTATCAGATGTTACTGTAGTGATCTTTGACTCAGTGAGCTGAGATATTAGATCTTCCGCAGCATCGGTGGAGTTATCGGTTTTTTGTGAAACTAAGTCGTGAGGATTTGCCGATAACGAGCTTTGAGACAGATCTCCTGTGTGAGGATATTTCTCTTCGTATAGTTGATAACTTGGTTGTTCTGCAGGGTCGTCCCAACTTGTCCCTTCTTCGTCCCACCACAGTCCCAAGTCTGTTACGGGTGCGATCCAGATCGATGAATCGGATTGGGGGATCGAAGAATTTGCAGCATTAGCGCAAGCAATTCACGTTTTCGATTCTCGTAGTTTCTAAATCTTGAGGTTCTTTAGCAATCTCATTTTTTGTTTCGACTAACGAATCGATCTTCATCGAGGCATTATATTTCGATGGTGACTTTAGAGACTCGAGTGGAATTACTTCTATTCGCGGTACGACTACATCTACGGATTCTTTCGTGGTGTTAGTAACATAAAGATACGCTACGCCGCTTTGATTTTTGACGGCAGTATCTCCGTAATGCACGCTCTTTATGACGGTTTCAAGAGGTACATAGCCCTCGGGAATTTCGTTAATAACGCGAATACACATGAGTTCTCGGGTGTTCGCGGGTACCGGGACGATTCCAAGATGGCGATGAGGAAAGGTTTCGCCGCATATGGCTATCCAACTTTCGAAGTATGGTACTCCTACGAGACCATCCTCTTTGATGGGAAAATCATCGGTTACAACGTGAAAGGTCGCGAAAATTCCGTTAACACGCATCTCGATAACTCGCAGAGAATACTCGGGGTCTCGTGTACCGGTATTGATGTCGCGGATTAGGTTCCGATTAATTTCGAGGTGCGACGGTAAATAGCTCTTTTTAATGATGTTGATTTTCGTACTATAGTTTATGGCATACAATGTTGCGATTTTACGAATTTCAGGATAATTTAGATCCATAGGGCTCCGGAGCCAGGGTAGCCCATCACTAATTGTTATATTAATGCGGATGATTTTTATTGACGGTATCGCGCTGTCGTACCGAATCCCTTGGGGGTTTAAATGATCGTAACGATCGGAGTCTGAGTCGGAGTAATCCTTATCGGCGTACGATCGCGAATCGTATTTACTTCGCGGTTGATACCTGGCAGATGAACGTTTGTAATGATCATTCTGGCGTTTGTCGCGTAAGTCGTGTCGGTGTTCGTCACGTCGATCGTCCGTACTTGTATCGCACGAAAAGGATTTGTGTGTATCGTATGAGTGCTCGTTATATGCACCATGTCGATAGTGTTTCCTATGTATTTCGCGACTAGGTGACCGGTGGCGAGAGTCGAATCTGACACGGCGTTCACGAGAACGAGAAGAATCTCGTCTGCGAACATCGTAATTATGACTGTTCGTGTAGTCACAATCCCGTCTGTCAGATTTCAACGGTCTGTCACGATAGCGATTGGAATACTGTGACATTTTTTTAATCTTAGTCTAGCGATTTAGGCAAATAATCCAGTCATTTCAGGCTGTTATTCGAGAAATTACAAATTGGAAACAAATTGAATTGAAATTTAGAAAAATAAGAATCTTGAAAAAAATTCAAATTCTTATTCAGTTTGAAAATTAGAATTTTCTGAATAAATTCGGAAACACAATCAATTCGATAGGAGGAAACGAGGAAAACTTTCGAAAATTTATAATGATCGAATTTTCAGAAGTTCGAATCTTATCAAAAACTTTGGTATCTCGAAAAGATTTATTTTAAGGATTTATTTTGAATTCGAGAATAGAATATTTCGCAATGAGTCGAAATTTAATTAAATGCAAAAATTGAATATCTCGAAAGAAATCCAGATTTGATACGATTCAAAAATTTGAATGTATCGAAAGAATTCGAGGTTTAATAAAATTTAAAAAATTGAACTTTCTCGAAAGAATTCGAGATTTATTTGAAAATTTGAAAAATTGAATTTTCTCGAAAGAATTCGAGAATTATTTTAAAAATTTGAAAATTTGCATATTCTCGAAAGAACTCGAGATTCATTTGTTAAATTTGAAAATTTTAATATTTTCGAAATAATTCCAGATTTATTTTTAATTTGAAAATCGAATATCTCGACAGAAATCGAGATTTAATAAAATTAAAAAATTCGAATATCTTGTTACGTCCTGTGAATTTTCAGCCAAATTCACCGACGCAACTGACCAAAAATCCACAAAATAGGGAAGTAAAATAATAGTCAAAACGTCATAGAAATTTGTGGAAAATAATTAGCCGCTGAGAAACAATTACGTGTGCAGTAACTAATTATTTGATGTATCAGCTAATACTGAAAGACACGATTCAGTGATTAGCATAGCAACAGATTGGCACACTCATGTAACCAAACGACGAACCGGAAATGAAGTATCAAAGGGATATTCGGGTTGCTAGAGGGGTATCATCGGCAGCGAGGATGCCTTCGGCTACTTGAAGACCCATTGTTTTAATTGAGACGAGAAAGGCTATCCGAATCTTAACTGTATGCGTCGGGAGACGGTGCCTTATCTCTCTAACACGTAGCGCGCAGCGACGCACGTACGCACACAGCGGTGCAGCCGGAGAATCGGTGTGACTGCCTCGGGGCGACTGAATGGAAAAATCGCCGTCGGCGCTTACGAGTGCAGCACCTCTCGGGGCATAATTATGCGCAACGTTCACTTAAAATTATGGAATTGATGTTAATAAAAACAATGTCAGAATGAAGCGGACGTGGGAATTTGGTCAGAAAATAATAAATTCATTAAGTATACAGTAAAATCACGCATGAAGGATATTTTGGGTCGAATCGTTCTTATAAAATTATTATAAAAATGTATGAAATATTATCATCGGGGCTGAAGGACCTAGGTCGATGGCCCGTTGGCAATGGTAATAGCAGAGGAATATATCATGTAAATAACCGCGCAAATGTACCACCGTTCCATGTAACACATTGTCAATAAATACATTTACTACTACTATTATCATCTATTATTATAATCATCAAGGAAATTAACTAACATAATAGAATTATGAATTTACTATTAGTAGAATAATCAAACAAAATAGTCAATAACAGGGAATTAGTTGTTATTGTTCAGGAAAATATTCAGGGACATTATTATTAATTTAAACGAGATAAAAAAAAAAACTATCCGTTGAAAATCAGGAATTTATAAGCAATATTTAAAACAATTCGTTAGATCAGTGTTATAACTTTTGATCGAAGCATCGTAGGAACTTCGTTCAAATTTGGAAACTATCATTATTTAAATCGAAAATTAACAGAATAATTTGTTTATCCGGGAATTCGTTGTAAAAACCGAAATTGCGAAATTATTAAAATAAGTTACGGAAGACGCCGAAACCGATCGATAATTACCACGGAGGGGGCAGCTGATGCAACGCACTGCTTGGAGGCGCGGGCGCCCCCCGATCAAAACAATAAAAGAAGCTCCCCAAAGGGCGCATCACCTCACTGCCTGGACAGCTACGTGTCATTCTTCGACACCTCTTCGAGACATTACCTGTTCACAATTCACTTGTCGCAGAGAGTATTATACACAGTCAAAAATTATTTCAATCATTAAAGTCTGAACTTTGAAGTCGGAAAGTTAAATAAAGTCTTCAAATATTTCAACGGATAAATAAATCGGAGTTTCAACGGATATTATTTCATGACCTACATTCTTCATTATCGACATTCATTGTCTTCAACATTCATCGTTGATTCAATCTACGTTCACTGAAAGGCAGAACGAAAGAAGGAAGGAAGAAGGAATTCGACTCATTCGAACATTTCATTCATTCCTAATCACCGTAAGTTATCGAATCATTTTATTTTAAAAATCATTTATTTTATTTCATCAATCGTCTTTGAAAATTTTATCCTTTTGTTGATTTTACTGATCAATAATTAAATACTTTCGAATATTTGGGGATAATTAATAATCTATTGGAATTTGAATAAGTTGATAAACTGAAGAGATTTAATATCTGGAAGTCGAGGTTTTTCAATCTTTCCAAGTGAGAACCGAAGAATAGAGCAACGAACTCGACGGGCAGTGATAACGTTAGCCCAACTCAGTGGAGCGCGGTCCGAGCCATCGGGGGTCGTATTACACTTAGGCCTTCGTACGGTGTGTCAGGGTCACGCGGAAATACGTAATCGTCCGAGTGTGGTAGAGACTGCGCGCTAATACTCAAGTCACACATATTATTTTGACACACAATCTTAGCCCATCCCTGAATAAATTTCCGAAAGGTTAGATTCAAAAGGGGCATTGTTCTGAAAGAGCGTCACATGCGATAAGCGCGTAAAAGGGAGAGAAATCTCCTTGACCGTAGATGCAGGAAAAAGCTGATCAGGACGTAACATAATTTTTGGGGGCTCGTCCGGGTTATCTAAAAGTTGTGTGTCATAATTAAATAACTAAACAATTTCAAATAAACTCATAAATAAATAAATAATTTCAAATAAATAAATAAAATCGGTAAATTCAATAATGATAAAACATAAACAAATAAATAAAATATAAATGCCTTTTACTCGATCTCAGGGAAAAGTTTCTGATAAATGCCTTGACATATATCCAGGAGATAAAAGAAATTCGAAACCAAAATCTTTCAAACCATTGCCAACAATTAACGTACACAGTCAAAATCTACGGATACTTCGGAATTAGAAGAAATAGATCTTACAGAAATTGACAATTTAGTAATAACCAATCAACAGGATAATATTGAACCGTGTTCATCCGGAACAAAAATAAACGAAAGTGCCAAAGTAGTTGAAGGTGAGAGTGAAGTAGAGCCAGCAAAAGAATTTGAGGAAAGAGTGTTCGAAACCCATTCAGAAGGGCAAGATAAGATTGCAACGACAAGAAAATCTTTATCTCTCGTGAAAACGCCAGGTGGAAAAATTGCGAACGAAAGTGACAGTTCTAAATCATCAACGACGGAGGTGAAAATTGTCAACGAAAATAAAAATGTCAACGAAAATCAGAGTGACGGAAACCAGAGTAACCAAAATCAGAATATTAACGGAAAACAGAATATTGACGAGAATCAAAGTATAATCGAAAGTCAAATTATTACCGAAAATCAGAGTAATAACGAAAGTCAAATTGATGTGTTGAACCGTGGTTTGATAAGAGCACATAGTGAGTCCTCATTATTAAGCCCTCATACTTCTCCACTGTCAGTACATTTAGCTAGTGAACATATTACAGATCTTGTTCAGTAGACATATTACAGATTACAGATCTTGTTCAACATATTACAGATCTTGTTCAGTAGACACTTCAGTTAAACCAAAGTCATTTATAAAATCGTGCATAAAAATAAGTTCAAGAAAAACAAAAAGTACCCCAAGTGTTTGTATTGAAGATCGATTTGAGAAAAACGGTAAATCAGTTGAAAACAAAAATCAGGTTTTGAGTCCAATAAACGATATAGTTGATTCAAAAGTAGTTGACATTGGAAAAGTTAGTGATTATAGATTGGGGAAATCTAAAGCTGAGCCTCCGTTCACCGGTAACCTAATATCTTTCAAAACCTGTGGTAAAACTTGACCAACATTAGAACATTTGCGACAAATTTTTGCAGTTTGCGGCGCTTTACGTCAACCATCTAGAATAATATCAAACGAGGTAGTGAAAAATCTTTTTGAAAACATGGATGGGAAAGGTGAAAATACTGGAGTTGGGGGAGGAGGTGATCGTGGTGACGGGGACCGTGGCGGCGGAAGCAATAATCCTCCTCGCCGTTCGAGTCCTTTTATTGGAGCGCATAGGTCACTTCAGGGTACAGAACAATGGCGAGAAGCAGTGAGAATGATTCCAGAATTCGATGGAAAACGAGAGTCTTTGAGTCGTTATCTCGGATGTTTAGAGGATGCTGCAGCTATGGTAGGACCAGAATTTGAATTGGATTTAATGAGAGTTGCCAAAAATAAATTAGTCGGTGAAGTATGGAATCGAATTAGCACCAATCGCTTTAGCCACATTGCTGATTATATGGAATATCTTCGAAAAATATATGATCCTCCGAGGGACATATATCAATTACAGGGTGAATTGGGTAGCATTGCGCAGTTGAATCATGAAACAGTCGCCGAATACGCGTATAAAATTCAACAGTTGGTCACAAAATTGGAAGAGTCACGACGATATATTGACGGATATTTAGACGAGGCTGATAGAGAAGCGATCGAGAGGATGGCGATTAATTGTTTTAACCGTGGATTGCGACCCGAAATATTAGATAAAATAAAAGAGGAGAAAGTAACGCTTCAGGATGCGGTGGGCACGGCATTGGCTGTTGAGGTAGACATATCCGAACGTAGTAAATTGAGAGATAATGCAAATTCAAAATTCACTCCGACAAAGGATATAGACAGAGGTGTGAAAGAAGTTGGCATAAAATTTGTTGAACCTACGGAGAATGTGACTATGGCACCATATACTGAGGCACCGAAAATAATAAGCTGTCAATATTACAAAATATTCAATATATATCAAGGACACACTGCCAATCAATGTCCTAAAATACACGAAAAAGAGATAATTGATGTTTGGCAGTATTGCAACAAACGAGGGCATCTGGCAGACAAATGTAGAGGCATTGGATGTTCAATTTGCGGTCAGAAGGGCCATTGGGCTGAAATTTGCAAACAGAAAGTGCAAGGTGAGGGTGAACGAACGTCTAATGAACGTCCTAATCCACAACCCGTTCAGCAAAATTACGGACAAGGTCAAGATCAAGGAACTTTTAATTCCAATAATTACAATAATAATCGTCAAAATTATAACAACAATCAAAGTTTTAATCCAAATCCGCGATACAACTATAATCAAAACCCAAATTTCAATCAAAATCAAAACGTTAATCCAAATTATAATCAAAATCGAAACTATAATCCTAATTATAATCAGAATTATAATCAAAATTTTAATAAAAATCGGAATTTCGGAACGAATTTAAATCGCGGAAATAATCAGATGTCAAATGACAGAGGAGCAATGTCCTATGCTCAAGCAGCTAACCAGCCTTCTCAGTCAGATAATTCCAGTATAATCTGTCATTACTGTGGGATAAAAGGTCATATAATAGGCGAATGCCCGCAACGCATAGAATACAATAGTAGGCGAGATTCAATGCAGGGAAACGCCAGTGGCCAGCCAGTGAAGGGTGCGCCGTCGGAGGCCAATGCGAATTCACACCCAACGTATTTAATACAGAGTACATCTCAGCCGCAAATGAGCAATGCCGAATAATAGATGTATTTTTAGTCAGACCTGAAAAGGGAATTATCCCTCCTACTATTCAATTAAAAAGTAAGGACCTTCAGGATGGTGTCATCATGTTGTTGGATACGGGTGCTGGTAAAAATGTGCTAAAGGAAAAATGTTTAAACGAAAATAATATAATATACAGAGACGAGATTTTGAGACTCAGTGGAATCAAGGATGAATTTGTCTATACGTCAGGATATGTGGTGCTTGAAACTTTCGGCCGGGAGGCAGTTTATCATATTGTGGCTAAAATTTTCCTACTAAACAAGATGGGATCTTGTCCAACGATTATTTCCGAGAAAATCTAGGTAAAATCGACTATGAACAGAGTATGCTCAAGGTTCGCAATAAAGAAATACAATTTTTCACTCGGGAAAGTATGATGTTTCCACCAAAAACAGAAAAACTTTTCTATGTCAGGATAAATGATGATACAATTCGAGAAGGATATTTGCCTCCTATTAACATTGGTGAAGGAGTTATTGTCGAACAGGGTCTAGTACAGAATATTAATGGGAAATGTTTTATTAATATCATTAATAACCGAGACGAAGAAATTGAAATAGAAATTCCTACTATGAAATTATCGAAAAGTCCTGCCGAGATTACAGAAGTAATATGTGTAAAGGAAGAAAGAGAATGAACGAAGAAAAAAATGCCATTGATCAAACTAGGGAAGATTTTGGAAATACAGTTGAAAGTAATTCTGGGAGTGACGTAAGGAATTCAAGGTTGAAAAGTGAAAGCAAAGATATACATTGTACGGAAAGTAATGGAGAAAATATAGATACTGACGAAAAGAATTGGGTAAAAATACCGTATGAAACGTTTCAAGCAGCTTTAAAAAGAATTAAAAAGGAAAGACAATTAAGGAAAAATTCAAACAAGGAAAATTCAGGTTCAATCGAGGAAATATCAGAAAATGCAGAAGTAAGTCAAAAGGTTATGGAAGAAGATCAGAATAAAGAAGAAAATATCAAAGGAAAATCAAAAGAATTAAGTGTATCAAGTGAAATACCAGAAAATACAGAAATAAATAGGGCAATCGTTATAAAAAAGAATAAAAATAAAAAGGAAAAATTAAAAGGAAAATCAAGAAAATTGAATGTATCATGTAAAGAATCGGAGTTAATGTTGAAGAAAATAGAAAATGGAAAGGAAAATGTAACAGGAAATTTTAAATCCCATGATTTTTGTCATCCTTCAATAGGGATTCAATTTTATGAGTCTGGAAAATGTTTTTGTGTCAATGCTAAGCTCCAAGATGAGACTCGATTACCGAAAGTAATAAAGTTGTTGCGACTAACTGGATTGGATAAAGAAGAAATAAAAGCTGTACATGAAATTATTGAATACGGAACAGATCGATTCCACATACCGGGGGAAAAATTGGAAGCAACAAATATAATAACCCATCGAATACCAACAATCGATGATTTTCCTGTCAATTCTAAGCAATATCGATTCCCTGAAATTCACAAAGAAGAAATTAAAAGGCAGATAGCAGAGTTTCCGGAGGCAGGATATATCAGACAATCGACATCTCCATATAATACCCCTGTGTGGGTGGTGCCAAAGAAATTAGATTCACAAGGAAATAAAAAGTGGAGGGTAGTTCTGGACTTTCGGCAGTTGAATGATAAAACGATAGGGGATGCTTACCCCTTACCTAACATTGTTGACATATTGGACCAATTGGGCAGAGCTCAATATTTTTCAGTTTTCGATTTAGCTTCAGGATTTTATCAAATAAAAATGCATCCGGACGATTGTCATAAAACCGCGTTTACAACTCCTTATGGACACTATAAATATGTTCGAATGCCGATGGGATTAGAGAATGCACCTCGTACATTTCAAAGAGCAATGGATATGGTTTTGATGGGGTTGCAAGGTCACGAATTGTTTGTTTACTTAGATGACATAGTATTATACGCAAAGACATTGAAAGAACATAACGAAAAATGCAAACGATTAATGGACAGGCTGAGGAAAGCGAATTTAACTTTGCAACCTGATAAATGTGAGTTTCTAAAGAAAGAAGTTGGATATCTGGGGCATGTGATTAGCCGAGATGGTCTAAAACTCGATCCAAAGAAAGTCGAAGCAGCAAGATATTTTCCAAGGCCGACTAATGTAAAGAAAATTCGTCAATTTTTGGGATTAACAGGATATTATCGTCGATTTATTGAAGGCTACGCTAAATTAGCAAAGCCATTGACTAACCTTTTGAAAGATAATACACCCTTTTTGTGGACAAATAACCAGGAAGAGTCATTTGAGGAACTTAAGGAGAAACTTTGTACCGAACCAGTTTTAATATTTCCAGATTTTTCAAAACCTTTTATTGTAACAACCGACCCTTCGGGTTATGCAATCGGAGGAATTTTGTCACAAGGGCCTATAGGAAAAAATGGACCAATAGCATACGTCTCACGTACACTTAATGAAGCTGAAACAAAATATGATACCTACGAAAAAGAAGCCTTGGCAATTGTCTACAGCGTTTTGCATTTTAGACCATATTTATACGGGAAAACATTTACTATAGTGACTGATCACAAGCCTTTAGTATGGTTCAGAACCTGCAAAGATGGTAACACACGAGTTCTTAGGTGGAGATTGAAATTAGCGGAATATGAATACGATGTAGTATATAAAACAGGAAAAACAAACGTGAATGCCGATGCATTATCTCGAAATCCGATTGAGAGTAAGGAAAATGGGGTGGAGGAAGAAATATTTATAACGGCAGTTAGGGGACGGACAGAATGGACCGATGATGAGATGCTGAGATTCTTTGGAGATGACAACGATGAAGAAGATGGTATAAGTGACGAAGTGAGACTCCCCTACATAATCAATTCAACTAAAAGCTCCCGTGTGGCTCCGGTGACGTCACACCGCGAGAGCCCGGGAGATACCGACAGCGGGAGCTAAGCGGTCGGCAGACAGCGCGAGGGATAAGTGGCGCCATCTCCCACGATCGAGCGGCGACTCGATCAATATCGAACCAAGCGCAAGCGCAGACGAGAGATCGGAAGCACAGCGGCGCTGTCGAGCGGGCTTGCGGCGAAAGCACGCTCAAGGTCGAAGAAAGGCGAAAGCGAGGGAAAATCGGCCTCGCCGATTGGACGAAAGTGACGACATCGATTTTGCACACGGTACCGACCGAGCACCCTATTCGCTCAGGAGGTAACACCGGATAATCGTCACCATAATACCGACCCGGGATTGGAGGGTAGAGGACGATGACCCTGCCAACCAATAGCAAAATTAATAACCAGGCGACCGTACGCAGACGCGAGTCCGCCAAATCCCTGCAGAACCGACGGAGTGGGAGTCCAAAATCGGGGTATAAAAGACGGCGATTTCGACATCCGATAGGCAGTTCAACGATCTACATTACCATCGGCCAGCTCTCCAGGACTACTAGTGAAAAGTGAAAAGTGAAAGTGAAAAAGTGAGTAAAAGTGAATTAAAGTGAATTTGTGCCAGAAAGGACTTATAAAAATTTCGTGCCGTTTGGACTTGTAAATTTGGTGCGAATTTGGACTTATAAATTTCGTGCCATTTGGACTTATAAAAATTTCGTGCCGTTTGGACTTGTAAATTTGGTGCGAATTTGGACTTATAAATTTCGTGCCATTTGGACTTATAAATTTTGTGCCGATTCGAACTTATCAAATTTGTGTCAATTGGGACTTGTAAAATCTGTGCGGTGAGAACTTGCAAATTACTGGACCGAGTAAACTTAGAATAATTATGCCGATGCGGACTTGGAAAACTACATGCTTGGTGAAGAATTAAGTAAGACTTAGACTCGATTTACACCGATGTGCAACGATAAAATTGCCAAACTAGGCAACACTCGGTGCAGTTTGGTAAAGTGACCGAAGTGACCGGTCAGATATGGTGCAAGTGACCGTATGAACAATATTGGAGCACTAAGGGCATGAATAGGCACACCCAGGGCTAAGTTCAAGTTCCCTGAGGGGTTACCGGCCATCAAAGTGAGGTAAAACCCTTTATTTCGCGAAATAACACCAATTGCAAATCGCGAGGTAAGCGAGCTGTCACCGTCGCTCGCTGTGACGTCACCGTGGGAATCGCCGAGCGAGGCAGCCAGCTGTACTGCCCGACGATCGAGAAGCTGCCCGCGCCTGCGCAGCGCGATCAACGAAATAAATTAATGTCTGATAAACTCTTCCAAGTAATTAATAAATAAATAAGTCAATAAAATAGAAATTAAAAGACGAGACCCGAGATCTGATTTATAATCATATTTTCTATTGCATTCCGGACACACTGGGTGGATTAAATATTTAAATATTGAAAGTAAAGAGATCCGAATATCAGAAAAAGAAAAAGGGTTAAATTACATTGAGACCTGTATTGTACCAATAAAGAACAGTATTTGCACATAAATTTATCTCTGACACGCCAGCCCATAATTCCTAGACGCTCGAGTCCACGAATCCTTCTGTATAAGTATCGCGTCCCTTAAAGAGGCGCACAAATACAGAAAATTATTGTACAGGAGCCTTGCTCAAGTTACATTTGGCGCCCAACGTGGGGCTCGAGAAAAAAGGAATTGGCTGTGTCAGAGCGGCAAAGTCGATAAAAATAAATTAAAATAAAGTAAAATAAAATAAATAATCGACGATGTCAAAAAAATCCTTCGCCCAAGAGAGACGCGAGCTCGAGCTAATGGAGATGGAGGAAAACACCCACAGAAGCGAGCGAGAGCGGACCAGGAGGATGAGACAGCAGCAAACGGCAAATGACGCGGCAACCAAGGACACCGAAGACGTGACCATAACCGGAGAGACCTCCAGAGCGCCGGATACCACACCTGATCAGAGCATCATCGACGCAAATCTCCCGAACCTCACCCTCGGCTGGGAATCCACGACAGCCGATGGGTTGATTGGGGGAGAAGGCATCCGGCAGCAAAGGGAGATGAATCGCTTGTCGGTCATTCCACAGGAAAATGCGAACAAGCCAGCAGGTACTGGGAACGGAGAGGGAGCGTGCCAAGAACCCCAGAAGCCCGATAGCTTAGGAGACGATAGCAACAGAGCTATCTTGGCGATCCTCATGCAAATGCAAGCTGATCACAAAAAATAATTCGACAGAATGCATAAGACTCATGCTAACCTGGATTCGGCATGCGTCGCACGGACAAAGGAGGTCCAGACAAAGCTGATGACAGCAGTATCGGTTGCCGTGAATCAGAGCGAGGCAGAGACGGATCGGAAAATAAAGACGATGCGCGAAGCTATCAGGGACGAGCAGGGACCAATCAACACCCACACTCGGGAGCAACTCGCAGCCCATGATGTGACAGTTGTCAAATTGATTGACCGCATCGAAGAGGTTACAAATGTTTCAGCAAAGGCGATGAAGACCGCTGAAGAGAACGCGAGGAAAATCCGAGAATATGCGGCACAAGCGAGGAACGCGATGTCCCAATCCACGCTCGGGACGACAATGTTTGGGGGCCTGAACGCTAGTAAGGCATATGTGGCACAAAAGAAAGTCCCAACGTTCAAGGGAGACGGCGTGGAGCGTCCGATGCAGTACCTGAAAACGCTCAAGGACCACTTCAGTGCCATAGAGCCCGAGGGCGCGGAATTTCGTTGCATGATGGGAGAAGCATTGATTGGAACTGCAAGGGACTGGTGGCATTTGGTGGCGCCCGAGGTGTCAAACATATCCGACTTTGCGGAAGTTTTCAGAGCACGATATTGGGGCCGTGAGATGCAGGACAAAGTCAAGCATCACCTCGAGCACGGAACATATTTTATCGAGCAGCAAAGCTTCACGAAGGCCGAATACGCCACGAGAGTAATCGGGAATGTGCGCGACCTGAGCGAACATATCAGTGACAAAGAGACGATCCGCCGCCTTGCGAAACATTTTAACGAGAACATTAGGACGGCGATAATTGTCCGAAACATCAGCAGGGTGAGTGATCTGATCGACTTGCTCGAGAGCAACGATCTCGGCGGTACCGTGAATGCTAGCCGCAACAAGAGCAGACAGAACGAAAGCGGATACGGGACGCAAAGGGGAAATGGTCGAGGAAATGGGGGAGGACAACGCCCTTGGCAGCACCCAGGGTCACCGCAAGGGCAATGGCCAAGCGTCCCGTACGGCCAAAGCCCCAGGCAAGCCCAAGGATACAATCCGTGGCAAGGGCCCCCAGGGGTAGTACAGGCGCCAAATTTTGCGGTTCCGCCACCACTCTACCCGGCGACACCCCCGCAAACACCGGCAGCCTCTATGCCGTCAGCGCAAAGGGTGAATACGGACTATCGAGGTGCGAGCCAGGGAAACGAGTAA
Organism: Amblyjoppa fuscipennis; assembly: GCA_963575735.1. Classification (NCBI taxonomy): domain Eukaryota; kingdom Metazoa; phylum Arthropoda; class Insecta; order Hymenoptera; family Ichneumonidae; genus Amblyjoppa; species Amblyjoppa fuscipennis. Next base: position 6,783,007 of record OY754494.1, on the reverse strand, counting down.
ACGTTGCGTCCGTGAAGGCACAACGACAGAAAGCCACGAGACGCAACGGCGAAAACGAAAGGGACAAAGAAACAGGAGGAAAGACGAAAACAAGAAGAAGAAAGGAGGAAAGAAGAGAAGAAGAAAGAGGAAAGGTTGAAAGAGGAGGAGAGCCAGAGGAAGAAAGAAGAAAGGAAGAAACAAGAAGAAGAAAGGAAGAAGGAAGAAGAGAAGAAAGAAGAAAGAAGAAGAGAAGAGAAGGGATGGGAGGACAAGAAAATAATGGAAGAAAAAGACAGGAACGCGGAAGAAAGACAAAAGCGAAAGGACGAGTGCTGGCGGAATAGACAGGAGAAAAGAGAGAGAGAAAGGGAGGCGGCGAGGAACTCGAGGGAAGAAGCGACGAACTCGGAGACGATGACAGCCCGTAAAGTCGAATTGTTGGAAGAACGGGAAGGGTTACCGAAGGATGGGGGGGAGACTAATCCCAAAAAGGAGGAGAAGAAGGTTAGACTGGATCAGCGAAGAATCAGTGCTGGGGAGGAAAGGAAGAGGAATGGTCAACCCAGATTCGAGCCCAAATCGGTTTCGGTGCCAACAACGACGAAGGACAAAACGGTCATCGGGAACGAGCACGGAGCAATTCCCAAGAGAAAGGAAAAAAGAGTTCAAACGATTTTCGAGGGTCCACAGGATTACCTTCTCGACATGCCGCAGCCAGGCAAGGGCGTAATCTATGACGAAACACGCCCAATGTGCCCCGAGGTGCCGATCGGTCTCGAAGGAGCATTGGCCAGTGCATTAGTCGACAGCGGAAGCGAAGTCTCTTGCATTTCCGAGGAATTTTATTTGCAGAATTGGGAGGCCTTTCGCAATTGTCCGACCTTACCGGTAACGTCTATAAATGTGGTGGGAGCGTTTGGAGGAGGCTCAGGGCGAATCAAGCAGCAGTTGATGACTACGGCAACAGTGTACAACTCGGAGGGAGATGTGACGCTGTTGGTGGTCCCAAAACTGCAGAGGTCCGTGCTGCTCGGAATCGACGGGATGGACAAACTCGGAGTTTACGTCGACACGCACGAGAAAGTCATCAAGGTGCGAGACAAAATCGTTGGACGCCTCGTAGGAGGATATTGGCAGATGGAAGAGAGCCAGGGCGAAATGACCAAAAGGGACAAGAAATTGGGGGAGAGTCGAGCGATGCTCGTACGAGCTGAAGGTACAGAGGAAGAAAAAGAACCAGAGGATACGGTCACGAGGCACGTTATGAGCGGGGAAATACAAGACCTCGCCTCAGAGTGTCTCCGTGAAGCCGAAGTCGACGAGAAGCTTCGAGAGTGCGCAGACGTCGACATCGAAACTCAGAGAGACTTCAAAAACCTGGTCTACGAGTATCGAGATGTGTTTCGGAAACGACCTGGACGGATGAAAGCGTATGAGCATCGGCTTGTACTAAAAGACGAAAAACCCTTCGTATCTCGCTCGTACCCCGTTCCAATGGCGTACAGAGGAAAGGTAACGGACGAGATTAATAAAATGCTTGCTCCAGGGGTTATTCAAAGGTCAACGAGTACCTACATTAACCCTTTGGTGACCGTTATTAAAACCAACGGGGACGTCAGACTGTGTCTTGATGCACGGCTACTGAATGAACATCTCGAAGGAGATTACGACTCAGCGCTACCCACGGAAGAAATTTTCCAGAAATGTGGAGGAGCAAAGGTCATGTCGACGCTCGATTTGACAAGTAGTTTCTGGCAAATCCCGCTGCATCCAGACTCGAGAAAATATACGGCATTTAGACACGAAAATAAGTGCTATGAGTTTACGGTTACGCCATTCGGTTTAAAAACGAGTACCGCGGCGCTTGTGCGAGGCCTGGACATCGTACTTCGAAACACTGGAGATTATATCGTAAATTTCGTGGACGATCTGTTAGTCGTATCGGCAAGTATGCAGCAACACCTGCAACATCTCCGACAATTATTCTCGAGGATGCGAGAGCATGGAATGACTCTGAAGATGGAAAAGTCGCACTTCTTCAGAAAGGAAGTAAATTTTCTCGGACACGTCGTAACGACAAAAGGGATATTGCCGCAGCCGGACAAGGTGAAATCGATTAAAGAATTTCCCCGTCCCCGAAACGTAAAGCAGTTGCGAGGTTTTCTCGGGCTGGTAAATTTCTATACGAAATTTACTAGCAAACATGCCGAAGAAACGGTCCCGTTATTAGAACTGTTGAGAAAGGGAACGAGCTGGAAATGGACAGAGGCCCATGAAAGGGCGTTTGAAAGAGTGAAGGATCTGTTTTGCGAGTCAGTGGTGCTCGAGCACCCCGATGTAACGAAGCCGTATACTTTGACGACGGATGCAAGCGACTACGCGCTCGGCGCGACGCTGTCACAAGCAGACGAGAATAACGAAGTCGGAGTGATTTCATTTGCCAGTCGAACACTAAAGGGGGCTGAAGTCGGATATACCACGTCGGAAAAGGAACTACTCGCTATCGTGTGGGCACTTCAAAAGTTCCAAAGCTATCTTAAAGGAGCGAAAATAACGATCATAACGGACCATAAGGCGCTGATATTTTTGAAAACGTGCAGATTTACGAGCGACAGATTGCTGAGATGGGCGCTCTTGTTACAAGGATATGATTTGACAATAGAACATCGGCCTGGAAAATCGAATCAAGTAGCAGATACGCTCAGCAGGCTGCGAGACCACACGTACGAGCCCGACGGAAAAACGCCCGGCAAATTGATGATCGCTGCACTGGCCAAGAAACCCTCGAAAGAATTATCGCAAAAGATGCGCACAATCGGCGCTCTACAAAGACAACAAGAAGATCTAAGCACGATAATCACTCTGATCGAGGAGAAGGAGGAAACCGGCGAGAAGGTTCCGAAAAATTACCGACTGAATGACGACGTCCTTCAAAAAGCTGCAAAAACGGGACGCTGGAAAGTGGTTTTGCCGAGAGAATTAGAATATATTCTGGTCGAAGAATGCCACGAGATGTATGGACACATAGGGGCGAGCAAAGTCTTCCAGATGTTAAACGAGGACTTCACCTATCCCCGATTTGCAAAGAGCATCAGGCACCAACTTGCTACCTGTGACTCGTGCCAGCGAACGAAATGCGCGATACAAAATAGTTACGCCAACATGCAAACGATCGTACCTGAAGGCCCGGGCGACTTAATCTCGGTCGATTTTTACGGTCCGTTACCGATGTCAACTGGGAGCGTGCGACACATCTTAGTAACGCTCGACGCATTTACGAAATATGTTGTCCTATATCCGATGCGCAAAGCGAACACAAAGACAGTCATCACAAAGCTGAGCACGGATTATATCCCGAAGTATGGAAAACCGAAAAGAATCCAGTTTGACCATGGCACGCAGTTCACGGTGAAGGCGTGGAAAAAATGGCTCGAAGATGAAGGAATCCGAGGAGTATTTTCGTCGATCCGACACCCGCAGGGAAATATTGTTGAGCGGGTAAATCGAGAGCTCGGACGATTTTTCCGGACATTGTTAACGGATCAGCACACGGCATGGGCAAGATGGGTGCCGGTGATCCAGGACTGTATCAACGATTCGCCACACGACACAACCGAATACACGCCGACGGAATTACAGACAAAAAAGCTTCCACATCGACCTTGGAAAAATTGGATCCCTGCCCTGCGAGAAAAAGCGGAAGAGTCAGAAGAATACGCGAAGAAGCTCGAGCGCACGCAGCTTCGTATTCGGCAAAAGGGTAGAAGAAGGGCGGAGAAGTTCGACGCGTGCCATCGGATGACCACCTATGAAGAAGGAGATTTAGTCCTGGTCAAAGCATTAAACGTCTCCAATCAAAATGATCGTGTCGCCGCGAAGTTTATGCCGCTCTACGAGGGACCGTATCGGATCGGACAATGTGTCGGACTCGCCATATACATCATCGAGGATCCGAAGACTAAAAAAGTCCGGGGAAAGTTTCATTCAAGTCTCTTGAAAAGATACCATGAAAAGGGGATCTTGGATGACACTGCAAACGTGGACGATGACGAGTAAAATCTTGATCGAAGAAGAAATCGCCGTTACCGACTCCGATAATCGATAAAGGAGAGAGCGGGCAAGCACACAGGACCCGACGAGTCGAGACGGCGCGGCGGCAAGAGAGCGTTCGAACGGCCGAGCGCCATCCCCACCGAGCGCGATCGCGGAGACGTCAGAGTCGAGCGAGCACGGATTCCGAGAATTGCCGATGGAAGGGCCGATTCCGAGAATCGAGAAGCTCGCGCCGAAGGACAATACCAGCCGTAATCACATAAATATAACGACACAATGGAAATTCCGGCAAGAAAGATCAACAACGCTTTCGGATAACGGGACTTCTCCCGATCTATAGTAAATCCCGGCAAGGGAGGGAAAGGGAACAGTGACAAAGGAGGAAATAGATTACGACCGATCAGTACAAAAGTAGAAACAGCGCAATTAACACGAGATCAATACCAGCCAAAATCACGAGAAATTGCTACTTTTAAAAACTACCCAGCCCAAAACTTGGAGCGTCTATATAAAAAAGTAACAGTAATCGCGGTAAAAAACCCCTCTCGGATCTACGTTCATCTCCACGATCCGGAGGGCAGGCGAGCCCGTATATTAGAATACTATGCGAACACCAGTGTCGACCACCCTGAGGTGCATCCTGCATTAGAGGAAGAAACGTACCCAGGAGCACCGATCTACATCAGACACGCGGGGCGGTTCTACCGGGGAGTTGTTACGGAGGAGCGGGATGAAGAAGGTGACGTTGAAGTTTGGCTCGGGGATTGGGCCCTCTCCTTGTCAGCCAAACAAGAGGAGATGTACACGGTCCCACGGGACCACCTCAACATCAGTTTTCAAGCAATAGCTTGTGGCTTACACGCGGTAAGGCCCAGTGACGGGGAAGAGTGGACCCTGGAGGCCACAGATATAGTGAAGGAGATGCTGGAAGAAAAGAAGTGGGACCTGCGAGTCATGGAGACGGACACCGGAGCAGACGCCGTATGGGCAACGATCGAGGCACCGGAAAACGCACAGGAAGGACCCCGTGACAGATTAATATCCACGGGTCACGGAAAATGGGGAGCCAACCCGCGATGGTTCTCCTGGGGGGAAGATGGAGGCTTCTTCTGCGATCGAGTGCAACTTCCGTTCCGGTACCGTGCTGCCCGCGGTCCCGGTCATGACGAGACCAGCGACGAGGAAGACATCCGGGAGGACGACAATATGGACGAAGAAGAAAGAATGGACGACGACGAGAACGTAAACATCAACGACGCCGAGATGGAAGGATGGGAAGGCGAAAACTCCGAAGATGACGGATACCGCAGCGAACAAACGACAGGAGACGACGAGGAGATATAAAAAAAAAAAAAAAAAAAAAAAAACAACGAGAAATTTTTTTTTTAAGTAAATAATAATCAAATCCAACATGTACAAAACGGCACGAAAAGACATGTAAAATAAAGTAAACGAAAAAAAAATAAATAAATAAAAAATAAAACAAGTACATTTTTTTTTAAGAACAATAATAACCAGAAGAACAAAGAGAACGCAATAAGAGGGAAGAGGAACATGACTGGGTTGGCTCGAGACGAGCCTCTCCAGTAATGTGGGGGAGAATGAGACTCCCCTACATAATCAATTCAACTAAAAGCTCCCGTGTGGCTCCGGTGACGTCACACCGCGAGAGCCCGGGAGATACCGACAGCGGGAGCTGAGCGGTCGGCAGACAGCGCGAGGGATAAGTGGCGCCATCTCCCACGATCGAGCGGCGACTCGATCAATATTGAACCAAGCGCAAGCGCAGACGAGAGATCGGAAGCACAGCGGCGCTGCCGAGCGGGCTTGCGGCGAAAGCACGCTCAAGGTCGAAGAAAGGCGAAAGCGAGGGAAAATCGGCCTCGCCGATTGGACGAAAGTGACGACATCGATTTTGCACACGGTACCGACCGAGCACCCTATTCGCTCAGGAGGTAACACCGGATTATCGTCACCATAATACCGACCCGGGATTGGAGGGTAGAGGACGATGACCCTGCCAACCAATAGCAAAATTAATAATCAGGCGACCGTACGCAGACGCGAGTCCGCCAAATCCCTGCAGAACCGACGGAGTGGGAGTCCAAAATCGGGGTATAAAAAACGGCGATTTCGACATCCGATAGGCAGTTCAACGATCTACATTACCATCGGCCAGCTCTCCAGGACTACTAGTGAAAAGTGAAAAGTGAAAAAGTGAGTAAAAGTGAATTAAAGTGAATTTGTGCCAGAAAGGACTTATAAAAATTTCGTGCCGTTTGGACTTGTAAATTTGGTGCGAATTTGGACTTATAAATTTCGTGCCATTTGGACTTATAAAAATTTCGTGCCGTTTGGACTTGTAAATTTGGTGCGAATTTGGACTTATAAATTTCGTGCCATTTGGACTTATAAATTTTGTGCCGATTCGAACTTATCAAATTTGTGTCAATTGGGACTTGTAAAATCTGTGCGGTGAGAACTTGCAAATTACTGGACCGAGTAAACTTAGAATAATTATGCCGATGCGGACTTGGAAAACTACATGCTTGGTGAAGAATTAAGTAAGACTTAGACTCGATTTACACCGATGTGCAACGATAAAATTGCCAAACTAGGCAACACTCGGTGCAGTTTGGTAAAGTGACCGAAGTGACCGGTCAGATATGGTGCAAGTGACCGTATGAACAATATTGGAGCACTAAGGGCATGAATAGGCACACCCAGGGCTAAGTTCAAGTTCCCTGAGAGGTTACCGGCCATCAAAGTGAGGTAAAACCCTTTATTTCGCGAAATAACACCAATTGCAAATCGCGAGGTGAGCGAGCTGTCACCGTCGCTCGCTGTGACGTCACCGTGGGAATCGCCGAGCGAGGCAGCCAGCTGTACTGCCCGACGATCGAGAAGCTGCCCGCGCCTGCGCAGCGCGATCAACGAAATAAATTAATGTCTGATAAACTCTTCCAAGTAATTAATAAATAAATAAGTCAATAAAATAGAAATTAAAAGACGAGACCCGAGATCTGATTTATAATCATATTTTCTATTGCATTCCGGACACACTGGGTGGATTAAATATTTAAATATTGAAAGTAAAGAGATCCGAATATCAGAAAAAGAAAAAGGGTTAAATTACATTGAGACCTGTATTGTACCAATAAAGAACAGTATTTGCACATAAATTTATCTCTGACACGCCAGCCCATAATTCCTAGACGCTCGAGTCCACGAATCCTTCTGTATAAGTATCGCGTCCCTTAAAGAGGCGCACAAATACAGAAAATTATTGTACAGGAGCCTTGCTCAAGTTACAGAAGAAATAAATGAAGAGGAAGAAGAGGATCCAGAGAAATTATGGAAGAATAGTTTAAGGAATATGCCATTAAAAGAATATAATAAAATAAATTCATTGTCAGAATCGTCTGAAGGTGACGTTCAGCATTTCCATTTCAACCATTCGTCAGTCAACACCAGCGCAGAGGAATGTTCAGCGGAAGAAGAGATACTGATAGGCAATGCAACAAATGAAAGAAAATTGGAACGAGGAGCGAAACGAAGGGCACTCGAGAAAATCAAGGCTAATTCTTAACCGACTAGAAAAGGACAAAAAGAAATTCAGGAATTTGATAAGCTGAGCAAGAAAAAGAAGGTGAAAATTAAACGGAAAAATCAACCAATACAGAATACCGAGCAAGAAGATACCACAGAGGATGAAGACAGAGAGATTGAAGATGAACCAGTACGAAAACTCCGAAAGAAAAAGAAAAATAGGAAGGTGACGGAATCAGATGAGGAAGAAATAATACAGCCTCAAAGAAAAAGGAAAGTTAATCCAATACAGGACTCAGATGAAGAGGAATCTTCTGAACAAACAGACAAAAGTGACTCCGAGAAAAATGACAATGACAAAGAAGAAAATAACGATGAAAATAGCGACAATGATGAGCAATCAGAATTCGAACTCGAATATTCCATATCGCCAAATATAATTCCTTCAAGGGAAATTTTCTTTACTCGAAAGGATTCACTTGTTTATTTCCTAAATTTAAACGGTGAAGCATTTGATACAGGATCACAGGAATTAGCTGAACGAAACGAATTGCCTTACTTTCCTAACCTTGCACTGGAAGTAGTTAGTGCAATAAAACGAGGAAATAGGTATCATATAGCATTACCCGTTAGTGATGATTCTGGGGAAGGAGCTTCCTTAATATTAAACCATATAATAGATGCTATAAGAAGTTTACGAAATTTTGCAGAACAGACAAAAATACCAAGTGTAAGCATTTCCAAATCTGATGTTGTTGGCAACGTTCCATGGGATAAAATTGCAAGTGAATTGCGATTAGAATTCCTTAATAGTCCGGTAAATGTGATAGTCTGTCATGGGATTATTCGATATCCAAGTAAAGCAGAAAGAGAAGGAATAATACATGAAATGCATGGATCAGCTGTTGGAGGACACAGAGGAGTGACAAAAACATTTAATAGAATCAGACATCGTTTTTATTGGGAAAGGATGAAAACTGACATTGAACGATTTATACAACGGTGTTTACCCTGTCAGTCAATAACCAATGGTTATTACCGATACTCCAGGAATAGCTTTCGATAAAGTAGCTATGGATATAGTCGGGCCTTTACCACGAACCAAACGAGGCAATGAATATATTCTCACTATACAGGATCAGTTAACCAAATTTTGCCTTGCATTCCCTATTTCAAATGCAACGTCAATTACGATAGCGGATACGATGGTTAAATATTATATCAGTATTTTCGGGGCACTCAGAAGTATATTAACCGACCAAGGACGAAATTTTCTCAGTAATTTAATAAAAGGAGTAGGTAAGAGATTTAAAATAAAACGGATTCGCACTACTGCATTTCATCCGCAGTCAAATGGTTCTTTAGAGCGATCACATAATGCGCTTGGAGAATACTTAAAACAATACGTAGATAAAAAGTTCGAGTGGGATGAGTGGGTCGAATTAGCCATTTTCAATTATAACACTAGTGTTCATGAAGGCACAAAACATACACCGTATGAATTAGTTTTCGGAAAATTGGCAAGAACACCATCAAGTGAACCTTTGCAAATGAAAGATAAATTACCCACGTATGATGACTATTTGGTAAAATTGGTAACGCAATTAGATGAAATTCGAAGAATAGCTAGAGAAAATTTGATAACAGCGAAATTAAAATCCAAAGAACTATATGATAAGAATCTCAATGTCAGACAATTTAAAGTTGGAGATTATGCATTTTTAAAAAGCGGACCGAAACCAAAGAAACTAGAAAATCAACATGCTGGACCGTTTGAAATAATTGAAGTGCAGGGTAATCAAAATATTAAAATAAAAACCAACGAGAAACCTATGATTGTTCATGCCAATCGTCTGAGATATTCTCACATTAAGCCTCAAAAATAAAGCAAAGTAAACAAAGTAAACAAATAAATTCCAATCCATTATTTTTTTATTAATAAATAATTACAGACAAAATGTAGTCAAGAAATGCATCTATAGCTGGAGCCAGATTGAGACGAAGGCGAATAAGGGAGGTGGCATCAACCAGGCCAACGGAACATGGCGTTATTAGATATCAATTGGCACGAGAATTATATTTGGAACCTACTGTAACAGATAACTTCACCGATAATCGTCCGAGTGCTAGTAACAGAGGAGAAATTCAAACGGAAGGGAAAGTAGGAGCAGAGATAAGAAATATTTGCGATGAGTTTATAAAAAACACTCGAAGGCATGAGCTGGAATGGCGAGCAACTGCAATTAGATTGGGAAGGAATCAGATAATGGACATGTTGGATATGATAATAGGACATGAGGAGAGAATATGTGAATATGATTTCTTTGTACATTGGGGTCGACTTCGAGATATAATGCGCGAAATGAAACGTGAGACTAACGAGGGACAGAATGAAGAAGGGGTGTGTTACGTTGTTCTGTTACGTTGTACAATGATATGGAACCGTTCATGTGTATTGAGGTGGGAAAACCGAAGGTAATAATTGATTTGAAATGCTTGGGTTACGTATTGAAAAGTATCCAAAGATACTTGACACGAAAACTTCGCGAAACAATCGAACAAACTGAGCAAGAAATTAGAAACGACCTGTTTCAAAAGTTATCTAAATAAAAAATTAAAAAATTAAAAAAATATATATATATATTTGAGGGTGATGAGATGTGAAATTTGAAGTTTCCGGTTGCAGGAATAAAAATGTCGGATCAAGAAAAAGCAACGATTCGATTGGAGCGAATGTATGGTTATGGAGCCATTTATCTGAATGTGCCTTTTACCCGGAGCATGACAAGCTATACTCATAGAATTCAAGCGATTTTGGGACGATGGAGAGATATTGGAGTCGGCAACAACGAGGAGGAAGCGAGAGAAGCCGCTGCTGAGGCTCTGATAGAAAGAATAAGCGAGAGCCGAACACCAGGGCGTGGAAGTACAACGATCAGGTAACTAGACGTCTTAGGAAATTGCAATTAACTATAAAAGAATTGGGGGTAATAACAATTGCGAAAATCATGGATAAAATCCGTGGAAATGAGGAGAAATTAAGTCCATTTGACACAATAGAATTAGAGTTTGAAACAATCGAGGTTCTAGCCACTTTTGGGATGTCAATGAAGACACGGAAGTTTCAGAGAGAGAAAGAATCGGGAGTGGCAATAACGATTGATTCAGAGAGTCACACCGCAGAAACAATATTGGAGTTTACCGTAGACGAAAAATTGGCAGAATTAGCAGCTTTGCTGAGCGTTCTGTATTTGGCGCAGGGTCGTTTGGGAATCCAGATAAGAGAAATGGTACAGGTAGAAGAGCTGATTAATAACCAAGAAGAGAAGGAAAAAAAAGGGGGTCCCAAAATGGCAGAAATGCCAGGGACAATGGAAGAAGAGCCGTGGATAAAAAAAAAGAAAGGAATAATTATATTTTATTTAATCATTTTGGGGAAACACACACTTCATAATCTTATTTGCACTATTGGGGTAGAATTAGCATAAACAAAACATATAAACGGAACATATATATATAATCAAAAATGTTAATTATACATAAGCACTTATACGTGTATACTCGCATTTATATTCAGTAGTAATAGTTAAGGTGGCATAAAGTAATAGTTATGTTTCAGTGCATCAAGAACACCTCACCTATGTAATTACCAATACTATGGTTTGTTATCAATAAAATAATCATTCAAACAAATAATAGAATTTTGTTTTGTTAAACAGATGGGACGAGGGGCGTGGTCATTAGTGGTGATATGGGTACTTCTTCTACCCACACCTTCCTCAGGGATGATTGGATATGAGTGTGGGTCGCCGTCTTCAAATATCACAACTCTGTCTCTGCTGGACGTGGACGAATGTGACGTATCCTCATTATCATTGAACATTTCTTCAGTCCATATTCAGTTGATTCAGATCAATGAGTACGGAACTGTGCACGTTCATCAGTGTAAAATCGAAATAGATCGAGACGTTCGGAAGTGTGGTATGTTCTCACATACGAGTGACGTGGTAAACGGGAAGGCTTCATACATTTTCGAAGTCTCGAGATGTCTGCATGAAAATGCCCTAGATCGGATCTTTTCGAATGGACAATGCAGTCATCATGGGACGCATTAGTAATCAGACTTTAAGTCATCCAGTCACTTTGGCAGGACAATTGGAGGTGGATGGAGGGTGCAAAGGTTCATCCTATTCAGATCCTTTCGGAAGTTGGAATGACGTGGTGGTTCTGTCCACCATCAAAATCACATTGAGGGATTATTACGCATCAGTTGCATTGAAATCGAACAAAGTATATTTGAAGTCGGGAGTCAGGTGTGAATTGAATAAGGGACAATGCATGGGTATGAAAGGTGGACATACGTTCTGGAATTCAGTTCCAATGAATGAGTGTGGCGGCAGTGAATATGGAGTACTGTACATGGGAATGGCAAAGAAATTGGTTGATAGGGACGCCGAGATTGTATATACCGTGACTACTTCCGACATTATTTTCGCTCTCGTTGCTCTTTTATCTCTGAACGTGTGTGGACAAAGTTTGATACGAACGGAGCATCCTAGATTACTCACCCATAAAATAAAGAATGGACAAATGTTTTTGCAAAAGAAGAAGATAGACGCTGTTAACATGGACATATACGCGTATGTAAATTCAAAATTTGTGTATGTTGAGAGACATGTACAAACTCAAATTCAACAAGTCTATATTGATCTCTTAACACAAAAGTGTGAATTGGAACGGGAAATTATAAAGAATCGGTTGGCCATAGCTACGCAAGCACCAGATGAGTTTGCTTATCATTTAATGAAGGGACCTGGATACATGGCAGTAATATCAGGGGAAGTAGTGCATATTGTAAAATGCATTCCAACGGAAGTGAAGGTTAGACATCTAGAAGAATGTTACACACATCTATCAGTGTCCAGAGGAAATGACAGTTATTTTCTGGCTCCGAGAACGCACATATTAATGGAAACGGGTCTACAAATTACATGTAATCGAATGGTTCCGCCGATGTATTTTATCGATGAAGAATGGTACGGAATGATGCCCGGACCAACGCTCATCTATCCACCGGGAACAATGAGGCCTAACACTAAGCCAACATGGCAATATAGTAAAATTAAGTCATTAGCAACTAGTGGAATATATACGAGCGCAGAATTAGAACAATTAAGGGAATATATAATGTTTCCGGCAGAAAGGCCTGCAATGATAAACACAGTAGTAAGGGGAATGATGGGTAAATCTACAGTTAAACAGGGAGAGTCTTTCGTAAAATTGCTTGAAGGGCCTGAATTAGAAAAGATGATGCAAGGAGCATGGAAAAGGATGTGGGAAAATTTAATTGCATTTGGCCATATTAGTGCGGGACTTATTGGAAACATAATGATAATTCGAGCCATTAAACTGATAATAGATACAATTATACGTGGATATGCTTTACATACTATTTACGGATGGTCATTGTTTTTGATAGGCGCAGTTTGGGATTCTGTAACGGCATTATTGTTGCAGTTGAAAAATGGGTCAACAAAGTCCTTAGAAAAATCAGGGAAGAAGAATAGAAAAGCAAAGAATGTAAATGTTGAATTGGGTCAAGTAGAAGCGCAGGAACAGGAAGAATTGGATGAGGAAAAAGACGTGGAGGAAATAGAAAATCGAGGCAAGGAAAGGACAAGTGACATAGCAATTCAAGTAGTTGAAAAGAATGCAAAAGAGTTATATCCGGAACTTCCATAAATCAAATATTTAAAAAAAAATTATAAAAATAATAATAATAAATAAATAAATAAATAAATAAATAAATAAATAAATAAATAAATAAATAAATAAATAAATAAAAATAAATAAAAATGAATAAATAAATAAATAAGCAAACAATAAGTAAGTAAATAGAGGGGAACCCGTGCGGTGGTCTAGTGGTTAGCGTGCTCCCCTCTAAGACCTAAGCATCGGGTGGTCGACGGTTCGATTCCCGGCTTCGTATGTTTCGCCGAGAAGGGAAAAAAAGAACATGGACGAGACGAAGCTCCAGATATATACATCGGTCACTCACACCCAGTTACCGCGGTGCGAGTGTCGGATGTATATAGCTGTACTTCATTGTTTTCATTCTCGGTGAGACGCGACAAGGCTCCGACGTCGGGAATCTAACCTGAGACCGCATCGGCGTAGGGGACGTAGCGTACCCATTGCCCGGGACGCCGAGTCTGTGTATCAGACTCGACGCTCCGCAATAGCTATCCCTGGCCAGAGTGTAAGCTATCGTGCTCGGGCTTCATGGCACCGGGGTATGGTGCATCATAACGATGCTTCTAGGTATACCAGGCGACTATCCTAGAATACTTGGAGCCTTGCCTCCTTAACCTGGGGCTTTGAGGAGGCCGACAATGATATCCCCAGCATGACTACATTTAGGGATGCCGGGGGACGGGGGACTAGGCCAACGATACTCTGAGCAACTGGCAACCCAAAGAAGAGATGCGGTGGTGCAGAAGTACTGGCTCAGATACCCTGTACAACCGGTAATAGCCCACGAAGGGTTGCTGGAGCACGGGGGACTGACCAGGATACCCTGAGCAACCGGCAACCCCGAGAAGGGATGCTGGGAGACGGGGGACAGGCCAAGTTACACTGAGCAACCGGCAAGCCCACGAAGGGTTGCTGGGAACCGGGGGACTGACCAAGATACCTTGAGCAACCGGTAATCCCTAATAAGAAAGGTGTCAAGTCGCAGAAGTAGGTGCGAAAAAAGTCAATGACATTACGAGGGACGCCTGTCGGTTGTGTTCCGCGTCTGAGGAACACAACGTGGACAATTAGCGCGGTGCGAGTGCCCCACGGGGCCCGAGTACAATGGTCCAGCAGTACTGAGTGCTCGTATCGCTAACAAAAACAACAACAACAAGTAAATAGAGGAAATTAGTTTATGGTAAAAACATTTAATAATAACATTACTAAATTACTTGTATTTTATTTTAAAGAGATCATGCAGTCAACCAGAAACCATGGGTACAGATTGGAGCTCACGTTGAACGAACAGTGGCCCAATACTTTAATAGAGAGTTCAGGAGAAGATCGGGAGTATTGGAGTAAAGGAGGATACCACCGGAATAGAAAGAATTAAGAGAAGAGATGCTTGCATTTTGGTTGATGGCAATTTACCTCAGTAACGGGTATGTAGAATTAGAGGGACATAAATATCAGAAATGGGGACAAATAGTTTTACCCCAGAGTCAAGACCCGGAATTATTATTATTTAAGTTAGAATCAAGAGTAGACGGATTTCCGGACATGAGAAGCGTACCCGTCGATCAATTAAAGTGGGATTGACGTTACCCACTCCGGAACAGTAAGAGGAAAGAAACCGTAGCGTACTTAATTATCGACATTAGAAAAGAGTGCGAGATTATCGGCATAAGGAATAAGGAAGTAGAAAGAGAAAGGTATAGTGAGAGAGAGAGAGAGAGAGAGAGAGAGAGAGAGGGATAGAGAACGGCGAATAGCGGCACAAAGCGGAGGAGGCGAGAGCGGCTGGCAACGGGCGTCACGCCTTGCTCACTGTAGCCTACATGCATAGGAATTGGAAGGAAGCTATTGGCTCTTCGCATTAGGAATAGTCCAATGAGGGAACGGAAGGAAAGATTACCGGACAGGAAAGGAAAAATAGCCGACTGGAGACGCAGCCACATGCGTACTTCCAGGTACGGCGCGCTAAAGGCGTTTAGGCGAAGGCGTTTAGGCGTAGCGGCCGACGTATAAAAAAAGACGCTCTATAAAGAGCGAACCAATTGAATATTATAATATTATTATAAATAAAGTGGCTCCAACCACTATTTCTTAAAACTATGAATTTAAATTAAATGGGGGATCAAAAGAAAATTGAAAAGGAGAAGTAAATAAAAGGAAAACAGATATTTTTTTTGTTTCGGTTTAATAAGCACTAATTAGTGAAAAAGAAGATAATAATGTTGTATTTTTTTATTATTATTTTTTTTTTATTATAATGTTGAGACGGGAAGCTTCCTTCCTACGGGTCGCAAGTACAATCCTCCAAGAATTCCCAACATTCCTCACACGAGGGTGGTGGGGTCCATTCGTGTGGACAAATGATTCTGAAAGCAACAAGGGAAATAATATTAATGAAGGAAATAATAATAATAATAAAAATGATAATATAAATAATAAAAATGATAAAAATACCTCGCGAATCTGGTGTCTTCCCATGGGAGCCTCTCCACCGAATCGTCCCAGGAGATCCATGGGCCAAGGATTCGTTCAAATACGTGTTGAACGATGGTGCGAAATAGTTGGCACATCTTGTCCTTTAGAAACATAGAAGAAAAAAAAAGGGAGAATAGTAAAGCAAAATTAGTAAAAATAATAAAAACAAGAAATACAATAAACTAATAATAGAATACTTACGAATATTTTTGCTTGAAAAATCTTGGGTGCGCTCTGTAGAGGTTTCGGCAAGCGAATGAGTGCTGGGTTGAGCCCGCGTTTGTCCAGACCCTCGGGAAGTCACTTGGAGAGGGTCTCGTGTAAACATCTTCGCGAAGGCAAAACATAGCAGATACGCGGACAAAGAGGACACTCTGAGAATCGGAGAGGTGTATGTGTGCGCGTCTATATATATGTATACGCGCGAATGTATGTAGCGAGTTGATCCAAGTTTTTTTATTTGTCTCTACCGAGACCGAGCGTTGTTCTTCGAAGCAACTCTCGTCTTGGGGGGGAGGTATTACGTCCTGTGAATTTTCAGCCAAATTCACTGACGCAACTGACCAAAAATCCACAAAATAGGGAAGTAAAATAATAGTCAAAACGTCATAGAAATTCGTGGAAAATAATTAGCCGCTGAGAAACAATTACGTGTGCAGTAACTAATTATTTGATGTATCAGCTAATACTGAATGACACGATTTAGTGATTGGCATAGCAACACATTGGCACACTCATGTAACCAAAAGACGAAACGGAAATAAAATATCAAAGGGATATTCGGGTTGCTAGAGGGGTATCATCGGCAGCGAGGATGCCTTCGGCTACTTGAAGACCCATTGTTTTAATTGAGACGAGAAAGGCTATCCGAATCTTTAGCTGTATGCGTCGGGAGACGGTGCCTTATCTCTCTAACACGTAGTGCGCAGCGGCGCACGTACGCACACAGCGGTGCAGCCAGAGAATCGGTGTGACTGCCTCGGGACGACTGATTGGAAAAATCACCGTCGGCGCTTACGAGTGCAGCACCTCTCGGGGCATAATTATGTGCAACGTTCATTTAAAATTATGGAATTGATGTTAATGAAAACAATGTCAGAATGAAGCGGACGTGGGAATTTGGTCAGAAAATAATAAATTCATTAAGTATACAGTAAAATCACGCATGAAGGATATTTTGGGTCAAATCGTTCTTATAAAATTATTATAAAAATGTATGAAATATTATCATCTATTATTATAATCATCAAGGAAATTAACTAACATAATAGAATCATGATTTTACTATCAGTGGAATAATCAAACAAAATAGTCAATAACAGGGAATTAGTTGTTATTGTTCAGGAAAATATTCAGGGACATTATTATTCATTTAAACGAAATAAAAAAAAAAAACTATCCATTGAAAATCAGGAATTTATAAGCAATATTTAAAACAATTCGTTAGATCAGGGTTATAACTTTTGATAGAAGCATCGTAGGAACTTCGTTCAAATTTGTAAACTATTATTATTTAAATCGAAAATTAACAGAATAATTTGTTTATCCGGGAATTTGTTGTAAAAACCGAAATTGCGAAATTATTAAAATAAGTTACGGAAGACGCCGAAACCGATCGATAATTACCACGGAGGGGGCAGCTGATGCAACGCACTGCTTGGTGGCGCGGGCGCCCCCCGACCAAAACAATAAAAGAAGCTCCGCAAATAGCGTTTCACATCACTGCCTGGACAGCTACGTGTCAGTCTTCGACACCTCTTCGAGACATTACCTGTTCACAATTCACTTGTCGCAGAGAGTATTATACACAGTCAAAAATTATTTCAATCATTAAAGTCTGAACTTTGAAGTCGGAAAGTTAAATAAAGTCTTCAAATATTTCAACGGATAAATAAATCGGAGTTTCAACGGAATATTATTTTATCACCTACATTCTTCATTATCGACATTCATTGTCTTGAACATTCATCGTTGATTCAATCCACTTTCACTGAAAGGAAGAACGAAAGAAGGAAGGAA
This sequence comes from Amblyjoppa fuscipennis, assembly GCA_963575735.1. Lineage (NCBI taxonomy): Eukaryota > Metazoa > Arthropoda > Insecta > Hymenoptera > Ichneumonidae > Amblyjoppa > Amblyjoppa fuscipennis. The sequence goes on along the minus strand of OY754494.1, from coordinate 6,765,178 downwards.
GAGGGAATTCGGAATTTCGAACTTTACATCCTCATCAATCAATCATCTCGACTCATGCGAACAATTCATTCATTCCTAATCACCGTAAGTTATCGAATCATTTTATTTTAAAAATTATTTATTTTATTTCATCAATCGTCTTTGAAAATTTTATTCTTTTGTTGATTTTACTGATCAATGATTAAATACTTTCGAATATCTGGGGATAATTAATAATCTATTGGAATTTGAATAAGTTGATAAACTGAAGAGATTTAATATCTGGAAGTCGAGGTTTTTCAATCTTTCCAAGTGAGAACCGAAGAATAGAGCAACGAACTCGACAGCCAGTGATAACGTTAGCCCGACTCAGTGCAGCGCGGTGCGAGCCATCGGGGGTCGTATTACACTTAGGCCTTCATACGGTGTCAGGGTCACGCGGAGATTCGTAATCGTCCGAGTGTGGTAGAGACTGCGCGCTAATACTCGAGTCACACATATTATTTTGACACACAATCTTAGCCCATCCCTGAATAAATTTCCGAAACGTTAGATTCAATAGGGGCATTGTTCTGAAAGAGCGTCACATGCGATAAACGCGTGAAAAGGGAGAGAAATCTCCTTGACTGTAGATGCAGGAAAAAGCTGATCAGGACGTAACAATCTCGTCAGCATCGAGATTTATTTGAAAATTTGAAAATTTGAATATTTCGAGCAACGTCGAAAATTATTTTATATATATATTTTTCAATAGTATCTCGAGAAATCGAGATTTAATTTAGATTTTTAAATTTAAATGAATTTGAAAATTCGAATATTTCGAACAAAGTCGAAATACTTTTATTTTATTTTTTTTTTTTTTTTTTTTTAAATCAAATATCTTTCGAACGGGATGAGCCTTGGGGATAGATGGATTATCCGGGACGAACAGGGAAAACCAGTTAGCTTCGAATAATAAATCGTACTTACACGATGGTTGCGAGGAACACGGTGAATCCGACGATCGTCCTGTTGCTTGGAGTTGTCGTCTGGGCAGCGTGCTGGTGGAACGATGACTTCTTGAATTTTTTTTTCTTCTTTAAAAGTTCACTTTGTTCGAAACACTGGTAACTGTCACTTGATAATGTCCGCGTAACTGCACTTAAACGGAACACGGAGAAGAATCCCACTTCTGACACCAAACAATCGTCTGTTGCGTCTCAGCGGTCCATTAAAAACGAGACATGTGCTCGTCGAGTCCAGAGCGAATAACTTTTCCGCAGCGATAAGAGGTGCCTCTAATGGCCTCGATATTGTCGCCGGTCTATTCAAATGTCCGACAACGATGACGGAAGGTTTTTTCCGTTGAATCGAGATCGTTGCACTTGAGGTGGACGGACTTGCGGAAAAATACAACACTGGAGATCGGGTCACTTGACCGATCTCACATACATCGTCACCTATTACGGAACACTCAAATAAAAACATGAGATTGGAATTATACATGCAAAAGGTGGTGCATATACCGTCTGGAAATTGGAGTGGAGGGACCGAAAGTTGCGGTAGTGACCGAATAGTCGCTGCGCTTTGAGTAGACGGGCTCGCGGCAAAACATTGCGATGTGGACGGAGCCACATTGACGATTTCACCAATATCGTCAGCTAATCGAGGAAAAACATTAATTAAAATAAAAGCAAGGTAATACAAACTCAGCACATGACGTTTGTTACCTATCTCTCCGGATGCTTCGGATACGGAAGGTGCCGATTCTATCACGTCAAGACCGATAGGCGGGTCCGAAGTACGATATAAGCAATTTTTTACCAAATACTTTATTGCGACTAAGCATTCAATGAATGTATCATAAAGAAATTACCGTCATCGCCACTCGAGTCTTCGATTATTGTTTTTGGATACTTGTGTATCAGGACGGAAGCTCTCGTCAAAAAGTGATCAACCGTGACCTTGCCGAGGTCGAACTCATCCCACAATGTTTTTAGAGCGAAATTCTTCAGGATATAGCGCGGCTTCGAAGTGTCGCGTACGGAGCGCCCACCGTGTGCCGTTTTGAATTCCAGGTGAGTGACACGCTGGATCTCGACTATTTCCGCTAAAGAGGTGAACCATCAGAAAAAGAAGGGAGAAAGATGCGACGATGGTCCTACTTATAAACGTCAAAGCACTGGGACGTCGCGGCAACTTTTTCGATAGGAGGGAGTTGTTCGATTCTGCTGCATTGTTCGTGCGTACGAATTGACGGTACACCGAGAATTCATCCGGTCCGCGGTGATTTAACCAATAACGCTCAAAATACTCGAGAAAATCTTGGTAAATTGCGATCAAATTGGAATCCATTGACGCGCGAAGTTCACGAAATGCCTCGGTAATTCTTGATGCTGGTAAAATCGCGAGGGACAATATCTTCCTGAGAACGATTTTCCCATCCGGATTTGTCCTTAATCGTGCGATGACTCCATGAGATTTGGCATTTTTTTGCAAAGCCTAACGGAGTGTCCTCAAATTAAATATTATGAAACTGTCAAATTATTTTCGATTATTGATAATAGTTGGCACCTGTGCAAAGTGAAACAGATAGCCGAATACTTGGGCCAATGGCAATATTTTTCGTATGCTGTTTCTCATCGCAATTTCAAAGTCGATCATGACCGATCCTGTAAAGCCTACGAAGGGGAGCAGCACGACAGAAAATACCGCATCATAGGCTTCCTCGGTCTTTTCAGTCATGAGTATCCATGACGTTGGAAACACCTATTATTAAATTAAGCAATCAATTACGAATTTTTTCATCCGTACTAAGATCAGACTGAAGATGATCTGAATTAGTAACGGCATTTGAATACATTCGGAAATCTACTAAGCATCTCAACTTAGTTTGAAGTTTGACTTAGACTACCAATGACAAGAGTTGGTAATTTAAATCAAAATCGTATAATCACTACTAACCCAATTGAACGCCTCGGTTAATATTGTGAGAAGTTGGTATTTTCTTCGGCCTTGAGTCTTGACTTCGAGTCTGGGGACGACCTTGAAGGTACCGTCGATGTGTAACAGCACCCCATACGTCACACACAGTTCGACGAACTTTACGTTCTACGTAACAAGCCCGACGATTCGATTTTCAACATTGACCAGTTCGCTCGTCACGCTTTCATCGTCGTCACCGACATTGTATCTCATACGCGGTCTCATTTTTTCCGACGAGATAAACTCATGTAAATCGGTTAAGCTTTCGACAGTACTGCTGCCAGCAACCGGCGGAAGTGCGCTACCTTTCCAACGATTTAACGATCGTTTGACCGTCGGAAAAGCCGTATAGATCGCCGCTTGCGGGTGGCTATACATCGAGGAAATATTATTTTTTAAATACTAAAATATTTCCAGCAATTTGTTGTGGCTGTACGTATCGCACTATTGCCTTCAGAAAACGAAAACTTATATTTCTGACGTTTTGCCGGATATACGTCAATTCTAATTTAAAAAATTTAATTTATAGGTAGGCATTATTCCATTTCGACCTGGGACTAAACCTCCACATCTTGGATTGGGTCCGCAATTTTTTATATAACTGAAGTAACTCTGAAAAGCACTGAAATTAAATATTAAAAAAAAATTATGATGAAAAAATAAACTTACTGATCGTCATAATTTAAAAATCTGAAAAAAATCTTGTGTCATATATAAAAACTATTAAGCTTTGAGTCGGAGTGGGCTGGCGTCACCTATTTCTTCTGAAGTTCTTCAAAAAATAAGTGAAAAACATTTGAAGACAAAATCAGTCGATTGTTGTATCCCGAGTACCTCGATACGTAGATTATTGCGGTAACGTCGTTGCCCAATAATCGAAGTAAACATGAGACAAACACGCCGTTGCGAAATAGAATTATATTCGAGCCAGCATTTAGGCAATAGCGACTCGAATTCGAGCATCGGCTCCGTAATTGCTGAGTCAGGTATTTCCCAATCGTAGCGTCTCCAAATTCTGATTGACAGAGACGGAGAAGCTAGTGTTGCATCTCGGGTCAACGTACCGCCGAAATAGCATTTAATCGATAATTAATTAGTCGAGTCAGATATTGAGAAATATCGAAGCAGGAATCCGGATGTCGGAATAATTGTTTAAACAATTATAAGGAAATATCTAACACTGCCAAAATTATGCTGACATGCCTGCTCGTACCCCTATATAAGGAACCACGAGCAGGCACTCACCAGTCTCTCCGGAACTCCTGATTCTTACGGTTGACTACAGATACACCCGTTGCGAGCTGGGCTCGTAACTCGATAAGTAGGTAGTGAAAATATTAAACTCTCATTGGAAAAGGTTAACGTCCGATTGTCGTTAAGCGAAAAGGTGTATCAAGCGTACAAAGTGTACTGGCGGTTGGTAATTCAAAAGGACAGAAGTAAGCATAAATCGAGCATTAATGGTTGCAACATAAATCTAATTATGTGTTAATAATAACCGCGCATTAATGAATAAATTGATAAAGCGATACTGGATAAATCCATAGAGCGGTATTAAAGCATCGGCGAACAAGTTAATAACAGATCAGTAAAAAGCATCGATAGCAAAGCATTAATCGAGCACCAGTCCAGGCTTGACTGCTCGCTTGTCCGACCCTAAATCAGCGTCAAGTAGAACGTTGATTGCACACTGTTCGGACAAAAAGGGGAACCTTAATTGAAGGTTCTTGGTAAGCATTGTTATATAATGAATATAACAATGTTACCTTTGTAAATCTCTGATAATATAAATATATTGTTAAACATATTAAATACATTCTTAAATAAACATTGTTAAATACTGAGTAATACGTTTGTACTTCACTTGCGACGCGACTGTCAGAATATCACATGGTGGTACCGTCACGGGAACGGATGGGTCCACAAGGGAGGCCTGCCAGTGCACCCCGGAAGAGAAAAATCGGATGGACCTGGGCTACAAACCGAAGCATACTACGCGCGAACTCAAGAGCTGCCAGCCTCCAGCATAGAGGAACATTTGGCGAGACTTGAGCAAGTGATGGGAATGTTACGGATCGACCATCACCCTCAAGGAAATGGAAGGGCCCCGGGGGTGGTTAAACCAACAGTAGTGGAGAAACGTGCCGGGTGCAACGCTACAGGGTCTTCCTCGGGCCCGGATAAGGAATACGATCAAAAGTGTCATATATGCCGAGCAACGGGACACCTCGCACAAGGATGTCCACAGGGTTTAACCCCGAACAAGAAAATTAAATCGACGGATGTTACATGCAATTATTGCAAACGGCCGGGACACGTGTGGAAAGTATGCAGGGCCCGTCTCCGGAAACCAAAGCGACAGTAATCATAACCGGTAGCAGAAAAAAGGGGAAAAAATCGGTCTCACCGAGAACGTGGTACTTCACGAGCAATTTCAAAGGAGGTTGAAATCGATGGAAAATCGAAAAATCGACCGATGGGTGAAGTGATTTCTAATAAATTGATCGGTTTAACACGATCGTCACGTCAGATACGAATTTGTAAAAAAATGAAATAGAATTTGTTTATATGTGCTGGCTAATCACTCGTTTTCGCGTGTTATCTGCTTGACGGATATCGGTTGGGTGAACTGAGTAGCTTGACCGACCCGTTCGAGAGGTTTCATTGCGAAAAGGTGTGACCCGAAGACCCTCGCTTGCTGATCCTGTTCAGCGAGGTGGTACCTGCCATCCAACTCACGGGGTGAGTCCAAGGCTGGATAACGAGAGGTGACAACAGACCTCGTAAAACAACGTGAAATTCTACGGGACATGGGGATGCTACGAAACAACTGAATACAATGACCATCAAGGCCAAATGCAATGACAAAGAACTTCAAGATAACTGCTTGTGTAAAACACCTTTTGTTTCAGCAACAAATACTGTACGGATGAAAGACAGCAGGCGAACGGATTATGATTCAAACGAACATACCGCATTCAAAGAGAAATAAATTCACCCTACCGAGAGGTTCAGGCATAGAATCAACGATTACAAAACAGCTTTAGAACGAACGGCAGGAAACGATTCAGAACTTTAGCGGAGTCACTTGAAACTCTAAGACGTTGCTAAATTCCAAAAACGGATTTCGGAAAATATACGCAACAAGTTACGAGCCTCTTTCGCAAGTGAAATGAAAGTATTACGGACTACGTACGCAGAACTTCGGAACATACGTCTGGGAAACAATCTACCTCGAACGCGAAAAGCCGTCAAAAGAGGATTGATTACTGGTCAACTCATTCGTGGCCTAGATATTCCAACGATTATAATTTTGGACAGGCAACGTTCCTCGACGCAGGAGGAAGTGGCCAATATAGTCACGCGTACGGAGATTGATGCGCGCAATCGGGGGAAATTCACCGAAAAGAATTATCGCGAATTAATACGTATGACAAAAGATTGGGGAATTCGTTTGGAATCGAATTATTGCCCACCAGCATTTGAGTACTTCAAAGATTACTCCATGCCATTTTGGTCGCCAGAAAGGATGCAAGAAACGTGATCGTCCCCGGTTCATAAAGTGCATAAGACACACGATACAACATATATATATCGAAACCTATATACGATAAGTATATTAGCGTGTGTGATGCATTCAGGCTTAAGCACCAAAGCGGACAATTATCATCTCCGCCGGAAAAGTCGGATTCATCGCGGCCGGGAAAATACCTCGAGGTTAAGGAAGTTAATTGGGGCAAATCCTAAAAACCTTTAATTAGACAGAAAACGGTGAGCCACTATGTAGGGATTTCCAATCACGTAAGCGAGACCCTGGTCAAGATACTAACCAAAAGGACACGGATGGCAGCAAAGAGGACATCGACACCGATCAAAACTTGCCATGGTACAAATGGATCTTCGACCAAACCACCTAGACAAGTAGTGGAAAAAAAAAAAAAAAAAAAAATTGTGACGATCACCGGGCTCGACAAGGCTTCGAAGACAGAGAATCCTGTTGAGTAATGGAAAAAATTAATTGAAAAGATTAATGGAAAGATTAATGGAAAAAATTAATTGAAAAAATTAATGGAAAAATTAATGGAAAAATTAATGGAAAAATTAATGGGAAAATTAACGGAAAAATTAATGGAAAAATTAATGGAAAAATTAATGGAAAAATTAATGGAAAAATTAATGGAAAAATTAATGGAAAAATTAATGGAAAAATTAATGGAAAAATTAATGGAAAAATTAATGGAAAAAATTAATAATACAAGACAAAGGAGAAGGCGTGTTGTGAAAGGACTGCAAAGCAGAGGCAGATATGGGAAACCTAAAATCCAGTATTCAGAGCCCTAGAGGGATCCTGGTCACCACAGACGCATCTGCCAAGGCCATAGGGGCCATACTATCACAAGGCGTGATAGGGGAGGATTTGCGAAAAGGTTACGGAGGCAAAACGGTGAGTAAGGCTGAACAAACGGGCTTCATGAGGAGGAAGGAGCCCCCACCTTAGTCTGAGAAAACACCTTTCCGCCCATATGTTTAGGGCACTCGTCTGCTATGTTAAAGAACTCTTAGCCCTTATGGTGCTACTGGCGTCAAGGACCACGAAGCAAGACTCGGGTACTGGGAAACAGAAAAGCAAACGGGGTCGCGAAGGCAGTAGAAACCCTTTAAGCGCAACTTTAAATAGAGTTGAATGCAAATTGTTGACTGAAAAAAAAAAAATTACCGGCAATGGGCCAGAACCCCTAGTCGAATAGGGCTTAGGAATTGTCGAAAAGGACATTCGCCAGACACCTGAAGGGTTACGTGGACGAGGGTCACGAAAATTGGGGCGAATGACTAGATACGCCAGGTTTATAGACAATACGACGAACCGTGCGTCTACTGGATGCAACCCCATCGTTTTGTCCATGGGGGAAAAACACGGATCTATCTACAGCCCTCCGAAGCGGGCCCAGCCCACATATCCGTGTGTCGACGACGCACAAGAGTTGCGCGAACATTCGCGCGCGGCTTGGTCTGCAGCGCGCGAGAATTTGAAAGTCTCAAAGGAACGAGAAAAAGTACGGCACGGGACGGCCACTGGCTTCGATAAGGCTACGCATAAAACGAAAAAAAAATACGACTAAATAAGATTTTAGTTGCTTCTGTCGGTCAAACATACCATTTAGAAACTTTTGGGGCCGATACGCCTTCTACGCAAGGACCAGCCAATTTCGAGTTTCGGAGTTTTACGTAAAAGCGTCCCTAAAAAGCTACACTCGAAAAATAAAATATGAGAGATAAAGTACTTCTTCACGACGAAGCGGTGCATCCAGGACAGCCACATCCCTCGCGTCAATCGAAACATGAACGGTCTTCGCGACCACACAGAAGGATAAAAGAAGATCTGGGGATGGTCTCCGGGTTCTACAAGGCATCAAAAGGGCGCTTAAAAACAAATGAAAAAAAAGGTCTTCGAAAATGTATTGTCCGAAAGTCCATACGGGAAAAATTATGGGAAATCGGTTCGGAAAATTCCGTACAGGGAAATATATTCTTCCAAATAATAATTGAGAAAACAATAATTTACGTTTCAATCCGTGCCGGAAGTAAACAAAATCGAGAAGGCCACAAAAAGACGAGATACCATTGGTAAATACCACCGTGTACCCCGCAACGAGGGTGCGATAGGTCAGGGACGACTAAATCCACAAGCAGTAATACGGCACGCACTATACGAGAATGCGGCCACCCGAGCAATGACTCTATGTACCTCCGCGCGTCAAGACGGTGAGCGTCGGCCGTCGAGGAAAGCTGACGCAGCGGAAATCCGATACGGCACGGAGTTAACGATCGCCAGGATGGTGCGTAACCGCGGACTCCGAAATCGGAAAAGGTGTAACGAGAGAAGCAGCACGCGAACGGCACGCGCAGCGTGCCTATCAACGACCATCCACAACGCTTGCCGAAGAAGTAGAAATTCCAGGGACGATAGCTGAGAATACGAACGAAGTAGAAAATTGAATCCGATAATGCTCTGGCCAATGCCCTGAAACGAAGGGCTACACGAGTATACCTGAGGAATAGAAGCCTCTGATGAGGCCGCGCACGGCGGTACAAATCCACATAGAAAAAACCACTGAGCGGGAAGGAGAGATGAAGGAAACGGCAAAGGATGGGAAAGTCGCTATAGAACCACCGTATTTCCCCCAGTGCAACATGGAGCGTAAACCCCAAAACACGTAAAAAAGGCAGGAAAAACCAATATATTATGTTCGGAAGTCTTCGTGGGAGAAACCGCTACAATCGGAAACTTTTATCGAAAAAAAAAGAAAAGAAAATTTACAAAAAAAACTGCTGTTGAACCCACGGGCGGCAGCCCGTAGGCAGCCCTTCAAAGACGTACTCGGGCTCCATTCCCATAAAGCCGGGATGTCTAGACATTGGCAATTCGGATGTATGTAATGCATCCTACAAACATGGACCATCAGATCCAATTCCAATTAGACAAGATCCAGCTGAAGTGCGGGCATAACAATAATAATGCCAAATTTCGGGAAAATCAGTAACGCACCTCGTGTACGGCAAGAGAAAAAAAAAAAGAGAAAATTAACTTTCATCAGAACGCATTATTGTTAAAGAAAGTTAAAGAAACGTTAGATTGGCAAAATTGAAGATATTGTGAAATAGCTCTTTCACCCGCGTAACAAACATGCCACACTGCCCGAAAAAAAAGACCCACATAATAATGCAGAAAAAAAAGAACGTGAATGTGTGTAAATTATAATAATGTCGAAGTGGGCTACGCGCAAGCCAAAAATACGTGGACAAGGAGCGGTGTAAAGGAGAATGAGGAACCGAGCCGACGACATCGAGGACTGATCTACGGGTTCGGCACAGCGCTAAAGGCGATAATGAACAACATGGATTTAGCCGGACGCCGAAACGCAGAAATCACGACTCTGCAGGGCACACAAGAGACTCTGGGAGAAGGTATGAAGAAACTTCAGGTCGTGGGGACGACGCGTGAAACGCTCAACCGGAGGTCACGAGTCCTGCAGCGAACACCACCGAGATTACGGTATGCACCATAAACGGGTACTTCAGGAAACTTACCCAGGGCCCGAGAAGTCATGCACAAACGAACGAATAATAGGTTAACGGGGCAAGTGCGGAGTATACAGCGGAAGTCGTATACAACAAAAAAGGGAATTGAAATCCTCCTCGACTCATGGGAGCCGACGCAGGAGGAAAAAGTGATGACGGGCAACCGAGTTGCTGAAAAGAAATACGAAAGTCAACATTCCGAAAGTCAACGAAGAAGCACAAAGCTGCTGAAGAAATATCCGCCACCCCGAGGATCAGCGACGACGAGGAATCCGTCATCAAGAAGATTGACGAAGAGCACAGAGTTGCTGAAGAAGTATCCGCCATCTCGAGGATCGGCGACGACGAGGAATCCGTCCGCAGGAAAAATGACGATGAACACAGAGCTGCTAAAGAAGAACCCACCATCCCGAGAATCGGCAATGAAGAAGAAACCGGCAATCTGAGGGTTGATGAACAACCTGTGCGGCTGAGAAAAAACCCCTCAATCCGGCGAAGAATCTGGTGTCGCCAGGATCGACGAACGAGAACCTGGCAACTGCAAAGGCATACGGGACTACGGCAATAGTCGAATCGAAATTGTGTTGCTGATCCTCGAGATTCCGCGCGGCGGATCATCCAGTTACACCATCAACTTATGGGTATCCCCTTCCCCGAAGGGGAAGAAATAGTATATATTGTTAAGTAGACACCACGGAGATTCTCATGGTGAAAGACAAGGCAAATCGGAGCTACATTCCGTTGACCAGGTACGATTGCCTTACACGTGAACACAAGGAACAGGAATATCAAAAAAAAAAAAATGTTTAGCATTTTATCATCAACAAGTCACACGCGTGATGGTTCACGTAAAGTTTTTGTAAATCAGCATACTCATAGATCATAAATAAGTAGTACACGGGCTACATCCTACAGTCATAAAAATAAAGTTCGCAGGAGACGAGCGAAAAGAAAAACAATTTCTTTCCTTTTTAGGGGGGAGGGATGTTGTACCCCGAGTACCTCGATACGTCGATTATTGCGGTAACGTCGTTGCCCAATAATCGAAGTAAACATGAGACAAACACGCCGTTGCGAAATAGAATTATATTCGAGTCAGCATTTAGGCAATAGCGACTCGAATTCGAGCATCGGCTCCGTAATTGCTGAGTCAGGTATTTCGCAATCGTAGCGTCTCCAAATTCTGATTGACAGAGACAGAGAAGCTAGTGTTGCATCTCGGGTCAACGTACCGCCGAAATAGCATTTAATCGATAATTAATTAGTCGAGTCAGATATTGAGAAATATCGAAGCAGGAATCCGGATGTCGGAATAATTGTTTAAACAATTATGAGGAAATATCTGACACTGCCAAAATTATGCTGACATGCCTGCTCGTACTCCTATATAAGGAACCACGAGCAGGCACTCACCAGTCTCTTCGGAACTCCTGATTCTTACGGTTGACTACGGATACACCCGTTGCGAGCTGGGCTCGTAACTCGATAAGTAGGTAGTGAAAATATTAAACTCTCATTGGAAAAGATTAACGTCCGATTGTCGTTAAGCGAGAAGGTGTATCAAGCGTACAAAGTGTACTGGCGGTTGGTAATTCAAAAGGACAGAAGTAAGCATAAATCGAGCATTAATGGTTGCAACATAAAACTAATTATGTGTTAATAATAACCGCGCATTAATGAATAAATTGATAAAGCGATACTGGATAAACCCATAGAGCGGTATTAAAGCATCGGCGAACAAGTTAATAACAGATCAGTAAAAAGCATCGATAGCAAAGCATTAATCGAGCACCAGTCCAGGCTTGACTGCTCGTTTGTCCGACCCTAAATCAGCGTCAAGTAGAACGTTGATTGCACACTGTTCGGACAAAAAGGGGAACCTTAATCGAAGGTTCTTGGTAAGCATTGTTATATAATGAATATAACAATGTTACCTTTGTAAATCTCTGATAATATAAATATATTGTTAAACATACTAAATACATTCTTAAATAAACATTGTTAAATACTGAGTAATACGTTTGTACTTCACTTGGGTTCCGACCCTTAACTGAGCATGTCCCTAACCTTACGAGCTAACGGCTCGCGCACAGAACCCAGATTAGCTACCTGAGTTTCTGCGGCATAACACGATGGTGGATTATTGCTTAATAATTTTTATCCACAATACTGTATTTTTAGATTTTTTTTCAAATTTTTCCGAAAAAAATTATTTTACTTAAGTTGAAAAAAATCTCGAAAAAATGGCTAAAAATACAACGATTCCAAAAAGTCAAGCAATAACCTATAATCGACTAATATTTTCTAATATCTTTTTCACTGTTAAGAAGGAGCTATATATGACAGAAGATTTTTCAGAATTTCTTTAGATATTTAAACTATGGCGATTAATAAGATAATTTCTTTATTCATAAATAAGTATAAACGATTTTTTCAAATTTAATAATAAATCTGAGTGCTCTCGAGAGTTAGTTTAGTCATATAATATATAGCGAGCGCATCGCAAGATGTGCAGGGTTACACTCAGGTTGAAATGGTATGGAATGCCTCAAGCATATAAGATATGCGAGGTATTTCATATCAAATCGACCTGCGTTTGACCATTCACATCGTGGACTTGGCCTACGATTTTTTATATGATTAGCTAACGCTCAAAAGCATTCAAATATTTACTAGGTTATTTCAGGTTGTTTATAATTATTTATAATTAAATGAAGGAATTTATTTATCGCAACAATTAAAAAATTTGAAAAAATTCTGAAAAATCATTTGTCCCATATAAGAATTTTAAAGATTTGAGCCGGAGTAGGCCTACGTTGACTTCTATTTTGTTTGATTTTTTTTTTTAACTGAATAAAATTGAACCTAAAATCCATTCATTACGGGGTATCGCTTGCCCATCTTTATGTGCAACACTGGATTTTTAAGATTTTTTTCCGATTTTTCTGAAAAGTTGTAATTTTTTCAGTTAAAAAAAAAAGACTTCGGCAAAATCTGAAAAAAATGCAGCGTTGCATCTAAAAATGGTTAATGAATAACTCATAATCGACGGATTTTTGTCTTTCATTTTCTTTCAGTTTTTTTTTTCGAAAAAAAAATCCAAAAGAAAATAGAAGCTGACAGCGGCCCACTCCGGCTCAGATTTAAAAAATTCTTATATGTGACGCATGATTTTTCAAAATGTTTTGAGGGTTTGAAATTGTAGCCATAAAAAATTCCTTTTTTTAATTATAAATAATTCTAAACAATCTGAAATAATCTACAAAAATATCTGAGTGCTTTTGAGAGTTAGTTCAGTCATATAAAAAATCGTTGGCCAAATCCAAGAGATGAAGGGTCAGACCCAGGTCGATTTAGTATGGAATACCTCATATATCGACGCCATTACATACGACGTCGACGTCTTCGAAGAAAAAAATAATAAAACAAGATAAAACTCACTCGACGCTGACGTCATCGTATAGTCTTCGGGCACAAGCTTTTCGTTGCGGAACATCGTTTCGTTTGTTTTGCTGTCGGGTCAGGGTCGCCGCATTGGTGATTGTGGGTCAGCCGAAATTCACCATTCTGAAGGTTACCTCGACCTCTGCATCCTCCACGTCGATTACATTTACACACTAAATACCTATAAGGTGAAAATAAATTAAATCGAAACACGCACGCCCGCAAAAACGCACACATGCATACGGACGCCAGGTAAAAATCCCTTTTCTAGAGGTTTTAAACTATTTTAAATCTTCCGCCATTGAAATCTTGACTTTTTTTGAAATAGGTTCCTCTATTCGGCGACAAAACAAATTGATTCTTAAAAATATTTCACCGTAAGTAAATTTTTAGAAATTTTTACTTACGTAGTAGTTCCGGCTTTATTTTTGGTGTTGTACACGTAGTGGTATCCACCGTACACATGTTCGTTCAGCTGCCGCTTCCTTTTGTTTTTACGAGGTCCCAACCCTGCGGATTCGGGTTCTGGATCATCTCGCCCTTCCTCCGGACCTCGGTCTTCATCGACCTCGTCGATTCGGCCCGGATCATTCTCATTCACCATGGACATGGCAACGGGAACCTCTTTAATAATGTTTTTTAAGTTGAAAAACACTTACTCATAAAAGGTGAAAATTGAAATATTTATATTGTTTTCTCATAATATTCATGTATTCGCAAACCTTCCTCTACGAGAAAACATTTTCTGTATTTTTTGTTTTCTCATAGAGAAAGTTTCGCCAGTAAAGGAATATTATGAAAAAGCCATTTGAAAATTACAATTTTCCACGTTTCTCAACGTCGACGTCGTGTTTAACTTTTATGCAAAACGATTGACCGGTTCAGGTTCAGCGCGAAAAAATACCATGAGCAAATTACTTTACAACTTTTTTCGTAACATACAAAAATGCTCATCTCATAAAATTGAAACGGTAAAAATTTTCCGAAAAAATTTCTTGTCGAAAATCACTAACTGACATTTGCGTAATTTATCGTTTTGAGGCCAATGCTTTATGTATTTTATTTAACAGGGTGTGAAAATGGGGGTTTTACGCACGCTTCACGTGCCAAAACCTTCATTTTTACACCTTGGGAAATAAAAATTTGTACGAAACTCGTGCGAAAAACTTTTCTGAATTCGTGCGATTGCGGCACACCTCCGGCTCGTGCTGCAAACATACACTCGTCAGAAAAAAAAATTTCGCCCGAGTATCGTAATATACTATTTCCCCACTGGTGAAGAATCTCCACATTCTTTTATTCCTAGGGCAACATTTAATGCATAAACTCGCGGCGAACATGAAGAAACAAATTTTCTTTTAAATTCCAAAATTTCGTAAAATTTCGACGATTAGATCAATTTTCGCCAAATTTAATACCAAACAATATACAGTTACTCCATTTCCGTATCAAATTTCAGCTCAATAGCTCCATGTTTACTAGAATTAGATAATTTTTAGTCTTAAAAAAAAAAAAAAAAAAATCCTAAAAGATCTGACCGAACATAGATACCATAGCAGGTAACTTGAGACGACGGTGCCAAGCGAGGCAGAGACAAAAATAATATAAACAGAGAGAGAGAGAGAGAGAGAGAGAGAGAGAGAGAGAAATATTTATTGCGTACTACTGGAGCCGGAACTCCCGAAGAGTATACCGTGCCGAGTTGTGCTGCCAAAAATACAACCAGAAAAACAGAAAATAACAAAGGGAGAATAGAAAGAGGGAGAGGGGGAGAGAGAGAACTTGCTCTACTATTCCTGATTCGCAAGTCCTCGCACGCGGCACAAAAGGGCGAACGATAATTACACGAGAAGAAAAAAATTACAATGTCGCAAGAAAATTAAAATTAAAATAAAGTCCACAAACGACCAAGAGTAAATCCAGAGTATAACGATTTACAATTGAAAAAAAAAATCTTTAAGATTTACTGAGACACGGGAATATCGCAATAATGATTAAACAAAATGAATCGACAGATTATGACGGAAATCGAAATATTCTCCGAGCTTACGCACTGAGAGAAAATGGGCTCGAACTCACCTGGCCGATATACAGTTCGAGTGGCACTGTAATCTAATAAAGGCACGTCACACGTCTTGCCACTTAACTCGGAGGTCCGTAACTACTCTCGTTATAGCTCTCTCGAATGGTCAGCGGAACCCCGTTCTCCCCCACCTGTCTATCTCTCCCGAAATTCGCGCGTAACGCAGGTTTAATTCCGGGAATTCTCTATTCCGCTCTCCTTCTAACCGCAAGACTCGCCTCTCTCTCTCTCTCTATCTCTCTTTCGGCGAGTTTTCGCTCGATTGGCCTCACGCGCGACAACTCCCGTTGTGGTAGGCAACGGTGTTACGCGTGTTCCCTTACTTTCCCCGTAATGCGACGTTGGCAAATCTTTTTCCTCGCAGCGACGAAAATCTCATTTCCTTGTCGAATTCGTTCTATCGGAACCCGGTAACCGTCGATAGGCGCGGGGAAGGCCTCCCTCATGGGGACGAGGTATCCCGCGCCTCACGGTGGGCCCATGCCATACTCTCCACGGCTAAAGTACACCGCCCTCTTACGAATGCATCACACATATATATCCAACCAAAAGTTTTATTTCATCAAAATTTAAGTACTTCGCGATATGCCAAAAATTTGAAAAAATAAGTCAGCCGTATTAATTATGTCAAGACCTTTGAATTTGCATAATAATAATGCTAAAAAGTTATTAACAGATTATTAAAAAATTAATTATTAAAAAACAGAATATCTTTTATTTTTTCAATTTAAATGAATTCCTTGATTTTTTAGAATTCATATTATTTTTTTTCGGAATTTTCTTACATTTAAAAATGTATTTTTTCGACAATTTGAAAGACCGATGTAGAGGCACGAAATTCGGATATGTTTTCGTATCTCGATTCTACAGTACATACAAAAAATGTCGTGGCGATTATTCTATCAGTTCCTTAGTTATACCTTTCATAAATTCAAAACCACAAAATTCGAAAATTTTACGGTTATGAAAAAATTCATGCGGTAACTAGAAAACCAATGAATTAATTTGAAAAGTGGAAAAAAAGGTTTACTGATTATTTATTGAGCATTTTTTTTACAATTTGTTAGTAAGTTTTTTAGATTATTATTATGCAAAATTAATAATATTCTTGTCGCTTTTAATACAGTCGATTTTTTTTTTCGATTTTTGTATCATCAGGTGTAAACAATGTTCACTGAATCTCATTTTTGACTGCGAATGTACGTGTGAAGCATCCTTAATGAGGCGCCGTAATTAATGGACCGCGCCATGTCCATTAGTGGACTTAACGCTATGTGAAACAGCCGCTCATGCTTTCTCTCTCACTTCACTGCGAGCGCCGATATCGGAATCCCTCTCGCTCTCGTGGCGCGGTCACGTGACTTTCACCTGCTCTTAAGGCGAGTCTAAACCCTAAGGTTTGTGTGAGAGCGAGCGAGAAAGGGGTTTAGATTCCCCGTAAAGGTAGCGACGAGGATGGTACAGTTCTCGGCTGTTAAGTCAGGGAGGATGGGCAACTGGTATCGCGATCAGAATCCTCCGTCCTCCCTGGCATCCCGTTACATCGCTGCAGGTGTTCGACATCCGTCTGCAAAAAGGGGACAAAAAACATTCTTATTCGAACCCGCTTCGGTCAAGTCGTGCTCGCTACACTGAGAGCAGGGCTTTACGCGTAACGCGTAAAACGTAATACGTAATGCATTAGTGGATTCTCAATAAAGGCACTTACTCCACTGTGAAATTCACGTTATGCGTTACACGTTGTCAATAATGTGACTTACTGCACTGTGAAATGCGTGTAACGAGTTACCCGTTACCGGTGTACCAGTGACGTAACTTACTCAGCTCTGAAAATGTAATACATCCTTAATGAAGATTCACTTCTTTTAATGGAATTTTATATATTTTAAAAATAATTTTCTATTTTACACGAGCTTAAGGATGGGGAGGTAGCAAAAAGACATCTGGTGTGGAAAAAAGGGATCTAAATGAATTAGGTATATATGTCCGTCCAGATGGAAACTATAAGCTATCCTACGTCAAAAAATTAATTTTTTATATGGGTGGTAACTTCCGGATATCGTCGACATATATATAAAATCTATTGAGATCACTTTCTGTTAACTATTTTTTTTCTATCCGTGTATCTATTAATCTAAAATATTCCATTACGCGTGCTTCCCGGAATCCTGACCAATACCCCGATCGTTTGCGCGGTGAGACGGAAACGGAATATTAAAATAAATACATATTAACGCTCTCGAAAAAGTATATGATAAGATAACTTACCGACGCTCAGGACGGGAACGAGGAAGCGCTGCTCTCACGCAGTCCACCGGAGCCAGGTCCGACAAAATAATAACGAAGGACAGGGACGGTGAAAGGGAGAGTTCGCGAAAGGCTGCAATGAGCAGCAAGAAATAAATTAGGTTAGTCGACATTTTTCATAAATTATTATTAAATATTTATAATATTTACCTGGATTGGAGGAGAAAATATATTATAATATTATCCTGGGATTGATGGAGAAAAAAAATCGTTAATACAGAATCATTCTATTTATTTCACAGGAGCCATGTCGCAGCTGATGACAGTTGACTCTGTTAAAAAAAATTCGGTATGTCAAACCTCATTTGACTTTCATTTTTTTATTCTTTAAATGATAAAGTAGAAAAATATAATGTGGGGAAACCAGGATTGAGACTGTCTTCATCCTGGACAACAATCCGGTCTCGCTGTCCACTGATATACGGCCGAAGAGCGAGGTACGCGTGTCGCCGTCGTCGTCGTTGGGACGTGGGAACGAAGGCCTCGCGATTGCGAACGACCTCCAGTCATCGCTGTTCTGCAGATATCCAAAGGTATGTTTATTTCTCTTTGATTTTCTCCAAGTTCTCCCATAGATTACCCATGGCCGCGACGGTGATAAATAATGTTTCTTATTTTAATTTTCAGATAACTACGATTGACGGTTCGGAATCGTGAGACCGAGCAAAAAGTCCAAGTGGAGATCCATTTTTTTTTTGTTTTTCCCCTAAAACTTCAAAGACGAGGGGTTTCGTTTTCGGAGACGATCGCTGTACCGGTTGCCAGAAGAAGCCCTGGAAAAAATGCAGTCGTGGCGCGAAGGATCGTCGTGCTCGACTTCGGCTCACCCCATACTTCTCGCCGATCGCACGAGCCCGTCGTGCGCTATCAAATATCGCTGTCCACCGATATTTGGCCGAAGAGCGAGGAACGCGTGTCGCCGTCGTCGTCGTTGGGACGTGGGAACGAAGGCCTCGCGTTTGCGAACGACCTCCAGTCATCGCTGGTCTGCAGATATCCGAAGGTATGTTTATTTCTCTTTAATTTTCTCCAAGTTCTCCCGTCGATTACCCATGACCGCAACGGTGATAAATAATTTTTTCTTATTTTAATTTTCAGATAACTACGATTGACGGTTCGGAGTCGTGAGACCGAGCAAAAAGTCCAAGTAGAGGACCATTTCCCCCCCCCCCCCCCTCCCGCCCCCTAAAACCCCAAAAACGGGGGGTTTCGTTTTCGGAGACGATCGCTGTACCGGTTGCCAGAGGAAGCCCTGGAAAAAATGCAGTCGTGGCGCGAAGGATCGTCGTGCTCGACGACGACGACGCGTGTCGCCGTCGTCGTCGTTGGGACGTGGGAACGAAGGCCTCGCGTTTGCGAACGACCTCCAGTCATCGCTGTTCTGCAGATATCCGAAGGTATGTTTATTTATATATATATATTTACAATGCGATACCTCCATCATGGTCTCGCGTTCAGTGTATTTGCCTGTGGTCGCGTAACATTAATTAATCAATTTTTTTTTTTTTCTAACAGCCCAAAGATGTGGGTTTTCAATTTCGTAGACGAAAACAGAAAAAAAAAAGTTAGAACGAAAATGTATGCAGTTGATTGTTTCGGAGTCGGCATTGAAGAAAAAGAAAAGAAACACGAAAACAAAACTAAAAGAAAAAAAATACTTAAAGCGGGACAGCTACCATGAACATGCGGCTCACGGAAACGGATAAGCGCAATTTAATCAAATATGCGAAAAAGGATCCGGCTCCGGTCTTGATGGAGGGACCAGGCGAATACAACGATATGATGGGGTGGATAACGGCAGCAATGTGGCTCAACAGCAAGAGAAAAACTGCAAAGGCTCGTTACTGTTTACTGCATTGGAGTCGGGTAAAATTCACAATTGATTTTATAATCTGTTTTTTATGTCACTGGGTGGGAAAATGGCGGTTTTTGCCCACGCCTCGCGTGCGAAAACCGCAATTTCCATACCTCGTGATATAAAATTTTGTTCGATACTCCTCTAAAAATGTTGTCTGAACTCGTGTGATTGCAACACTCGCCTTCGGCTCGTGCTGCAAACTCACACTTGTCAGAAAATTTTGTTCTGCATTCCTATCGAAATGTACTATTATTTAATCGGTATTAATAAACAAATTTTTTTGACCACAGGTGATCCAGAAGTGGGTTGATCGAACGAAAAAAAAGCCATTAAGATGCGGCAGCAGCACGTCAACGGTGGCCGTCCGATCAGGCGGCGTGTGACTGCAACGGAGCTGGAGCTCATGATGCTGACGGTCCCGGAAATTATGGTAGAAGAAGAAGAAGAAGAAGCGTCAAAGGGTTTCATTTACGATGAAGAGGCCGAATACGAGGCGTGATTTTCGAATCAAATCGTTTCAAACTTCTGATTATTGTTTGCCAGTTTTTCTTATATCAGTTGTGTTACATATATAATAAAAAAAGTTCTTTGAATATAAATTTACATATTTTATTTTCAAATATTATTTAAAAAAAACATTTTGAAGGAAGAACAACATGCTTCGCATAGAGTCAAAGGGCATCTCCGAACTTCGATACGACAGGGCCGCGTTCAGAAATCATACCTGAGTAACTGACGTCTGTCTCTGACATTCGCACCAGCGCAGCACTCTCTCTCATTCTATGTTATCCGAGAGAAGTTTCTGAATGGGCCGCAGCGTACTCTGAAGCTCCCTGTCTTTCGCAGTGCTTGGTTAAAAAATTAAAAAATTTAAAATCTGTGTGTTAGAGACGAAAGACATCTTCCAACTCTCGATGCAGCTGCTGCGGATGCTCTCAAGCTACCGGAGCAACTGCATCGAAAGTACGAATATGTCTTTCATTGTACGTGGCTGAAAAGCATAAAAAATATACTTACCTCTACTGCGTCGCAGACGAAAGAGATCTTCCAACTTTCGATGCAGCTGCTGCAGATGCTTTTAAGCTTCTTCCGGAGCGACTGCACCGAAAGTACAAAGATATCTTTCATTGTGTGTAGCTGAAATAAAAAAAAAAAAATACTAACCTGTACTGATTTAAAGTTAAAAACCATCTCCTAAGCTTCCGAGCAACTGCATCAATGTCAGGAGATGACTCGCTGCGAGTATCTGAAATGGATAAAAAAATACTTACCTGCGCAGAAAATAAACCTGCAAAATGTGAAAAAATAAAATAGAAATGAAATACGATGACGACAACGATTATCCAAACGGCAACGAGGAAGACGACGAGGGGGACGAGGACGAATGACCAAAATGCTGCGAATCGCCGCTCTTCAAATAAATAAATAAATAAATCAAAATTCACACATTATTTATTCACAACATTATTTATTTATTTCTTCTACATTTATATGTATTAATGATATTATTAAATAATTGTTTTTCCCGAAACTCAGAAACCCAACCTCACAATTTGGTGCAACACACTAATGTACACTAACACACTTACACCGATTGAGAGGTCGGTAAAGTTAGGTCGCCATCGGCGACGCCGCGGGGACTTCAGAGTCTCGAATGCGGCCAACTTCTCACCATTCGAGACTTTGGCCCATTCGAGACTTTGACATCGACCCCCCAAATTCCAAATGTATGTTCGAGTCAGAATCGAATGATGACTTTCCAAAATATCGTCCTTCCAAAATATCGAATATCCGAATCAGAATCGGATGATAAAGATGATCGACTCCAGAAATGAACGTCCGTCCCAGATGTTATACATGGAAAAAAGTTATTTCGACGACGAAGTGATTTCGAGGAAGAAAATACTCAATTCGATGAAGTGATTCGGAAGTATATGGATGATTTATTGAACCAAATTAAAATGAAGACTGATATTTTAAGATATTTTCAAGTTGATTTTACAAGTTCTTTGTTAATGGCTCTAAATACAATGCAAGTTCGAGGTCTGTACCCCGATCGCGAAGAAGTTTGGAAGATCCAGCAGAAGTGCCGAGTAGGCGGTGGGCGCGCGAATAAATAACCTCGGTGCCGGAGACCCCCGCGTCACCGCTGTCACACCTGTGCCTCGTCTCCCCACTCTCGTCACCTGATTCCTTTCTTTGATTGACTAATTACATATTCCGAATTTCTTAACTTTACATTACATTTAACATTTTTATTTGTTGACAATTAAATTCTACCTCAAATTTTATGAACATACAAATTTCAACGAAAGCTGTACGAGCTTTCGTTGCAAAGTTAACAATTGCGGACATAAATTTTTATCTTAACATATATATGATTTTTCTCCTGAATTTGTGTAGTAATTATTTCACATCTCTTTCCTATTTTCTATAATGTTCTGTATTTTCAACCCATTATTTCTATCTTTATCCTGACGATTTCACTTAATAATTATTCCACATACTTGACTTTACTGTATTTATCTGAATATTGTTAATAATTTCCCAAAATATCTCGCCATTTTCCATATTCATTACTTGTCATTGCGTTTTCTATTTATTCCGTCATTAATAACGTCATCTATGATCCTCCTGGACTATAACAATGATCTATCGTTCATCGATATTCTCTGTCCAGGAGGTGCTGCACTCATTACGCTCAACGGCCGCTCTAAGCATTATGCCCGTCGTGACACGCATCGTACATGCAAGCCCTATGTTTGACAACCGTGAGGAGCGTTCCGCCGATATCCTTATCTGCGTTTTTGCGGGTCAGGTTACCGAGCCTCGCCCGGTTGACTTGTGCTGTACAGTCAACTCATTTTACCTGAAGGCTAATTATTATTACCAGTGGATAATTTTTCCATCTGATATTTTATTTATGTATTATCCCTTACGAGGTTGATGATTATATGTTGTCAATGATCATTTTCAGCGTTTTAGTAAATTTCAAATTTTCGTTAATTAACCGGTCATTTGACCTAAATGTATTTGAAATATTTTGGAAAATTTTGGAAGATGTAACACAGTATTCACTGCAGTTTATCATTACAGTGCTGCAGTAGTCGTAATGTAGTCCTATTATTGTTCTGTACATTGTAACTCTGCTATACGGCGATAACGATTTATTTATTCGTTTCAGGAAACTTGTTTTCTTCGCTACTTTTTTCCCGATATACCAGGCGTGGTTTTCAAAGAGCAAGTTATCATCTATGATTACACCGAGATATTTCGTTTCCATAACTTCGCTTATTACAGATTCTCCGATTGTTATTTTACAGCGGCCTGTTACATTCAGTTTCCTTGCATCATGAATCGGCATAAAAACTGTTTTTTTACTGTTTATTTTTAACGAGTTACGTTTCATCCACGTCGCTATTCTCTCGAGGTTTCGATTTAGTTTTTTTTCTATTTCTATGATGTCACTATATACATATATAATCATGTCGTCCGCGAATAATTTGCACTTGCATCCTTGCCATTCTAGTTGTTCTATTACGTCATTTATATATAAAATAAATAAGATCAAACCCAGGACAGAACCTTGAGGTACCCCGTATTTGACTGCCATCTTCTCTGATATTAATTGCTCGTATTTCACTTGTTGAGTTCTGTTTTCCAGGTACGATATAAACCATTCCAATACTTTGCCTTTAATACCATACATACATATGTAGCTATTAACCATTATTTTTCTATCAATTGTTTCAAAGGCACGACTGAAATCTATGAATACTACACCAATGATCTCACTTTTATCTAATTTTTCTCTCCATTCTATTAGCGCATCCTGTAAGGCTGTTTCATAAGAGTGGCATTTTCTAAATCCCGATTGCTCATTAATGAGGACGTTATTTACCTCTATATATTCTAATAGTTGGTTCTTTAAAGCTAGTTCGCTGACTTTCTCGTAGATTGGTAGTGTATTTATGGGTCTATATTCGTTCGCTGTATTGCTACCACAAATCTTAGGTATAGGCGTGATGACGGAATTTTTCCAATCTTCAGGTACTACTCCTGCTTGCATTATTTTATTTATTAAGTCTAATAGTACTATTGTTTGAGAATTGCCGGGTGAGGTATAGCGGAACGGGGTAAATAAATTCACACACAAGATTTTTAACAGTGAAAATATATCTTTTATTTGAGTAACAGAACGATGGTAAAAAGCGCGCAAAAAACACTGTACAGCTGAGTACACCGGTTGAGCGATACCAAAAATGAGCGGTACCGATTAACAATAATTATAATGAGCAGTCCAGAGTGAGCACTCCGTTGAGCCAAGACAATTATATGAGGATCGCTCGAACTCCCGAGTGAGAAATCTACCCGCGACGCTGTATCGTCGCGATGTAGCCGTTGAGAAGGTGAGCCTTTCCGGTGAGAATACGCGTGTCGCGTAACCGAGAAAAACACTCCTGTTATGCTCCGAGTGAGCTCGACCGATATCCCGAAATCGAAGATACATCGCCGGTGATGAGATGTACCGAAATTGAGCAGAACCGTTGAGCTATGCCAGTGAGAAAACCGGTTGTAAACGGCGATCTACCCGAGCGCGTGGCGACCCGTGTCAGCCATTTGCCGTAGATGAGCGCGATACCTGTTGCACACGGCGCGTAAGCCGTGCCGCCTGGGTTGAGAGCCGGTGCGCGTGCGTCGGCCTCGCTGGCCTCAGCCGGGAGGTGCTGCCGAGCAGCGGCCCCTCGAGCTAGCGCACATTACCGCGCTGATTCTCGAACATTCCGCCCGCCATCAGCGACGGCATCAATGATGAGATGTTCATGACGATCCGGTTGAGGTGTTGATTCCGTCTCGAGATGAAGCGCTACTGATGATGATGAGCGTGAGCGTTCCTGATTAGTCCGCACCTGTAGTCGATCCGAGGGTGGACGTGCCACCCGGCACAGAGGTAGTTGGCCCATCGCATGATAGGCACGGATCCCCCCATTCCGGGCACACATCACACCCCGGAAGTTGTGAGACGTCGCAGGTGAACTCTCTGAAAACCCCAAGACCTGGTGGATGTAGACCAGGGTGAGCCAGGTTGAGTTGAGCGCCTCTGAGTAGCGCCAATGAGCGTGGTCGGTGAGCATGGCCGATGAGCATGAAGTTTCCTCCGACGATGAGCGCAGGCCTGTAACAAATTCCGATAAGACGGAACAATGTACGGAGAACTGAAAGCTCGAAAACGAATTGAGTGAGAGTCGACGCGGAGAGCGACGACGAACAAAGAAACTTCCGGGCGAGCCTCGTGTACATCGAGGTCGCCGGATACCAATGGTTGAGTTGACCGGTGAGTCCTTCTGTGAGTTCGAACCCCAGGGGTTGGTGAGACGTTGAGCAGTGCTACCTGGCCTTGGTGCACCCGAACGCCGCCTGAGCGGGCGTGAGTGTGGTTATGTAGACGACCACAGGCATCAAAAGCTGAGACGCATCAGAGAAGCGGTGAGGATCTGCCCGACTACCGTGAGGATCTGCCGTTGAGTTGCTCCGTATGTTGCCGCTGAGGCATTGGAAGTCTGGCCAGACTTGAAAGTTTATCCCTGTTTGTGAGCCGTGTCCGAGCCTCAACTAAGCTTGTGCAACCAACCCTGCAGAAGCATTGTGCACAAGTCGTGACCGTTGAAACGAAACCGTGAGTGTCGAAAATCTGCGCCAGTGCAGATGGGACGACCTGTTGAGTGAGCGTACCCTCGAGTAGTGAGAGGCCCGATAAGAAAACACATTTGTTTTCGTGTAAACTAAACTTGGCTAGCGGGACCCCGCCGCGTCGCACAAGCCCTTTAGCCGTTGAGCGAGACCGTGATGAGCTGATTCGACGCAATCGCACGATTGCGATTTCAAAAGCTGAGCTGGAGCTCAGCTTCCGTCGTCTGAGTTTTCGACGGATGAGACATCGCCTGATGAGTTGTTCCCTGAGGTGACATCGCCTGATGAGTTGTTACCTGATGATCTGTTGCCTGGTGAGCCGTCATCGGGTTGCAATGCCTCCGTCCCCGCAGGATAATCGTGTTCGATGTTCTCCTGAGCGCGAGCACGCGCCATCAAAAAATTGTTGAGCTGTTTAAGTAACGGATACTCCTGAGATGAACCGATCGACAGCTCCCCGGCCTCCCGAGTTGAGTCGTCCAAAAGTCGTGAGGTGTGGTGAACCAGCATGCACTCCCACATGCTCTGGCCCACCCCGAGTGAACGCAGCCCCGCGCGAGTACTTGTCATGGTGTTGTAGAGTGTGTACAGACCGGTGGCGCTGCTCCTGTCGAGCGGTTCCAGCGTGAACAGCGCATTCAGCCGTGACTGGATTTGCAGCCGCTTGTTGTCGTACCTATTTGTGAGCAGCTTCCATGAAGCAGCGAGAGACGATTCCACAAGCGGCAGGCTGCTGACGAGATGTGCCGGAGCGTCCTTGAGACTCGCTCGCAAATAATGGAGACGTTCCACGTCCGTGAGCGTACGACGATCCATTATGAGACTGGTGAAAAGCCCCGAAAATGCCGGCCACTCTGCATAATCTCCGCTAAAAGTTGGCAGAGGAATGTCCGGTAGGTGAGAGCGCGATGACGCGCGTTCCGGTAAGCGATCGGTAGTGCGTGCTGCTGGAGTGAGCGCCGCCTTCAGGCCCGCTGCCTTTGTTAGGAACGACGCGTGAGTCCTGCACGCCTTGAGATTGACAAAAACTGACCCACGAGTATGGGAGTCGTCAAGGGGTGACAAGGTAGTCTCGGCTGAAGGCCTTTGAGGGGGCGAAACAAAATGGAACGGTTAATTTATGCTTGGTAACATTTCCGGTAAGAGTACGGACGTGGAAAGGTATCGAGAGTCGATTAGAAGTTCAATACAGGATTATTGCGGGAAGCGCGTTGTAAGGTGCGATCGAGCTGTTTTACCGACCGCGAGTAAAAAGGGTTTCTGCCGATATATCCGCCTTTGCGGCAGGACGGCTGCTATACCGCGGCGTTCAAAAACCGCGTTACAGCGGTTCCCGCTTTGCAGCGGTTTAAGGCTGCTTTTGCAGCAGTGGTAATTCTCTGCTTCTCAGCAGGATCATTTTTCCGCTTTGCAGCAGGATGATTTTTCGCTTTGCGGCTGGAAGAGTTCGTTTCGTAGAAACGGTTTTGGTTTTTGGGGTGGTAGTCGTCTGGGTAGACGGCTTAAAAAGGTGCTTTCCCGAGTCGGAGACTTGGTAGGCGAAAGTTTTGTGTTTTATTCGAGAAATACTCGACTATTTATTGCCGATCAAGCGCATATTCGCTTGCGAGAAACGTTTTGACCAAAATCTCCCTCTAGCGGAGAGTTTTACACCTAGTTTGGTCGACGCGAGTGTTCGCCGCGCTCGGCTATCTCCGGTAAAGTCCGGTTCTCGCGTGGCTCGCCGCATCGAGCATGTGTTTCGCGGAGTTCGCGTGTTTAACCTCGTCGGTCGGCTCGCGAGTGTGTTGTTTTTACGAGTTTTACAGTTTTTTTAAAAAGTGTTTATAAAAAGTGTAGTGAGCAAAAGTTCATGTACGGTATCGTTAGTTTTTCGGAAACGAAGTGTGTGTGTGTGTCAGTGAGTGTTTACATGTTTTTTTCCAGGTTCGTGTATCGCGTCGTCGCCGGCGGGCAACAGGTGTTTCGTTGACAGCACTCGCACTTACAGGTAAGAATATATATTTTTTAGGACTTAAAGAGTGTGTCAGCGGCCCTTCTAGTGAGGATTTATGTTATCTTATTTATTAATAATTATTATTTGTGTTTTTCCTCTGTTACAGGTTTCGTCGAGGGAGTCTTTGCCGGAGGAGTCCCCGTCGCATGACATGGGCGGAAGGCCCATGTCCAACGCTGGATTCACAGGTAAGTTTTTACACCTATTCTTATTTTCTATTCAGAGTTTACTCTAGTTTTAAAACTTAGTCTCTACTTATCTCTGTATTCGTTTTCAGGTTCGACGAGGTAGCGGATAAGCCGCTACCCGGCTCGGTGCCGTCGGGGTTTCCGCTGTCGAGTCCTCGTCGCACCTTCGTTTCAACGGGTAAGTATCGTCTGAGGGTTAGTGTATAAGTTAGTTAGTGTTTATATTATTATAATATGTTTCTACTTTTTGTTTCAGATTCGCCGGGGGTTTCATCGTCGTCGAGGGAGCTCGTCCGGACGCCTCGGCGAGGTTCGACGGGGGCTCGACGAGGACTCGACGGCTTCGACGAGGTCTCGACGGGATTCGACGTCCGTCGACGATATTGTACCAGGTAAGTTTTTTAGTTCGTAATGATTATATATATATATATATCTTAATTAATGTGTACTTTTTGTATTTTTTCAGATTTCGCCAGGCAGCGTGTAGGACGCTGCCTGGCGAGGCGCAGCTGCGGGTAAGACGCTACCTCGCCTGGTGGCCTGGGGATCCTCGTCGCCTTGTCTGGAGTTATCGGTAAGTCTATCTCTATTGTATCATGCATTTTTAGCAATTGTTTAATTTCCTTTTTTTCTGTTTCAGGTGGGGGTGCCCCGGGCGAGGAGACGAGGGAGCCAGACCGTCGTTGGATTCGCACGACGAAGGGTTAATCCCTTCGTCATCAGGTAAGTATGTAGAGTAAGGTAATCTGTGTATGTTTAAATATTAATAATGTGTTTCTTTTTGTTTCAGGTATTTTTCAAGTTTCGGCGAGGGAGACGCCGGCGGCGTACATCAAGATGAACGTTGTCGCGCATGTACTCATGCTCGACGACCATCGCTGCGTAACCGTCGGTGAGAGCTTCGTGTTCCGATAGGAACTTCTCGTGCAGCTCGGCCATGGTGGCGAGCCGGCAGTCCAGATCAGCAAGACTGCATCCGGCAGCGTCAGCGGGGAGAGCCGCCAACATCTCCTGATGTAGAGTGAGACGACCCATCTGCGTCGCCATCCTCACCAAAAACTCCGGCGACGGAGTCGGCATGGCGGTGTCGTGTGAGAGTAGGCCGGAACCCGATGAGCGACGAGAAACGTGCGAAATAGTCGATGAGCGACGAGAAACGCGCGAAATAGTCGATGAGCGACGAGAAACTGTGCCGTCACTTCGAGACTGTCCGTTGAGATGACCGAAAACCCGTACGAGTGCGAGAGCGATAAACCAAGAAAATCTCAACGCACGAACGGAAATAATGAGAAACGCAAAGAAAATCACTAACGCGATAAATACACGCCGCGTGCTACCGAAGAACTGTTCAAACACGAAAGAGACGCGACACGCGAACTCCCGATGTAAAAGCGCGCGAAGGAAGCGATGGATCTGTGCAAAGCGCACGAAAATCGCGACAGGTGAGCGTTCAAGGCGCTATGCCGAAGAGAAGCGCGAGATGTGTCTCTGTATGTGCGAGAGAGACGCGACACGCGAGCTCTCACCGCACGAGAGACCGTCGAGCTGTCCGAAATGCTCGAGAGCGAGCGAGAGAGCGAATGCGAAGTATAGCCGCGCACCGTACCGCTGAGAGCCCGACTGTGAGTAGCGGGGAGAGAGATGCGACGCGCGATCTCTCACCGCATGAGAGTCAGGTGAGCTGTCCAAAATGGCCGACGGGAGCGATGCACTAACACGTGCGCGCTCGGCGCGCGAGAGTCAGTCGTCGAGATGTCCGAGCGCGGCAACGAACGCGTACCGCCCGCCTAGGCAGACTGTCGACGGTGGGGAGAGACGCGACACGCGAACTCTCACCGCACGAGAGACTGCTGAGATGCCCAAAATGGCTTAACGCGCGAACGATGCCGAACGCGCGCTCTCCTAGCACGAGAGTCGACTGTGAGCTGTCCGAGACACTGGGCGAGAGAGAGACGCAACGCGCGAGCTCTCTCTGCACGAGAACACCGATGAGCTGTCCGCGCTGAGTACAGCTGTACTCGCACTTGCGCGCACTGTCACTCCCCACCGTTCCGCTATCCGGCTCGAAGGACCACTGTTTGAGAATTGCCGGGTGAGGTTGTTGTACCCCGGGTATCTCGATACGTCGATTATTGCGGTAACGTCATTGCCCAATAATCGAAGTAAGCAGCGGCATGCGACGAACACGCCGTTGCGAAATAGAATTAAATTCGAGTCAGCATTTAGGCAATAGCGACTCGAATTCGAGCATCGGCTCCGTAATTGCTGAGTCAGGTATTTCACAATCGTAGCATCTCCAAATGCTGATTGACAGAGATGGAGAAGCTAGTATTGCATCTCGGGTCAACGTACCGCCGAAATAGCATTTAATCGATAATTAATTAGTCGAGTCAGATATTGAGAAATATCGAAGCAGGAATCCAGATGTCGGAATAATTGTTTAAACCATTATGAGGAAATATCTGACACTGCCAAAATTATGCTGACATGCCTGCTCGTACCCCTATATAAGGAACCACGAGCAGGCACTCACCAGTCTCTTCGGAACTCCTGATTCTTACGGTTGACTACGGATACACCCGTTACGAGCTGGGCTCGTAACTCGATAAGTAGGTAGTGAAAATATTAAACTTTCATTGGAAAAGATTAACGTCCGATTGTCGTTAAGCGAGAAGGTGTATCAAGCGTACAAAGTGTACTGGCGGTTGGTAATTCAAAAGGACAGAAGTAAGCATAAGTCGAGCATTAATGGTTGCAACATAATTATGTGTTAATAATAACGGCGCATTAATGAACAAATTGATAAAGCGATAATGGATAAATCCATAGAGCGCCAATCCAGGCTTGACTGCTCGTTTGTCCGACCTTAAATCGGCGTCAAGTAGAACGTTGATTGCACACTGTTCGGACAAAAAGGGGAACCTTAATCGAAGGTTCTTGGTAAACATTGTTATATAATGAATATAACAATGTTACCTTTGTAAATCTCTGATAATATAAATATATGGTTAAACATACTAAATACATTCTTAAATAAACATTGTTAAGGCAGTAGTCTGCTTTACAGGCTTCAAAAAATCGATTTTTCGTTTTTGTCTTAAATCTATTCCAAAACTATCCAAGAATATGTGTTCAAAATTTTAGAGGCCAATTTGACATATTTTCGAAGCGAGATCAGTTTTAGTGGCCGAGCGTCGAGCAGGTGCGAACGCTCGGGCAGACCCGAGCGCGCGCGCTCCACCCCTTCGTGTATTCTATTGTTTGACTATACTCGTATATACCTGAAAGCATTGAACGGTCCTTTGAAATATTATTTGGAGGTTCTAGAAGGTCTGTGTTGAGTAGTTGTTGGGATAACGGTATACAATATAACGGTAAACTATAGCTCTCGGAATCGGCTTCTACACTGCTATTTGTAGCGTCAGCTTTCAGTTTCATTTTTGATTTTGCCGAGCGCACATCGAAATGTCAAGCTACCCGAAAGGTGATCGATGTAAAAGACAGCGTGCTGCGGAACCGCGAAAGCGAAAATTTCACGGCAATCGTTTTACCAGTGTATCATCGGACGACGGAGACTTACACACGAGTCGCAGTGAGCAAAAGTTGAAGGCAGCAAGCAGCGATGATATCATTATTCATTCATCGCACTGCTACCGCATTATTGAATTCATATCGGTGTTTCTCGCTCTTTCGGAAATCGCAATTTGCAGATCATGCAAACAAAAATTAACGTTTGCAGAAAGCGGTCATCGAGGCCTAGGATTTAAAATTGTTGTTCAGTGTAGGTGTGGTCGACGCGAAATCCAGTCAGGACCATTTATAAATACCGGCTACGAAATCAACAAACGGATTGTTTTTGTTATGAGGCTTCTTGGTATCGGACGAGAAGGGATAAACGTATTCTGCGGCCTTAAGGATATTTCTGCAGGTTTTACAAAATCTACTTATCAACAAATCGTTGAGCATTTGTACGCAGCGTCGAAGACACAGTTCGAGAGTACCTGCGAAAAAGCCGTCACGGAAGAGAAAGAAAAAAACGTTGAACATGGAAGACCTGCGAATCATTTGAAGGTTTCGGGCGATGGATCGTGGAAAAAGCGCGGTTATACTTCTTTGTACGGTGTAACAACGCTCATCGGATACTACAGTGGCAAAGTAATCGATCTGATTGTAAAAAGTGGTTATTGTCATTCGTGTACCATACATAAAAATAGTTTGGATGAAGATGCATTTGAGGAGTGGTATGAGGATCATAAAGACTCATGCTCCTCAAATCATACAGGTTCGTCTGGGAAAATGGAGGTAGATTCCATAACAGAGATGTTTTCGAGATCCGTCGAGAAATTCGGAGTTATGTACAGTAATTATATCGGCGATGGCGACTCCAAAACTTTTACTGGAATCTTAAATAGCAATCCTTACGGGGACGAGTGCACAGTGACGAAAAATGAGTGTGTTGGACACGTGCAAAAGCGTATGGGTACTCGTTTACGGAATAAAAGAAAAACCGAGAAACTTGGAGGAAAGAACGGGCTAACGGAGAGTCTCATCAAGAAATTGACGATTTACTACGGTCTGGCAATTCGTCGAAACGTGAACTCAGTTGAAGGTACGAAGAGAGCTATTATAGCAACATTAGACCATTATTGTTCCACCGATAAAAATCCTCGGCATAAAAATTGTCCAGAAGGTCCGGAGAGTTGGTGCGAATGGCGCAAGGCTAAAGCGGCGAATAATCTGGCATCTTTCAAACACCCGGCAAGATTAATTAATGATAATGTAGAGAAGCACATTCGTCCAATTTACGATGATCTTTCAAATGACGATTTATTGACGCGGTGCTTAGGCGGACACACTCAAAATTCGAACGAATCGTTCAATTCGATTGTGTGGCGCCTAAATCCGAAACACGTAAATTGCGGCTATAAAATCGCCGAAATAGCAGCAAATATGGCTACAGGCATTTTCAACGAAGGTTATTCAGCTGTGCTTTCTACCATGCAGCTCCTCGATATTGTCATCGGGCAGCAATGCAAAAATTTTGCTGACACCGTCGATGCTGAGCGCATAACGCGGGAGAACCGGCGCGCATCACTTTCCAGCAAGGAGGCTCGTACAGCTCGAAGATCGGAAAGCCTCCGCCAAAACGAGTTTTTTGAAGAAGAGGAAGGATTATTGTATGGCCCGGGGATAGCCGATTAACATCTAATTAGTGTAAGTATCCAAAAACTTACATTTTTTTGGACCGAAAACTTTACAGCCCGTTTTCTCGAGTTTTCATTTTCACAAGTTTTGGAAAACGGTGCCGGCGATAGTAAAAACAATATATGTCCGATCGAAAAAAACCAAAGTGATCTAGCTTCAGTATTGAATTATCTTCTATTTGAACTAAAAAAGTTGGACAAAAGTACTATTTAAATTACTTGTTTTGCAACTTAAAGTGAATTTTTTTTTTTTTCAAAAAAGTGAATTTTTTTTTTTCAAACTTCGAAAAAATTTGGAATTTCGTCATTTCTTCGGTATTTTTTTAGTTCATATAGAAAAGAAACTTATAAAAACTAAAAAAAAAAATTGGTTCCACTGTTTCAGATGCATCGCACGACCTCCATCACCGGCACCGATTTACGAGTGCACACTCCAGGCGCCCCAGAAAAATCGTTACAACTTTGGCAAATTTCAATAATTTGTAATAATAAAAATTGTTTTTTAAAGCTTGAATATAATATACTATCGTCTCAAAATTTCGTTTACCACAATCATTTCCTTCCCTTTCAAAAAAATTGTTGAAAAAACGCTTTGTTTTCGGCTCCTAAAGCAGACTACTGCCTTAATTAGATAAAATGAATTTAATATAATTGAGACGTAAGATCACTGAACATTATAGGATGCGAATATTAAGGGGTCTATCCTTAAGGGCGAGGGGGGGGGGATAAGAGGCAGGACGTCACACCTCCCCTTTCGGTAATTGGTGGAGGCTACGCGATGCCTCGACCATTGACAAGAATAAAGCGCGGAGCTCGACCTGCCGACTAAATGCATAGAGCATATCCCATTTGTATACGTATGTACCTTCAGTTATCTATATCTATACATAATTTTTTTTGTTTATTATTTCTTCTCGGGGCCATTGGCATAGAGGAGCGTCGATGCGCTGTAGATGCGAGTCGAGGGCGGTGAGATCCGTGAGTCGAAGTATCTAGGCGATTGCAGAACCCCTCATGGTTCCAATGGGACCTCGTGGTTGTTAGTGTTGCTCCTGGTCTATGGCCTTGATCCTGCAACTATCGAATAGTTGGCTGTATTATTCCGTTTTTGCTTTATTTATTAATATACATATACATTTTTAAAATTTTTTTGTTGGGAAAGAACATTTTCGCGGACTTTATTGCCAAATTTTAGTTGAATGTTGTGGGCTTTAATCTTCGGAGATGTATATAGGGTTCTGTTTGGGGGATTTTCTTTTTTTTCGACAAAAAAATTGATTTTTCGCTGACCGCTGTTTCATATTCTTCAAAGTGTTGAGAATATGTGTGCAAAATGTCAAATTAAAATTCTCAAAAATGGCAAAGTTATAAGCGATTTTATACCTGCGTGTCGACTCGCGGTGGCCGCGCGCTCGTTGTCGCACGGTAGGGGTCGGCGTATATATCATGGATCGAACAGACGTATATATCATGGATCGAAAACAGGGAAGTGATACTCATAGTCGTGCTGCCAGACCGAAAAAAAGGAAATTTGTTGGGAATATTCACACCCGAGAAACGGAAACGACGTTTGCAAGTACGTCGGCCCAGAAACTGTCGGCAGCGGAAGACAGAGAAATAATTACGGACCCAGGTCGTGGATATCGCATTATCGCGTTTCTATCGGTTTTCTCTGCAATCTCGCAACTCGTAATATGTCAGGAATGCAAAGGACCGATCAAATTTGGCGAATCCCGTTCGCGCGGCTTGGGTTTTAAAACAGTTGTGCAATGCAAGTGTCGCGTGCAATATATTAATTCCTGTCCTCTCGTCGATGATAAATCGTGTGAGATAAACAGGAGAATGGTTTTTGTGATGAGACTATTGGGAGTAGGTAGAGAGGGTATAAATTTATTTTGTTTAATTTATTTTGTTATATTGCTTGATGGATATATCCCAAGGTTTCAGCACAACCTTGTACTATGCCTCCTTGGAGAACATTTACAGTGGAGCCAAAGCTGTATGAGAGCTGTGTGCGAAAAAGGCAGTGAAAGAAGAGAAAGCGAAGAATGCTGAGCACGGAAATCCAGAGACAGATATTTCTGTGTCGGGAGATGGAACATGGAAAAAGCGAGGATATAGTTCCTTGTTTGGAATCATGACACTCATCGGCAAATATTCAAGCAAAGTGGTTGACCTTGTCGTGAAATCGTCTTACTGTCACGCTTGTAAATGGTGGCAATCAAAATCCGGTACCGAAGAATACGACGATTGGTTCGAAGAACACAGCAGTGAATGTACGGCAAATCACGATGGGTCAGCTGGAAAGATGGAAGTTGACGCGATCAAAGGCATGTTCCGACGATCTTGGGAAATGCATGAAGTACGGTACGCGAAATACATCGGCGATGGCGACACGAAAACATTCAAAGCCTTGTTGGAAGACAAACCTTACGGCGATGATTTGATCGTGAAGAAAAAGGAATGCGTCGGGCACGTTGAGAAGCACGAAAGCTTCAACGCAACCGTCTGGCGATTCGCACCTAAGCACCTTCACTGTGGCGCGAAAACGATCGACATCGCAGCTTATTTGGCCGCAGGGATTTTCAACGAAGGCTTCACAGCAGTCCTAAAAACAATGACCACGATTGGAATCGTCGTTGGCCAGCAAGCATCAATATTCGTCGATGCGCGAGATAAGCAGCGGTTAGAGAGGTCAACGAGATGCAGCCTCGAAGCAACGAAAGAGGCTCGAACAAGACGCAGAAGCGAAACTGCTTCACTGAATAAGTTGTTCGAAGCCGAGGAAGGCATCCTGTATGGCCCTGGCATAGCAGATTAGATTAAAAATACTGTAAGTACTCGATATGTCCCATAAACTGTACTCACAACTTTAAACGCGTTTTTCTCGAAACAGCTTTTTCACAACTGATGTGCACGATTTCTCAAAAACTATTCAACCGATTGCCTTCAAATTTGGACAGAATGCTCAGCTGAAATCCTTTTATCGTTTGATGAAGCAAAAAAGCAATACGTTTAATAGTTTTTTTATTTATAACAAAAAATCGATCAATTTTTTTCAAAAAATCGATACTTCAAGTTCAAAACGTTACCAAATCGTCAATTTTTTTCCCCTTCATCAAACAATAGCTATATGTGTTTAAAGTAAAATGCTTCTGCGTTTTTGTTGCAGGATGAACGTGACGGCTGTAATCGTGCACACCATCAAAAAAGGACCATCGCGCGTCGAGCGGGGTGGGAGGCGGATTTTTTGATGGAATTGTTTAAAATTTTTTTTGTATGTAGTAAACAAATCAATAAAACTATATGCCAAGTTTCACAAGTTTTCCGTTGTACACTTTCTTCACAAAAAAATTCCTAAAGAGCGGTAAATTTTGCGAAGAAAAAGACAATCTCCCCTTGAGAGACGGATGCGGAGGAATGACACGGCTTCCCACTACCTACCAGATACATTCTTTTCATAGTAAAACTGTATTCAAATAATCGATTCAAGCTTCAAGTAAGGGTCGAAATAATTATACATATATTGAAACGTCTCGAAATTTTATGAGTCGCGAGTCTTCCGAATTTTATTTTTATACTCAAACCTGTCGGCTGGTAGCCTACTTCGAAAATTTCGAGAGTCGACTGTCTGTCCGCTCGTCTGTCATATAGAGTGGATCTGGGTACATGTGCTGGACTCGAAGTAGCGTGGAGAACCGGAAAAGAGGAACCTTCGTCGGTTTTCAGGATGGCCTCAGTCGGATATCGTGTGTTCACTCACGCCTTTCGCGCGACTCGAGTGTACTAACTCCTCATCATCGGCCAAGAACAGGGGTTTTCAATAGAAATCCTACGGCGAATAGCGCGTCAATTAAAATAAAGCCTAAACGAGCCGGTTGCTCGATCGGAGAACGACGAAGGCTTTCCTTGTCGTTCGAGTAACGGCTCTACGCCCTAATTCTTCTAATTAATCTGTTATTTACCGTCAAGCGGTCAGAAGGACCGAACAAAAAAAAATTTTGACTCGAAGGAATTAAAGATTCACGCGGGAATCGCAGAGAACCCGCGTCGAGCTCTACACTCAATTTGTTTTTTTTTTCAATATATAAGTAAAGTGATTCTGCTCTATTGCAGAGAACTCCCTAGACTTAGTCCCTGCCTTCTGCTTGGAATACGAGAGGAACTTTGATGAAAACGACCCTACCGTGTCCTCAGCAATGTGTGATAATGACGTGGATTACTACTCCACGCCTCGACACATTATTCTCATGACAGGACAGCTAATACGTGGTTACGCGAATTTAATCGTGTCAACCCTGAGCTGCTGTGGATTTTTATTCGCATGAAGATATTCAATCGCGGGTTAATATAAGAATTGCGCGTCAAGATGTTTAATCGCGGATTATTAAAAGAATTACGCGTCAAGATGTACGTGACAATTAACCGCGCTTCTCTCCCTGTATTCTTTTCTGTGAGCTAAGCAGACGACAAAGAGGAGACCTTTCGGGCGGTATAGCGCACTCTTCTCTCGCTTGATTTGGAATTCGCAGGATAAAATATCCACGCTAATTCGTCCGCGAAGACAGAGGAGGATTACGTTCATAAATTAACGTAATAGCGTGTTGCAAACCGATAGGCTCCTTTGCCGTAAAAGCGAACCAATTCTCCGATCACAATTGTCCGAGAATTGGTGCTCACGGATACAACGGCTAGCTGCAGCCTTCTATGCACTATCACAAGTCTGTCAGACTAACCGAGGTTCTTCTAAACTCTATCACTCACTAACTATCCCAGCATATCGGAATGCTGCGCGAAAAAGCAGAAGCTACGTGTAGCAAATACTCGAATTTTGGACTAAAGAATGCGTGCCCGGTGGCCTGCGCGGCGGGTTTTATAGCTTTCTACGCGTTATGTAACTGATAACATGGAGGTGGAAAAATCACCTGATGCCAGGTGATCCGTGCCTATGTTAAAGCATGGGTGACGTAGGCATCGAGGGGATAGGATCGTCTCGTCTCGTTGTTGCCAAGGTCATTGGGCCCTATTCCGTGGTTACGTAACTTTTCCCGGAGAGGGGGCGGCTTACGTAACGTCAGGACTCAAAAAAATCGTGGTGGAGGGGTTGTAGTGGCGTGACGTGACGTCACAGTCGCGCATGCTGCTCCCTGTATCGTTCAGCGCACCGGCCATCACTCCCGTGCCTAGTCGGGCTTCGGCAGAACGCAGGGGCCCCCGGAGATTTTTTGTTCGTTAACGTTTGTTAACGCTAATGGCCTGCGTTACCTACCATTGCACTGGAACCATTAAACAAGTGGTGGAGAGATTATTGTTGTTCTGTTTTTTTTTCTTTTTCCGGTTGTCTCGTTTTATTTTGTTGTTGGTTGTTTTTATTCGAGCGAAATTGCTTTGTTCGAATTTGAGTGTCCTTTTCGCAGTTACTCTTAGCCGCGTAGACAAGAAAAATTAATTAAGAAGTAAATAAACTAATCAATTCGGAAATTAAGAAATCAATTGTCCAATGGGACAATTCATCGACTGAGCAATAAGTCCATCAATTAATTAAATGATAAGTGGGTTTATCAGTCCGTTCATTGATTAATTAGTTAATTCGGGGTTGTCGATAAACATGGTCTCTGGCCTATTGATTGTTTGGCCGGTAGATCCACCGATTCGGCTGGTGATGTCCTGCCTTACCCCGGACGGGTCAACTCTCGCCGGTAACCACGCACGGGGAGCGATTTTTTCCCCCTGGGCGGGGCTTATAGCGCAGGGCCTTCCTTGGGGCGCGAGTGCTTAGCGCAAATCGTGCACAGTCGCGCCCGTTCGCTCCTATGGGGGTCAGGCCTCGGGTGCCCAGAATGGCGCCCTGACTGTCCCGTTACAATATATATGTTTTAACGGGACGGACCCCCACCCCGTCTACGATCGTCCCGAAAGCGCGCGGATTGACACACCGACCCGCGCACAGTGAGCGTCCAAAGTTCAGCGTAAGAAGGGCGTTCCAACGCGAGGAAGAAAGCTCCGCCTAGGTATAACCCGCGCACGTATCAATACGCGTGATAAGCGAAATCCGCCGTTGCCATCGAAACTCAAATTCGAATTAAGACAGATTAGCCGTTTCGACGACGTCACCTGTCATCGCGCCGGTGTCGCGAGAGCAAAGACTCCGCCTCGAAGTGAAGACTCCGCGAGAGCGAAGACTCCGCCGCCAAACCAAACGCCTATCACCGAACGCGATAAGCGCGTTAGATCGTTGCAAGCATAACTCGAATTCAAAATTAAGACGAATTAGCCGTTGCATCAACGTCACGCATCGTACGATCGATGACGAAAATAACGGGACTGTGCTCGACTATATAAGCACGAGCAACCGACCGCTCGGGACCTTATTACACATTCAGAATCCTATAGAGTCACATCTATCCCATCACCCACCTACCACTGATGTGAAAGCGAGCCCCAGACATCTCTGGCCTTCGTGGACACTCCGTGAGAAAGAGACCTGTCTCCCTGCGCGTTAAACATTCGAACTCTAAGTACATTGAGGTAGCCCAACTCAACGAACATAGATTGTCGAAATTTAATAAAAGCGTAGCTTGAGCTAGCCCAGCTCCGTTGCCTACAGCCCATAGACAGCGAAACATTCAGATTTCTTTAGAATAGCGGTAGCAAAGGAGTAACGTTCCGAGCAAAGTAGTGAGTGAGCACCGATTGCACTGAGTACATAGAAGAATTTCGAACAATTCACGCAGCCTTCACGCTTTTACTTCCTCGAGCACGTCTGCCGCCGGAGAAAGAGCGTCGAATTTAGTAAAATTTAGCATCCTTGAGCAAGGCCAGCTCCATTTGCCGTATATCGAGGAAAGCAAATGAATATTTCATAAAATAAGAATAACCGTAGAGCCAAACACAGCCAAAAATAGATAAATATCATTCGAAAATCAGATCCGTTTGGTCGAGGCGAATCGACAAAATAATTCGCGAGTCTCATCCGAGGAGACTCATAGTTAGAGCGCGACCCCGACGAGTCAGTTGCCGTCGAGGCGCCAATTCTAGTATAAATCATTGAAATATCCATAGTACAGACTACCATCCATTTGCAAAATAGATCAGGCCCGTTACCAGAAGAAAAACCCATAACCGACATTCCTCGCCTACTCCTCACCCGGAAGCTTATGATGATATTGTCTCTGTCTCCGGACGTTGCTGGCGAGGACCTCTGAAGCTTCCTCTTTTTCCTAAAATAAAAATAAATAAAACAATAAACTCAGACCAGACTAACGAGACGGTACGCGACACGACTGCCCAGTGCACGATCCCAGAAAATCAGACGGACACACAGACGACCGACTGAACTCCAAACGAGAAAGAGATATTCGATATCACTCGCGGAGAGATATCGAATAAAATTACAATATATATATTAATATTTCGCCGCCGCTGCCGTCGTGTCAAGAATCGGGAGGGGCGGGGGGGGGGGGGGTGTGAAATATTCTAAGTCCTTTCATGGTACCCTGGGGAGGGGGGTACCCTGATATTTTCTTTTTAGTCCTTTCGGTGAAATAACTTGGTGAAATACTTCGATGGGTGACCGGGTCACTCATCCAGGTATTGAACCTGTCTTTCTTTTGGGGTGGGGTCAGTATTTAGATGGGTGACCGTTTTCGGTACATGGATGGGTGACCCAATTGGAATATCTTTTTATAATAAATATACTTCAAATGTATTCAATTTTATTTAAATATATTCAATTGTGTTTAAATTGATTAAATTGTTATTTACTTTTTGTTTTATTATCCGAGGTTTATTTAAGGTGTTTTAAATTATTATTAAGAACATTTTTCTTTTTTTTTAATTGTTTGTTGTTGCCCACAGCAACGCCAACAATAACAGTCGCTGCCGCTGCCGCTGCCGTCGTCGTCGTCGCCGTAGTCGTCGCCGTAGTCGTCGCCGTAGTCGTCGCCGTAGTCGTCGCCGTAGTCGTCGCCGTAGTCGTCGCCGTAGTCGTCGCCGTAGTCGTCGCCGTAGTCGTCGTCGTAGTCGTCGTCGTCGTCGTCGTTCATTGTATGGCCATGGTCGTTGACGTTGCCACCGTGGTTGCCATTGATTGTATGGTTGCCATTGTCGGTATCCTTGCCATTGATTGTACGGTTGCCGCGGTCGCGGTCTCCATGGTTATTCGTATAATGACCGTTGTTGTCGTGACATCCATTGACGTTGCGGAAGTTGTTCTGGAGGTTGCTGCGGAGGTTGCTACGGAGGTTGACGCGGAGGTTGTTGCGCAGGTCGCTCCGGAGGTTGTCGTAGTAACAGAAGTTGGTGTTGTTGAAAATAATTTTGTCGTCGTTGGAGTTGTTGTATTTGTTGACGAAGGCGTTGCATACGCGGAAATAAGAAAATGAAAATTTAAGAAAATTCTTTGTCTTCCTCTTCGTCGTTTTTTTTGTCGTTTTTGTCGTTTCTTCGTGTCCGTTGTTTCTTCGTCTTCGTCATTTCTTCGTCTCCGTTCTTTCGTTTCTACGTCGGTTCTTCACCTTCGTCGGGTTTGGGTCTATGTTTGTGTCTTCCCCGTCTCTATGGTCATATTTCTGTCGGGTTTTTGAGTGTGTTTGTTTATTTATTTATGTTGTTTATTTTTTAGTTGGGTTCCTTCTTACATTTACATGGTTTTGATGATAGTGTGTGGTTGTTGTTGCAGTTGTTGTTGTTGGTGACGTAGTTCAGCTTCCAAGTTTATAACCTATAAAAATTAATTATTGTTATTTTTTGGTAATGTTATATTATTTTTTGGAGTTATGGCAGCTGCCGTGCGATTCGGTTCAGTGTAGCGATAGCTCTGATTATTTATCTAGTTTGGCCCAAGTTTTAGTGGTAGTATTTTACCCAAATTGTTGAGAGCTATTCAGTAACGAAAGCGGATCACAGCAAGATATAATAATAGCCGCCGGACGTCCGTGCTCGCACAAAAAAGCGGTAGGAAACAAAACTGGTCCGATCGGAGGTTAGAATATTCGACAGTTGTCGAAGGTCAAGGGGAATGCTGACCTCCTAAATGACCAGTAACGACACCTCTGGGAGTCCGTGTGCAACACCCCGGGAGGAGAGGGAAGGTAAGGCACCGGCGAGCTTTACGCACGGTCTACTTACCAACTCTGCAAGACCCAGAGGCCGCCCAACAAAAAGTGAACAGCTAGCGAGAACGCGGACAAACTCGTGCGGATCTCTAACGCAATACCTGACGGGAAATCTTGAACCCAAAAGGAAAAGAGAGGAAGACCAGCTAGATACGAGCCCGAACAGCACACCGACGAAGAAGTACTACGTAAATCGGAGCGAGTCGGGTAAAGCGGACCTGGCTGTCGCAGGCAGGGAACACAGTGGTAGTGTCGATAAGGAAGAGTCCGAACTAGCCGAAATGGACATGCTGCTCGAAGAAATTAAAAAATTGAGAGAGGATAA
This sequence comes from Amblyjoppa fuscipennis, assembly GCA_963575735.1. Classification (NCBI taxonomy): domain Eukaryota; kingdom Metazoa; phylum Arthropoda; class Insecta; order Hymenoptera; family Ichneumonidae; genus Amblyjoppa; species Amblyjoppa fuscipennis. Next base: position 6,722,943 of record OY754494.1, on the reverse strand, counting down.
TACCCGGCAATTCGGCAATTTGGGAGTGCAACTGACCGATGTCTCGAAGAAAAGTGATAATAACTTTGAATCATTGAAGAGCGAACTGCTGAAATGTAAAGAGGAATCGGCTCAAGCTTACCTTGAACTACAGCAACAAATCAAGACGCTCGAACAAAAATTTCTGGAAAGAGAAGCTGTCACAGAGGCAAAAATTAAATCTTTGGAGCAACAACTAGCCGAAGCTCAAAAAGTACAGTACAACCCTGTGACGATAGGCAATAAGGACCGCCTTCAAACCAAAATTGAGCATTTAGAAAAAGATATCAGGAAAAATAACATTGTGATCTACGGGTTGCCGGCGAGTCACGAATCCTTAAAAAATGATGTGGAAAAATTCATTACAACGAAGTTCGGGGTTCAGCAACGAAATATCCTCGAGACCGCGGCCATCGCAAACAGAGCGAGGAAAAATATTGTAAAGGTCAAGCTAGACACCTGGGACACGAAGCTAAGCATCCTGAAACAGAAGCAAAAACTTAAAGGAAGCGATATCTTTATCGACCACGACCTGACTATCAAGGAGCGTCAAGTTGCCAAGAAATTGCGCGAAATCTGTAAGACCCATAGAGAAGAAGGACGCACCGTGAGAATGGGCTACCAAAAGCTCATTATAGACAACATCCCATATTACTGGAGCGAGAAGGACGGCAATGTGAAGAAATCGGGCAAAGCGTCAAGAAGTGAAGCCGAAGCTACCGAATCAATGGAAATAGGTCCGTCGACTAGCGCGACGATTTGCACCAGAAGCCCAAAAAACTAATTGAACATCGAGGTATCAACATAACATTCTGGAATGTCCACGGATTTAGCAACTTGGAGGGAGCGGAGATCATGACGAACTCGGACATCGTATGCGTCTGTGAAACTTGGCTGGACAGAAAAGTCGAACCCCCTCCAAGATATCTGGAAGACTACAAGTGCTACTGGGCGAACGGGACACGTGAACGCAGTCTGGGCCGCACTAGCGGTGGATTAGCTATTTTCGTGAGAAAAACCATTCCGGTGGAGGAGATAGAGGTAAGCCCCTGGTGGCTTTTTGTAAGAGTCAAAATAAACGAAACGGTATTTTCGGTGGGTGTGGTCTATTTCCGTCCTAGCCTCGATTTCGAACATGCGCTAGAATTATTCCAATTAGCTCTGGAAGAAATTGAAGAAAAAGTTGGGGACGAATTGATCCTAGTCGGAGGGGATTTTAACGCGAGAGTGGGAGAATCGGATTTACTCCCAGACGAAATTGCCGAAAACACCTGCCTTTTTAATACTGTAAGCAACTGTGATAAAACTGTCAATGCCAGAGGCTTGCCTCTAATGGATTTTATGGGGTCCAACGGATTCATTTTGTTAAATGGTAGAACACAGAACGACCGGCCAGCAATGCCGTCCTTTCATTCCAAACTGGGACACAGTGTAATAGATCTTGTTTTTGTTAATGTTGCGAATAGTCACGAAGTAAAAGATCTCAGTATTATTTCAAAGGCCAGCCCTTCAGACCATTTTCCGGTTAAAGTCGAATTATGGGTAGATACCGCGATGCAGTTAGAGCCATGCAACGTAGAAGGGTTTCGACCCGCCAAAACGTGTTTGAAATGGAGGCAAGATCTGGCTGATCAGTATCAATCTGCAATGATGCAATCGAATTCAACGGTAGATATAGCAGGAGTATCGTCGGCGGAATTGCTTTATATAAATATGTTGGAGGAGATAACGGAATCAGCGGAACTATTAGGCTTAGTCAAAACCGTCAAGGTCAAAAGTAGAAGTGCACACTTTAAGCCGTGGGGTAAGCCGTGGTTTGACAAGGACTGCCGTGTAGCTAAATGTAATTTGCAAGAGGCAATCGACGATTGTATACGCGAACGCCTGAACGCTGAGAAGAGAGTTATCTTTGTAGAGAAAAGAAAAACATACAATAATATTGTCGCTTACAAAAAAAAGCTCTACTGTACAAAAATAAGAGAAAGCTTCGCTGATGTGAGCCGTCCGACGGACTTCTGGAAAGCGGTGAAGAAATTTAGGACTAATTTCAATAGTGCAAGTCTACCTATCGAAACGTGGAATGAGTTCTATAGGAACGTCTATCCTCCGAGGCAGTTGGATGGTCGTAAGTATGAAGGTGCCTATGTTGCGTCACTGGACGCTCCAATTACACACGAGGAGCTGTTTAAAGTCGTTAATAAAAGCAGGAACGGAAAGGCCCCGGGGCCGGACCAAATATCGAACGAATTTTACAAGTTTCTCCCTGCTAACTGGTTTGCCTACCTTTTGAGATTATTCAATGCTGTACTCGACCAGGAGCGGGTTCCCCGCTCATGGGCGACTGCAGCGCTGACTATGATCTTCAAAAAGGGGGACAAAGAAGACCCGTCCAACTACCGAGGAATCGCACTAGTCAACAACATTAATAAGCTATTTACAAGCGTGCTAAAAGAGAGACTCGAAAAATTCGCCGAAAATAGAGGTATTTTACCGGAAGCACAGATGGGTTTTAGAAAGGGGCGCGGCTGCACCGAGTGCATTTTTTCGCTGCTCGCTGCCATTCAGCTCCAGCTGAGATTGGGGCAGCGGGAGGTGTACACTATCTTCGTAGACTTTAAGCGAGCGTTTGATTCTATACCGCACGAAAGACTCTGGGCTAAGCTTTTTTCCTGCGGGATCAGTGCCAAATTGCTTACAATAATTAAGAACCTGTACGAACAAGCGACTGTACAGGTAAAGGATCGCAGTGCTCTCTCTAATGAATTCCAAGTTACGGAAGGTGTCCTTCAAGGGGAGTCTCTCAGCCCTCTCCTCTTCCTGCTTTACATAAGTGATTTCGAAACTTTTTTTAGAGACAAAGGGCTAGTGGGTTTAAACATAGACGGCATTACGAATATCCTTATGCTTCTGTACGCCGATGATACGGTGATCTTAGCTCACTCTCACATAGACTTGGAAAGAAAGTTGAAAGCGCTGGAAGAGTACTGCGATACAAATGGCCTCTCCGTAAACACCAGCAAAACCAATATCTTAGTTTTTAAACAGAGCGGGAAACCGAAGAATATCGAGCGGAAATTTACGAGATACAAAGATGCGAATATTGAGGTTGTACGGTCGTATAACTACTTGGGCATCCCCCTCACGAGCTCCTCCCTCGGTTTTGCGGCTATGCAAGCTGCAGTGAATAAAGCAAAAATAGCTACCGGGTCAGTACTTTCCATACTAGCCAGGGCAAAGTGTGACTCGTGGGGCGCGTTCAGACAGTTGTACGATAGTATGGTCTCGTCTACCCTGTTATACGCAGTTCCGGTCTGGGGCCTGAGATACTTAGACCAAATTGAAAGAGCTCAAATGAACTTTTATAAGAAATTACTCCATCTACCTTCAAATACCCCAAGTTGGAGCATTAGACTCGAACTCGGCATTGTCAGACTTGCCCACAGGGCTATGCAGCAAACCTGGAACTGGTTCACGAGGATACTGGAACTACCAGAACACAGTTTACCCAGAGTGTGCATGGTTAGGCTTATGGCACTCGCCGACAACTTAATTGGCCCTAGCGAACTCAATTGGGCTGCTCAACTCAAGGCTTTCCTATTGAGAATGAACTGTGAAGATTTGTGGACCTCACGCGACCCTCGAGTCTGGTCAAGTAGAAGGAACGAAGTTTTTAGACGGTACGAGTTAACTTTGAGGGAGGAAGACCTAGACAGGTTGAGACTGTCAACAGCATGTCAACTGAATGTCCCAAGGGCGCTCGGTTCCGCGCCGGAGAAATATCTAACGCTCAGGCTCCCTCTCCCCTTGAAAAGAGTTCTAGCCCAATTGAGACTGTCTAATCAGTATTACTGCCGAATCTCGGTTGCGAAATGCGTAGGAAAGCTGAATCCACACCAAATCTGTCAAAACTGCAATCTGATGGAAGAAGAAACGGTAGTACACTTCCTCTGTAACTGTCCACTCTACAACCCGCATAGGGAATTCTACCTCCCTCAGTTAATGCGCGCCGAGAACGCCAAAGAGGCGGTAGAAGCTTTGCTAGCCTCAGAAAATGTACTTACCCTCAAAACTCTGTGCAACTATGTAAAAAGAAGCCTCATGTTGAGAGCTTTCTCCGTTAATGAATAAGAAGCGTTAAAGATGTAGACTAGTTATTTTATACTATATAAAGACCTGTGTAATCCTCTGTGATATGAAAAGCTGTTAACTCCCCGGATATAATTGCTATAAGAGACCTCGCTGTACTCTATTTAAGCAATAAAAGCATACATATATTATTTTATATTTGTGTGTATTTATTTATTTATTTATTTAGTTGTTTCTTTTTATTTTTTATATGTATGTATATATGGGGTGGGGTTCAACTCTGTACCGAGTGGACACGAAGATAGGTCGACGTAAAAATATCGATCTATCTTCGCGTCCATTTGGTGGGTGCAGAGTTGTGCCCCCCCTCTATATATAAACACATTATACGTGTTTATATATAGAGGGATAAACGTTTAACGCGATAAACGCGATAAACGTTTAAACGTTCATCGCGTTGTTGTTCTCTCTCCATTCTAAAAATATTATATGAATTGTATTTGGGTGGTGTCAACGTCACGATAGATACTGCCAGTTTGAGTGAAACTTCAAAGTTATAAGTATATACAGTGATTGTAAACGAGTATTTTATTTATGGAGTATTTTATTTTTATTTTTTAATTAATTAATTTTAGGGTGATCAACAAATGAAACAAGGTTTAATAGTGGTACCATAAAATATTTCAATGATGATTTTTTTGGATCTCCGTCTGCGTCGGGCCCATTGTCAAGATATTTGTTGATATTATTTATTTATTTATTTAGTTCGGCCCTTCGTCCATTCGTCCATTCGTCGCTTCGTCCCTTCGTCCCTTCGTCCCTTTATCTTTTCGTTGTCTCTGTCGCTGCATGTTATTAAATTTTTATTTGTCTTTATTAATTGTGACGTGGCACGTCACAGCTTTCCCGCCTAGGCTGGCTCGAGGTCCCGCCACTCACCTAGGGAATAAGTTAGGATTAGAAGCGATAATTTAAGCAACGATTGTCAGTATTTTTAATTCCCTTCCCCGACCTACCCTCGGTCCCGGCTACCCCGCCAGCCCTCCGGCTCACTCACCGAAGCCCATCGCCAGCCACCGAAGACCCATCGCAGACTCACCGAAGACTCATCGCAGACCATCGAAGACCATCGCAGACCATCGCAGCCCATCGAAGACTTCCCACTAGCCAGATGGACCCAGCTGAAGACCGCCAAACCCCGAACGACCCTGAAGAATATGAAACTGTCTAACAAATTACAACCTGGGATAGCCCCGTGGCACTAACCTCCAAAACTGCCAGACACCCCGGGCGCACCGCAAAAACACCGTCGTCCCGTCTCGAGGAAGCCACTCCGAGGAGATTCCACCCTCCTGACACACCATGGACAGCCCGTAACTCGACGACACACTCTCGGCTCGGAATACCGAGTGTAAACCGACGAGTTGTGTCGTGCGGGCCAAAAACCAGCATACAACACAGAACTGTCAGTCTTGGTATTTCTCTAGCCCGCCGCAAGGAACCAGCACCTCTCGACGTCGAGAATTGTTCGGCAATCGATAAGCCAATCGATGCCGAGGATGCGCGCGGCGAGTGCCGCGACTGGGCTTCCGTCGCTACGGATACTCGCAACGGCGCGCGACCAATCCCAACGCCCACCGCCAGCTAGTCCCGAAATGGACCAATCAGATTCGCGACACCTGTCGCTCCAGTATAAGACCGACCCTAAGGACGAAGAAGAAGCCGGAAACGGCGAGGCCATCGTTACTTCGAGCCACGGCTGCGAGCGAGTAAGAGCGTGTGACAGATTTAAGCGAGTACGGAGATTTTGGTAAAGATTATAAGATGACCCAGCGACATCCCCGGACTAAGACTCTATCCCCGGAGAGAGTTTAACGACCCAGCGTTATAAAAGGACACGATTTGGACGAATACGGAAAATTATAACGACCAGGCCGTCCAAAGGATATCGATCGTTGAGAGATTATACCGGCCAGGCCGTCCAAGGGATTAGCGATTACCGAGAACATTTTGTTGGACGAGAGAAGTGTGTTTGGTTGAGTGAGTACCCGCTAAGTTTCCCCCCCTTGTACCCCCCCCCCCTAATTTCGACCACCCCGCATCGTGAAATTCCCTCACTCCCCCTGTAATAGATTTAAGTGATTTCTCTGTGATTTTTCTTAGTACTATTTTTTTCCTGATTTTTCTTATGATTCCTTATTTTTGCGATTATCGATTTACTGCCTTTATCTCTCTGTATTATTTCGACCGTCGAACACCGGCTGCCACGTGCCCCGGCCATTAAAATACGATTTCGTGCGCGTGAGTGGCGGTAATCCCGCGGATAAACCCTTCTTTTTGCGAGCGCCCTCCCCCCCTGCCCCCTTACATTTATTCCCCCTGTCCCTGCGACCCGTCTACGGGAATTTTCATCGACTTTTTTTTGTGCCGAGGTTATAGAATGAAGAGCCACTAGAACAGTATCCCAGGCCCTGAGAAGTCTCACCCCCCCCCCCCCGTGTCCGCGGCTAGCCGTGTGTCGCGAAACAAATCCTTCATTTCGTTCGTTTTTCTTCTATTCTTTTACTTTTAATTCCAAGTTTCGGTGCTACACCGTGAAAGTAGCTGGCGCCCAGGCAAACCTGAGATTCGTGAAATCATTTTGTAAAGATTCTTTTTTTCACCTACAAGCCCTTTCCCATGTGATCGACCCCTCCCCGCGTAAATTTTTTCCTGATTTCCCCTTCATTGCGATAGTCCCTTTCTGCGTATTCGTGCCGTCGTACCAGTAACGGCGTCGGCCCGAATAATCGGTGAAGCGATCTTATTAGTTTCTTTTTTTTGTTATTATTAGGATTCGACGTACCAGTAACGGCGTCGAGGTGAATAGTATTATTTTCGGTTATCCCTAGTTTTTTCCTTTCTTTTCTTATCTTTAATTGAATTCTGCATTTTTCTGTTCGACGCTTCAACGTACCCATAACGGCGTTGAAGCGGGGTTTATTATTATTGTTGCTGGTTTCGTCTTCCACGTACCAGTACCGGCGTTGAAGCGAAAAGTTATTATTTTTATTCTTTTTTGTTTTCACCTTTATTTCATTTATCGGTCTTCCTTTGTTAAACATTCTGAGACATTAAAAAGATACCTTCTTGATTATTTTTCTACACAAAACCACTGCATATTATTTTCTCCCCTGCCTGTCCCCGCCCGCCCCGATTTCGCGAGAAGAGACGTCACCTGGCCCACGGAAAAAGAAAGTATCGGATAGAATATCCATCACATAATACATTTTATATTTATTTGTTTGTTTATTGATAATTAATTTATTGTATAAATGTACAAATATATATAATATATCTGTATATATTAATATTTGAAAATGGAATAATATAATAATACAGTAGAAATTTAAGTTCATAAAAAAAATTACATCGTGGTTTTGTTTATTTAAATATTTTTTTGGTTTTATTTTGTCGTTGAATCTTTGGTTTGTTGTATTTTTGGTTATTTTTTCCTTTTTTCTTTGGCAGGAGTTTGGATGGTTTCCTTTTCGTTTGAACTTGGTGAAGTGACATCGTCTCTCTTTGATGGCCCGGAATTTGTAACGTCTGTGAGACCGCCGACAATCCTAACGAGACAATTTTTTTTATTAAAAATGTGTCTTTCCTTTATTTCTCTTTCGTTAATTTTGTATTCATTATCATTTGTTTGCTTCCCACTTCCATACGTTATCTCTTTCTCTCTTATATTTATTTTTTAATTATTTACACTTTCACTTACTTAATATCTTGGGGTATTCTCCCGCATTGAATCGCGGCCTCGACTCTGTCGACCTCCGCTAATAAAATTTCATTACCCTCATCTGATATAAAAAAAAATTATTATTGTTTTTTGGTGAGTTATATTTTGTGAAGTTATATTTGTTTTATGTGGTTGGATGTATTTGTTTTGTTATTGTTTACCTTCGAAAAAATCCTTCGATGATTCCATCATTAGTTTTATGTTGTGCGTTGGTTTGATGGTTGCTGTCACAGACGTGGTTAAATTTGTTTTGTCGCTATGACGTTTCGAAAACATTGATCCATGAATATCCATGTAATGTCAAATGTTTTGTTTGGCGTTTCATTCGTGAGTATGATATTTGATAGATATCACGGCCAGATGGGTTGTAGATTTGTTGTATCTATTTTTTGAAGAATCGAAGATTCTTCATTTTGATTTTTTAGCGAAAAAATTTAAGATTTTTTGAAGAATCGGTTATCCAAGAAATCTTCTGAGGACGTTAAAAATATAATAAAAAAATGAATAATTTAAAGGTATATATTCTTTATATCGTTTCATTTACTTAAGCGTTTCATTTGCTTTCCTGTATGAACGACGACGATGGACTGAGACGATGAAGATGGTGTACATAATGAAAGTGATAGAGAGAATAAAGATGATAGAGACGACGAAGATGATTCGCTTTAATCATTTCTAATGTATCCATCGTCTCCGTCGTCTTTGTCGTTCCCTGCATTCCCATCATAATCACTGTTTCCGTCATTCCGTTGTACTCGCCGTTCCCGACGTCCTCGACGTTCCCGTCGTTCCCGTCGTTCCTGTTATTCCCATCGTCCCCATTATTCTCATCGTTTCCGTCGTTCTCATCATTCCCGTCGTGTCTTTTGTTCTTTTGTTCTTTTAATCTTTTCGTTCGTAATGTTCCTGAAGTTTTTTTTTTAAATTCTTTTTGTTCTCTTCATTCCCTTCATTCCCTTCGTTCTCATCGTTCTCGTTGCGTCTTTTTGTTTTTTTTTAATTCTTTTCGTTCCCGTAGTTCCCTTCGTTCTTATTATTCCTTTCTTTCCCGTTGTTCTCTTCGTTCCTGTTGATGTGTTTCCATGTTTCCGTCTTCATTGTATTTTTGTTTGTTGGGGTTATGTTGAAAATGTATTTATATTCGATATTGTGATGATAGAGACAACAACGAAGATTCGTCTTAGGTATTTCCGGTGTATCCGTCGTCTCCATTGTTTCCTTCGTTCCCTCCGTTTCCTTTGTTTCCGCCGTTTCCTCTGTTTCCTCCGTTCCCTTCGTTCGCTTCGTTCTTTTTGTTCCGTTTGTTCTCTTTGTTCCTTTGTGCCCTTGGTTTTTTTTATTTATTTTTTATCGTGTTTCCATGTGTTTTTATGTTTTCGTCTCCGCTCTATCTCCGTTCGTTCGCGTCATGTTGAAAATGTATTTAGATTTGATGTTGTTGTGACAAAGATGAAAACGAAGACGATTCGTCTCAGTCATTTCCGGTGGATCCGTCGTCGCCGTCGTTCCTTTTGTTCCCGTCGTTCCCATCGTTCCCGTCGTAGTTTTCGTTCTCTTCATTCCCTTCGTACCTTTGTTCCTTTGGATGGGAGGACGGAGACGTTTCGTCTTAGTCATTTCCAGTGTATCCGTCATGTCCTTCGTTGCCTTCGTTCTTTTCATTCCTTTTGTTCTCTCCGTTTCCTTCGTCCTCTCTGTTCCTTTTATTATATTTTCATGTTTCTGTCCTGTTCCATCTTTGTTTGATGGAGGTATGTTAAAAATGTATTTCTATTAAAAAGAAAATGTACGTGTATGTGGAGTATGTCTATCATTTTGATTTGGGTCTAACCCTTCTTGGATTGGATCCGTCATTTCTTATATGATTGAACTAGTTCTTAAAAATATTTGGATTAGTTTCATATATGTTAAGATAAAAAATGAATCGATAACAAAAAGAAATTTAAATATATAGTGTTATATATAAAAATAATGAAGCTATAACTGACATTCGATGGATTTTTACTTTATTTAAATTTATTTTGTTTTATTTTTAATTTTTTTTAATGACAAATGATGCCGATCTACTCCGGATCGAGTTTTAAATTTTTGATAATTTTTTAATATTTAAAAAATGGTGGTAGTCAATAAATTTTATTTGTTTGTTTAATTATATATTTCTTACTGTAAATAATAATAATTATTTTTTTTATTTGATGAAAGATTTGAATGTTTTGAGAGTTAGTTGAGTCGTATAAAAAATTATCAGTTGAATTCAAGATCCGAACGGTTTGACTTAGGTCGAAATCGTGTGAAATGCCTCATGTATTGTTATTTTTTTTATACATACCATGTATTGTGTTTAGTGTGAATAACACCATCATTCGTGAACTTTGAAGAATCTTTGAACCATTCGCTTGAAAAACATCCATGTTGAAACGGATTCCTATTTTATCTTGAAATTGCACCAAGTAAGTGTCTTTTAGCTTTATTTTTGATATCTCGGTCATTTATTAAATCAGGTATAAAGAAATTTTTACGTGAACGAGAGTGTAATATTTGATTTTTGAATCGAAATGGACAAAAATAATCTAGAAGAACGAATCAAACCTGATAGTAATTGCCTGTTCAGATCATTTTCGTATTTTCTGTACAACGATCAAGAAAAACACAAGCAAGTGAGATTGAAAATTGTTTCAAATGTGATGAACAATTGGTCATTGTATGGACCGTTTATTATAGGTGATGCATCACACGGTGTAATAATAACCGATCAAAAATCTTACAAGGTACACATGTCGAAGGATGGAGTTTATGGGTGAGAGGTGGAGATTCAATCCTTCGTACAAATGTACAACGTTCGGGTATTGGTTTATAGAAACGATGGTTCGGTTCCAAATGAGTTAGGGCAGCATTGTAGCAACGGAACGTTGACTGTTTTGTTGTCGGGTATGATTGACGCAGGTCATTACGACGTAATAAAAAGTTCAAATGAGCATTTTTGGCAACGATATCAAAAAGAATATAATCGTGTGTTGTGACGTTCACCCTAGGCGGCCCCCTCGCTTGAGACGAGCCTGGGCGAATTTAAATCGGGGCACCAAAAATTCCCCTTCTCGACATACCGTTGGCCGAATCGTCTCGAACGTTCCAGAACGTTCAAGAATGTTGCCCCACTCACGCACTTTTCGGCGCACGCCGCGAGAATACGCCGGGGGGGCCGAGATAGTGGGAGCACAGCACGAGCGATAGTGCCGCGTGCAAACCCGCGATCGGGTGTAAATTGACGAGCGCGACACAGAGACGGCACTTACTATTTCTCGACGGCGACGAAAAGAAGGTAAGTCAAACCCCTTTTCCTCTAGTCCTGGTAGCTTGTGGTGACATGAGCATAGCCAGTGTACCATCTGAGAGGCTAGGAGTTACCGGTGGGGACGCCGGGTATCCTAGCTTTCTCATCCCCATAGCCTGTGAACAGGGAGGCAACCCGACAGGATGGACCCGGAAGCGAGTACCGGTGGGGTGGTGGGGACACCACGTACCACGCAGCTCTCGTGGAAACCGAAATCTCTGCCGAGGACCCGACCTTGAGCTGGCATGGAGGAGTATGGGAACGTTTCCCAGACGACTCCCGTAGATGCCGGCACCGGGTTCTGGTAGACAATGGGGAAAATATTAGAGTGACCGAACACCAGGTCGAGAAGAATAAAACCAGGAAGAATTGGCCATTTAGTTAAATTTATTCAATAAAATAAATTTTTATTGCTCAGAATAATTCAGTTCAAATGCTAACGGGTAGCTGACGCACCGTCGCATTACATTTAATCAACAATCTCTTTTCTGTTCGACCGGCACGATGCCAAAACTTAAGATTAAGACTTAGGATCAAGAATAATATCTTTTCCAGTTTACGCGCAGCTATTTCAGTTCAAAGAAGACACCAATGAAGAAACCAACTGTATCATAATTTACACAATAATCTCAATAAACAATCAATTTTTGTAGCAACCGACCGCCTACCAATAATTTCTCGCTTGTCCCGAACCCAACGTCCACAAGTCCCCTAGCAATCACCCTAGGCCTAAAAGTAGAACGTTACAGTGTACTATGAGAAAAACAAAGACTCGATCAATGAAAAAAGACGAGTAACAAATTTGACTGACTCAAGATTAATTAAAAAACGAGAATCGGATCAAGTTAAAAATTTGAATGTGCAACGTTTGAGAAAGAAATGGGCGAATGATTTAATTATCGACGCATGATTAAGAGTGAAGGAAAGTTTTTTTTTGGGGGGGGTTGATATTATCTAGTAACTGAGGAAGGAACGCGCGCAGACGGAATGCGTGTGTTCCTCCCTTAAAATAAAAACAGAAAACACAAGAAATAATTGTTATCATTTATTATATTTTTTTTTTGTTATAACAATAGAGTAGTTAATTAAAGATTATAGTGGATACAAAATAAGAAAAAAGAAAGAAAAAAAAATTTTGTTTTAGAAAAAAAAGAGGAAGGAAAAGTGAAAAAAAAATCCTTATGGGATAGCCGTGGCCAGAATAATGTCCACGGTGAGAAGCTTGCACGCCAAGCAGGGCCAGCTGGCGTGTTGTTGTGGGCGAAGGAATCTGTCCTGGGCCAGTATAGTGGCTAAGGATTCCTCCGCAACGGGCTGGAGTATCGAGGCGAGCAGCCTCTTGGCTGTCAGGTTGCCGGGGGGATGTCTGGGGGGGGGGGGGGGGGGGTCGTGGCGAGGCGGATTCAAAAGGGACTGGATCCCAAGGAAATTCTCGAGATGGTTCTCGTCGAGCCCCGCGTCCCCGGCGTCGCCCCACAAAATGTTGACTGTTTGGCGGGAGCGGGCACGAGAAACCCGGATTGTTATCATCTGCCTGACCTCATCGGATGGACGGTGGTGAGAGCAGACGAACATAAGCTGCTAGAAATGAAGGAAAATGGAAGGGAAATAAGATGTATATATATTGTGACGTGGTACGTCACAAGTCCCTCGCCAAATTCGGCTCGAGTCCGCCGCTCACTGAACGTTATACACGAGTATTTTTTTACGCTTTTTTCTGGTTTATATTTTGTGTAAGTTACTGTTTAAATTCCCCTTTTTTTCTTCCCTCCCGTTACCCGCTGTGTGAGTGTGCGCGGCTCGAAGGCAACATCAAGATTCCCCCCCCCCCCCCCCCCCCCCCCCGACAGCCCCAAGGAACGGCCCAACGATCCAGCAAGCCCCCGGACCTGCAAAGGAACGAGAGCCAAGGTGCTGACGGCGAGGAAGGTAGGAGGATCGTGGACGAGGGGAAAAGCCCTGTGAAAGACCGTCCGAAAGCCTCGAAAAGCCCGCCGAAAAATCGCCACTGTCCGCCGTGCCTGCCCGCCGCCGCTGTGATCATCGACTCACGGCATCGATTGACGATCCAGCGACACCTCTGTCGCCACCCCTCGCCGTCCGGAGGAAACGCCCGTCCATGACTCCAATTACCGACCAAAGCCGACGCACAGGTGCTCTCGTTCCCCACCATAGTCACCAGCGCCAGGCCCGACGAAGAAGAAGACATCGCCATGCTCCCTGACTCTCCGAGCCGAGCCGCGTGGTGTGTAGACGTGTGTGAGATCGGGTGTCGTTAATTTTAAGAATTTTGTATTGTTTGACAGCCGAAAGCGAGTGTGATATTTTTCCAAATTTGTAAGACGACCCGGCTGTCCCCTGTTAAATTCCGACTCCGTTTAGGAGAGCCTAACCCGCCCATTACGACGAATCGGCGACAGCCCAGGAATACGAATTGGACCATTGTACGGATTTTATAACGACTGAGGCTGTCCCCTGATTCGAGGAAAAGTATTATAACCGAGATCCGAGTGGATTGAGTGAGTGAGCCCCGATCTTCGTAAGTTTTTGCCCACATTTTTTCCCGGCCCTTTTTACCCTTTTTCCTCCCCCGAAAACCCCTTTGTTGGTAGAAAATTATTAGTAAAAGACTTTGCCTCGTGGTCGACACGTGGTCGACGTCTTTTGTTACACGAGCAAAGAGAGATATCGCGCGCGTGGTGAGCGGCGTAAAACGCGTAAAATACGTTATAAGTGATAGTGTTATTAGTCAGAGTTTTTCCCTTCCCTCCCCTTGAGCCCTTAAGACATTTTTTTTGTATAATTTAGCCTGTACCGAGGTAATATTGTAAGAAGCGGTCGGATTCGTGTACCCTCCCCCTGAGCCCTCTTCCCTCTCCCGAGCTAGCTGGACTGTCCGTTGAGACAGAGGAATTTTTCAAGGATAAAGTTTTTTTTGAGTTTGTGTTTTTGAGACGAGATCCGTGCCGTCTGTACGGACTGCTCCGGTGCTACACCGTTAAAGTAGCTGGCGCCCGTTTGAGTCTTAATGAATTTAGTATTTGATTCTCGTGCAACTTTTGTCTGACCAGCTTTCCCTTACGAACCCCCTCGAAGTCCCATTGACTGTCCCACAAGTCCCCCTTAAAATTCCCATAACTTCCCCAAATTTATTCCGAATATTTCCCTCTTTTACATCCCCCTTTATCAGCATTTTTTAACCATTTTGAACCAATTGCATTTTGATTATTCCCCGATATTATTGTTAAAAATTGAGTATTAGTGCCCCGACCACTTTCCCCCTCTTCCCCCCGATTTATTATTTGCGACGGCCCCGTATTTCCCAGCGATTATTTGGATTATTATTTCTGTTTTTCCGCGATTATTTTCAAGCGATTATTTACCATATTCATTTTTTTTATTTCGTTACCAAGTTATTGTTTTTGGATTCTGTCTTCGACGTACCCGTAACGGCGTCGAAGCAGAAATTATTATTGTTATTTTTCAATCGACCTTCGGCGTACCCGTAACGGCGCCGAAGCAGTATTTTCGGTCCTATTTCTTTATTTTCGGTTTCGGTCTTCGACGTACCCTTACCGGCGTCGAAGCGGTGATTATTATTATTATTTATCAACCCTCCAAGTTTCGATTTTTGTTATTCTTTTGCACCATTAAACCATTGTTATTAATGTTCCCCACGAGTATTATTTTCATCTTGTTTGACCCCCCCCCCCCTTTTCCCGCCCGTTGCACGATTTTGGCCCAATTTTTAGTTTTTAAATTTATCGATGATTTCGCCCGTCCCACGGGGAATATAACATCACAATATATATATATATATATATATATATATATATATATATATATATATACATATGTAAAAAAAAAACAATAATAATAGTGACAATAATAATAAATAAATAGTTAAATAAATAAAATAAATAACAGTGGGTTTGCCATAATCATTTACCATTTTCTCGAGGACCCAGGGAGATGGTGATACTGTGCAGGAAACGATCCCGTAGGGACCATCGAACGACAGGGCGGCGTTCATGATGAATCTGGAAACGGAAATAAATGAATAAATAAGTAATTAAGTAAATTGAAAAAAAAAAAACGTAAAATAAAAAAGGTAATAATAATTAAAAGGAAAAAAAGGAGAAAGTAGTATACAATTTTGGGTTAATAGAAATATAAGCATGTAAAATAATTAGTACTTACACGAAATATTTGAAGTCTGGAACAAAAAAGAAGTGCGATGTATGGTGTTCGCTGTCGAATCACTGAACAGAGAATGAGGAACAAGGGGTAGAGGCGTGGGTCGCGCACCAAGAGTTTGGAGGATGTTTAGAGTTTGAGGTGCGATAACACTTGAGTGTCACTCTACCAAGAGACAAAGCCAGAGTGAGTATTTTCTATGGGTACAGGGTTGGTACAGTCAAGACGAAAAGAACACAGGGAGAATTAGGAAGAAAAAGTTACGAATATTAGTGAATAATTGGTTGAATAAAAACCAGTAGGGGAAATCATAGTTAAGGAAAAAGATAAAACAATAATTAATGAAGCAGAAAATGTTGAAATCCTGATGAGATGACTTAATAAATTTTGTTTTTTTTTATTCAGCCTTTACCGAGGTCGAGCGATGTTCTTCGAAGCACCGCTCGTTTAAGGAGGGAGGTGTTACGTCCTCCAAAAATTTGCCAAAATATTCCAAGTATATTCGGGTCAAATGACTGGTTAATTAACAAATATTTGAAATTTATTAAAACGCTAAAAATAATAATTGACAAGATATAATCATCAAACCCGAAAGGGATGATAAATAAAATAAATACGAGATGGAAAAATATCCACCGGTAATAATAATTAGCCTTCAGGTAAATTGGGTTGATGTACAGAGGCGACTGTACAGCACAAGTCAACCGCGCGAGGCTCGATAATCTGACTCGCAAAAATGCAGATAAGGATACCGGCAAAACGCTCCTCGCGGTTGTCGAACATAGGGCTTGCATGTACGACGCGTGTCACGATGGTCATGATGCTTAGAGCGGCCGTCAAGCGTAATGAGTGCAGCACCTCCTGGACAGTGAATATCGATGAGGAATAGAACATTGATATAGTCCAGGACGATCATAGATGAAATCATTAATGAAGCAATGAATAGAAAACGCAATAATGAGTAACAAATATGAAAGATGGCGAAATATTTTGGAGAATTATTAACAATATTCAGATAAATACAGTAAAGTCAAGTATGTGGAATAATTATCAAGTCAAATCGTCAGGATAAATTCAGAAATAATAGGTTAAAATACAGAAAATTATGGAAAGTAGGAAAGAAATGTAAAACGGTTAATACGAAGTTCAGGGAAAATAATCTGATAAATATTAAGATAAAAAATTATGTCAACCATTGTTAACTTCGCAACGAAAGCTCGTACAGCTTTCGTTCAAATTTATATGTTCATAAAATTCGCGATAAAATGTAAGGATTAAATTGATATATCAAAATTATTGTAAAAATACAAAATCAGTGATATGTAATTAGTCAATCAAAGAAAAGAATCAGGTCATAAGAGTGGGGAGACAACGCGCAGGTGGGAGCGGTGACACGGGGGTGTCCGGCAGTGAGGTTATTTATTCGCGCGCCCACACGGCACTTCTTCGCGACCGGGGCAAGGACCTCAAACTTGCATTGTACTTAGAGCCATTAACAAAAAACTTTCTTTTTCATTTAATTTTATTTTAGGTCGCATTAACAGCCCAGGTTATGAGCGAACATATTATGTACATATAAAATTACATATTTTCGATATATGTGTTACAGTTGGTCAAGTAGTTTTATGCATTTACAGAACTTGATGACTTTTTCGAACATTTTGGTATTGTTTAGACAGTTTCTCAGAGTTGATGGTATGTGGTGTCTCAGACGACTAACTTCATGGGCGGGACAAGCAATGAGAAAGTGATTAACAGTCAGCTCTGTGTTGCATGTTGGACATCTTGGTTTCGGAGAACGATCAAAGAGATATCGGTGGGTAAGTTTTGTGTGACCCGTTCTTAGTCTCCCGAGAGCATATTGGGATTTCCTCTGGTCCATGTCAGGGGTTTTTTCGAAGATGTCTGATCTGATTCGATGGAGTTTAGTAGGTTCCGATGTGGTCCATACTTCGTTCCATTTTTTGCGTAAGGCCTTTTGCGTCGATGATTTGAACTCCAGGCTAGAAATAGGGATCTCCAAGATATCGAGCGTCTAGGTCCGCGGCTCTTTTAGCTGCTTCGTCGGCTTTATCGTTTCCCGCAATACCTCTATATGATGGCACCCAGCAAAGTGTGACGTCAATGCTTTTAGTGGCCAGGAGTGTTAGTTTCGTCTGGAGCTCATGAATTAGTCCGTTTGTATTTGCGTCATTCATTGACGCATCAAGGGTGGATTTAGAGTCGGAGTAGATAACCGCTGGAGTTATATTTGTTGTCTGGATGAGAGTCAGAGCTTCTAGTATAGCGTATGCTTCGCAAGACATAATGGAGAACTCCTTTGGGAGCTTTTTGAGCAGTTCCGTGTCTTCCATAATTACTGAGCACCCTCTTTCTTCGTTAATTATCGATCCGTCGGTGAAAATCTTAGCGTAGTCTTGATATTTACCAGATCTCATGGAGTTAAATAGTGCTCCGTAGGTGGTTGATGTTGTGTTTGATTTGTTAGCCGTATTCTGGAAGAGTTCGCGATCAATGGCCAACGATGGTGGGCTCCATGGTGGGAAAGGGTTCAGCTTTCTAGGGCGGATCTGTGGAATACGGATATTCAGATCTTGTGCGTGGTATTTGGTGCGTAGCAAGTATGGTTTGGGAAGGATCGAACGGATTTTATAGTTAGGTGCCATAAGGTCGATGGTTTCCAAGTTGTGCAGTGATGTATTTTGAAAACGTTGGTATTTCGGGATGTACGCGAGCGAGAGGCCTCTTCTTCTCATTTCCAGTGGGAGTTCACCGGCCTCAGCAAGTACACTAAGGTTTGGACTAGAGCGGAAAGCTCCTGTAGCGAAGCGTAGGGCTGGTGTCTGTACTGGGTTCAGCGTCTTCAGTACTGTTTCTTTTCCCAAGTTATAAATGATTGATCCATAGTCCAGTTTTGATCTGATGGTGGCTTTGTAAGTGTTTAGCAGAGTGGAGCGATCTGCGCCTCAGTTTTTCGATGCAAGAGATTTTTGAATATTTACGCGTTTTATGCACTGGGCTTTGAGAATTTTCACGTGCGGTTTCCAGGATAATGTTGGATCGAATGTCAAACCGAGAATTTTGAGAGCGTGTGAACGGTGCAATTTGGACATTCCAAGGTAAAGCTTAAGTTTTGAGGGTTTCGTCGATCGGGTGAAGACGGTGAATTCTGATTTAGTCTGTAACTCCTCTACATAATTCACTAATTAAAAGTCTCCCGTGTGCACAATCTTGTGCCGTCGGATGGCGGGCACAAGTGGCGCCATCCGAAGGGATCGAGCGGCAGCTCGATCCCGTCGGTCGATACCGAGCGGCGCGCATGCGCAAAGGCGAAGAACAGCAAGGATTCGGAAGCACGGCAGTGCCGTCCGACGGAATTAAGCGGAAAGCTCATTCAAGGTCGGAGAAAGGTGAAAGCGAGGGAAAATCGGCCTCACCGATTGGACAGGAATGACGACACTAGATTTGCACACGGCACCGACCGAGTGCACTATTCCCTCGGCGGGTAACACCGGACGATCGTCACTACGATACCGACCCGGGATTGGAGGGTAGACGACGAAGATGCTATCAACTAATCACAAATTTAATAATTAAGCGACCGCACGCAGACGCGAGTCCGCCAGAAATCTGCCAAACCGACGGAGTGGGAGTCCAAAATCGGGGTATAAAAGACGGCGATTTCGGCAGTCGATCATCAGTTAAACGATCTACTTTACCATCGGCCAGCTCTCCAGGAGTTCTAGTAAAAAGTGAAAAGTGAAAGTGAAAAAGTGAGTAAAAGTGAATAAAAATGAATTTGTGCCAAAAAGGCCTTATAAAATTTTGTGCGAATTTGGACTTATAAAATTGATGTAATTCGAACTTATAAAATTCGTGCCAGTTGGAACTTATAAAAATCTGTGCTGTGCGAACTTATAAATTGTTGGACCGAGTGGACTTAGAACAATCGTGGTAATTCGGACTTAGTAAATGGTGCTACAATTGAACTTATCAAATTTCGTATCCTGTGGAACTTGTAAAATAGTGGAAATAAAAGTATAAATTGTGTGTCAAAAGGGCACTTAGAACTCGTCAAATTCAACGAGACGTGACTTAGAAAACCTTGTGAAGAGTTAAGTAAGACTTAGACACGATCCCCACCGACGTGGAACGATAAAATTGTCAAACTAGGCAGCACTCAGTGCAGTTCGGTAAAGTGACCGAAGTAACCGGTCAGATATGGTGCAAGTGACCGGGTGAACAATAATACCACACCAAGAACAATAAAAAGACACACACAAGGCTAAGTTCACGTTTCCTGAAGGGTCATCAACCATTAAAGTAAGGTAAAACCCTTTATTTCGCGAAATAACACCAATTGCAAATCGCGAGGTGAGCGAGCTGTCACCGTCGCTCGCTGTGACGTCACCTTGGGAATCGCCCAGCGAGGCAGCCAGCTGTACTGCACGACGATCGAGAAGCTGCCCGCGCCTGCGCAGTGCGACCAACGCGAATAAAATAATTTCTGATAAATTCTTTTGACAATTAATAAATGAGTAAATAAATAAAATAAAAATTAAGACGAGACAAAACAGCTGAGGAAATTTAGAATTACATTATCTATAACATTACCGACACACTGTTTGGATTAATCAAATTGAAAACTGTAATTTACCAATAAAGAACAGTATTTGCGCATAAATTTGTCTCTGACACGCCAGCCCAGAATTCCTAGACGCTCGAGTCCACGAATCCTTCTGTGTGAGTGCCGTGCCCCTTCAGGAGGCGCGCGAATACAGAAAAATTATTGTACAGGAGCCTCGCTCAAGTTACATTTGGCGCCCAACGTGGGGCTCGAGCAAAAAGGAATTGGCTGTGTCAGAACAGGAAATTATCTTAAAATAAATTAAAATAAATTAAATTAAAATAAATTAAATTAAAATACATTTAATTAAAAATAAAGTAAAATCAATTAAATAATCGAAAATGTCAAAAAAATCCGTCGCACAAGAGATGCGCGAGCTCGAGCTAATGGAGATGGAAGAGAACGCACACAGAGGCGAGCGAGAGCGTGCCAAGAGGATTAGGCAGCCGGAAGCGGCCGACGATGCGGCACATAACGACAAAGAAGACTCCGCGATAACTGAAGAGATCTCCGGAGACACGGATACCTCGCACGATGTGAGCATCATCGATGCTAATCTCCCAAACCTCACCCTCGGCTGGGAATCCACGACAGCCGACGGGTCGATTGGGGGAGAAGGCATCCAGGAGCAGCAAGGAGCAACGAATCGCTTGTCGATCATTCCCCCAGAAAATGCTGAGCAGCCCGCAAGCACCGGAGACGGGGAGAGAAACCGTGAAACAACCCAGAACTCTGAGAAGCTGGGTGCCGATAGCAACAGAGCTATTTTGACGATCTTAAGGCAAATGCAAACCGATCACAAAAAAGAATTCGACAAAATGCACAAGACTCACGCTAACCTGGAATCGGCATGTGTCGAACGGACGAAAGAAGTTCAGACGAAGCTATTGACGGTATTGTCAAAAGCCGTGAATGAACACGAGGCGGAGACCGACCGGAAAATAAATACGATGCGCGAAGCTATCCGGGACGAGCAGGGACCAATCAACGCCCACACTCGGGAGCAACTCGCAGCTCACGACGTAACGGTTGTAAAATTAATCGATCGCATCGAGAGGGTCACGAGCGTGTCGGCGGAGGCTATGCAAACCGCCGAAGAAAACGCGAGGAAAATTCGAGAATATGCGGCACAGGCGAGAAACACAATGTCACATTCCACGCTCGGGACGACGATGTTTGGGGGCCTGAATGCAAGTAAAGTATAAACCAAAAAATACTTTATTGTACGAATACACTTTAAGTAAAGTGTATTCGTGTGCAGAAAATATGTTTATCAAAACGTTTATAAAAAAAATATTTCAAGACGACATTTATCAAAACAATCTAAAAAGAATAAAAAAGATTACTCAAAATCTAAAAAAAAGAAAATAAAAAAGAATTAAATCATATGAGCCAAGTATGGTATACATACAAAAAAAAATCTTCAACAGATATTTATCAAAATAATCTTTAAAAAAAATTGTCAAAAAAGATGTTTAGCAAAACAATCTTTTAAAAAAGTCTAAAAAAATGTCTCAAAACAATCTTACAAAAATACAAGATGTAACCAATCTTAACAAAAAAAATTAAGATGTTAATCATATGTATAAATCGGGCGACAGTACAGTGAGATGGCGTACAAAAACTTGGCGTGCCATTTTTTTTTTTTTTTCTTTTTAATTTTTTTTTTACAAGAGCTGTCGTACATGGTTCATTCAAATTATCGAGGGAGAAGGGAAGTAAGTGCACCTTTAGGCTTTCATTCGCCACTTATACAACTGTTACTTGACTCATATTAGAATGGATGCATCCAATATTTATCTATATGTCGAGACCTTGAGAAAATGACAAATTGTATTAGTTAGCTGACGTAAATTCTTACTTATACAGTAATACTTCGTTTGTCCGAAATAATATGGAAAGGGCGTTCCTCGAATAAGTGATAACTCAGAATCTCAGATAATACGGAAAACATAGAATTCACAAAGTATTAGCACACAAGCATTGATGCTTCGCCCAGTTTAGCCAAGTTGATTCGTACCAAATGCACTGGACGTATCGCTGTAAAATGAGTGGAAACGTTGTATATGACAATACTGGAATGGCAGAAGACATGCGTACTGGTACTGCGTTAGGCTTGCAAGTTGCAGGCCCAACGCAAACTGAAGACGGTAGGTAGGTAGAAGATGTGATTCGTCGAGCGTGCATCACGCGCGTACTGCTACACGCCTGTGTAGCAGTCCCCACACAAACTGAAAACAGTAGGTACGTAGAAAACATAATTTTTCGAGCATCAATACGCGCGTAGTACTACGCCCCTGTCTTGTAGGTCAAACGCAAACTGAAGATGGCAGTTGGATCAGATCATGAGAGGATTAATATCGCATTGGCGGACAATGTCATAATTTGAAAAGTAGGAGACTCGGTGTTCCCCCTATTCCCTCGATAATTTGAATGAACCATGTACGACAGCTATTGTAAAAAAAAACTGGCACGCCAAGTTTTTGTACGCCATTTCATTGTACTGTCGCCCGATTTATACATATGATTAACATCTTAATTTTTTTTCCAAGATTGGTTACATCTTTTATTTTTTAAAGATTGTTTTGAGACATTTTTTTAGACTTTTTTAAAAGATTGTTTTGCTAAACATCTTTTTTGACAATTTTTTTTAAAGATTATTTTGATAAACATCTGTTGAAGATTTTTTTTTTGTATGTATACCATACTTGGCTCATATGATTTAATTCTTTTTTATTTTCTTTTTTTTAGATTTTGAGTAATCTTTTTTAATTCTTTTTAGATTGTTTTGATAAATGTCTTTTTAAAATATATTTTTTTTTTATAATCATTTTGATAAACATATTTTCTGCACACGAATAGATTTTAAGTACTTGGCGTAACTTTTTACTTTTTTGAAAAAAAAAGTATTTTTTGGTTTGATTTGACCTATTTTTGACATCCAGTCATCTAGTTTCATTGATTATTACCGACATGCAGAGAATACAGAACGAAAACATTGTTTATAGTAGATAATGTAACGATGGCCAAGCCCGAGTATCACCTTTTCGCTGCGCGTACCCTTCTTCCCTCTCGCTCTTACAATTTACGACGCCATCCGCTTTCCGACACCTGCCGCGGCACCTTTCTGAAAGGACGTGCACGTGCATCCTACCCGTTTCCCAGAAGACCTAACAACGTCTATTTTCCATCCCCCAAATATCTCTCCTTAGTTCAAACCTCAAATATCTCTTACGTAAAACTATGTCCAGACAGGCTACTCCGCTTTCCTCAATACCGACTGACCTTCCAAGAATCTTACGCAGCTGCATCCAGCATCTTCTACAACACCTGCCTTTTTCAGAACACTCCGACGCCCAAATTCTCTCCCCACTGCCTACACTTTCCCACAGACAAACCTATAAGAACCACCCTCCTCTAGGCTAGTCAGTTAGTAAGTCACCGAATTTCTGTACGACAACGTCACTCTGCCAGTTTGTACTTTAATAACGGTTCAAGCAGTTCGCATAGTATAAACCGAGTCTTTCCTTCCTAAAACCGCGTTCTGTAGCCGAGTTGGCTACTCAAATATAATAAGTAAACGTTAAATAGAAACCCGCGACGTCACATTGGTGCTAAGTGTGGGGTAGTCAACTCAAAGTGCTGGGAACATAGGAACGATCTACGACACGAAGAAT
This sequence comes from Amblyjoppa fuscipennis, assembly GCA_963575735.1. Taxonomy (NCBI): domain Eukaryota; kingdom Metazoa; phylum Arthropoda; class Insecta; order Hymenoptera; family Ichneumonidae; genus Amblyjoppa; species Amblyjoppa fuscipennis. The sequence goes on along the minus strand of OY754494.1, from coordinate 6,699,226 downwards.
CTGCGAGAATCGACAAAGTCAACACTGGATTCACGAAAAACATCGATTTCTATGTCGATCACGAACCTAACTCAAACGCTCAAAGGCGTAATAAACAGGATGGGCGAGCAACAGAATGGACAGGATAATAATTCACCAGGACAATTGTCGCGAGTCCCAAGTGTTGCATCCGGCTGAGATTTAGAAGAAATAACGCCGAAAGAGGCAATAGAGCTTATTAAAGAATTCGATGGGAAAAATCTCGGCGTCGAGGGATTTATTAGCTCTATAGAGGATGTGCGACAGCAAGTTATACGCCAAGATTATCTCCGTCGTTTAATAACCGCGAAAAGAATTATCGGCGACGCGGCACGCGAACTTCAAGAGTACGATATTAGCACGTACGAAAAACTTTATGAGGGACTTCGTATTTTGTTGGGGAATTTGCTACCAGTTATTCCGCGATAAACGTTCTCGCATGTTCCAAGGCCGGAACGAGACCGTCGCCAAATTTACGAAAAGATTCCTTGAAGTACACAATCAAGTGCTAGCTGTTCTCGCGAATTCCACCACGAACGAAGATAAACGCAAGTTTATAATTGAGTACGAGAGAGAGCAAGGGCTCGAGCAGTATCTGCTAGGACTGCGCAAGAAAATATCCTTGGAAGTACGAGCACAACAACCAAGCAACATCCGGTCAGCGATAGCGAAGGCTCAGGCTTCAGAGGCTTATGACTTAACGAGAGAAACAATGACTCGAAATCTTAACGCCGCCGATAGGAATTCAACAGCTGCTCCTCGCCACCATACACAGCCAGCTTCTCGACCATCCACAACCTCGTCGGAAACACGACGAACATCAGTGACTTGCATTATTGCAAGCGCATTGGGCACATCGAACGAGACTGCCGCACAAAGGTGCGAGACTCGGAAAATCGCCGCAGCTCTTTCACACAGCAGTCGGGTTTTCAAAGGGACAGGCCTCAACCTCACCCCCCGCCAAGAGTGAACCTCGTGCCACCAGAGCAGACATTGGAAACGGAGCAAGAGGACTACCAAAAATCAACGCAATCGGATCAAACAAGCGAGTGGTCAAATTACCAATGCGAGGAACGAGAAGAACAGGAAGATTTTTACTAGACACCGGGTCAGCCATTAATTTATTGAAAACAGGGATGTTGACAGCGAAGTCACTGGTCAACAGAAACATCAACACAAAATTCACGATGGGCAATGAAGAACACGAATCATTGTTCATCACACAACAAGAATTCGAAGGAAAGAAGCAGATCTTTCACGTGATACTTGACGATTTCCCCCTTTTAGAAGACGGACTCGTCGGTATCCCATTTATGAAACAGTACCAAACTGTTATTGGCATCGGCCCACAGGACTATCTAAAATTTAACGATCAGAGATTCGATTTCGAGCCGGATGAAGTGACAATTCCAGCGAGAACGATCTTCTGGATCCAAACTCGTACGGATGTAAAAAATGGACCAGCTATAACAGCTGAAGAAAATTAAGAAACGATTGTACCTTGCGTTTTCGAAGCCAAGGACTATCAAGCCCGAGTGCCACTAATGAACGACTCGAAAGAACCCAAACGTGTTACGAACAAGCTGCTGCGTGGGATACCGCTCGAGGAACTTATCCCTTTACCGTCGGAGGAGCGCCAAGATGCACCGCCGGGCGTCGTAGCAATACACCATATTGTGACGGATGGCCGCTTGGGTCAGGCGGTGTAAATTAGCGGAGTCGCGAATATATGTAAATGATGATGGTCTTTATTATTCGGAGAGTGTAAATCGGAGAGTAATAATTCGGAGAGAGTACCGCACTGGTCGTCGGTCGGAGCTGAACTGATTGAAGCGAGCGCGAAGCTGAGGGCTTCGCGCTCGCTTCTACAATGGAATAAAGAGTCGTCGTTCGTCGGACGTTTAGGCTAGGAGATAAGTGGACGCTCACGGCGGTCCGGATGCTCGATAGCCTTAAGGGCTTCTCTGAAGAGCGTATTGAACGGAAACTCCGTATCGATACGCTTGAATAAATATTCGAAGTTCGAAAAGTTAAATACTAGGCTGGGGCCGTTACACTCCCCCTCTGAGAAAAAACGATGCCCCCGCATCGGATATTATAAATTTTTAAATATTTTGTGTTAAGTGTGACTCGATATAATTGAAAAAATTATTTGGTTTTTTCTAAGATATTTTCATTTTTGTGTAGGTTGTGTAATGTTTTTCAAAAGTGTGTTTTTTTTTGTTATAATTTTTGTTGATTGTTGATTGATGTTGAAGAAGTAAAACTCCTGGTTGTTGTTCAAATTGATTTGGAGGATTATCCTTTGGTTCTGAAGTTGATTGCGGTATACTCCTGTTGTTTTCCAATAGTTGATGGTTGTTGGTATCTGTAACTAAGTAAAACTTTTAGTTGTTCATGTTAGTGGGGGTGGTTTGGTTAAGTTGGATGGGTTAGATGTGGTGTTAAAATGTAAAAAAGAATAAAATGTTGTCCTGGTTTGTTTCGTTGGTGAAATTCCATGTTTTGTTTTTTCCAAAATATTTATGCCATTTTTGGTAATTTTGTCCATTGTTTATTGGTATACGTATACGTATTTGTTCTATTTTCCCAATGTTCGTTTTTCCTTCTAGAGTTTTGGTTATAAATTTCGAGTTTTTTTTTCCTTTTGTAATATGGTGCCTGTAACATTCTAAATTCTGATTAATGGTGGTTAATGGATGAGACATGTTATTTGGAAGTGGTTTGTTGGTAGAAGATGGGAGTTGTTTCTGGAAATGGGTAAAATGATTAACACAAATATTTATAATGTAAAAAAAAGCGTTGCATATATATATTGGTCATAGCGAATAACAAAAATTTTAAGAAAAAGAAGAACTAAATTGATAAAAAGGAGAAATGAAGAATATACTTTTATAAATGAGAAAAAAAACAAAACAAAATAAAACGTTAAGGAGGATTCCTTTGCTTCTCATTGCTCTCTATCGACGCTACGCGACGCGTGCCGCGCTCATGCTTATTATGTATGTATTTGATTATTATATGTATGATTGTTTATTACATTGTGGAGGTATAATAGTTGTGTGTAAAGGTTTAATGTTGTCTTGTT